>OX365952.1:49454721-50704721 GCA_947247005.1 Spisula solida | reverse complement strand
GGCAAGCATATTGTTTCATAAATAGACATGCTGCGATGATGCTATCAATCACACCCTAATTGAATGTTGATTAGACTCAATCTCATTAAAACCAGACCCTTATACGCTTCACTACTTTACGCTGATATTATCGGATCTGACGAGACTCCGTATGGAGTTATGTCGATGTGAACTTTATGTCATCCAATCAAATCGCTTCTTTTTCAAATCAGTGCAGTGAAAGTCTGCTGAGACGGTTAGAATTTCATTGGACAAACTATGTGACATCATTGTGCGCCAGAAAGGTCATTTGAACATGACCTCTTACGGAGTGCAGTCAGATTTGTAACATCGTAAAGGAATGTAGCAAATGTTAGGATATGATTTTAATGAGATTGGATTAGACACTACTACTGAACCATAAGATTTAAGATCATGTTAAATATTGCAGTGCTAGTATATCTTTAGTCAGTATTATATTTTATTTAGTTTACAACTGAGCACCCTATACAGTCATTTCAGTGAATCTACTCAATTTATTGTTTTAAAAAATTTGCTTTGAAAGAATGTTGTTGTTTAAGGGGCACCATTAAAGGTGTTGACTCCAAATGGTGCTAAATGGAGTTGATCACCTTTAAATATAGTCACTGTGTGTATTTATTGTACCAGTATTTCATTGTTGCTAGGTATTGTTATATTTTGTTATTTTAATGTAATATTATTTTCTTCAACATACTTTGATAATGCCATGTGTATGATTTATTCTAATTAATGAGCATAATTATTATTTGATTTATTTCTTAAAATAAATGTTGGAGCATATTTGATTTCTTAAAATTAATGAGAATTATTGATTGAATAATGGTTATATCAGTAACAATATAGGCAAAGAGAAGAGAGGGGTCATAGGAACATTATCGTTTTCTTAAACTTAGTAAAAGGATATTATCGATTTCTTAAACTTAAATGTAGTAAATGGGCATTATCGATTTCTTAAACTTAGTGAATGGGCATTATTGATTCCTTAAACTTAGTAAATGGGCATTATCAATTTCTTAAACTTAGTAAATGGGCAATATCAATTTCTTAAACTTAGTAAATGGGCATTATTGATTTCATAAACATAGTTAAAGGATTTTATCGATTTCTAAACTTAGTAAATGGGCACTATTGATTTTTTAATCGTAGTAAAAGGATATTATCTATTTCTCAAACTAAGTAAATGGGCATTATTGATTCCATAAAACTAATTGGCATTATACATGTATGTATCAATGTTGCATAATTGTTGCCCATGTCTGGATCTGCCATTTCAAAAAAAGATGTGATTCAATCAATAATTTCTTGAATCAAACCTTGACACATCGAGTGTTAGATAGTAAAGTTCTAATCACGTTTGATTTGGGAGAAGTTTATACCCATTATCTTAGTAAATTCCTGCCGTGTTGGCATTCAATGTTATATGGGCACACCCTGTTTATTTTGTTAATATCTTTACACCATTGCTTTGAAAAATGACTTTCTGGCCTATAGTGTAGTAGTGTACCATAATAAAAATTAGTGTGTCAGTTATGTTATCAACAGAAGGTTAAGATGTTGCTATTATTTAAGTCAGTGCTTTCTGCAAATCAAAGCTTTCTTAATTCGATTACAACTACACTGCATTTTAAAAAATTATCAGCTCTTCAGTGTTTAGTGTAATTGTAATTTTTAGGAAAGAGTCTTAGACTGTGAATGAATATTTAACTTTCTGAATGACTTGTTTTATTATTTCTTATTGTTGAATGTGTCTGTTAATAAATAATAAAGAAACATCAATTTATTTGTTTATTTTATTGTGCCAAAGTTTGACCACACATAGCCAATTGTATCCATCAAAAAACACAATGAAAATGACACTCATAAAGGTAACATTTAGTATAATTACTTTAACACAAAAATCAGACACGGAAAGCAGAAACAGCAGTGTACAAATACACACAAAAAGGAGCACAAAACACAAAAAGACACAAAAGGAGCATGCAAAGCACAAAAACACCAACGAAACTCGATTTCAAGCACAATTGACATGGATAAACATCAGGGTACTGTTTTATCAAAGTACTTACGGAAAACGTAAACTTACGATCAAACTTAAATTCTTTATAATTTGTTTACAACTATAAAGTGTGGTATATAGAGCTTCAATACTAATAATGATCCAGTTAATGAACTCCTACACACTTTATCTGTGTACAATTTGCAGTTGTTAATGAAATACCGGTATAAAGAATTTAAATTTGAGCGTAACTTCAGGATTTTCGCAAGTGCTTTGATAAAACAGTAGCCAGATGAACAACAAGAGAGTTTAATAAATCATACATGTCCCAGTGGCAGTCAAATAGTCAGAAATGTGATAGTTCATCTTGACCTACTAACCTCATAATTAATATGGGACAACAACTGATGGTGGCCAACATGCATATTAACTTTAAAGATCCCAGACTCAACCATTCTTCACTTGATGATTGTAAACCATTTGGTCTATTTATTCATTTTTAAGTCACGGTGACCTTGACCTACTGACTTTAAAAATCATAGGAGTAACTTTCTGTTGATGATCAACCTCCAAGTAAAAATTAAGGACCCTAGAGTTGTTGAACGGACATCGTTTGGCATAAAGACCGACCAACATGTGCAAAGCAATAACCCCCTCTTCAAAGACTGGGCATAAATAATACGCTGCGCAATGACACTAACCGCCTAGCTGCTCGGTCCAACATTACCAGAGTAAGAGCTAACATACAATAATGAATCAAGTGGATGGCCACATACCACAAGGACAACTTACAAAGCAGCAACTAACAGAAACTGTACATGTCATTAGAACCAATCAGATTTATGCTGGACGTGAATGTTACAAGTAGACTCTCACGACAAAAATGTCACGTGCAATGATTTAAATAACGGAACGTAAAAGCGTACATACAATACATGCATAAAAGGTTTATAATAGAGCTCTTTACTTTATACAGACGGTAACAAGTATTTAAATGTTTAACGCTGCACCCAAACCACACACTTTGCGCACATAACACTTTATGGTACAGGGGCGGTATTCAATATACGTCTTAAAATATATCTTGAGATATCTTTTAAGCTCCATAATTTTCCTCACGTAAAGAAATGTCGAATACACAGAACCTCTCAAGAAGACACCCCTACGAAACTTCATCAAACTGGTATTTTTTAATGTCTATATATAGAATTGAAAATATTTATATATCGCCTTATAAAACAAGTCTCTAAAGCGCTGTGTACACGTGAAAATTAATTTATTGAAAGTTGGTAAGTGTCTTGAAAATCTAACATCCACTGATCTCTGATATGCCATTTAAACATGTGCGTTTTTAGTATCTTTTTGAAAACCAGCAGAGAGTCAATGTTTTTTATTTCTATTGGCAGACTGTTCCACAGGGTGGCTGCACATTTGTCAAAACGCCTTTCGCCGTAGGTCTTAGTTTTTGTTTTATATAACAGTACATAAACAATTCATGATACCAATATTAAAAACCAAAAAACCATGATCACACCAGATGAGGTCCACATGCCAAAGTCGTTGGAAACCCGTAGAAATGCCAAGAACGCTGCTGGCTTGTGGTAAGAGCATACTAAGGACTTGACTCCTGCAAAACCTACGATATCACCGTAAGGATCTCATAGACGTGGTGAGGACACAGAATGGTCGACATGAGGTCCCCGATCCATTTCTTTGCATTCCCGCGGCGAGTCACAATAGTGTCCGACACTGTTGCCATGACGACCAAAGACACCGCACCTTTTACTCCGTTTACTTTGATAATGTAAAAAATAAAACATTGATCGCCGTTACTCTGTGTCTATGGTGTCCAAACGGCGTCCTCCTCCGTTCTTACCACAAACCAATGGCGTCCCTATCTCGTACTGGCACGCAGTAAGGATGTAAGTACGATGTGACTGGCGTATTATAATTAATATCAGAACATGGCGGACAAAAATTAGCATTTAAAAGATTGGTGTCCAAAGTCAGACTTATATCGATGCACCAAGCCCTTGTATTTATTAGATACACAAATTGTCAAGTATGACCGACATTTAGTAGATGTTTACTCTTTGATGGTGCTTTAAAGATAGACGGGAAGGTATTGGAACAAACGAGAGATAAGACTACATCAGTAAGACATCCTTTCACGAACAATTAAGATCAATCAACGTGCGATGTTTAATTGACATGTTCAATGGAGCGATCTACATGTGTCAAAGTGAATTTCTGTAATCAATAAAACATTCCCAGTAAGATGTTCTGCATATTAAAGGTGTACCTCCCTATTGTCCGAGTGTCCCGAGTGTCTAGTGGCTTTTCGATTTATCCAAATTGCAGGTTTTCTGCCTACCTGCTAGCTTACGTACAGATACATAGGTTTGTTCAAGGACTCCTCAGATCGTCTAGTATTTAGACCACACTTGTGCAAGACACAAATAAAATTTGGTTATAGATAGATAGATAGATATTTATTTCAAACATAAGGCTTGAAGCCCAACAGTTTACATATATGTACATAAACACAAATGACATGATACAGTATATATAGAAAATGTGGTTTAAAGCATGCTCAGAATTATTTGGATGGTAATGGCAGTATTTTATATTTCAACAAAATCAGTGACTATATGAACAAAACAATATAACAGAGAAAAGTGTCCACATGGTTACACAAATATGGTACAGTCGCGTAATTTAAAACTTTTGAATACATAAACTGACAACTGCTTGATGGTATGATGATTTTCTGATGTTAAAAGTTCAATGAATTTTGGTATATTTGGTCTTTCCCAGAAATATTTATCAATGTATGTTTTACGTAAATTATTGTAGAGAGAACATTCTAGTATAAAATGAAACTCGTCCTCTAATGAATTACAAATTTTACATTTTCTTTCATTTCTCGGTTATATATAGGCCTATTATGTCAATTTTGATTTTGTGTCATGCACCTGTGATTAAGACACAGGAATTGGAAATTCTATCACAAAACTACAGACTGACACTTGCAACTATCGTCTACATACATTTTCTTATTATGTATTGAAGATAGATACGAGTGTCAAACTATTTTTGTGATACAACTTTGAATCACAGCGGTTTAGATATTGAAGCGAACATTTGGAATTATAATTTCATCATTAATTTACAATGACGTTTACTAATCTCAGTGAACTTGTTCTTAAGAGGGAACACCTGAACGTGCCGTACTAGTACCCCATTTTACCCCTTCAAACGTTCTCATGGATGATAAGGTCTTTTCAAATGCATTTTGCGTTACAGGCCGCCTGCGAACACGGACCATCTGCTAAGACCCACAAATTTATTTTCCGTCAAACCATTTTCATTCATATTTAACCTGGTAAGGGAGACCATCCGTCAACATAGGTTACCTTTGTTGACATCTATACATATATCTTAAGCCTAGGTCCCACTGAGCATTGTTTTGCCTCGGCGATGTACTCCCGATTGAAATTAATGAGTTATCAGGACATCGGGAACAGGTTCCCTGTGGTCTAGGAGAGGCTTCGGGGAAGTCATGAGACAGTTTGTGATATCAGAAGGAATTGTGATGAATCGGGTGGTATCGGAAGAAATCGGCAGAACATCGCCGATGTGTAATTCCTCAGTGGGACAGAGGCTTTAACGGACAAATACCGCTGGAAATAGACACATTTGACTGACACTAAATGTTTATTTTCGCTGTTTTTAAAAAGAGTTAATTCAAGGTACCTCCCTTTAGAACTACAGTATAATACGCAAACATATGCTAACTGTTGGAGACTTTCTGAGCTTTGTCACGGAAATGTCGCAGCTGACGTACAATACACAAGTAGATTCTACAATATTACGACAGAAATGTATTTTATTCTCCTCTTAGGGATTTTTGGCGTTATTTGTATAAGTAAGTCAGAATTATTTTTTATAGTTTTATAGGAATTTGTGTTTGGTGTTTCTGTCTCTGTATGCATGCATGTATTTTCCCTTAGCATATCGAGGGTTGCCTACAAGACTGCAGTATATCCTTCTTTAATAATAAGCAGTTACGACAGTTTTGCGGGCAACCCTCGATATTGTTATCATTATTTTAGCCAATATCAAGAAAAACGTTTGTAATTATTATGTACTCGTAATACAATTTTGGAGAAAAAAAGAAAAAGCTATATATCTATTGATTTAGTTTTCAGTTAAGTAATCCATTGTGTAATTTATCTTAGATGTTAAATGTCTCATCAATTATACCATATATACACAGGGCTTTTTTTCGCTGAATTGTGAAGAGGCCCAAGCCCTTTTGTTTTGTGAAAATTTAGCGCGTAAATTCGCAAAATTGTGAAAAAATAAGCGCGATAAATCAACAAATTGTGAAATAATTTTTTCATATGTTAAGTAATATTTTGTCCACTTGTCCCAAACATGCATATATCTATGATACAATACTTCATATCAAGTCCAGTACAGGAATATATCATTGTTATTTATGTTTGGTGCTTTATGGTGAAGTTGCTTTTACAAAAACCAAGACGCCAATTCTAATTGTGAAGGGGCCTTTAGGGGCCTATAGGAAATTGTGAAGGGGCCTTATATAGGCCCCTCGTATATAGTGAAAAAAAGCCCTGATACATGTACATGGTGAATCACTCACTGAGTTACTATTGCCGTATTGGGAAAATGTTTTGAAAAGTAGTTAAATTAAATGTATAATAATAATAATATCTTTAAAGGAGGAGTTTTTGTTTAAAACAGTAGTAGCCGTTCTCTAAATATGCACATTTAAACGAATTTAGTGTATGTATTTAAAAACTAAACACATTTTAAAACGTGATACTATTTTGAAATATTTAGGTAAATAATTTATCAAATACCGTGCATACATGACATCTTGAATTACGGCGAACAACGTTTACGACGCCACACGACTCTACAAGAGCAGGCTACAACTCGATTAAAATCAGAATATTTATTTTGCATTTTGCTTCATGAATAATAATTACTATGGAAAATTTCAAAATCAATATATTTGTCACAGCAAATGGTTTTCCATAATATACCAGATTTTATATAGCGCCCTTTTCATGCGAACGCACGTTCAAAGGCGCTTTACCCATGTTGCAGCCACAAGGGCGCAGGTGCATCCTCTACCAGTGCAGATACAGCATGATCTGACCAGAGGGACAGACTGAGAGATAGCCCCTGAAGAGAGAGAGAGAGAGAGAGAGAGACATTAGATACAGACATGTCCGGCGCTGCAGAAGTGCGCCTAGCTCTTATTTCGAATAGACAGCCTGGTTCTTTAACGTGCCCGGTGTATAGCACCGATACACAGCTTCCTGGCACTTCCAGATACTTGCAGACCACACGGCCAGATATAGCGGGAAATATTATAAATATTTCAGAATTTGTCAAGTGCCGATGCCAGGGATTGAACCCACGACCTCTAGATTGACAGCCCAGTGCGTTCCCCACTGAGCTAAATCCGCTTATTCCACGAGAATAGCTAGTATCTCCCTGCTCCCCGTCTCCCCCACCCCGTCCATCGTCTCCCCGCCTCCCCATCTCCCCGTCTCCACGTCTCCCCGCCTCCCCATCTCCCCGTCCCTCGTCTTCCCGTCCCCCCATCTCCCCGTCTCCACGTCTTCCCGTCCCCCCATCTCCCCGTCCCTCGTCTTCCCGTCTCCCCATCTCCCCGTCCCTCGTCTTCCCGTCTCCCCATCTCCCCTTCTCCACGTCCCCTCATCTTCCCGCCTCCCCATCTCCCCGTCCCTCGTCCCTCGTCCCCCGTCTTCCCGTCCCCCATCTCCCCATGAAATACGTACTAGTAGCACAGCGGTCTGTCATCATAACATTTTGAAAACACGAGGAGTTGTAGTTCGATGAATATTTAAAGACAAAGTTCGATTTTGAATCGACATTAAATCTCCATTTTAAGTTCCAAAATCAATACATTCGTCCACGTACATGTAACATCTATACGGATTCACCTGAAATAGTTCAATAAACAGAACAAAGCTGACCTTAATCAGTTACTATACTCGTGACATTTAAAAACGCACACTTATGCTTTTCATTGAGTTTGTTGACTCGCATTAAAATACGTCAAATGAATTAAACACACTAATATTTTATATTTGTGCAGCAGGTTTCCTGTATTTCATTGGAATTTATATGTCCTTTCATAAACTTTTGTCAGAATACAATGCAATAATACTTTACAAACATTGAGTATGACAGAGTGTGCGTTTTTATTAAACTACGCCCCAAAATGTAACCAATACTTTGGTATTTAATTAATATAAATCCAAGTAAAAATATACTGAACGTTTGATTTTTGTCAGATTTTTTGGTACAAAGCACGTGGTCCGAAGAAGCACATTATTACACGATATACACGGGCGAGCACACGTGGAACGATGCACGTGAAACATGTAGAAATGGCGGGAGTCAACTCCTGCTGATCCAGAACGAGACAGAATGGAATATGTGGATTGAATTATTGTAAGTTCGTTTATCATAATAAGACAATTATTATAGTGTAGGCCATACATTTGATAGAACATATGAATCGCTGGCTTAGAATGAGAAACCGTTAGTGCGACCTACGACCTTATAAGACTCATACATATTTGAAATCTGCATCACAAGGCGCTTCTTATGAGCCTACTTTCATAAAAATCGCAATTGAAGATGAAAAAGCTTGTTTTTCCATAAGTAAAGAGAAGTTTTCAGACAGTTTTTTTTGTTTATCAAAATATCGATTTTTGCACCTACGACCTTCTCATGCTAAGCCAGCGAAATTGTGATTATTCTAGACATTGATGCGCGTATGTTCAGCATCGAGTGTACCTACCTGGACATCGTAATGTAACTACCCTACACTCCCTGTACTACGCTTGTACTTACCTGTACGAGCGGCGATTGTTAGACAGAAGGATAATATCATCATTCATTACCGTATTCATTCTACGGTTTGTAGATGTTTATATATAATACATGTATGTAGCTGTATTTCGACGGCTATCCAGAAACTATTGTCAAACTCGCAACCAGCAATACTACATGTAGTACCAAATGGAACAGCGGACCGAAATAGAAATAGACCGTGAGCGAGAGGGGGGTTTTGCTCCCCCAGGGGGAATTTTGCGGACCATTTTTTTTGAAACCCCAAGGTGTGGCGAACATTTTGGCATAAAGTTTGCAACTGGCGGGTGGGGCTTTTCTCCGTTACCACGCTTTAAAATACGTTACCCCCAAAATATATATATTTTTTTTGTAATTTTTAAAGATAAATTGTACCATTATGCTATTTAATAATTCCAAATTTACATATGTTATTCAAGAGTGTATACTAGTAGCTGCAAACTCTTTAGTTGTAAGTATCCCAAAGGGCCTTAGGTATAGCTGGGGTCATTAAAACCTAACAGTAGTTGTTGTACTAAGCAGTTGTAAGTACTCCATTGGTTACGGCATGTATGTATGGACAGTGTTATTAGTACCTCATAGCGCCTGGGTTGAATATTAAGTGGTTTGAGAACCCCCTAAGGCCTGATAGGGGTAGTTAGACACCGTTCAGGGCTGGTATATGATGGTGATGAGTACCCAGTCGGGTGTGATATGGGTGTAATTGGTAGTGGTAAGTATAACATAGGGTTTGGTTTGACTGTACTCAGTTGTTGAGAGTACCCCTTATGGCTTTGCATGGCTATAATAATTGTAGTTACTACCCAGTATGGCATTAGATGGTTGTACTATGTGGTGGTGAGTACACAATACATACGATGGTTGTACTGGACAAGTGTTATGTTCCCCATTTGGTCGAGGGATGCCTGTACTTTGCAGTGTTACATATCCCATATGGCACATTTTTCTTAACTTGACCTTGAAATGACCTTGACATTGGCTTCAAAGTGGTAAGTTTTGTATGTCCCTTTGATGTACATTATCAAATGAATAATATGTAAGCACATATTTGTGACTATATACATAAATAAACAAAAGTGCATGAGAACATGGAATTTTTAGTGTATTCGTAAATTATGGCGGCCATCTTGGACGCCATCTTGGATTTTTGGATCCGCACCACGCGTTGACAATTTATGCCGGCAGTTCCATATAGTACAGATACAGGCGAACATTTCGGCATAAAACATTGCTTGTTCTACTTTAGATGTCACCTAAAATCACTAATTATCATCCCACTGTACGTGTTATACCAACATTTTAACTGAGAGGTTGTTTCATATCTATTAACTATTTGTGTAGTTGCACAATAGTTATAAACATTATTAGACTGCATACTAATCAGTATCATCATTTCTTAACTTAAAAACGTCATATACGTTGACTATTCTTTAATATTATAGTAATTTCATTCAAAGTAACGTAAATTACGGGTGTTATATCATTTTGTTTGCCTGTTATAATTTGTACAACTGATTGTTGTAATTGTAAATACCTTTAACATACATAAATGTTGTATTCATATGATTTATTAAAAAATTGGCACGTTTATAATAATTATATAAGCAAAAATAATGATTTATGTAGAAAATCGCATAGTCACGTATTTCAAACCTCAGTTACTCGTTAAAGCCCCAACAGAAACTTGCAAACTTTTGTCTGTGAATGCCACCTACCATAAGGTTTAAGAAAATCATAGTGTTGAAAATTCCCCCTGGGGGGGAGCAGGGTCAATTGTCAGCTCAAGGTCTAAAAATACAACCGGCTTAATTCAATCTGAGGTTACTAACCAGTGTATCAGGAACTAATCAGGCTGTTGTTGTTGTAGTTGTTGTTGTTGTAGTTGTTGTTGTTGTTGTTGTTGTTGTTGTAGTTGTTGTTGTTGTTGTTGTTGTTGTTGTTGTTGTTGTTGTAGTTGTAACATGATATTTATCTCTGTTGTTATGTTTGATCCAATATTCTACACAGTAAGACCACCCCATTCATTGCGTGTTCAGACACTCTTTGACAACGAGTTCGCCACATATTTCACTTGAACATTGTAGAATTTACCGATAAACGTGGCAATACATTTCTTAATCAAATAGAATTTTAGATTGAGCATGCAATCATTAGATAGACTAAAACTAGTATATTCAATTGTTGTTTAATCGTACGGATGTAAAATTCATCAACACTATTAGACAGTAATTTTACTTGAACGCAAGATTATTTTTTCTGAGCCAACTTTGAAACCTCTTTACGGACATTCGTATCATACTCGTATCAGAATCTTTCCGGCATACATGTACACGATCCTATCTTATCTTATCTTACATGTACATGTGCACGAGTATTTTCTAAGCTGTAATTAATTCGGGTCCTACATACATGTAAACATATTATATCAACTACTAATTCAATGTGACAGAGTCCATAGAACCTAGACCCCTTATATGCTTGACGCTGAGCATAAAAAGGGAAAACTGGCTTTTCTCTCATATTCTCGTGGCTATGGGTGCCATCAGAAATGAGGTGTCAATATAAGTTGTAAAAACATGTCTTTCAAGATTTCGAACTAAATAAATAAATAAATTACAATATAATTAGTTCAATAGTCTATAGTACAGAGAATTTGACACGACGCTCGACCTTTTATTAGCATAATTTAACAGCTGATTTAGTGTCTCCGGTTGTATGTTTCCATAGGCTGAAAGTATCACGAAGACGCTCTACAAATACAAAGCACTGATATTGCACGATTTGCTCGCGTAAATTTATATATTCAACGCAAGAACCTTGATACTGTATGTTCATGCATAAATGTCAGGATCAGGTCAAATTTTCTGTGCTATACTGATTAAAATATTGTTTATCCGACAGGAATATATCGTACAGTAAGGAACACCGGTCATCTAACGGTATATACTGGTTCGGCCTGCATGCCCCGGACACTGGTTCCCCTACACTGTATTACTGGGATAACTGTACGGTACCAGCATACCTAGAACCAGCCGTGGACGACTATCCCATCACTGACTATGTATGTGTAACCATGTGGGTCCGGAGAGAAGTGTTCAACTTAGCTTTCATGGACATGTGGCTGAAAGGACGTATGTGTAGTGAAACTCATTCGTTTATTTGTATGACTGACAATGATGGTGAGTTATAGATTACGTCCGTTACCCCCTCTCTCCATATCTCTCTCCCCCTCCCCCTCTCTGTCTTTAGGTCGATCTGCTTCCACCCCAAACTCTGGTTGGGGTTCTCTTTGTTCCCCCATGTTTCCCATGACATTATTGACAATACAAAGTCTACGTACATGTATATACAGTGCCCACCAAAAATAAGTATACAGTAAATAATTGTTGCTAAATTTAACTTGGTTAAATTATTCAATATCTGTTTATCAGGCGGTCACAAGTATACTAGGTTCTGAAACTACAGTTACTACATGTATATGAGTAAAATGACAAAGAAATAACGATGTAGATGTTCTGAATTTAAATACCCATGTGATCCAAGATGCTGTTTTTCCATCTTTTTGTGACTAAGTTACCATTCAAGTGGGACAAAGAAACTTTATATTTTGCACCTATGGGTACCAATTAATGTATACAGACAGCTTTACTTTTAATGCTAAACTAACAAACTATGTTCGCACTATCTGTTTAGACAATGGACTCAATCTTTTGGGTACACATAAACGGCAACGTCATTATCACCATATCCTAACGGGACTGTAGCATGTTATCATGCTTATTTATATCAGGATGTGTCCCAACATGTGATGAGATTATTATCAGCACAGATGTGGTCACGTGTGATATTCTATGTGATGGTACACTATGTGATTCAACATACTTCCAACAAGTAAGTCTTATTTTAAAATATACACATACAAATGTATATACTCGCCATACATAGTTATCATAAATGAATTGCTGCCATTTAAGGAGATTAGGTTTGTAGACCCACACATAAACTTATGGTGTTTTTTTTAAATGTTAGGTTGGTCCATTTGACCATACGTCAGCTGTAATCACTTGTCTGTAAGTTGATATTTTAGATTATTTCGAAATTTAATTATATACATGTATACAGCTAAGGGAAATCTTGAAGGTGTTGTTGTAGAGAAGTGTTTGCTCTATAGTGGAGCACACTCTGCAGTGGTTGTACTGGCTTACCACTGGCTTAGACTTAGAAGGTCGTAAGTACTTATAAGATTCAAGCATATTTGAAATCTGCATCTCAAGGCGCTTCTTACGAGCCTATTTTCATAAAAATCGGAAGTGCATGCAGCTGTCTTGTTGACCAAACGGAAGTTTAAACAGTTAGTTTTTCAATAAGTAAAGAGTAGTTTTCAGATAGTTTTTTCTTTCTTTCTCAAAATATTGATTTTGTACTAACTACCTTCTCATTCTAAGCCAACGATATAATCTGAATGGTTGTTTATTTCAGTTGAATTTATGCCACGTGATGCCGACAACATACAATGACCCTGACAAGTTTTATCTCTGTCAACTACCCTCAGCTGATTATATACCACCAACATGTATTGCATCGCCAGGTACGTACCCTCAGCTGATTATACACCCCCAACATGTACTGTATCACCAGATACGTAGTCTCAGCTGATTATATACCGCCAACATGTACTGTATCACCAGGTACGTACCCTCAGCTGATTATATACCCACAGCATGTACTGTATCACCAGGTACGTACCCTCAGCTGATTATATACCGCCAACATGTACTGTATCACCAGGTACGTACCCTCAGCTGATTTTATACCGCCAACATGTACTGTATCGCCAGGTACGTAGTCTCGGTTGATTATATACCGCCAACATGTACTGTATCGCCAGGTACGTAGCCTCAGCTGATTATATACCGCCAACATGTACTGTATCACCAGGTACGTAGCCTCGGCTGATTATATACCACCAACATGTACTGTATCACCAGGTACGTAGCCTCAGCTGATTATATACCACCAACATGTACTGTATCACCAGGTACGTAGCCTCAGCTGATTATATACCACCAACATGTACTGTATCGCCAGGTACGTAGCCTCAGTTCATTATATACCGCCAACATGTACTGTATGGACAGGTACGTAGCCTCAGCTGATTATATACCGCCAACATGTACTGTATCACCAGGTACGTAGCCTCAGCTGATTATATACCGCCAACATGTACTGTATGGACAGGTACGTAGCCTCAGCTGATTATATACCGCCAACATGTACTGTATGGACAGGTACGTAGCCTCAGCTGATTATATACCGCCAACATGTACTGTATCGCCAGGTACGTAGCCTCAGCAAATTATATACCCCCAACATGTACTGTATCGCCAGGTACGTAGGAAATATTACATGAGAATGGAACGCCAGTACTGTCTGGTTACTAGAATGACATTTTGTCGTTTCATACGCCGCTCAGGGGACGTTTCACTAATGCACCTATCAATGTTTCCCCCAGGAGGGGGGCGGCGGGCTGACCCAGGGGAATTTGACATTTTTACTTTTTCAAAGTCTAAATTCCCACCCTAGAGCAAGGGCAATTTGTCAAAATCCCTCACTGGGAGATGCTTTACATACCACCCGGGATCAAAATTTCGGCCAAAGTCAAAATTTTCCGGGACTCGGCACCATTCGGTCTGTCAAATTCCCACCTATCGGGAACAGCCTTCTGTCAAAAGTCCCGTGTATGCCCGCCGCTCCCCCCCTGGGGGAAAACATTGATAGGTGCATAACTGAGTTATAGACAGGTTCGAATCATTTCCAAGTATGAATGGCACAATGACTTGGAGCTGGTAATCTTGTCATAATGTCGACCAAAACAATGATTGTGGTTTTCAAAATTACGTTCCTGATATTATGATGTACGGTATATACGTTTGTATCTCATTAAAATCAGATCCTAGCATTTGCTACATTGCTTTACGCCTTTATCAACATAAAGCAGTGAAGGGTAATAAGGGTCTGATTTTAATGGGATTGGTATTTTGTTTGAATGCATGACCTTAATAATACATTGTTTTCAGATGTTCCTGCAATCAGCGCTACAGATGTAAACATGAATGTAACCGACACAATATGTATAGACTTTTATACTGACACAACAACCACTACTACAAGCACCACCACCTCGTCAGCCACCACCACGACAACCACCGCAGCGTCAACAACCAAAGCGTCAACCACCACTGCGACATCTACTACAGCGTCAACAACCAAAGCGTCAACCACCACAGATGCAACCAACACCGCGTCAAACAACACAATCACAAACACAACAGAAGTTCCTGTTGACTGTACATGTCTCTGTAATCAGTTATGGACATTTCTTGCACGTGTTCCACCAGAAGAAGTCAATCTAACAATCGAAGAAAAGGTTGAAAAGATAGTTGAAGAACTCACGGTGGATAAGAAGAACACTACGGTAACATTACGTAAATACGTCAGTGTAATGGACGGCCGACCCTCGTCTGTAGGTATCGGAATTGTGGCTGGTGTCATTATTTTCTCTATTTTTGGAATTATTGTATTATTTGACTTGTCCACTATCTGGCATGAGATACACCATGTGTTAATGAATGTCTTCAAGTTCCTTAGACCGAACAGTATCATGCATCACGAACCTCTTAGTGAACTGGCTGAAGCTATTGGAGCTGTACCTTACGCAATGGCAACCGGTGGTCGTTTCAAGAAGTTCCCGACTGTCAATTCCAATCCGCCATTTATTATAACAGCCGAGGGTCGTATCCAAACAGTTCCAAAGCCCGACAAAACAGTCACATCTGCAAAGAATCCGGCTTTTGTTTGGACTGCTGGTGGTCGTTTAAAAGCATATGCATCAAACCCACCGAAACTGGAAAAGCCCAACGCGAATTTTCAACCGGCAAATGGTTTAGGATGGTTAATGAGAGAAAGACGTGTGTATAACGATATGGAACTTCCAGCTTATCCAAACAACGTAGTTCAAGCTAAAGTTACACCTGGAAATCCACCAACAAACACTAGACTATAAAATGTTATCAAAGACCTAAAGTCACATCAGTAGTAATGAAATGTTGATTAAAAACAAACTGCACCTCAGTGACTGTGTGGTCAATTCCCCGTGTTATAAATCTTCTAAGATATTATAAACTTTATAAAAACATTTTTTTTTGGTTTACTATTCATTAATGATACAGTTACCTGTGTCCAGGAGGATTGGTTTATTAAACTCGGACTCAGAAGCTTCGTACATCAAACCATTAATCGCCGGTGGCGAATTTCCAGGTATATTAGAAATGTATATCGTTGGTGGAATCCACCCTCCACGAACTCTAATATTTAGAAATACATGTATGATATATTTGTTAGGAATTCACGCCCCCTCTAACATTGATTGTGTAGGCCGTAGTTTATATCGGGTCCTCGATCGGTACTTTCCATCAAAGGGGTTCGACACAAGTTTTCAACAAACAAAAAATCCCGTCTACTATATTTTATGAAATATAGTAGAAGGGAAAGATTTTTTTTAAAAACAATTTTTAATCAATGTAGGTTTATGTGTCGAACTCCTTTGCCTTCCTTATGGTGAGAAAGACCAAGCGACGGAACGTGTCTCCAAACATAAGATGCTTGCAGATGACACAACCAGGAGTGAACTGTGACGGTGCTGTCAGAAACAGCTCTTAATCAGAAGTGGAGAGTATAGTAAGGAGATGGTGATATGATCCTCACCTTTATGCATGTATATATTATTAGGTTCTTACGTTGAATATATCAATTATCGCGAGTAAATCGTGCAATGTCGGTCCATTAACAATTGTGTTTGTATTTATAGCGTCTTCGTGATACTCTCTGCTTATGAAAAAATACAACCGGGGTTACAAATGTAGACAAAAAATCAGTTGTTAAATTATACTAATAGAAGGTCGAGGATCAGTTCGAACTATCCGTACTATATACAACTTTCATCATACAGAAAATGTACCAGAAGATGACAGTTTAAGGCGTACGAGAAGTTTACCGAATTTCAACGAACGCGTGGGCCTACTGTCACAACTTCTGGAATATACTATAATTAGGTTTTCTTGGTAAGTTGCAAACACATGATTGTATGACAAATTAGATTCGAATAAATATGTTTACATGAAACGCAATACTGGTATGTATTGAACTACTTCCTAAATGTTTGAAGTATCAACATCCGTGCATTGAAATATACGAGGGGTAATTCAAAAGTAATGCAACCGACACTCGTGTCGCTTTGTCTTGCACGGGATTCTCGTGAAAAGCGTTCCGGTGTTACGAAACATCCGTTCTCTACGCATAAACACTAGGCGACATTTCTAAGTATAACTTACATACTTTAAATTTGAACACAATATTTTTTTTTCGATTATGTAATTTCAAATAAAATTTCATGAAATTAAATAAGTGAATGATAATAAAAAATGTTCTCGTTTTAGCCGTAGGTGCGACTTGCCCGTCGGTGGCACTAATGCACCTTTGTGGCACATTGCTATTCGTGCATGTTAATATTTAAAACTTCTGATAACTTGTGTACATTAACGTTATTTCTTTTCTTTCTAATGAAAACCACACTGGTAAATGTATCATTAATAATACTTTGTTACCTGTGTTGAAAACTACTTAAACTATTTCCACAATATCAAAGAAAGCAGTTCCTTCATATCATTATATGTATATACACATGTATATCTACTGGAGATGAGTCATTGGTACACACAGCGGTAGGGCCTGGGTACACTTTTTGATCATACTAGCTAAACTAACAACAAAACAGTAGCTACCAATAAATTACCACCGTCCTTCAATATCAGTGCTAATTAAGAACCAATGTTTTATTTTAACTTCGCAGGGAAATATTATACATGAAGTAACTCTGCAGCTGTGTATTAATTATTTTCTTTGAATGTACGTTGCTCGTTAATATAACTGGTTGTGTCGAACTGAAAATTTGTCGAGTGTATAAGAGAAAGAGAAAGATAAGTGTTGAAGAGGCTTCCGATGTTTCATTTTTCCATACACTAGCTTAAAGCGCCAATCTCTGTTGCATGACAACGTCCCGGTCCCTGTGATACGTCTGTTAGTGTAACCTGAATATGAGCACTGGTACGCAACAATTAATTAGAGGTTAATGCTGGTTATTGCCTCGCCTGAAAATTCCGTTTCCCTACATGTAAATAGATATGAGCCGTTCTCCAGGAAAACCGGGGTTAGTTTTAAAGAATATGGAAATCATGATAATATAGCATTAGAAAGACAATACTCTATTGGACAGTTTCTGAAAATTTTAGCAAAATATAACATTAAACAAATAAATAAATAAAAATATACCATATTTATATAGCGCCCTTTTCATGCAAACGCACGTTCAAAGGCACTTGACATTATTGATTATTGTTGCAGCCACAAGGGCCCAGGTGCATCCTCTACCATTGCAGATACAGCATGAACTGACCAGAGGGACAGACTGAGAGAAAGCCCCTGAAGGGAGAGAGAGATTAGATACAGGCATGTCCGGTAGAGGAGGCAGGTATTAGCCATGAGTCAAGCAGTAAACCGGGTCTTGAATGGTAAGTCATTGATCAATGCAGAACATAACAAGTCGGAGACTCACGAGCCAACACCAGCATCAACTTGATCGCAGAAAAGTAATGATATAAGTATCTTGAGCAACCATTAGGATAGATTCTTTGTTTTCATACTGGCTAAAAATTTTTGAACATCTGCTTCGAAAACATAAAATGATGCGGAAGAAATCTTACACTTGTATGCTAATCAAATATATAAAAAAATCTACCAAATTTTATCTTAAAAACTGAAAAAGTCATTGAAGTTAATATATTATTAAATATTAAGCATCACTCTATACAATCAACTTAAGACACATGTTTTGAATTTTAATTGTGAATTATTCTTGTCTTTGGTTCCTACTGATTAGCAATATGATAGCATTGGGTATTCTCTCAATATTGATGTCGCTCATTATTATAGACGAAAACAATATAGTGGTCTTTATTAGTACGTTTGCTACATATTGCTGGTTTAGAACAATAAGGTTTGACGTGCTACTTGCGACCTATAGGATCCTTACCTATTCGCAATTTGCACCTCAAGGCGCATCTAATGTTCCTATCTTTATGTTAATCGGAAGTTGTCGTGTTGACCGAAGTGAAGTTGAGAAGCTTGTTATAGTAAAGAGTTGTTTCAGACCGATTTATTCTTGTTGATTTTAAATGGCGTTCTTGTGATTACGACCTCGATCCGTTAAGGCAGCGGTTAAGTAGAAAATATCACTGTTCAGCTCATTATGTGTATTTTGTCATATTTTCGTATTTTTGTTATTCTTCAATTGATAGAAGACACATTCATTGAATAAATACAGTGGAAGTATGAACAGGTGTACAATCTTTTGTATATTTCACCCGATATAGACAAGAAACGACACAAAGAAATAATATATTGTTGATTATATTCTTATTTCAAGTAGTCTAAATAAAATACGAATCAAAACAAAAACAAAACAGACAATGTAAGGATAAGGTAAGTCAGGTACATTCGTGTTATGTATGTACATTTGTCTATATACAATGTTACAGTGTGTTTAATTACAACATATACACGTACAATGCACATAAAATGATAGCGAAGCAATGGGAAAATGTTAAAACGTCTACAACTAATCTATGTAGAAGCGCTAGGTTATATTCAATGCTAACATACATTTAACAAAATAGTCCGGTTTATGTACAAGTACATTTAGATGAAATGTTTCATGTCAATCTGATAATACCGTTGTCTAAGTACAAACATAATCTGTAATTACTAGTATATGAAGCACTGTTTGATGTTATCAAATTGCTCAAATACGAGTTACTGTGTCAGCAAATCACTCTGCTTACTATAGTTAAACAGTGATTAATTATATATTTTGTATCGGCTATGTAGAGAATTCCACCTCTAAACCATGGCCAATATTTGCAGCTTCCAAAGTGTGTTTCTCTATAGAGATTATACTGTATATAGTTGTATACCGTTATCTAGCACTATAATTATAACAAACACTATATAAGGTTATCAAGTTGTACAAATACCAAACACTCAGATAATGTCAGCAAATCTATAATAAAATAATCTGCTTACTGTGAAGTTCACAGAGATTAATGTTCACCTATCTGTGAATAATACATGTACATGTATACGGAATATACAGTTCTACTATCTCTTTGTCATCGTGATTATTTACTCCAGTTCATACATTTTCACAACATCACTGTAATACATGGTAACAAACATTCTACCTTGGTGGAAACACACTGAGACAGGCTTATATAATCCATCTTCTTGCTTCACAACCACACCAACTTTCTCACCATTCTCACTGAATTGTACAACATTATAAGAGTCGTACCCTATAACAAACATATTCCCCCTATAGTCAACACATACACCATCAACATCACTTAGCTCAGTGTCTGTAATAGTAGACAGGTAATTTCCCTGATCATCAAAACATACAACTACATTCTTCCCACCTCCAACAAACATTCTGTTTCCACTCTCATTGAAAGCAATGTGTGAACTCACATTGAACAGCTTGTTCCCAGCATTGTCGTGTTTTATTGTCTTTAACAGGGTACCAGTCATATCATATACATAGAGTGACTCACATGCATCTGTCACATACAGTTTACCATCATTGAAAGCTATACCATAACAAGCATGAGACATTTTAATTTGTCTTGTAAGAGTCATCTTGCCCTTAATGGAAACAAACTGGATCTCGTTATCATCCATACATGCAACAACAACTTCGTGTTTACTTATACAACTAACACCATTAGGTTCAGAATCTAAAGTACAATAATCAACCACTGACATCTTCTGTATATCAATACGTTTCAGTTTGTTATTGTTGCAATCGGTGACCAGGAGTTGATTATCATGTGTAACACAACAACCCTGTGAATAGGAATACATAGAATCATCAGACAGTTTAATGTTAACATCTCGTCTGCCTTTGATTTTGTAGAGGTCGTGATGGGTCTGTTTTTCGTGTTTCTGTACTTGACCAATACCTTGTAAAGCTGTGAGATAGTCCTTCAATGAATAGTCTGGACTGAATGATATCTGAACGTCTGTATTCTGATGCAGCTTCTTTTTCATCATCTCAAGGTCGGCTTCTTTCAGCATTTCTTCGGCAATTTTCGTACAAACAAAACGCTGGGCTCTGTTTCCTTCGGATTGGTTCAGTTTCTGGTCTGTATTCTGTAAATATTCACAGATGTTTTCAGCTTTGTGTTTGTCTTGTAGGATGTCATCTGTCAGTTCCTTGTACGCAGATTCAACTTTTTGTTTGGACGACTCAGCAGCTTTTCTTACGATGGCTTCTAACGCTTTCTGAAATGTCGTCACTTTGTCCAGTGCTTCTTTCTTTGCTTCATTCAATGTTTCAAGTTGTGTATCTTTAGATTTACTTACGGTTTCCATGGATACTATCATATCTTTCAGTAGCTTCTGTGTGTGTTTGCAATCAGTCAGGTTAAATATGGTGTCAATCATATCTGGTATAGAATGGATGTGACTGTCAGGACAAGATCTGAAATATGAACATGAAATATGAACAATCATTTTGCAATTACTAAACACTCTCATCCGATTTATCGCCTTAATCATCAGAAAGGATCTCGATTTCGTTTTTAACACGTTTATGTTGCGACAATACTGGGTCGGGATTAGTCAATTTGGAAATGTAAGGATTTGTAACGAATGTTTTTGTCATGTTAATATAAGTTTATGTTCATGTCGACGTGTTGGTGTTTGACTGGCATTAAAGAACTGATCGACAGTAATTTTCACATAGATCTAGATTCTACATCTTCATGATCAATAAGTTTAATCTGTTGAACTTTCTCTTCACTTGATTATCTTTTTTGTAAAGATAAATGTTTACAAAAAGAAAGACTAGTAGTGTCTATATATAATTAGAGCTTTCACTAAAGGTGTAAATCATACCCCAGCAGGACAGCCTTGACAGGTGAAAATTATTAAGAATTAAAGTTACTTTTAATTTTTATTTGTTTGGGTTTTCCAAACAAATACAGAAGTCAATCTGAAACGCGAGTCCTTAATACCTGAGCGAAAGTAGTCCAGAAAATTCAATTAAAGACAAAGTAGTTCCATATATGTGCCTTTTGTGTGATCAAAATATATTTTCTCATATGAGTTAACTATGCTGATGATTTGAATCTCATAACAAGGTTGTTCAATTTCAAAGAAGGTAAATAAATAATAGAATATGAATAAAATAAAATTATAATGCGCAGTGATTCTAAGCGTATGAAGCCACGGCGGTTAAAATTTTCCCCGAAGTACTACGTACGTAAAAAGTAGTTCGTTTTTCAATGCGATTTTTAAATTGAAAAAAGTGATTATGAAAAAAACCAATGCAATATTCTTAAAACGTTTCAAGTATTTGTGTTATCCAAGTTATCTATAAACTGTATGTCTAATTAAAAATAGCGCGTATGAGTATCATCTTCGTTCCTAATCTGAACGGTCCGACCGGCATTTATACATGATAAAAACTGTCGCCATTTTGCAGTGTTTTGTTCCTGCGAGAAAAGAAATTTTATAGGAGATTTTTTTCCGATTACACGACGCTAGTACTTGGTAAGCTAGGAAAATCGTCTTTATCACTCACAATTAACGTACTTATACAATAAAATCAACACCCGATGCCGTGTGTGACCGTCAGAGGTTTCGTAAGACGACTTCCGCTTCCGGTGATGTCGGGTTGAAAATTTAGGAAGAGCAGACTTTATTTCTAAAATCGGGAAAATCCTCGTAAATGGAGACGAATCGTTCATCTAATTAATGTGATTCGTGTGTAGGAATTATTCATCTTCATCGTGACTGTGATCTGTGTACGGATTATGGATTATTAGTGAGAATATCGGTCATTGTTTATTCCTGCAATTGTGTCATTTAGGCGCGAAAGTAAATAACCGCCGTCCGCGAGAAATTCCCGGAGTGAAATTATTATAGTTTGGGTATTTGTTCTGAATTGTTAATTGAATATGCGTAATTCAAAGGACAAGGATGAGGGAAGGAAGCCAAAGAGTGCCTCTACACCGGTTACAACGAGGGAGATCACGAGAGTATCGACCGTGACGACCTCGACCTCTACACCAAACACCAGAGGAAAATGCTCCAAAAAGGAAAAGGTTAGCTGGAATTGCGCTGTATGCAATGTTGACTTTAACAACGAGAACGATAAAGTAATTCAGTGTGAGTCTTGTAATTTGTATTATTGTGTCACATGTCTAGGTATCTCGACAGAGGATTATGCTGGGTTTAGCAACCCTTCCCTTCACTGGTTCTGTCCAAGTTGTGAATCAAAAGTAATCAGGAATATTAAGGTTGATCACGAAATTGAAGCTCGATGCAAAGCCTTCATGGAATCGGTGGAATCAAAAATCATTAAAATTGAAAATGAATTGTTAAATAAGGCTAGTATCTCGCGTGTGGAGGAAATGATAGCTAGCGCGATTGGAACTACTGCCAGTACTGCTCAACCAAGTGTAAATGTTCTAAATGAAGTAGAGGCTACGATAAATAGCAAAGTAGGTGAATTACGTTATAGCAAATTTAGAGAGAATAATGTCATTGTATTCGGGGTTGATGAATCTGTCCAGGAGGACACAAAATTAAGGCAAAAGGAGGATGTTTCCTTCTTGCATGAATTGTGTGGCGTCATAGAGGTGGAGCCAGTCATTATTGGCAAAGTGATCAGACTGGGAAAGAAGGTTGATAACCGTCCGCGACCATTGAAGGTTTCCATTAAAGACAATGAATCAAAAATGTATTTGATGAAAAACCTATCGAAACTGAAAAGACTGCAAATTGATAACAAATTGAGGAAAATAAGCGTGACACACGACATGTCTCAATCAGAAAGGGAGGAGAACAAATTAAGGGCCATGGAGGCGAAAGCTTTAAATGAAACAGAAAAGTCGGGGGAATTCAAATATGTGGTTCGCGGCCCCCCCTGGGAGAGGAAAGTAATAAAAGTAAAGTTGAGAGTGTACACAGAGGGCATGTAAGTGACACTAAAAGCCCCAACAATGTAAATGTGTTGAACTGTTCTAGTTCTTTTCAATCAGTTAAAACTGTTAAAACTGTTAAAAATGTTAATTTGCAGAGTTTGAACTGTATTTATACCAATGCAGATAGTTTTATAAACAAACGTGATGAGTTTAAAGACAGATTTTTATGTGATGAAAGTCAGTGTCCAGATATCATTTCTGTAACTGAAGTATTACCAAAAAATGTGCGTTATGACATCAACAAGGCCGAGTTTAATCTGAACGGTTATGAATTGTTTCCAAGCAACTTTCCAACAAACGCGAAAAGAGGGACACTCATATATGTTAAAAACTCATTTTCACCAGTTGAGGTGAACATAGATACTGAATTTGATGAAAGCGTATGGGTGAAAATCTCAATTAACAAAACTGAATCTATCCTATGTGGGTGTGTTTATAGAAGTCCCTCATCGAATGATTTAAATTCTAGAGCTGTTTTAGACTTATTATCTAAAGCTTGTGAGATGAGAGAGGAGCATGTAATAATAACTGGTGATTTTAACTTTCCAGACATTAACTGGTCATCGTGGACTTATACAGATGGTTTCAGTGGTGAATTTCTTGAGTGTGTACGCGATAACTATTTACACCAGGTTGTTGATTCTAATACTAGACATAGACATGGTCAACGGTCTTCATTGCTGGACTTAATACTAGTGAATGATCAAAATAACATATCCGAATTGTCTTACCTGGAGCCAGTTGGCTCGAGCGATCACTGTGTGGTTGAATTTAAGTATAACTGTGCATTTTCGTTGGAGAAAAATTACTGTGAAACCCCAAATTATTACAAGGGAGATTACTCTGCGATGCGAGCTGAATTAGATATTGATTGGTTGCAGGAACTTGGCGATAGTGATCCAGTTACTATGCTAGAAAAATTCATGAATAAAATGAGTGAATCAATAGGAAGGCACATACCTATTAAAAAGCCACGTAATACCAAAGGGAATACTCCATTAAATAAAGACTCGGTGAAAAATATCAAGCGTAAACATAGATTGTGGGAACGTTATATGGAGAAACAAACTGTAGAAGCTCATAGGGAATACTGCAAGGCGAGAAATAAAGTGAAGCGTTGCGTTAGAAACGAAAAAAAGCGTAAAGAACGACAAGTGGCCGAGTCAGCAAAAGTGAATTGCAAAAATTTCTGGAAGTTTGTTAATTCTAAAAGAAAGAATCGAAGTGGGATATCTGAACTACATGTGAAAAGTGGAGTGGAGACTAAAATAGCGAGTAGTGACCAGGAAAAGGCTGAAGTTTTAGCTGACTTCTTCACTAGTGTATTTACTAATGAGGATATTCTGTCTGTGCCGGACTTACCAGACAAACCAGATATCGTTAATGATAGTGGGGACATTGAAATAACCAGACATGAAGTTAGGAAAATACTGAAAGGCTTGGACATTTCTAAATCCCCGGGACCTGATAAAATGCATCCTAAAGTATTGAAGGAATTGTGTGAAATCATTGATGAACCTTTAAGCATGATATTCAGAAAATCATACGAGACAGGAATTGTTCCAGATTCTTGGAAATTAGCAAAAATTACTGCGTTATTCAAAAAGGGCGATAAAAAACTTGCATCAAATTACAGGCCTGTCAGCTTAACCAGTATATTATGTAAAACAATGGAAAAACTTATGCGTGAAAGGATTGTTTCGCATATGGACAAAAATAAATTGTTTAGTGACAAGCAATTTGGATTCCTCCGTGGTAGATCAACTTCATTGCAACTTCTGAAAGTAATGGATGAATGGACGCAAATTCTTGATAAGGGTGGTGTTGTAAATTCAGTATACATGGATTTTATGAAAGCATTCGATAAGGTGCCACATACTAGACTTTTACTGAAACTGAAATCATATGGTTTGAACTCCTTCATTTGTGAGTGGGTTAAGAACTTCTTATATGAGAGGAAACAATGTGTTCAAGTAAATGGATCTGTTTCTAGCCTCCATAACGTTACTAGTGGTATTCCACAGGGATCAGTCCTCGGACCAGTATTATTTGTCATATTTATAAATGACCTTCCGGAATGTGTTGACTCAAATGTCTACTTGTTCGCAGATGATACCAAATTATATAGACAGATAACCTCTGAAAGGGATGTATCTATTATACAACATGATTTGAATAGCTTATTTGATTGGAGTTCAAAATGGTTGCTTAAATTTCATCCTGAAAAGTGCAAGATGTTATCCATTCACAACAAGAACAGTTGTCCAACTGACAATAAATATCATATGAATACTTATAATGGGGAAATTACATCCCTGGAATCAGTTGATTTCGAAAAGGACCTAGGTGTAACTATAGACAACCATCTGAATTTTGATAAACATATTCAACTACAAATAAATAAAGCTAACCAGATAGCTGGACTTATGAGAAGGTCATTTACTTACATGGATAATAGCATGTTTAAACTTTTATTCAAATCTCTGGTCAGACCAAATTTAGAATATGCAAGTAGTGTATGGTCTCCATATAAGAAAAAAGACATTGAAGCTATTGAAAATGTTCAAAGAAGAGCGTCTAAAATGCTACCAACTATGAAAGATTTAACATATGAAGAGAGATTGCGTAAACTGAAACTTCCAACATTGAAATACCGTAGGATGAGAGGGGATATGATTGAAACATTCAAAATATTGAAAGGAATTTATGACGACAAAGTTACTGGAGATATTTTCAAACTTAGTGACATCTCAATTACTAGAGGGAATAGCCTGAAGCTAGAAAAAGTAAGATGCAATAAGGACTTGAGACTTAATAGCTTTACAGTTAGAGTTGTGGATTTATGGAACAGTCTTCCAGAACACATCATTATTTCAAAGGACATTCATCAGTTCGAAAATAGGCTAGACAACTACTGGAAATCCCATCCTCTACGTTTTGATTTTAAGGCGGATTATAAACTATCACCGGAAGTTAAACGTATTGTGTACTATCAGAATAACGAAGAGCTGCATACAGAGCACCCATCAGTGCTGCGTGCAGAAGCTACATAAGGTAACATAAGGTAATAAGGTAAGTACAAATAAAACTGAATAACATGTCGTACCCGCAACTATTCGACCCCAAAAAATGCAAAATTACTCTTTGACAATGTTATGTCTGTATTGTGCTTTTGATAGCAATCTTTTTGAGATTATAGTAGTACTGTGTATAGGATTTAAGGGAAAAACTTGTGTAGGTGGCTAGCTTGACAAGCTTGCCGTCTTATTCAGTTGTAGCTTTTTTGAACGGCAGTGGCTAGCCGTCCGGCACCGGACGACTAGACAGCGAAATTAGTCGTCCGGCATTAGAAATAGAGCTAGAAGTAGTAGATCTAATGGAGCATATAGTGTTTCAATTACATTATTATGAGGATGGGGAAAGTATATGACTTCACTTCATGCTGAAAAAATGAAATTGCTGTGTTAGATAATTGACAGTTTGGAATGCCACTGGTTATAATAGCGTGAAAACAATGTTGCCGTTTATGAATCGTATCATGGTAGGCCCTATTGTATATTGTATTTAAAAAAAATACTACTGTAAATTGTATTGGTTTGTATATAATTATGTGCCATTAAAACTGCGAATGAAAAAATAATTAATTGCCACATTAGATTTGTATGTGTTACCTCGGCAAATTAACGTGCATACTTTGTTTTCCAATATGGCGGACAATATACGGAGATACATGGCCGGTCACAAAATGGATGCAGATAAATGCACTAACATATGTCTTGCCGAATTCGTAGTTTATTACCAGGTAGAAACATACGTGATACTTATCACAAGAAAATACTGAAATTCTGGATGCCTAATGCATATAAATAGCATGACAGTTACCTAGCCAATGCACGTATCGTTTGCTAGTCGTCCGATGCCGGACGACTAATTTCGCTGTCTAGTCGTACGGTGCCGGACGGCTAGCCACTGCCTTTTTGAACTGACCCGCAGTAGTGTAAACATATTAACTTAAACTGTATGCGTCCAATATGTTAAACAAGTGGCTTGATAGCTCAGTCGATACAGTATTCGCTCTGTAAGCAAATTGTCAATGGCCAACAGGGCATCTTGCCTAGTCAAACCAACTTGAGGTGTGTAGTCCCAACCGAGACCAAACGTTTCTAAACTAAACGTTTCGTTACGTTAGGTGATAATAGGTCCAACAGTCTTTACTAGTTAGGTCCCATGGTTTGGACTAGGTGTGTACAGGCTCTTCGCAGGTTGCCGAATATTGGAGCGGCGGGGGAGGGGTATCCCCTCCGTTTTTATGAGGAAATTTTATGAAATCAGAGCGTAAATGGGGCTATTAGTATTTCCAGTTCTTTCAATATGTACTCCGTTGGATGAATTTTTGGACCGTCCGTGTATGTTAGTCATTTTTTGGTATCATTATTACCAAATAGTTATGCCTTATAGGCACCATAATTATAATTGTTTGAAATCATTTGTTACTAGCTTCATTAAGGTGAAATTATAATCCCAAAAAGTTTAGAAATTCCCTGCCTGCCAGTTTAGAATTCAATTATTGATATTGAAGGAAGAAAGCTGTGTCCAGATAGCAGGCTCAGTTGAGCATTCGCCTTTTCTAAGCAGATGATTCTGGGTTTGAGCCCTGGTCCAACTACATACTTTTCAAACCATGTTACATTATTAACGTTCCCACAGATTGTATTAGTTTCATTCCATTGTTTGAGTGTTGTATAGTCACAGTGTCAAAATGTCAATAATATTCCACGCGGTATTTGTCACAAATATTGTGACTAAAAACGGTCACTTTCCGGTACATTTGTACCAATATATATAATGTTTTAAGTTGTTCAAAGAACAACTAGTTTTAATACATATCAACAATTGCAACCCATTTTAACTGCCTGAAACTTCTTTTCTATGCCACAAATGGACAGTGCCACATTAAGGAAAGTAAACCGGTCAGCCAGCAATTGCAAATTTGCATATCTTTCGCCGATGCGAAGGAAGCATGTAAACCGGCAAAATAGTTCTCTAGTTACTCTACGAAACATTGAAAATCTGTAATATTGAGCACTACTCTTTATGAACAGTTACATAATAGTTTATTAGGTTTGATTAATCAGTCAGTGGCGTAGCCAGCAATACGGACGTATGCACATGAGTAACATTAATTTGTACAGCAGAAATATAATATGGCAAAAATGGCATTAAAGTCCCAAATTTCACAATCCTGAGGACCCCTAACCATAAGAACCAACTTCAAGGCTTATGCGCCTGTCCGTAGTATCTGATGTTACACGTATCTGAATTATTTGGCTAATTATTCTGACTAATGAATTTAAACGTGCACCCGGTGACCGGTATGAATTCGATCAGCCTCCTAACTGCAGAAAAACACATCCTAAGCATTTCTAGTTAATTATCTGGCCTCAGAAAACTGTTTCACTTGTACTTTCTCTGCATGCATTCTTATTCATTCTAATCATGAAAGATCGAACATTTCCGTTTGTCTCCAGTAAATATTGCGCAATGCATAAAGGCCGAGGTGATCAGAATGGCATTCAATCGAACAACCTCAGGGCTTTCAGCGCTTTGATTCCTGTTAACCGTTCAATACATGTAGTTAATATGCATACATGTTTTCAGGGGTTTTTCGCATTAACAGAGGCCTATAAAAGACCCCTTCCTGATTGAAAATGTCTTTAAAATCATGCAGTTTTCCCAAAAAAGTTATACCCTCCTTTTTTTCCATAATCAGGAATACACCAATATTTTTCCCAAAATGTAGAGACTAAGGATCCTTCCCAAAATGAACAGAAAAATCCCTGGTTTCTTTATGTAAGCTGCACATACATAGTAGATGCATAGAATCTAAATTAATTAATATTCATAAAACTTCTCCGTTAATGGCCGCGCCTTAGTTCATATTATCGTTCAATGTTTTGCATGCATGATTATAATTCCCCGCAAAAGACGAAGGGATAATAGTAATTGTATGCGTCCGTCCTTCTGTCCGATATTTTGTCCAGGCATAACTTGAAAATTATTTAAGATATTGATTTGAAACTTGACATATGAATAGATGACAACTAGAAGAACTTCCGAGAAGTGTAGCGAAACAGAATCATAACTCTATATGGTTCACTTTTGAAATTATCTGCCCTTGTTTAATTTTTTAATAGATTTTTTCCGGAGCATAACTCTAATACTATTTGTAATATTGACTTTAAACTTGATATATGAATAGATGGCAACTAGGAGAAGTGCAGTGACCAAGAACCATTACTCTAGAATACCCAGTTTTTAAATTATCTCCTCTTGTTTAATTTTTAATAGTATTTCATCCAGAGCATAACTCTATAAGGCTATAACTATTTGAGGTATTGACTTGAAACTTGGTTGGTGAATAGATTGCAACTAGGAGAAGTGCAATGACCAAGAACCATAACTCTATATGGCCCAGTTTTGAAATTATCTCCCTTTGAAGTTTGATTAAACACCCATTAGTATAAACATTTATGCTTGGTTGGCCATGTGAACGTGGCTCTTGTTAAAGTTTGCAATAACACCCTCTAATGGTCAGAGATTCATGAATATTGCATTGAACCGATTGTGTCACGTGTGAAGAAAACATACTCTACACTAGTCTATCAGTCTCTAATTACTGTCTATTGCCTATTCTGCGCTTTCACACACAACCGCACTGTCCAACAGCCAAACTAGAAGAGAGCCACCACTCAACTCACCGAATAACATGGCATTTCAGACTTGATAAAACCTGTACCCAGCTGTACTGTACACAGACCGGAATCCCAGAATCACTACACTCCCTCCGACTTTGTCTGAAAGCGCTGGGATTACAACTGAATTAAGAAATTTAGTCCCAAATGCTCAAAAAACACTAAACATAGGCAATTTTAAAACTTTAATTTAGATTGCCCCATTCAAAACTTAAAACTGGTTCGTTTTTAGACATTATTATTATTATTCACTGACGGGATTTTTTCAGTGTCTATCTGTCCGGCACGTTACAAAAGAGAATTGCCATGTTATTGAGGACTGAAGATTTTTTACATTTTCATTATTCAAACCCAAACAAATCCTGTGCCTTCAGCGCTTTGATTATATTTAGTAAGAAACGACAAAGTACTGCACGACTATGTAAACTTTGACCTCTAAGTGTGACATGAACCTTTGAGCTAGGGACATGGGTCTTGCGCATGACACACTGTCTTGATGTGGTGAACATTTGTACTAAGCAATTTTTAAATCCTGTAAGAGACGACAAAGGTACCACTTGCATGACTATATAACAAATTTGACCCTGACCTTTGAGCTAGGAACCTGGGTGAAACATCATCCTGGCATGATGAACATTTGTACCAAGTATTATAAATATCCAATAAGAAATGGCAAAGTGACAAAGCAGACCCATTTACACGCCTATTTGTGCCTTTTAACATTTGGCCTTAAAAGGTATCAATACTGGCGGTAAAAATACGAAATAACTACAAAATGCCGATATTTCGCATGTTATTTTAGATGTCATGGTGGTTGTTTATGGAATATAAAGGCAACTATACCAAATTACAAGAATAGTTGACAGTTTTTATTTTATTGTTGCAATACACCAATTCGTGAGGCAGCATCTTTATGATGGGGACCTGGTGAACGAGGTGAACATTTGTACCAAGCAATTCTAAAATTCAGCAAGAAACAACAAATTTACAGCGCGGACACAACTTGCTCACCTATATAACCTATGAATTCTAAGTGTGACATTGACCTTTGAGCTAGGGACCTGTGACAAATCGTCTTGATGTGGTGAAGATTTCTTCCAAGCATTATAAATATTCAATAAGAAACGGTAAAGACTGAGCGGACACAAATCACATGACTTTGTGCCTTTTAACCTTTGACCTTTAAGTGTGACCTTTAAGACAGGGACATGGGTTCTGCGCAAGACACACCGTCTTGATGTGGAGAACATGTAAACCAAGCAATTCTAAAATTTAGTAGGATACAACAAAGTTACAGTTTGGACACGACTTGCATGGCTATGTAAAATTTGACCTCTAAGTGTGACCTTGGACTTTGAGCTAAGGAACTGAGTCTTGCGCATGACACACGGTCTTGATGAGGTGAAGATTTGTACCAAGCAATGTTAAAACCTAGTAAGAAACGACATAGTAACAGAGCGAACACAACTTGCACACCTATATAACTTTGACCTGTAAGTGTGACATTGACCTTTGGGCTAGGGACCTGGGTCTTGCGTATGCCACATTGTCTAGATGTGGTGAACATTTGTACCAAGTATTATAAATATCCAATAAGAAATTGCATAGTTAGAGCGGACACGAATCACATGCCTATTTGTGCCTTTTAACCTTTTACCTTTAAGTGTGACCTTGACCTTTAAGATAGGAATCTTCGTATTGCTTATGACACACGGTCTTGATAAGCTGAACATTTGTACAAAGCAAAGTTAAAATCCAGTAAGAAACGACAAAGTAACAGAGCGGACAAAACTTGCACACCTATATAAATATGACCTGTATGTGTGACATTGACCTTTGACCTTGGTTTTGTGCATGACGTATCATCTTGATGAGGTGAACATTTGTACCAAGTATTATAAATATCCAATAAGAAATGACAAAGGTACCAAGCGGACAAGTATCACATGTCTAGTTGAGCATTTAACCTTTGACCTCTCAAGTATGACCTTGACTTTTGAGCCAGGGACCTGGGTCTTGCGCATGACACATCGTCTTGGTGTGGTGAACATTTGTAACAAGTTTTATAAATATCCAAAAAGAAAAGACATATAAGACAGGGCGACAATAATCACATGCCTATTTGTGCCTTTAAGCTTTGACCTCATAGTGAGATTTGACCTTTGAGCAAGGGACCTTGGTCTTGCGCATGACACATCATCAAGTTTTATAAATATCCAAAAAGAAAAGACAAAAAAACAGAGCCGACAAGAATCACATGCCTCATAGTGTGACTTTGACCTTTGAGCTAGGGACCTGGGTCTTGCGCATGACACGCCGTCGTGATGTGGTGAACATTTGTGCCAAGTACATGCAATTTTACAACCCAGTAAGAAACGACAAAGTTACAGAGCGGACACTATTATGCTAACAGACCGAAAGACCAACAGACCAACCAACCAACCGACCAACCACCCAACCAACATACTGACTCCAGTATAACCCCTTCAAACGTTGTTTGCGGGGTTATAATTACTCATGATATGTACTGATGCGACCATGTAATAAATACACTAAACCTCTAGTGGAGATTAAACTGATTTATTATGTTGATACGTATATACTAATTGTAACAGTACTTGGTTAACGCCCCTTAAACCTTCCCATGATGCTTCACAGTCGGACGTATACTATACGAGTATGCTCTTATTACTAGTTTGATATACGCTCTATGATTTAGTTGTAGTTGTGTGCTAGATGCGTGGATGCTAGATACTGCAATATTAAAGCTAATTATAATCAGTCATTATAATCTTATGTTGGTTATGTTATACCACACATAAACATGTTGTCAGAAGTGTTTTAAGACTGTTTATAATCGTTAAGTGCTTTAAGACTGTTTTTACATGCAGAAGGATATTTATGTACATTTCTTTGTAACAAAACAGAACTTTGGATTTATATTCTTTATATTCACATGCATAAAGAATAACTGACAATGCAAGAACAACCACCGCAAGTTGCAGCCGAGCAGGTAGTTCATCACGTAGGTGATGTACAGTCGCTAATACCGTTTCCTAAAATGCTGGATAAGGACGAAAGTATAGCTACACATTGGAAAAAGTTTAAACGGTCATGGACAAATTGTGAAAAAGCATCGGGTCTAATTAATAAGCCGACGGATTTAAGAGCCGCCACATTCCTTACGTGCGTGGGGTCAGAAGCAATGGATTTGATTTTGAAAGCGAGGCAGATAAGGATGACATTGACAAAGCCATCAAGTAATTTGAAGAATTTTGTGTTGGAAAAACCAACGTCACAAAGATACATTTTCCACACATGCTCCCAGGGAGATTCAGAAACATTCGACAGTTTTCTGACAAAAGTAAGAAAACTGTCCAAAAATTGTAACTATGGAGTTCTGGAAAGCGATCTTATTACGGACAGAATTGTCCTGGGAATTAGTCGTGCGACCAAAACGAAAGCACCAACCCAAGCAAGAAAATAAGACCAAGTGCAAATATTGAAAGGGAAATGCCCGGCATTTGGGAAACGATGCAATAAGTGTAATAAATTCAATCATTTTGCATCAGTATGCAAGTCAGAGTCGAAAAAGTACAACGCAAAAAAGTCGTCGCGTTCTCAAATTAAACTTGTCTGTATTCTGATGCAGCTCCTGTTTAATCATCTCTTTAATCAACATCAATGGAATACCAGATTACCTCACTGCGTTATTAAAGTGTCCAGATTCAAGTAGTATCAATAGACAATAAATAATAAACTTGTTTAAATAAGTAATTAAAAATTATGAAATTTGAAATGGGAGTAGGTAGAGAGTAATTATGTTTCTACGTAAACATCTGATGAATAGATTTTTAACATATAACAATTATTTGGTGACATTGACTATTTCAGAAATTTCTTTGAAGTAGATCGTTTATATTAAACAACATTAAAAGAAATAATTGGCAAATTGAAACAACATTTCGCCAGATACGGAATACCGGAACGTGTTATTTCAGACAATGCCAGTGTGTACACATCTCAAAAATTCAAATCGTTTGCTAGTAAATGGGATTTTACGCACATTACGTGATGAGCAAGCTACCCGCAGTCAAATGGCAAAGCTGAAAATGCTGTCAAGACAGCTAAAACAGCTAAACGAATCATGAAAAAAGCTAAACATTCGCATACGGACCCTATGCTTCCGCTGATAAATTTCCGTATTTACTCCGCAGCAATCGACCAATTACAGTCCTATTCAACAACTAATGAACAGGAAGACTAGAACATTGCTACCAGAAAGATCGTCACAGCTACAGCCGAACATACCGGCAAACGTAAAATCTAACCTGGACAAAAGCAAACGTCGCCAAGCTCAGTATTACAATAGAAATACTAGAGATACTAAATGTTGACCTTGAAAATAGATATAACTTACTTGTGATCTTTAACGAAGCATGTAGAACAGCCAACAACATTATGGCCTTCACAATACATGTCCATCACTTTGCCTTTATGTTTACTACATCGTTCAGTCGGAAACTCCGGTAGACTTGATGACTGACCGCTCGCTTGTTTTCCTTGATGTACGTCCATCAAATTGTGATTCTCTAATGCTGGGAAATTGTGTGTACGTCGGTACACGGCTGACAACAATATCCACTACATTCTACACAATACTTCACAGCTTCTATGCTCTTGCCTTTCTTTTCACAAGTTGTACACACAAAATCAAATGTCTCCTCCGACGTTTTATACAGCGATCGTCCTCCGGAAGCCATTTTCTTGATTAGATTTTGAACTCTACTTTCGTTTTTGCCACCAAGGAATAATCCCTTCTTTGTATAAACGTACAATTTTAAATTGTATACCGTTATCGCCTGGCTTTTCTACACAGTTTGATATTTTTATCTTATAACATTTATGATAAACATGTACATGTTAACTCATTCACGATACTAATTATTAACACTTATAAAAAAAAAAAATTATGTCAATAGATACATGTATATGTAGTTAACATTGTAAGTACATTTGAAATAATGTTAAATTATGCATGACTAGAGCACAGCCTACTAGAGTAGGACGCACGATCTTCTCGTACCTGAAAGAAAGTACTTATACTCGTATTGGGTTTGAGGTCAATATCTCTCACAGATAAGTAGAAATGGGACCTATAGCAAACATTCTAAATTGGAAAGGGACAATAACTTCATCACATCTTTTGATAAGAGTAACTTCATTTGCTTGTCTACAGAATGAAATCCTCAGTGACACATCTATTTGATCAAGTACTAGTATGTAAAATTACAAGTTACAACCTCCTTCTGAGATTGAGAAAGTCGACCAAAAGGCAGAGCTCGAAGTTGTCAGGGCAATTACTCCTTCTAACAAATACCAGAATTTCCTCATCTTGTTTACTTTCGATACAACGTGGTCATCACACTAGACAAATATCTCAAGTTTCAAGATAATAGCTTCGATAGTGTCTAAGAAATTTAAATAAAAAGGAGTCACCCACATTTCTAAGTTATAAGTCCAAACAATGGTAAATAACGCATAGTCATTTGGTTGCAACTCGTCGTTAATTAATGATTTGCCCTAGTTACTGACCGACCCGGGATCTTGAAGAAAGGTACCCAGGTCAGTGACTAATTAATAATTAATTAACGGCGAGTTGAAATCAAATGACTATGAAATCACTCCTGAAAATACACATCACATGGTTATCCACATTGCTGTACTTAATGGATTACCCATTTGATTGTGAGCAAGTTTTAAGTGAATAGTTTTTGAGAAATGAACACTAACAAAGCGCCCGAAGACGATATTGCAGAAGCAGAAGCAGACGCAGACGATCTGGTCACCATAAGTCATGAAGTGGTGTTTTATTTTTTGGAATGTCCAGCTACAAATGATGCCGGTGAGAGCATGTTTTAGCATAGTGGGACAATGTTCAGATAAAAGTATAAAAAGCGATAAATATCATTCAATGTGACATAAAAGTGTATATAAAAGCAAAATAACATATGTATTTATTTTGTTGTCATCTTTAATTCGAAGACCAGTGATTTGTCATAACTTTGGCACTCAGAAACACAATTAAAGCCTATTTGTATATAATTCTGACGGTGTTAACTTTCTGGAGGGGAGGTAATTCCGAATGCCTTATTCCGATTTTAGATATAGAAAGGTTTCTTTTGTAAAGGTCACTTCCCTTGTATTACAATGCATTTTCAAATATATATTCAGACGTTACACGTATCAATTGTGCTGCCGTCAGAGACGTAAGCCTTTCGCATTTTACGAATTAAACAGTTAGTCCATTAAATTGTCCGGCGCTGCAGAAGTGCGCCTAGCTCTTATTTCGAATAGACAGCCTGGTTCTTTAATGTGCCCGGTGTACAGCACCGATACACAGCTTCCTGGCACTTCCAGATACTTTGCAGACCACACGGCCAGATATAGCGGGAAATATTATAAATATTTCAGAATATGTCAGGGATTGAACCCACGACCTCTAGATTGACAGCCCAGTGCGTTACCACTGAGCTAAATCCGCTTATATGATTACACAGTTACAAACTTTTAAAACTAACCCCCACCCCCCACTTTGTTAGTGACGTCGCAAACGTTATTCAAACGTTATTTGACGTTAAATTAACAAGACTTTCATAAATCCAGTATTTGATGAGTTCATGGCGTAAACTTTTTAAAATTGTATCACATTTTTTAACTATATTCTTGTTTGAATAAAACATATCGAAATCGTGAATTTTAACTTTTAGAGAAACGTAGCTACTGTTTTCAACCACTAACCCCTCGTTTTCTCAATATGGATACTCTCCAGAAATTGGTCACCATAGCAACGACAGAAGATATTTTAATATGGTGCATGAGAAAAATAAATCTAAGACATAGTTCTATATTATCCAAGAACTTAAACTTAAATCAAAGAACATGACTTTTTTGTCGTTTAAGAGGGTTTTCTTAACCTTATTACATAAATACTTATACATTGTCTCTAAGCTCCGGTTTTCCTGGAGAACGGCTCACAATATAGTGAAATCAAAGCGCTGTGCGGAGCGCACTTACATTGATTGCATGGCGCTCAAATAAAACGCGACTAATAAACCATATGACGGCAACATGATACTGTTTTATCAAAGCACTTACTAAAATTTCAAACTTACATTCAAATTTAAAGTCTGAATTATTCTTTAAAAGCTGCACATTTAGGACATTTATGGTTTGTAGGAGTTTGTTGAACGATTGATAATTAATAGTGAACAATCCGTTACCACAATGTGCAGTTTTTAAAGCAACATTAGGCCTTAAACGGCTATTTCAAAAAGCAAAAATTTGGAAACCTATTTGAAGAGCTATGGATTTTAAGCACTTTAGTTGAGTCCCAAAGTCACAAGAAGATGGAAGAAAACGAAATGCACCATCCAGTTGTTTTATTTACATCGGTGCTTTGATAAAAGAGCATCCAGTTAATATACTACTTTTGAAACACTCCTTACATCAATATATGATATAAATGACGAGTTACATCCGCATAGATTTGAGACAGATATAAATACAATAAATGCGTAGACGTAGACTTCCTTATATAGATTATCCATGTCTAAAAATATGCTTCGTATAGTATAATGAAAATTGGATCAAACAGACCTAGTGCTGGGGTTAGATGTCCAGAGCACGAGAAGTGAAGGTATTGTTGTTGTTTCTTGTAAGGCAGTGACAGGCACTATACAGTAGACTGTGGTCTTTTAGAACCGAAGCCGGGTTCTCCATCCAGTTTATAGAGCATATGACCATGACTTACAAGGAGGAGGTTGCGTGTCCGAATTACGTCTGATGTTGAGCGACGCTGTTCCAGTGATGGCCATTGTAATTTCTGTAACATTGATGTAACGCTATCATGTTTGTTGTGGTTGAAAGGTTTATTCAAGACGAATCTTGCAGCATTTCTCTGAATTTGCTTAATTTGTTTGATCTGTGTTACTTGTTTAGGATTCCATATTGTTGAACTATATTCGAGTTTGGGCCTTACAAGTGATTGGTATGCTCTTTCCTTGACGACTTTAGGGCAATGTCTGAGGTTACGTTTGATGAATCCCAGGACACTTGAAGCTTTACTAGTTATACTGTCGATGTATAAGTTGTACTTCATATTATCAGTCAGTTCGACTCCGAGGTATGGATGGTGTTTTACCACTTGGACAGTTTGATCTTTCATCTTGTATTCAAATTCTGATTTCTACTTTTTTGTTGTTATGTTCATTACAGCACATTTATCGACATTGAACTCCATTTGCCAAGTGTCCCTGACTCCAGTTATTATAACCAGTTTATTGAGATCATCTTGTAGAATGTTGTGATCCTCATTTGTTATTATTGGGCGGTAGACTACGCAGTCATCCGCAAAGAGTCTTATTGTCGAGTTTATTCCAGATGCAATATCATTAATGAACAATAGAAATAATGTAGGTCCAAGAACTGTACCCTGTGGTACTCCAGACGTGACTACCGATGCCGCAGAAGAGTCACCATCTACGATGACCTGTTGTAAACGACCACTAAGGAAGTTGTTTGTCCAACTATTGGTGTCTCCTCTTATTCCATAATAGGACATCTTTTTTGACAGACGATGATGTGAAACTTTATCAAATGCCTTTGAAAAGTCAAGAATGGCCATATCAACCTGATGACCTTGGTTCATACTCCTGGTGATGTCGTCAGTTGTGAGAAGTAGTTTTGACTTACAGGAGCGGTGAGCTCTGAAACCATGTTGGTTTTCCGAATAGGCATGTAAGATGGAGTTGCTATCGAGGTGGTCCATAATTTGCGATACTACGATGTGTTCAAGCATTTTGGATGCCACAGCTGTGAGGCTAACTGGTCGATAGTTGGATGGCTTTGATCGGTCCCCTTCTCCCAGTTGTATTGGGACATTCGATCACTGCAGTGATGATAACTTTTCCTCACGAATAAACTGTGATCCAATTATTAGATCGTGAACAATAACATGCACATGACTTGTTACAACATAATATTTTACAGGTAGCTTTTCACTTAAAGTTTATCCTATTTCAGTTATGTACTTCGTCTATCAATATACGTATGTCCGTGAGTTTTAACGCGTTATATTTAATTATTAATTATCTCAACGCATTTATTTATAAGATTTTTATTGAAGGTCCGTATTTTTTAGTCAACTAAACACTCCGTGTTATACACACAATCTGGATAACAGTTACTCCCCTTTGTAAAAGTAACACCATTTGTTTTTCAAGAGGAAGTAGAGTTATACAAGGAAGAATATTCAACAGAAATGGTTTATATTGTTTGTATTTTATCCTTTGTTACTCGCAGTGTTAATGTCAGTTTTCCTATTATTAAAGGACTTTATTTTCTGTTCTTGACGTTTTCTGATCTTTGGGCTTGATGTTGAGGTCTGAATTTGTTTTGTTTACATCTGTCATTCTGACACTCATTCACTGTCAGTAAATCACTGACCCTGTTTTTCTTCAATTTATGTATTCAGTTTAAACCATTGTTTTTGCATATGTGCGTGCGTAAACGAACATTTAGTTTGTACAGTAAAACTCCACGTAAAGACCAACTCAATGGTAAAACAACCTCAAAATTAAGACCACCTGGGTATTGATAATTGAGACCAGTTGGCAGTTTATATACATGTATGGTGCTACCGATGGTCTTATTGTTGAAGTTTTACTGTAAAGTGTAATCTCGGTCATGTTATCTATGTCACTTAATGGTGGCATCGGTGAATGGTCTGGGATGCCTTGGGGCTCTGTGAGGGTGAGGAATCCCATAGGGTCCTACCTGATAAATAGTTAAAATACAGGGATAAGGAGTGAAGTGATTTAGGAGACTGACTCATGGCACAGACAGGCACCCTGCTAGCTCAGTTGGTAGAGCTACAGACTATAGTTATTCCTAAACCCTGGTTGGGGAAATACTCTTCTACATTTACATTATAATTTATAAATTACATTTAATTATGTAACAGAGAGATAAAAATATTCTGCTGGACCGAGGCTCAAATCCAGGACTCTTCATTTACCGGGCGAATGCTCTACCGACTGAGCTAGCTGGCCGCCCGCACAAGTTTTCCCCTTTTAGTAATTTTAAAAATCCTGTACTCCCTGCTAGTTCTATTAGTATTACGTTATCATCCTCGAATTCTTTGATTTATCAATATTGTAATGCGGGTTATTAACATAGGGCTCTAAATGTAACAGGATGAGAAAAATGTGCAGCCAGACTGGGGCTCGAACCCTGGACCATTCACTTACAGAGAGATTGCTCTACTGGCTGAGCTAGCGGGCCACCTACTCCCCTGTTAGAAATGAAAAAGAAACATTAAGTAAAATTTCTTTGCAAATTGTCTTGTGAAAACGTAGTTCAATGACAATACAGTATGAAAAGTCAGCTGAGAAACTGTCTATGATTATATTGCAAACCGAGTAACAAATAAACCTTGTATCCGTAGATCACACTCCTAGATTATACTAATTAATTTATGTTCGAATTGTGAAACAAGTTTTTCCAACTTATATTAATCACTCTCGACACGTCATTCCTGATGTTATCCATCGCCACGAGGGTATGAGAGAAGAGAAGCGAGTTTCCCTTTTATGATTTCTGGTACCATTTTTATTTCGTCTTTGGTATGATGCGGCCAGGGATCGAACCCGAGACCTCCAGCACTCGAAGCAAATGCTCAACCACTAGGCTATCGAGGAGGCAGTAGATCACGTGACAATTAAACGAAACAGGCATGCATTTTGTTATGATTGTGTGAGTGGTGTTCAGTGAGTCCATGAATTGATATGATCCCATAAACTTGGCATTAATCTGTGCAATTCAATACTCATGAAAATGAAGGATTTTAGAGTACAGTAATCCTATGATTTCTGAGAAAGACGTTGATTTTAAAAGTGTCGAGTTTCTCGAGTTTTCATGATATATGACAACTCAAGTGCTTAAGGTTAAGATAGTGCTTCATTTGTACATTATACTTGGATGTTGAGGAGAACTTTCGGGGAAATTTAAGGCACAAGTGGTTGAGAGTGTGTGAATAATTGATATAACATTGGTTCTGTTTGAACCTGGTCTTCACCCAACAAATCTTCCAAAAATGTATGACAAATTATTGTCCCTATGTGTATCATACAAGTGTATAATAAAAGAGACTGAATTCAATATTTCTATTTTCTATACGGGTGATTGTCAGTAATGGGGCCTGGATAGTGTTTTGGGCATATATTTTAAAATATCAGATTACTGTGATTACTCAATAATTGGTTAATTCTGAAAGGTAGTCTTGAAATTTCCAAAAAGCCACATTTTGACCCTCAAGATTTTGGTTTGAGGGGTCATTTTCTCATAAATTTTGATAAAATCATGGGTATTTTGTCTATCAAATGGTAAAATTTAGTCATATAATAAAGTATCAAAATGACCCATCAGATTCAGAAGCTAGTGGAATCCATGTTCAGATAATAGATCTATCTGGTAGTTCACTTAAGTAATAATTTTGAATTTCCTATTGTGAGTAGATGTTTTGTGAACTGATACAATGAGATAAAATGTCATACTACATAGTGTTAATTGTGTTTAAGTATATAGACTCATGCTGTCATTTGACACTGACCTGTCAGATCTGTCTGACTGGCTAACTGACAATTAGCTGTCATCTACAAACATTAACATATCGCTGATTGTGGCCAGAATTATTGGGTGCAGTCTGTCGTGATCATACATGGTATTGATAAGTTATAATTATAATGATTTGGCTTACATGAACTAATACTTTAGCAGTGTAAAACATTATTATTTGGAATTTTTGGACATAGCAGTATCGATCACCAGGTCGCCGTAGGAAACTGATGAAAACCAATGATAAAATACTAAAGAGTTTCTTCAATTATCTTTAGAACATGTAAACTCAGGTTATTTATTCAATCTTAAAAGCTTTCCAATTAATGTTATCTTATTTTCATCCTGACCTGTTTAAGCCTAGGTCCCACTGAGGAATTCCTCATTGGCGATGTTCTCACGATATCTTCAGATACCACCCGATTCGTCACAATTCCTTCCTATATCACAAACTGTCTCATGACTTCCCTGATGCTTCCCCTAGACTACAAGGAACCTGTTCCTGGTGTCCTGAAAACTCCTTAATGTACATCAGGAGTACATCTCCTAGGCAAAAAATGCTCAGTGGGACCTAGGCTTAACAGTTAAGACAATAAGTTTTAAAGTAAGTAAAACAACTTCATAAAACTTTATACCAGTATTTTGATTTTCAAATAACTGTGAAACAATTACACCATTATTTTCATACATTGTTGTTTTTTTAATTAAAGATGAAAGGGTCCATTGTCTTTGTACTTATTAAGGAACACCAGATTGAAAATGTTTTGTAACTCACTGTGAATTCAAACACTCAACTTCTCACAGTCCAGTAATTAGTTGGCCTGAACTGAATTGGTACAAAGTTTAATTGGCAGGCTATACGTTTATGAAGGATGCACAATATAATTATGTCTTATAAATAATACTTACTAGTTTGCTTATACAGTCAACTCTCGTTATCTCGAATTTCACGGGACCGTGGAAATTACTTTGACATAACGAAAATTCGAGATAGAATTTTCGGCATCGAAGTTGCAAGTTTTCCAGTTTCTGTCATTTTATGCCGCCATATTGTTACGGTCGTAAGAACGACATATTCGTGAGAATTGCTTGTTGTGATATTTATGTACATGTATTTCTCCTCGAGAAAAAGCATTTTATTTTAATTATTATTTTTACAAACAATTGTTCGAGATGACATGTTTATTGATGTTAGTACTAACCCGAAGCTTTATGACATGTTTGCGCAAATTTTTGCAAACAAATATTTGTTCAACAATGGAAGGCGCGAAAATTACAGGTAAATCAAATATTTCAGACAGGCGAAGTGTGAAAAACATTTGACGCTAGTCGAATACGATCAGACTTCGACCCGACTTCGAGATGGAACAATAGATTTAAAGTGCAAATTGGTTAATCAGGACCAAAAAATAATTCGACATAACGAAAAATTCGAGCCGAATTCGAGCCGAAACTTCGAGATGGGTCTCAAGATTTCATATAGACAAAGAAGGAGACAAATCGGGACTTGAAAAAAACTTCGACATAACGGAAAATTCGATATAAGCGAGTTTGAGATAACGAGAGTTGACTGTATTCACTTCATATGATTTTATAAACTGTTTTCTTGGGAATTGATTTATGGCATTACAGAGGCATAAATGTTTCATTGTTGCAAACAATTCATTTATGAGACTTGTAGTGAAGACATGTATGCTCATATACACTAATGATAAACATAGAAGTGTGACATCTAATTTATACACTATAAATAAAATAAATAAAAATATCCATATAACTCCTAATCAATTTCCCTTACATAAAAGTGGTCAAAATTTGTCTAGCCCTCATAGTGGGGTGACAATTGGTGATTTTTTGGGGTGAGGTGACAACTCAAGTAGAACAAGCAATGTTATATACCAAAATGTTCGCCTATGTCTGTACTATATGGAACTGCCGGCATAAATTGTCAACGCGTGGTGCGGACACGGAAATCCAAGATGGCGTCCAAGATGGCCACCATAATTTACACATACACTTAAAATTCTATGTTCTCATGCAATTTTTTTATTTATGTATGTAGTCACAAATATTTGCTTGGATATTATTCATTTGATAATGTACATCAAATGGACATACAAGACTGACCACTTTGAGGTCAAGGTCGTGGTCATTTCAAGGTCAAATTAAGAAAAAAAGCTGAAAAAATGATGTTTCCTCTTTTGTTTTCTTGTTTTAGCAGATGTTTTATATTCAAGTTGATATTAAAAGTGATAAAAGTGTTGGTAAGCACATATTCTCTTATTATTAGTTCAATTTTCAGTTCAAAATATTGAAACTTTGTCAAAACTGACATTATTATGCATGTACATGTTGGCCGAGATGGCATTCTTAGATTGCTGCTTCCCTATTTAAAATTTTAGTATTCAACTATTGACAGTATTATTTCTAATGGTATGATTAAATGTTTGTCTAAACATTATTAACTTTGTATTGTACTCCAAATGGACTTGAAAAATGACCAATCAAGGTCAAGGTCAATGTCATTTCAAGGTCAAACTACCAAAAATACCTGAAAATTTGATCTTTCATTGCATTTTTTCTTATTATGAAATTTGGTGAAAATTATATTTTGTTGTAGATCATTGATGTGATCAGAGTTCTTTCATTAAAAATAATAATTTATACTGAACTCCTATATGTGGCATCCCAGACCATATGGGGTACATAACACTGTCAAGTACAACCATCCCGTGCCATAATGGGTACTCACTACTACGTGTTAAAGTCATACTAAGTCCTAAGGGTACTACCGGTATATACAAAGTACAGTCAAACCAAATCATCACCATCACATACCAGGCCAGAATGGGTTCTAACCACCAACAAGTACATATTGTAACCAATGGAGTACATGTCATGTTCTTACAACTGCCCATAACAACCATTCCTATCGAGTTCTCAATGCCACGAGCTATACCTGAGGCCCAATGGGGTACATTTTGTACTTACAACCACAGAGTAGAGCCAACCAAGGCCATATTGGTTAATAACCACCATATCAGTTTCAATATGGTACTCACAATCACTGAGCACAGCTGCTGTAAAGGCCCTATGGGTTACTCATTAGTACAAATCACAGTAGTATAAGGCCCAAAGGGGTACTCATCCAAAATAAATAACTTTCCATGCCCAAAAGGGGTGCTCTTAACCAATGAATTACAGCCATACCAGGTCCTATGGCTACACCCAAGTCACAACCAAAGGGTACAGATATCCAAGGCCCAATCAACACCACCAATAAGCATTGAGTACAGTCACACCTGACCCTATGTGGTACTTACCATACTATGTTCTAAGGGGTACTTGGACCAACGAGTACAGCCATACCAGGTGCAATACAGCCATCCTAGGCCCTACTGGGTTTTTCATCACTAAATATGGCCATACAGCCATACTAGATCGCATGTGGTAATTACCACCACCAATTACAGCCACCAATGGGCCCTATGCCCTACTCACAACCACTGTGTATAGCCATACTATGCCTGAAGATACTCGCATCTACTGAGGACAGCCATTCAATGCCCTTTTTGGTATTTAACACTGCCTATAGAACAGCCATCCCAGGCCAATTTATGTTCTTACCTCCAAAAGTTCAACCATCCCAGGCCCATTTGGGAACCCATCACCACCAATTACAGTCATACCAGGTCTTATGGAGTACTCGCCACCACTCAATACAGCCGTCCTAGGCCCTATTGGAAACCCACAACCACAGACAACAGCCATCACAGGTTCCATTTGGTACCCACCACCTTGAGTACAGCCACCACAGGCCCTATTAAATACCCTATATCACAGAAAACAGCCAACCCATGCCTCATTTGGTACCCACAACCTCTGAGCACAGCCATCCCAGGCCCTATTGGATACCCATCACAACAGAGAACAGCCGAACCCAGGCCCCATTTGGTACCCACTACCTCTGAGTACAGTCATCCCAGGCCTATTAGGTATCCACCACCTCTGAGTAGTCATCCAAGGCCCCATTGAGTACCCATCCTCATGAATTCCAGCTATCACAGGCCCTATTGAGTATGCACCATTACATATTTCAGCAATCCCAGTCCCTATTGAGTACCCACAACCTCTGAGCAGTCATCCAAGGCCCTATTGAGTACCCAGCACCTCTGAATACAGTCATTCAAGGCCCTATTGAGTACTCTCCCTCACAGATTTCAGCCATCCAATGCCCTATTGAGTACCCACCCTCACAGATTTCAGGCATCCCAAGCTCTATTGGGTACCCATCATCACAGATTTCGGCCATCCCAAGCCCTATGTGTACCCACCATCAGATATTTCAGCCATCCCAAGCCCATTGAGTACCCATCCTCACAGATTGCAGCCATCCCATGCCCTATTTTGTACCCACCATCACATATTTCACCAAACCTAAGCCCTATTTTGTACCCACCATCACAGATTAAGCCATCACATGCCCTATTGAGTACCCACCCTTACAGTTTTCAGCCATCCCAAGCTCTAATGGGTACCCACCATCACAGATCTCAGCCATCCCAAGCCCTATTGAGTACCCATCATCGCATATTTAAGCCATCCCAAGCCCATTGAAAATCCATCCTCACAGGTTTCACCCATCCCATGCCCTATTGGGTACCCGCCATCATATATAAAGCCATCTCAGGCCCTATTGAGTACCCACCCTCACAGATTTCAGCCATCCCAAGCTCTATTGGGTACCCACAATCACAGATTTCAGCCATCCCAAACCCTATCATGTACCCACATCACAGATTCCAGTCATCCCAAGCCCTATTGGGTACCCACCATCACAGATTTCAGCAATCCCAAGCCCTATTGTGTGCTCACAATCACAGATTGAGCCATCCCAGGTCCTATTGAGTTCCAACCCTCACAGATTTGGGAATTGTTTTCTGTCTAAAGGCCACTGTATGCCCGCCACACCCCCCACCCTGGGGCCAAAAATTGATAGGTGCATTATTATATATAATAACTGTCTAATATGTAACAATGTTGTCAAACCATTAACAATAATACTGTTAAATATAGAGATTCAACGATCAAGGAAAAACCATTCACGGCTGCAATATTGTACATTACGTAGAATCGCTTATGTTCCATCACAAAATTTAAATAGATTTTCTACTTGCAGTAAACTATATCACTTCTAATGAAATAATTTACACTTAGAATACCTGCTATCACATCTAAAAAAAAATACAATGTTCAGCATTCGTTTATAATTTAACAATTTGCGACGGAATATAAAATTTTCAGGTATTTTTTGTAGTTTGACCTTGAAATGACATTGACCTTGACCTTGAGTGGTCATTTTTCAAGTCCATTTGGAGTACAATACAAAGTTAATAATGTTTAGACAAACATTTAATCATACCATTAGAAATAATACTGTCAATAGTTGAATACTAAAATTTTAAATAGGGAAGCAGCAATCTAAGAATGCCATCTCCGCCAACATGTACATGCATAATAATGTCAGTTTTGACAAAGTTTCAATATTTTGAACTGAAAATTGAACTAATAATAAGAGAATATGTGCTTACCAACACTTTTATCACTTTTAATACCAACTTGAATATAAAACATCTGCTAAAACAAGAAAACAAGTGAGGAAACATCATTTTTTCAGCTTTTTTTCTTAATTTGACCTTGAAATGACCACGACCTTGACCTCAAAGTGGTCAGTCTTGTATGTCCATTTGATGTACATTATCAAATGAATAATATCAAAGCAAATATGTGTGACTACATACATAAATAAAAAAATTGCATGAGAACATAGAATTTTAAGTGTATGTGTAAATTATGGCGGCCATCTTGGACGCCATCTTGGATTTCCGTGTCCGCACCACGCGTTGACAATTTATGCCGGCAGTTCCATATAGTACAGACATAGGCGAACATTTTGGTATATAACATTGCTTGTTCTACTTGAGTTGTCACCTACTCCTTAAATAAGGCACTTTTGAGCTGATTGTCACCCCACTATCAGTCCCTGGTGATTTGTTTGATGTACAATGTTGTTCAGGTGAGTGATAATATAAATAAAATAAAAATAAATATACCAGATTTATATAGCGCCCTTTTCATGCAAACACACGTTCAAAGGCACTTTACATTGGAGTGTTGCAGCCACAAGGGCGCAGGTGCATCCTCTACCGGTGCAGATACAGCATGATCTGACCAGAGGGACAGACTGAGAGAAAGCCCCTGAAGGGAGAGAGAGACATTAGATACAGGCATGTCCGGCGCTGCAGAAGTGCGCCTAGCTCTTATTTTGAATAGACATCCTGGTTCTTTAATGTGCCCGATGTATAGCACCGATACACAGCTTCCTGGTACTTCCAGATACTTTGCAGACCACACGGCCAGATAAAGCGGGAAATATTATAAATATTTCAGAAATGTCAAGTTCGGATGCCAGAGATTGAACCCACAACCTCTGGATTGACAGCCCAGTGCGTTACCACTGAGCTAAATCCGCTTATACTATTTTATATGGATGCTATATCATGTCCATCTTGTTCTTATGAGAGCATCCCATAACTACTGTATCCTTATGATACTTTAAAAGAATAGGTTTTAAAGTTTAACAATTATATGTGTCGCAATGTTGGTAACTTGCATAATACATTGAATACATTTATATAACAAATGTCTGCTTCTGTTTTTTCCGTGCGTGCATTATGTTTGTTAGTCCCCTACCGGTTTTTGACCGGAGGGGACTATAGGTTTGCCGTCCGTCCGTCAATCTGGATCCTGAAATAACTCAAACAGTTTCCAAGCTAGGTTTATGAAACTTGGTATGTGTTTAGGGGGCAATTAAGGGATTATGCACGTCTGAAAATGGCCTCAAACTGGTAGGGGACTTCTGTATTGCTTGCAATTCTTAATTACTTGTTATACTACAAATGTAGTATGATATATCATGATAAATAATGCATGAATACAGGTTGGCCAAATATTCACCTATCAGCCTACATTTACCTATGATCCATTACTGTGACTATTTGTTAGTTACATCAATTGTACCTATTCTGGTTTGTTTGTGTTTATTATTAACTAAGCTGTACTAGTAATTAAATGTTTGCTATATCCGTCTACCAAAAAAATCAAAATATCATAATTTGAACTGAAATGTGTTAGTCAGAATACATGTTATATTTAGCTCCATTTTCTTTTGTGTTTTAGCATGTTTAGTGAGATGCAACAAAAATGTCTCCGCCCGATTTATGTACAAATCTAAAAATAGGATTTCTCTCTATCAGTATAACTGTGGGAATGTATTTTGATTGTTTGAGATTTAAGACCAAATTGTTGTGTGTATTGATTCATAGTATAGTCTGTTTAATCAGGTCAGCTGTCACTTGTTTATAAACATTGCAATATATAACTCCAACGCGATAAATTGCAGTACAAAAACAAACACAATATTGCCTATATTTTTGTTATGGATTACAATCAAGGACGGTAACGCTTACCAATGAAAGCATTCAAACATTTAGCACAACATACAAAGTTTTCATGCTCCTAAATATTCAGAAACGATAAATATAGCGGATTTTGTGTTTGTTTTTGTATTGCAATTTATCGCGCTAGAGTTATAATAACATTGTATTTTTGTTGTTTTAAACATTTTAATTGGAGAAAAGGGCATTAAAAACTAATACATGATTCACTTATCTACATGCTAATACACAAAATATGTATTAAAATAAGATATTGGTAAGAGTAATTGCAATGTTTATGTATACAATGTTACGTAAACAAGTGACTGACCTGAATAATCGATTTATATGCGTGTGAACTGGACAATTAATGTACCTGGGACATAATCACACTACCTCGTTAACAAATTAAATGACAGGTGTATGCATGTTATCACAATTATTATACCATGTATATCTCATACATGTACAGCTTAAAGCTTAGTACAGTCTTTGTAACTCTTGTGAAGGTATAGTATAACAATTATCATAATAAGGACAATAAATTGAATAATAAACAGTTTTTCATAACAGGGTTTTGTTCTTATTGAGTAGGGGGAGTTTTTGTCCTTATTTACATGTAGTAAGCATTTTTGTCCTTTTTAGCTCCACTATTCGTAGAATAAGGGGAGCTATTGCAGTCACCCGAGCGTCAGTGTCGGCGTCTTTTAAGATATTGCTTTAATACTTTGCATACTTGTTCTCCATCATGACCCAACCCATACACAGGGGTAGGTAACTCTATTTAGCATTTTGGTGAAATTATGCCCCCTTTTTTCAACTTAGTGCAAATGTTGAAGTTTAGGTACAGTTTTTTTACCTCAAATACAAATGTATCTTCAAAGTGCATTGACATATTGCTTTGCATACTTGTTCTCCATCATGACCCCAACCCCTACACAGGGGTGGGTAACTCTATCAAGCATTTTGTTAAAATTATGCCCCTTTTTGGACTTGGAAATGCAAGTGTTAAAGTTTAGGTACAGGTTTTTTAACCTCTAATATCTTCAAAGTGCATTGACATATTGCTTTGATACTTTCCATACGTGTTCACCATCATGACCCCAACCCATACACAGGGGTAGGTAACTCTATCAAGCATTTTGGTGAAATTATGCCCCCTTTTTAGCTCACCTGTCACAAAGTGACAGGGTGAGCTTTTGTGATCACTCTTCGTCCGTCGTCCGTCCGTCTGTCGTCCTTCAACAATTTGCTTGTGTAGACACTAGAAGTCGCAATTTTGACTTAATCCTTATGAAACTTGGTCAGAGTCATCATCTCAACAAAATCTAGGTCAAGTGTGATATTGCGTCATATGGGGCCAAGAACTAGGTCACTAGGTCAAATCACAGGTCTTGCATGTACTGCTATAACAGGTGAGCGACCTAGGGCCCTTTGGGCCCTCTTGTTCAACTTAGTGCAAATGTTAAAGTTTAGGTACAGGTTTTTTCACCTCTAATATTTTCAAAGTGCATTTATATAGTGCTATGCATACTTGTTCTCCATCATGACCTCAACCCCTACACAGGGGTAGGTAACCCTATCAAGCATTTTGTTGAAATTATGCCCCCTGTTGGACTTGGAAATACAAATGTTAAAGTTTAGGTACAGGTTTTTTAACCTCTAATATCTTCAAAGTGCATTGATATATTGCTTTGATACTTTGCATACGTGTTCACCATCATGCCCCCAACCCATACACAGGGGTAGGTAACTCTATTAAGCATTTTGGTGAACTTATGCCCCCTTTTTCAACTTAGTACCAATGTTGAAGTTTAGGTACAGGTTTTTTCCTCAAATATTTTCAAAGTGCATTCATATATTGCTATTGATACTGTTCTCCATCATGACCCCAACCCCTTCACAGGACAGGGGTAGGTAACTCTATCAAGCATTTTGTTGAAATTTGCCCCCTGTTTGACTTGGAAATGCAAATGTTAAAGTTTAGGTACAGGTTTTTTAACCTCTAATATCTTCAAAGTGCATTGACATATTGCTTTGATACTTTGCATACTTGTTCACCATCATGTCCCCAACCCATACACAGGTGTAGGTAACTCTATCAAGCATTTTGGTGAAATTATGCCCCCTTTTTCAACTTAGTGCAAATGTTAAAGTTTAGGTACAGGTTTTTTTCCTCAAATATTTTCAAAGTGCATTCACATAATGCTTTGCATAATTGTTCTCCATCATGACCTCAACCCCTACACAGGGGTAGGTTACTCTATCAAGCATTTTGTTGAACTTATGCCCCCTTTTGGACTTGGAAATGCAAATGTTAAAGTTTAGGTACAGGTTTTTTAACCTCTAATATCTTCAAAGTGCATTGATATATTGCTTTGATACTTCGCAAACTTGTTCACCAGCATGACCGCAATCCCTACACAGGAGAAGCATTTTGTTGAAATTATGCCCCATTTTGGACTAAGAAATGCTTATTTATTTGCCATCATGACCTAGAGGACCTACACATGAGTAGGTAACAGTCCCGCGTAATTTGTCCAAAATTTACCCCTTTTTCGACTGAGAAGCCCCAACCTCTACACAGCTGAGGGTAATGCTGCTGTTATGAAGCATTTTGTTTTGAATATATAATGATTGTACTATCCTAGCATGGCGCTGCGAATAGTGGAGCGCGCTGTTCGTGGACAGCTCTTGTTTTATTAGAAGGGGGCAGGGTCATATTATCAAAATTAAAAATTATGGTCCTATTTAAAGCCCTGCAACATTTGATTAAGCCCAAACTTGTGAATATTGTTTACCTTCAGATGATAATGTAATAAGTTCTACACAAGCTTATAATCAGAGAGAACAATGAAAGTTATCAATGATTGACAGGAAATATATTTACCTTGTTTTAAACACTTTCTAAGTTACGTCCTTGTCTTTATAGTTATTTTCCTTGTTACAGTAATGATTATGATATACACACATTACTGTATCAAATTCTACCGCTCGTGAACTCTGCGAAATTAAATCACGCTCAACAATTTCTTGGTTAACAGTAGGTTATATCTCATTCTGTATAATCTGTATTTTGTACTTTCACAGATAATGCCATGATGGCGGCTGCTGCACAAAGACCTACATTGACTGAGAACATCATTAAACAAGGGTACTTGAAGAAGAGCGTACATAGTTCGGAACTTGTTCCCTCAACATCCAAACAATTGGCCAACAATATCAAACAGGTGAGAAGCAATTTTGTTTATTTGTATTTACCTGTATATTCTATTGTTTGCCGTAGATCACTCTAGATCTAGACTTATCAATAATCGTTCTATGTCTGACTCTTGCATGGATGGCTAGGCGCTGCCGTCGTTTCTGTGTGGCTTTGGGTTGTCTGTGCGCTACAGTATTTACTTATCAATGTAGGGTTAACGCATGCTTTTTCGGGCTATAACATCTGCAGAGTCCCGAGGGACGGTTGGTGCCCAAGCCCGCTAGGGCGAGGGCACCAACGCTCCCGAGGGACTCTGCATATGTTATAAAGCAAAAAAAAACATGCGTAAACGCTATTATAGCATACAAAACATCAATTAATGCGTTTGTATTTCAAAATAATGATATTTTGGCGGGAGATTTTGTGACGACGTCGCGAAAACAAACGTAACGTCATACCAGTTATTGTTATGCACGTCGACTTCCGGTATCAGCAAATACCAAGAAAACATGGATACTGCGGGTTTGTTTTAATGTATAATTTAAATATTATAGAAAACTAATAAGTACTTATTAGTACTTAGAAATAAAATGGGAATAACTGTTCATATGAAGCTGTACAACCTTTATAGTCGCCGATGCGGCCCTGAAATGAGCATACGTAAAACTGGACGTTAACAGCGCGTGAATCTTTATGTTTACGCATGGTTTTCGTCCCGTTAACGTATGGGCAAAATCACCGTTTTTATGCTATAATAAACAAACATGCATAATATACAAAATGCACGGTCAACTGACCGTTTGTTATCAGTGTGGATTTAAAGAATATATCATTAAAAGTGAATATGCACAAGATTGAACATAATGAACATCGGAAATGCATTTAATTGTCATTTTTATTTGTAACCAAAGGCTAGTACTATCTCCGGCGCACCTTACCATTTCTCATCAATTTAGGAATTATTTGATGATTGGTTGATTCCTGTAAATCACTTAATTTTTTGCATAACTTATATTTCGCGATTTTCCCAAAAAGTTTCAAGATGTTTCGGTTCGCGATAATTATGCCCCCCATCTTTGATGAGGGGGTATATTGCTTTGCACATGTCGGTCTGTCTGTCGGTCGTATAAATTGGTTTCCGTTCAATAACTCAAGAACGCTTTGACCTAGGATCTTCAAACTTTACATGGAGGAGGTTGGTCAGCAACAGTAGATGACCCCTATTGATTTTGAGGTCAGTAGGTTAAAGGTCAAGGTCACTGTGACCTTTACTATTTCTGACTATTTGAATGGTTTCCGTTTAATTACTCTAGAACGCTTTGACCTAGGATCTTCAAACTTTACATGGAGGTTGGTCAGCAACAGTAGATGACCCCTATTGATTTTGAGGTCAGTAGGTTAAAGGTCAAGGTCACTGTGACCTTTACTATTTCTGACTATTTGAATAGTTTTCGTTCAATAACTCTAGAACGCTTTGACCTAGGATCGTCAAACTCTACATGGAGGTTGGTCAGCAACATTAGATGATCCCTATTGATTTTGAGGTCAGTAGGTCAAAGGTCAAGGTCACTGTGACCTTTACTATTTCTGACTATTTGAATGGTTTCCGTTCAATAACTCTAGAACGCTTTGACCTAGGATCTTCAAGTAGTATAGTCTTCTTCAGCATTGAAAAGATGTCTCATAAGTACTAATACCATAGCCAACTCTTACGAAAGTTGATAATTGATACAGTCATTAAATGTAGATAATACAAGTACAATATGTTTGATGTATCTGAAACTTCAATTTTCTCATGGAAGATAAAGTATTGTTATAGCTAATGTACTAGTAAGTGACCACTGAAGTTACATTTTAAACTTGAGAATCCCTCTTGAATATCTGTAATCTGAGAAAGAAATTAGAAAATGAATACTTATTTCACATTTGAAAGGTTTTATCATGTTGTTGTCGATGATTGTAATGTAATGTTATACACGGTGATCATTAATACATGTATATGATAACATAAATAACATTAATAACTTCAATAACTCTGTCAGATTTTATGATAGAGAAGTGGTTTATCCCAAGTTTTTATTGGATATGAATAATAAATGCATGCAACATCAAGGTGACGTCAGTACTGTCCTCAATGCTGTCATACATTTTCAGTGATTCCAAGAAATTTGGCCATCGGGTCATTTTGCTGCAGACCACTCATTTAGTTGGCCTCTTTACTCACTGGACTTAAATCCTTCGGATTTTTCTTTTAACGGGGTTGCCTTGAGGAAGGAGTGTATACTCCAAGACCAGAAACAATACTTGATTTAAAAACGTCTATACAGTTTTTGTAGCATCCGTGGTGTAACATGCAAGGACTCGATTGGTTATTTTCGACGTCATTTGCTGCTGGTTTTGCCGAATAAAGGGGAACGTTTTAAAAAAATTATGTGACATTTGAAAATGATGTATGTGTAGAATAAAACTTACATATGTATGTTAATCAAAAGTAGATAACAGTATGTATTATCTCGACAACTGACCAAGTTATTTATGTTATCATATATTAATGATCAGCCTGTATGAACTTGCTTGTTTTCTGATTCAATGTTGCTGTTGTCAGAGGTAATCTTTTTGTCCAAATCACATCATTGAACAATCATTATGCTAGTTCCCAAATTATGGATGTATTATATCCAACCAAAATTTATAAACAACTATCCTGGGTTTTCTATTCTCTGCTGTTGCATTTACTGCTGTTCAACAAGTTTGACTGCAATCAGGGTGTACAATTGTTGAGAATAAGTGATAATTCATAGATAAAAGTAACTGTCAAGTGTTATATTATTTGAGGTCTCAACAATCTTCCTGTTTCGTGTCCTTGATGACTGATATTATGGTCATATATTGCATTGAATGTCTATGTTGTGTGTTACACTCGACCTAATAACAGTGTGAGCCCTTTACTCTATAGATATACCAATTGATGCCTCTAACCATGTTCATACATATATAGTCTGTTTAATCAGGTATGTCACTTGTATCCAAACTTTGCAATATCATAACATTCTATTTGTATTGTTTTAAACATTTCAATTGGAGAAGAAGGCAGTGAAAACCAATACATTATTTACTAAGCCACATACTTACACACAAAATATCTATTAAAATAATACATAAATAAGAGAAAATGCAATGTCAATATACACAATGTTATGTAATAAGTGACCAACCTGATTAATCGATTAACACCAATTAATTTCCAATATTGAGTATAGAAGGGAGACTATCCAATGGATCTAACAAGACATCTTATTAAGGGGAGGTAATTCATGATAATTGTTCCAGGGGAGACTATCCAATTACACAAATGGACTTCACAAGACACCGTATCAAGGGGAGACCATTCTTGATATTTGTCATAAGGGAGACAATCCAATTACATAAATGTACTTAACAAGGCACCGTATCAAGGGGAGACCATTCTTGATATCTATCTCAAAGGGAACATCATTGAATCTCATGATATACCTGGCTTTGAGAAATATTAAAAAGATAGTAAAAAATTGAACTGGGACCCAGGGAAGGCTGCAGCACTCATCTGAAGCTACCGAGTACAGAAAACCATGCAACATACTGTAAAATCATTAATATTCGTGGGGGATTAAATTTCGTGGATTTCGTGGATGACCTCAACCACGAAATCAAATCCCAACGAATAATTTTACCAACTATCAATATGTAAATTGACAAAGTGCAAATTTACCGCGGCCGTACAGAGTTCGTTTTTCCAGTATATGAGTCTAGGATTAGTGCAGATTTTCACCCTATTTTTTTTTTTGCTGAAATACGAAATCCACGAATTTATGTCCCCACGAAATGGTCTTTTTAACAAAAACCATGAAATTTCATCCCAACGAAATTAAATGATTTTACAGTATTTGATTTTTTATTTCAGAAATTGGAGCCAAATCGTTGGTATGTATTTGGTGTGAGGAATCGTCAGCCGTACCTTGAGTACTTTGATAAGGAGGAGAGTATCTTCACGGGTCAAGCCTTACATACGTATGATCTCTCGTCGTTCCAGAATCTATCATATACTATGGGTAGAACCAACACCAACTTTACATTCTGTATCTTCCTAGCCGGCTCTATCATAGATCTCACAGCACCTAGCAGGTAAACTTTACATTCTGTATCTTCCTAGCCGGCTCTATCATAAATCTCACAGCACCTAGCAGGTAAACTTATTATAGTACAGTCAGATCTCGATACAACAATGCTGTTTGTTCCCAAATTGTCGTCATCACGAATATGTCAGTATACTGAATTGATACAAAGAGCCTTTGTCCCCATAAAATGATGCCAGTGTATGACATTTTCAGTATGTTGGGTGTTGTGATATTGAGACACATGTGTAGAACATCATAAATTTTTTTATAAGATCATTGATAATTAAGTTAGTGAAAGTAATGGTTTACTTTTATCTATAATTGATTAATGAATCAAGTTAATATACACTGTATACTGTACAACCTCTCTAAAGCGGCCCTCTGTAGAGCAATAATCTATCTATAACAACATCTTCAAAATTTCCCTTAGCAAAAGGTTACTCTTAATTTAACCTCTGCTGAGCCACAACCTCTATTCAACAGCCAATATTTGTAGCTCCCAAAGGGTGTTGCTCTACAGAGGTTCCACTGTATTAGTATAATTTTAGTACTATATAGTTTTATATCCCAGTTTAGTTATGTTCTTTGGACACAGCACTACAGTGCGTTCAAAGTCAAATGAGAACAGTTATAAATATAAACTCGCCCGACAGGTAAACTTTATAAGGCTTCGATATCAAATAGTGTGCAAATCTCATTCCATATACAAAAGGCGAGGTAGTGTAGTGGATAAACCCTCACTTCCTTCAAGTTTCTATTTTTATTCTGAGTTGTAGGTTTGATCCCCACTTCGGTCAACTTTTTTATTGCATGTATAATTTTATATCCATGTTATAAAGTCTTATAATATATTGCTGTTTTAATGAATCGATACTTCAAAGTGGTCAAAGTTTCATGTTGTATAGTGAATATACATGTATTAAAAACTATTGTGTGAGTGTTGTACTGTATATAAAAATAAAATTATTGAAATACGACTTGATAAAGAATGAAAATATAACACAAACATTAATCTACATACTGCATACCTTACTTCGTGTATGTTATTATATTAGTTACAAATAAAAAATAAGGTACTAGTAAAAAGATAAAAAACTTGAAAATTTAAGTTATTTGGATTGATGTCGAACCAGTGGCGAGATTAAACAAAATACATTGTATAATAGCGACATGCTTACCCACTCGACTAACGAGACGATGTGAAAACTGGTTATGAAGTATTCTACTATTGATTGAAGGTTTCTATTTATTATATACAACATAAGCCTCCCCTATTCTTTTGAATGGGACAGTTCCCTCATTAGTATTACTTATTGAACCGACAGTATATCTCTAATGCGATAAATTGCAATACAAAAACAAATACAAAATCTGCTATATTTACTGTTTAGGAGCATGCAAACTTTGTATGTTGTGCCAAATGTTTGAATGCTTTCATAGGCAAAAGCCACGGTCTGTGATTTTAATACATAACAAAAATATAGGCAATATATTTTTAGCTCACCTGCCACAAAGTGGCAAGGTGAGCTTTTGTGATTGTTTTTTGTCCGTCGTCCGTCTGTCCGTTAGCTTTTTGACCGTTAACACTCTAGCAACCAAATTTTTGCTTTGATCTTCATCAAACTTGGTCAGTAGTTGTATCTTAATGAAATATAGGTGAAGTTCGAATCTGGGTCATTTGGGGTCAAAAACTAGGTCAAAAGGTCAAATAATAGGAAAACCTTGTTAACACTCTAGAGGCCATATTTTTGCTTCAACCTTCATGAAGTTTGGTCAAAATGTTTATCTTGATGACCTTAAGGTCAAGTTCGAAGTTGGGTCATGTGGGGTCAAATACTAGGTCAAAAGGTCAAATAATAGGAAAACCTTGTTAACACTCTATAGGCCATATTTTTGCTTCTAACTTCATGAAGTTAGGTCAAAATGTTTATCTTGATGACCTTAAGGTCAAGTTCGAAGTTGGGTCATGTGGGGTCAAAAACTAGGTCAAAAGGTCAAATAATAGGAAAACCTTGTTAACACTCTAGAGGCCATATTTTTGCTTCAATCTTCATGAAGTTAGGTCAAAATGTTTATCTTGATGACCTCAAGGTCAAGTTTGAAGTTGGGTCATGTGGGGTCAAAAACTAGGTCAAAAGGTCAAATAATAGGAAAATCTTGTTAACACTCTAGAGGCCATATTTTTGCTTAAATCTTCATGAAGTTTGGTCAAAATGTTTATTTGATGACCTTAAGGTCAAGTTCGAAGTTCAGTCATATGGGGTCAAAAACTAGGTCAAAATGTCAAATAATAGGAAAACCTTGTTAACACTCTAGAGGCCATATTTTTGCTTCAATCTTCATGAAGTTAGGTCAAAATGTTATCTTGATGACCTCAAGGTCAAGTTCGAAGTTGGGTCATGTGGGGTCAAAAACTAGGCCAAAAGGTCAAATAATAGGAAAACCTTGTTAACACTCTAGAGGCCATATTTTTGCTTTAATCTTCATGAAGTTATGTCAAAATGTTTATCTTGATGACCTTAAGATCTATGATCCTCTTGTTTGTTTTTGTACCGCAATTTATCGCGTTAGAGTTATACAACATAGTTTTATATCCCTGTTTATTTATGTCCTCTGGACACTGCTCTACCATCTAAAATAAAAATCAACACAACTCTACGTTCTGACAACCTGCCGCATCTGTCATACATAGCTGGAGTAAACCTTATATGACACTGTATGATTAATGTATACTTTGTAAACACATTCACACTACATGTATGGTATATACATACACTGCCCACCAAAAATAAGTATACAGTTTGCCAAATTAAAATTGGTTAAATTATTCAATATCTGTTTATCTGAAGGTCACAATTATACTAGTTTCTGAAACTACTGTTTAATATACTGAATGATTCAAAACAGCAATAAAAGTAAAGATGGCGATGTTCTGATTTAAAATAACCATATGATCCAATATGCTTAATTTTCCATCCTTTTCAAGCTGGACAAAGAAACTTTATATTTTGCATCTAGAGTACCAGTCAATATATGATCTTTACACTAACAAACAAAAATATTCCTTGTCTGCAAATATATTGTTGCTTTACTGTTCTGCAAATAGTGTTATTGGAGATGAGTATATGGGAAAATTATAGTGCGCCCAGGATAATGAGAGAAGCAGGAATATTTGATATATGCCACTAAGGTGGATTATTCAGATGTGCAAATATTATCAGTGATGTTTTGAGTACAATACTGACCTTGTCTGTTTACTTTAGTAATTTGTAAAACCAATTTTGCAACAATTGACCAAACTGATTCATGTTTGTAAATAAGACATTATCCTGGGGGGGACTCTACCTCTGTATACTTTTTTTTGGTATGCAGTGTATAATATTATGTTGGTGTTATATTTGATGTTATATACATTGTAGTTGGTATGGTGTTCATATTTCAGAGCTCACATGGTGGACTGGTGTCGATGCCTGGAAAGACATCTTAGAAATCTCGGAATACGGGTAGGAAAATGATAACTTAAGTGGTTTCATTCTGCTTCTTTTAGGCTATGTGTTAAGATTTTAAATTTATAACCGTTTGACTTGGCTGCCATGTTGAATGTTTTCAAGGAGGGCGGGTTTAAGCTTAAGTGACCTAGAATTTTTCAGTAGTATGCGGGGACTCTAAGCCTCTCCATCACTTTATCATAATTTATATAGTAATTACACTTGTATTTCATTTAAAGAAAATTTAAATGTTGGTATAACATAGGGGGTAGGGTAAGAGGAAATTTTAGAAATTGAGATACCATGTCAAACATTCATGTATCACATACAAATATGTACCTATTCTGACTTATTATTCAAAGTGTTGGTATTTTGCTTGGTACATGATGGGTAGGTCTGCCTGTTGGTCCGTCAGAATGAGTGTATGTTTCACCTATAAAATGATAATGAAAATAATAAATGTCAATTATACTACTCACAAGACGTGTTAGGCAGAATGAAAAGATACACTGACAGATAGATAGATAAAATATGTGTATGTATTGTCGACGTGCTGATGACAGTTCAAGGTTACAGCGACGTACGATGCAAAACGATGCAAAATGACTTAATTCTTTACCAGTAAGTAACCTCTTGTTATATTTTCTTGTAGAGTAAGAATTTGAAGGAAGACCATCAATATACTGCATTTCCTGTAAAAAAGATTCCTCGTCCCCCAGCGGCAGACCCGCTAGGAGACCCGCCTGATTCTACTGAACAAAATATAATGGACATATTTCTGGCTGAAAATGCAGACTTAGACTCTGAGGACGAGGTAAATACTGGTGTCATACAAGTCTGGAATAATTCGGAAATCTGGATTTGCAGTATTAAAATGAAGCAACTTTTCTGTAGAAAATGAAAGAAATTTGATGAAAATAATCCAATAATTGACAAATTTTTGGTCTTTTGAAATTTCATAATCTGAATTTGAACAATATAACCCTGAACTGACACGTTTTCAGGATTTGGCATTGTGCCTCAGTAGGAACCCTGTAAATATGATCCTGAAAATCAACCAAGTTTTGAGGGACCCTAGACCATCTAGTCAAATTTCTATGAACAAACTAGCAGATTGATAAAATTTTTTAAGGCTCTAGAGATCACAATTTTGTTGAAACTTTGATTTTTTAGCTCACTTGTCACATAGTGACAAGGTGAGCTATTGTGATCACTCTTCGGCTGTCGTCCGTCAACAATTCATTCAAACGACTTCTCCTCCTAAACCTCTTGACCAATTTCAACAAAACTTCACAGGAATGTTCCTTGGTGGTTCTTTCCAAAAATAGCTAAAAGAATTGTAATCTATAAATGCTCTGGTTGCCATAGCAACCAATAGGAAAATCTTTTAAAAATTCATAAAAAATTAACCACGGGTCAGATTTCAAAATAATTTTACAAAAATAGTTGTTGGGTGACCCTCTTGGTTGTATTTCATTATAAGCCCATGGCGTTGTTTATTTCTTTTATTATTATTATTATTGTTCCAGATGAAGACTTGAGAATACAGTCGAAACATTGAGCAATTTTGGAGTTTGTCTTGTTTTACTTTATTTATGATTATAAATTGGTTAAATTGTTCCTTGGGTGGTCCTTTCTTAAAATAGCTAAAAGAATTACATTCCATGCAGAACTCTGGTTGTCATGGCAACCGATAGGAAAATCTTTAATAAAATCATAAAAAATAAACTGCTGGCCAGATTTCAAAAATTTTTTACAGAAATAGTTGTTGGGTGATCCTCTTACAAAATTGACTTTTTTGTCCTGATTCTTCAAATAACATGGCTGCCAGTGGGTTGGGCGCTGTTGTTCCCTAATATATGTATAGTAAAATCTTTAAAAATCTTCTCCTTTAAAAGTACTGGTTGGACTTCATGTTAAATTGGTAACAATGTTCCTTGGGTTATCCTTTCTAAAAATAGCTAAAATAATTATAATCCATGTAGAACACTGGTTGCCATGACAACTGATTGGAAAAAAAACCACAAAAAAAATGGTTCTCTTTGATCAATGTGCACAGGTGAGCGACCTAGGGCCCAGGGCCCTCTTGTTTAACTTATAGGTTATTTCGCGTCATTTGGGATAAAAACAAGATCATAAGGTTAAATCAAAGGATAGTCTTGTTAAAAAGAAATGCTGAGCATTATAGCCTTTATTTGCTAGTCAGCTTTCTGCTTAAATATGACTGGCATATGAGTGCCTCCACCAGTATTTGAACCCGTGTCGCCAGATTAGATGTCAAGTGTGTTAACACTTGATCCAGAAGTCACCTTTATGATAGTAATAATATTCAATAACCAGTCGTCACCAGATCCAGATTCTTATGAAACTTGATCAGAATGTACATTGTATGTCTGCATCAATTCAGGTCAAATTAAAAAATTAGGTCACCAGGTCAAATTAGTCTGGTGCTAAATGTTCCAAATTTCTAGATGTTTAATCAGGTCAGTGATATGGATCTCTTGTTAGAGGCGCATGGTAGCATTCTAAATGTTTGTATTATATACTGTTACAGGACCACGATTATCAGGATGCCACCGAACTTATACGAGAACAAAATGATGACAGTAATAAAGATAATGATGCCACTCTTCCTATCCGACCGCCACCAAGGATACCGAAACGTTCAAAGTCACAGGAGGAAGACGTGTTTGCTGATCTGTCGACGGTACGTCGGGAGGAGATGTATAGTAACCTAGAGGATCACAGATCCGACGTTACCGATGCAGAGAAACACATGTTTGGTGCAGATTCCGATAGCGAGTCTGACTCAGATAATGATGTTGGTGTTAAAAATAAGTCTAATGAAGGCAATGGACTACAGAATGCATGCTTTGAGGATGACCCTAATGATCGATGTACTAGTTTACCAGATATCCAAAATTTTACTCAGGAGTCGGATACTTCTGAAGACTCTGATTTCATGGCCGCTTCATTCTGGCTGAGGAACAGGAGACCAGATGCTGAAGATAACCTTGAAGGTCCTGAAGTACCGTTAAGATCAGCGGGACAGAAGCCGAGACCTCAGCCACGTAACTGTGTCTCTATGAATATGAACATGTTGGCCATGAATAAAGAGGGTCTATACGACTATCCTCTACGAAAAGTCCCAAATCATGCTCCAGTATCGCATAAAAAGTCTGATGAAGGAACTCTAGTTGTAGTCGATCAAGATGTTAAATGTGATAATGGTAATACTGTAGTGTTATTAGATGATGAAGATGATGACACGGACAACAATGAGACAGATTGTAAAAAACTTTTTAAAAAAACTAGAGCCAATGGTGGAAATGATAATAAAATGTTTGACAATATTGACGATGATTATGAAACATTAACTAAGAAACCATTCCAAGGGAAAGGAGATAAATTTAACAGAGAGAAGTGTGAAAGAACAAACCAAGGAAGTGTTAAACAGTTGGATGAAGTGTATGAAGCAGCTTGGATGTGTCATACTGCTAGAAACACTAGTTTATCTGATGACGATGATGATTGTTGCAAGAAACAGTTGATTGTGGATTTACCAAAGGATGATAAATGTAATAATAAAACTTGTGATCAGGGTAAGGGTAAACAAAGTAACCATAGTAACCAAAGACAAGATGGAAGCGTGAGGGAGAACAGCACCAAACAGAAAGGTGTATTCTCCCGGTTATTATCACGGAAATCGACTAAGAACAAGGAATTACCTGAACGGTTAGTTGTTGAGCTGCCATCAGAGTCGTCACAAACGAATGTTAGTAATTGTACTAACGGTGACGTTGCACAACCAGGCTGCAACATTTATTCTGATCTTCCAGGAGATGGTGACGAGCCCGTTCTGGATTCGGATATTCGTAAACTAGCTCTGTTAGACAATGGGCCTAATGTTGACAATGATTCGATTGAATTACCGCCTAGACATCTTCCAAATAATCCAAAGTTTAAGTCGGTAGTGACCGTGTCATCAGGGGCTAGACTAAAGGAAAATTTTCTATCTAAATCAGTTGGCGATTCAGCTCAGTGTTTTAATCAGGATGCTTATGAACCGATTGATGTTTCTAAAACTGCTGATGCGTATAAAAATCGACCGCCTGTGCCAATTCCTGAGAAATCTCAGTCTAGGAGTTTGATAGACTTTGAGGCTACCGGTACGTGTTATGATGAGGCTCCCGTGGCTCCACCTAGAAGAAAGAAGTCAGATAAAGAGCACTCTAACCCAGAGCTTCCACAAAGGTAACACTGATACTTTAAACACAGATTCTTCCATATTCATTATAATGCTCTTGATTGGTTATTATACGCCCGTTGAAAACGGGACGTATTATGTGAACACCCTTGGCGGGCGGGCGGCGGCGTCCAGTAAGGAGTAGATCCACGAAAGGTCTGAATTGGCCTAAAAATTATTAAATTATCAAAGTATGTTATTATGTGTCATTTGTATATTTTTGTAATGTGGATAGCTTTACCCGTTTGCATAGGGAAGCATTTTTCATCAAATTTGATTTTTACCTGTCACCTGTCGACTAATTGGTATCCATGTTTGGCCATTTTATACAAAAATGGCATATTTTGTCCATATTTTTCCAGTATAAGTGATTTTTTTAATATGGGCACAGTCCTTGACCAAAATCAGATGACTAAAATGTGAAATTGTACTTTATAATACATTGTTTACAGTAAAATTCATGATGGTCGAGAGCTGTGCCCATATTAAATTTTGAGATTTTAGGTACCGCTTCAACGTTATTTCCTCTCGTCATCGAGCCACGAAGGCATGACATTCATCCCGCTTTTAGCCATATTCTAAATACATTTAGTACTTATTGTACAATGTTTTATATGCTGTACACAATCATTAGACATTGTACTTCAATGATACATAAAAAACTTACAAAAAATACGCCTTGCTGTTTTGATATACTCCACTGAACCCCACCCACTTTAATAAAAACGTCATATTATTTAATTTGAAGTCATAAATGTGCATTATGGGCATTTTTTGAAAACTGTTACCATGGCAACCAAATTCGTAATAAAGATAAGTTTCAATTCTTAATATCACTCTATGGATGCGCACTTACATTTCGATTCACTATTTTGGAAATAGAAGCTTTTTTCCATTTTTTGGGAAAATATTATACCCGTTACCATGGTAACAGTTTTAAAAAAAATCTTAAAAAATACTGTTTTTGTAAAATACTTCAACTGATGGTATAAATTTATCATTTTCACAGGATTTGGACATGGGGCCGTCTTTTACCCTTCGTGGCTTTACCCCTTTGTCTGTACTCTTACGCTAACAGTTTTCATCCGATCATCTTCAAACTTGCTGACAATGCTTATGGGCATATTATCTAGGCCAAGTTTGATTATAGGCCAAATGGGCTTAGGCCTTATTGGGTTATGGTCCTTTAATTACCAAATAAGTATGAAATTGGCCTTGTCTGTACCCTTCATCTGATCATCTTCAAACTTGCTGACAATGCTTATGGGCATAATATCTAGGCCAAGTTCGATTATAGGCCAAATCGGCTTAGGCCTTATTGGGTTATGGTCCTTTAATTACCAAATAAGTATGAAATTGGCCTTGTCTGTACCCTTACGCTAACAGTTTTCATGCGATCGTCTACAAACTTTGTGACAATGCTTATGGGCATAATATCTAGGCCAAGTTTGATTATAGGCCAAATCGGCCTAGGCCTTATTTGGTTATGGTCCTATAATTACCAAAATAAATGTGAAATTGACCTTGTCTGTTCTTTAGTGCAAAAAGTTTTCATCTGATCATCTTCAAACTTTGTGACAATGCTTATGGGAATAATATCTAGGCCAAGTTAGATTATAGGCCAAGTCGGCTTAGGCCTTATTGGGTTATGGGCCTTTGATTACAAAATAAGTATGAAATTGGCCTTGTCTGTACTCTAACACAAATAGTTTTCATTCGATCATCTTCAAACTTTGTGACAATGCTAATGAGCATAATATCTAGACCAAGTTCAATTATAGGCCAAATCGGCCTAGGCCTTATTTGGTTATGATTCTATAACTACCAAAATAAATGTGAAATTGACCTTGTCTATTCTCTAGTGCAGAGTTTTCATCTGAGTATCTTCAAACTTGGTGACAATGTTCATGGATATAATATCTAAGACAAGTTCAATTGTAGGCCAAATCAGCCTAGGCCTTCTTAGGTTATGGTCCTTTAATTAAAAAAAGTTGGATTGTTTGTTTTTTTAATTCATTCACCATGCCCTGAGACTCACCATGCCCCAAGACGGGCGTATTTTGTGACATTTTGGCACTCTTGTTTATATTGATAATTAATTATAAATAAATAATAAATTCTCCCCCCCCCCCCACTTTGATGAGGGGATATATTGCTTTGCACTTGTCAGTCGGTCAGTCTGTCTGTCGGATGACCAAATCATTTCCGTTCACTAACTCAAGAATGCTTCTTCAAACTTTACAAGGAGGTTGGTCATCAACAGTAGATGACCCCTATTGATTAATTATATTGATAACTAATTGATTCATAGCATTATACCTACTTATTATTCTATACTCTATCACATACGTATATGCGACCATCAAAATAACAGGGGGTTCCATTTGACTCGGCAGTAGGGGTTTAAACCCTTGAAATTTCCAAAAAGCCACATTTTGACCCTCAAGATTATGGTAAGAAGGGTCATTTTCTCTTAAAATCATGGATACTTTGCCTATAAAATGGTAAAATTTAGTCAAAAGTGTCAAAATTACCTTCAGAGTCAGAAGCTAGTGGAACCCCTGAATATGTAGTATTTTAAATTCACTGCAAGTATCTCTTTAATAGAGTCTGTACAATGTAAATACTATATACAAAGGTAAATATTATATTCTTCCTTCAATGTAAGAGAGCATTAAATGATTGAGAGTTAGTCAGTTACATTGTCAGTATATTTTGCAAAATACCAGGGCCAAAAATAAAATATTGTTTGTTTCCTCTTCCCTACCTACCCGAGTAAAAAGTCCCCAACTCATATTAATGAAACCCAGGCCAAAAATAAAATATTGTTTGTTTCCTCTTCCTTACCTACCCAAGCAAAAAGTACCCCTACCAAAAATACAGTGCATAGGCAAAACATAAATTACTGACAATAAATTATTTCAAAAATGTTTTTTCCCTACCTACCTACACAACCCTAATTGGCCAGGGTCAGGAAGGGGAAACAAATAATATTTTACTTGTGGCCCAGTAAAGCAAATAAAATCTATAAAAATAGCTTGCTTGGGTATGTCTACCAGCAGGTAAAATAATGATCTAACATAAAATACTTTGAAGTATTTTTATGATAAGTATTTCAAATAATTTTTGCTGAATTTATTATTTGATTTAAACAATCTTCAAACCATCTTGACTAGATTTCAAGATACATGTATTTTATATTTTAATGGTTATCCGGAGTACCTTTAAGTTCATTGATTGCATTTTCATGCACAAGTATAATATAAGTGAATATTTTGTGTCTCGAAACAAATCGAATTTCAGACATTTACATGCGGAAACATTAGCGATTTTATATTTCCCTGTTGAGTTCTTGATTGGGCAAAATTAATGCTGGAAGAAATATTAGTGAATTTTGTAAATTTGCATATGCTAACTAAACCACTTAACTGGGGAAAAAGTTGACTTGTCAATTTTTTTCCCTGGGAAAATAGAGAGGGGGGGGGGGGGGAAACTGACTGCTACACTGTATATATAGGATCCGTCATGAGTTGTTTTTGAGATCAACATTTCTTAAACCAGTCTAGAAAACACAGGTTATTAAGCGAGCCTTTGGCGAGTTTAAGAAATGTTGATTCCAAAGACAACGAATGACAGATTAATTTTATCACATTGCCATAGTTACTGAGTCAATCCAACGTCAATGAGAACGTATTTAAGCCGGCGACGTTACTTTTTCGCGCCGAAAAGCTTGTGACGTCACGTATTTGTTATCACACGTGTTGGAGAAAATTGTTCCGTCATTTGTTCTCACATGGAAGATCACGGTATTTATGTGATAAATACTGTATATTGTTGACATTTTATTTCTCTGGTTTCAGACCTATGCCCAGGATGAGACAATCAATGTATGCGAGTCCTGTATGTGGGAACCAGGAACCAGCTGTGCCTCCGAGAACTCATCTATCCAATAAACCAGCTTTACCGCCCCCACCAAGACCTGCTTCAATAGCTAGAGCTACATCAGACGTTTCTGGTAAATTGCCTTAAATTTATATTTATTCATTGGTCATAGGATTTTTATAAAAAAACAAAATTTTAGGGCTGAACTACAGTATAACCTCCGTAGAGCGACATCCGGCGGAGACAGAAAAAACTGTCGCTCTGCGGAGGTGTCGCCCTGTAGAGGTTGATTGTTTCAGAATGTCGTTCATAGACTATTGAGTGTACGTAATCACGGTAATTTTAAATTGACTTCGATTGTTTGTGATTTAATGCATAAAATTAGATCTACTCGTAGCCGCGCGTTTTGTTAAATAATTCTGAGGATTATTTAATTAAGATCATTGATAAGATACAAAAATGCGTACAAATCACGGGTCTAGTATTTATTGCTAATAAACGCAATTATTTTACGCACATGCCATATTCAATTGAATTGTTTACCTTCAAAGTGTTTAAATCTCTATTACGTCATATAGCTCAGTACACAATTTGCACACGTGATCAGTAATTTGTTTACCTCGCGCGTGTAACTTGGCATAATTATGCTGAAATTAACAGTTTTAGACGACGTGATTAACAATTAACACGACGTGTACGTGAATTTCCTTTCTTATACTGATTGATAAAGCGCGTATTGATAATTCATATAAAATTATTAATAACTTTGATTTAAAAAATCGAGTGTTATGCATCTCAGCAAGTGCATGGTACGTATGGTGTTACTGTGTCATATTGTCGAACTGATCCCAAACACAGTCGCTAATTTACTAGCGCCCGTGGCTATCGTTACCTGATGAGCGATAATTATTATAATCCACGAAGGTGCGAAAAATAGAAAACAACATCGTATGGAGTTATGTAAACACGTGTGAATATGCCGATGTAAAAACACACCTGTCGCTTCTCAGAGGTAAACCATACAAAAGGTTAACAATTTTAACGGCCGTTTGCCGCTCTGTGGAGGTGTCGTTCTATGGAGGTTAAAATAAGAGCGAAAACGAACGGGGGGAAATAAAAGTGCCGCTTCTCGGAGGTTGTCGCTTCTCAGAGGTGCCGTTTCGGGAGGTTATACCGTATATGCGCAATAAAATGTTTGACTCAACTCAATCCCAATCATTCATTTCAATAATACTAAATATACCTCACCTGTAAAAACAACCACATGCTTTATATAAAGGGAGGCAAATCTAATGTAGCATTAATCCTTGGATTATTCTATAACAGGTACACTGTGCATGTATATAATTTGCTATATGCTTTACACTGATCACAAGAAAAAACCAGGCTGTCTATTTGAAATAATAGCTAGGCGCACCTCATGAAGCGCCGTACATGCCTGAATCTAATGTATCTCTCTCCCTTTGCTCAGTCTGTCCCTATGATCAGGGGCTGGGATTACACCGAAAAACTTACACTCAAAACTCAGCACTCAAATATAGAAAATGTTATATAATGAGCTATTATTTGTCATAGATTGCAAATCTAGATGAGGAAAGTATTTGGAATATGAGTGGTAAAAATAACATTTGAAACATATTCTATACCATTGTGTACTAATTATGGGGTATATATGTAATTATTGAGTCTGAGTGCCACACTCAGCACTCAGACTGATAAATCACATTTATAGCTCACAAATGCACTATTTACAATATGAAATGAGCCAAAAATAATATTTAGTACCTATTTAACATTATTACATCTTCTGGTTGTGAAGAAATGTTGCTATGGACCTCAAAAGAATGAATTTAAGTGTTGAGTGCTGAGTGTAAGTATTCGTTGTAATCCCGGCCCCCACGTCATGCTGTATATGTACTGGTAGAGTATGTACCTGTGTCCTTGAACGTGTGTCACATGCAAAGGGTACTCATCATTCATGATAATGATCATTTTTTTACAGGAGTGCGATCAAAGAATGCCCTACTAGCATCACGACAACAATCACAGAATCAACCATCAGCTGTACATGTGATGAACCTGAAGCAGAATCAGGTGGACATTCTACGTTCTGAGATAGAATCCACCGGTGGACTTGTCAAACTTATATCCAAAGTACATTTCCAGAATGGTTTAGCATTCGTAGAATGTTTCGGTAAAATATGGTAAGCATTTATTCCTACTGTGATCGTTTTAATACTATAATTTTTTGTGCCCCCGTATCGATAGATCGGGAGGCATATAGTGATTCACCTGTCCGTTCGTTCGTCCGTTCGTCCGTCTGGTTAACCCAAATTGACCGTTTTTTCTAGCATTAATATGGCTTGCTACAAAGCTTCCATACTTGCATGGATGTTGTATATGAACACTCTCAACATGCCTGTATCACCTAACCCCATTTTGACCTTCACCTTGACCTAATTTTGGACTTAGACTTTATGGACAAGGCTTCCACAGGGGGCATAAGCGTTTATTGAACGCAGTCTTGTTTATTTTTAAGGGTAAATTTTTTGTTGATTTTGTGGTTGAACATGAACATGACATCTAATCCCCACAATTGATCAACCTCCCAAATGTGGAACGCAGGTTTCCCCTTGCATGTTTTTTAATCCAAAAATACAAACCCCACGAAATTGAGTTCTACCAAAATCCATGGAATTCAATGCCCACAAAAATCAGTCATTTTATAGAAGTGTGATTTATTACATCATCACTGATGCTTGTAAGTTGTTTACTGAGAAAGATTAACAAGTGAGTAAAGGGACCTTTAGTCATAAGCATGTCTCGAACTTGGACTTACACCTCCAGACTTAGACTTCTATATGGATCTATGGTGTTAAAAATGTACCGATTTTAATGAGTAAATATATTATATTTCACATATTTCACATTTTCACTATTTTACATATTTTACATATTTCACATTTTTCACATATTTTACCTGATTACAGGATAGCTGGATGGGATGTGAAGAGGTTTCCAAAGTTATATGATAAATTTCACATTGGTGATGAGCTGATCTCTATTAATGATGTACAAGTATCAGATCTCTCGTTTGCCAACAAACTTGTCAAAAATGTTAAAGGTACGTTCATACTATTATGAAAGACATTTTCCAATGTATAATATGTGAAAGATATATTGATAATCCAGACATGTGTTTGCTATGACTGTATGAATTCATAAATAAATGTGAATAGTTACTGAATTGTTTGTCTGCCTCGTTAGCCTAGTGTTAGAGCATCTACTTGGAATACGAGAGGTCTAGGGTTTGATCCTAGGCTGCAACTTACCAATGTCATCAAAAATGTTATTGATCAGTCTCCCTTGACACTTGGCATAGTTAGGTAACTGTTAGTTTGCTGGTGTCTGGATAATGTGACTGGGTAGTCTCCGTATGACTAGCATAGTTAGGTAACTGCTAGGTTGCTGGTGTCTGGATAATGTGACTGGGTAGTCTCCGTATGACTAGCATAGTTAGGTAACTGCTAGGTTGCTGGTGTCTGGATAATGTGACTGGGTAGTCTCCGTATGACTAGCATAGTTAGGTAACTGCTAGGTTGCCCGATGTCAGGATAATGTGACTGGGTAGTCTCCGTATGACTAGCATAGTTAGGTAACTGCTAGGTTGCCCGATGTCAGGATAATGTGACTGGGTAGTCTCCGTATGACTAGCATAGTTAGGTAACTGCCACGATAATGTGACTGGGTAGTCTCCGTATGACTAGCATAGTTAGGTAACTGCTAGGTTGCCCGATGTCAGGATAATGTGACTGGGTAGTCTCCGTATGACTAGCATAGTTAGGTAACTGCTAGGTTGCCCGATGTCAGGATAATGTCACTGGGTAGTCTCCGTATGACTAGCATAGTTAGGTAACTGCTAGGTTGCCCGATGTCAGGATAATGTCACTGGGTAGTCTCCGTATGACTAGCATAGTTAGGTAACTGCCAGGATAATGTCACTGGGTAGTCTCCGTATGACTAGCATAGTTAGGTAACTGCCAGGATAATGTCACTGGGTAGTCTCCGTATGACTAGCATAGTTAGGTAACTGCTAGGTTGCTCGGTGTCAGGATAATGTCACTGGGTAGTCTCCGTATGACTAGCATAGTTAGGTAACTGCTTGGTTGCTCGGTGTCAGGATAATGTCACTGGGTAGTCTCCGTATGACTAGCATAGTTAGGTAACTGCCAGGATAATGTCACTGGGTAGTCTCCGTATGACTAGCATAGTTAGGTAACTGCCACGATAATGTCACTGGGTAGTCTTTGTATGACTAGCATAGTTAGGTAACTGCCAGGATAATGTCACTGGGTAGTCTCCGTATGACTAGCATAGTTAGGTAACTGCCACGATAATGTCACTGGGTAGTCTCCGTATGACTAGCATAGTTAGGTAACTGCCTCGATAATGTGACTGGGTAGTCTCCGTATGACTAGCATAGTTAGGTAACTGCCACGATAATGTGACTGGGTAGTCTCCGTATGACTCAAATCCTGTTGACTTAAAACAATATTTAAAAAATAAAAAAGCTGATTTGTTAGTTTTGATAAACTGTAAAGAGATAATCAGAATTTTTCCTATTTTGCCAATATCCCTGATTACAATGTTTGTTTTGATGTTTTAGCTGAAAGTGTGGAGATCACAATACGGAGATTGCCTAATGCTCGAGTATTTGCTATCCAACGATCCGGCGAAGGAGAAAGTCTCGGAATCATGCGGGAAGGCGGAACGTCCGAGGTACGATCAGTATCCATGTTATATTATATACACTTTACACTGGTTTGTTCTATGTCTGACTCTTGCGTTGTTAGCATTGCACTGCTGCTGTTTCTGTGTGGCTTTGGATTTTTGTCTGTGTGCTACAATATTTTTATTATAGAACATGGCTTCAAATTAGATTCTTCATTAAGAGTGACCAATTAAACCATTTTTGACTATATAAATGTGTATGTGGTTAATTAGTGACTTAATTCGAAATCCATGCTACAGTTGACCATTCAAAATGTTGTCGCACTCTATTGGCATACTGATTTTTCACCATCCTGACCTCAACTTCTACACAGAATAAGGTAAAGCAGCTATCATGTATTTTGTTTTGAATAATTGATTGTTGGAACCGGTGGCCTAGAGATATGGCGCACATTTCACAATCCCAAGTTCAATTCCCGTCCAGACCACTGCTTAGTTTCTCTGAGCAAGAATACCCGACATGCTTCATTTTACCCATGTACATTTGTATAAAAAATGTACCTGAGAAGGTCAAAAGCTAATGTAATGTGGCTGCCAGATGCGCGCTATGAAACAGCTGACTTGCAACTCAATGATTGGGGAGTAAATGTACAGTCGGTTAAACAAACAGCCATGTCTGAAAATATACTTTAACATGGTATTTTAGTTGTAACTATTATCATGTATTTCAGATATTATATGTTGATCCTTCGGGTTTAGCCGCCAAGCATGGTCTACCATCAAAAGCCCTTACCTTGGAAGGAAATGGTCGATGTAACTGGTGTCTTACTGAGATCAATATGAGAGCTTTAAACTTGTTCTTCAAGGACAGTGAGGTAAGAATCCTAAGGTTGAGGGCGTTACTCCAATACTGTAAACCAAGAAATGATTGCGCGATTTAATTTCGCGGAGTTCGCGAGTGGTAGAACTTCACGAAATGAAATCGCCGCAAAACTGCTATAAACATTAATATGGACATTGCTGGTAACTTAAAAATGGGACAGTTTGTAGTTGCGAATATGCCATTGATCAGCAAAACGCGAAAGTAAATTGGTTTACAGTATATAAATCACACATCCATTCAATTATTTTCCAAATTGGGTAAAAAGAGGAGACTATCCAATTAGTACACAAATGAATTTAATCCAACACTTTATCAAGAACCATAGACAAGCACTCTACTGACTGAGATAAGCACACACATGTAGGGTATACATATTACCTTTAATACTGTAAAATCTGCTTTCTTTGTTGGGGACTAATCCACAGTCAGTGTGATTTTGTCTCATCTACTCAGTGTCATCCAACTAAATGCTGTTAAATTAATTACAAGCTTAATATATAAAATAACCAAATGCCTAGCATCCTTTTGCTTATTTGTCCCACTTTTTATGTTGAATATGAATAATTGCATGAATATCTTCCTACATATAGCGGGTATGGCAGAATCATTTTGTGATGGAGATCTAGGTGGTCATGATATATAAATGAAACTTTGCATAAATACTCGGTACCAAGCCTAATAGTTCATCAATTATTGTCAGGACGATTTTTTGTTGGAGTTATGTTCCCTTTTAGGGCATACTTTTTTGGTCAAAAATGCTACTAGTTTATATGCATAGCTGCCAAGTTTTCAAATCACTGGAAAATTACAAGTTAAGTGATCTTCGGATAAGGAATATGAAAGCCGAGTAGCAGTCGGATAAATCGTATTTTCTTATATTTCAAATAAAAGCGGAGCTACTCCGCTTAAAGTACTTGGCTGGTACTTATATGTTTAATTGGCTTTCCTCTTATATTACCAGATTGAGCATCGACTGCTTGCCGTGGGACGAGATATTTCTATAGTCGTACAACCCGTGGATTTCATCAAAGAACTGAAGAAACAATTAAAGAAACTCAGAAGTCATAAAGATTATATTATCCATTAAATATTGTATAGTGGACCCCTGTATAGTGTACGCCTGTAAAGTGGACCCCCATGCTGAATACCTGCTCTTACTGTAAATCACTTAATTTTCACCTAACTTTTATTCCGTGATTTTCCTGAAAATTTCAAAAAAAATTTGTTCGCGAGAATTTTGAATTCGCGTCATTGACAATGTCCAATTCCCGACTTTGTATTGTGAAATTTTCGCAAGAATAATAATTTTGCGTGTCAACATCCAAGCAAATATTAGCGAAAATAAACGTCTCGCGAAAAAAGTGATTGACAGTATGTCTACTTATAAGGTAACTACATAAAAAATATTTTATAAATAGGAAAGAACAAGGAAATGAAAAAATCGAAGGTCAATATGATTTGCTGAAAAACATAAAATTGCCTTAATTATCATGGGCGAGAGTGATAGGTATTTCAGACGTTGCCCAGCAACATGAAGAATTCTGTATGAATTCAATACTTGCACTTTTAGCTTATTATGCTTTAATAAAATATAAACTTCTTATATTTTTCAAATTTATGTTGGAAATATTTTACCCCAGTTTATAAGACTTATCTCAATTTTTCTCAGTAAAGATTTAAGTCCTAATTAAAGGAGGCTACACATATTTAGTTTGCCAATCTTCCATGTGGGCCTCACATTATAGAGTTATTATTTATTAGAATGCTAATTTACCAGATTTGCATTTAAATTTTCTATGATCAATAATAATATGATAAAATTTATGTAGTGCTATTTTTACGTCAACTATTCAAAGAATAGTGTGAGCTATTGAACTACACCCGGTGAACATTTTCACATTCACTGAAGTTCTAGCTTGAGCTAATTAGGATCACACACTTATATTTGTCTACTGAAATAAACTTTGAGCTTGCTGATATTGACCTAGTGACCTTCATTCATATTTCTATGGTTACATTCAGTTTAATACTGGCTATTTCTTTCCGTTCATTTTTCTTCTGACAAAGAGTTTATGTCAAAAGTAGGAATTTGTTTGGCATCGCTATTGCATTGTCATGACTATCAATACTATTGATTCTACAGTCAAAGGTCCAGGTCATAGTAGTCTATATAACATAACTACTGTCAGTTGTTAATTACAGAAAATGTAACCATAGGAATAAAAGAAGACCATCCCAAAGTTTGTGTTCAAATACGACACATTTCATGCACTTTGTCAGGTACATCCGAAATTATATCATAGTTATATATACTGTCCCCAACTTTTGTGGGAAGGATGTGTTGCAGACGGCGCCAATTGATTTAAGTGAAGCAACCAAAAGCTTATATTTATCAAAGCACTTACAGAAATATCATACATTATATGATTATTGCATTTATATCATACATTATATGATTATTGCATTTATATCATACATTATATGATTATTGTATTTACATCATACATTATATGATTATTGTATTTATATCATACATTATATGATTATTGTATTTACATCATACATTATATGATTATTGTATTTATATCATACATTATATGATTATTGCATTTATATCATACATTTTCATATATTCACAAACACCTCACTATTGTTGGCCTATTTGATCATTATGTACCTCTAAGGTACGCTATTTTGTTTGAAATGTAATGTGCTACTGGTTTGACCATAGATGAAGCAGATGTAATGTTATGTGTTTTATGTTATTATTATTATGTTATTATTATGTTATTATTAGAGCTTTTAAACATTAACTTTATCCTTGTGACCTTTCTGGACAGAATTTCTCACATGTTAAACAGTTTCCTGTATTAATGTCCTGCTTTCAAGTGTAATTAATAGTGTTTGTTGATAAATCAATATTTCGACCTAAAAGGTCTTCGTCAGGAGAATGTCAACTTCAACACTTTAATTCCCTCTATATTAGAGGATATTGAATACATTTATGTACAAATAGTATTAAACCATCAATAAAGAGTGATTTGTTAACAAACATTATTGTGATCCCCTATTAGGGATATTTTACAATTTATAGCTTTCAGTCGCCGTCTTGGTCCCGTGGTTAGTATGTGGGATTTATACTCCATAGATCAGAGTGTGGTTAGTATGTGGGATTTATACTCCATAGATCAGAGTGTGATTCCTGGTTACAGCAGGTCATGTGGTTAGTATGTGGGATTTATACTCCATAGATCAGAGTGTGATTCCTGGTTACAGCAGGTCATGTGGTTAGTATGTGGGATTTATACTCCATAGATCAGAGTGTGATTCCTGGTTACAGCAGGTCATGTGGTTAGTATGTGGGATTTATACTCCATAGATCAGAGTGTGATTCCTGGTCACAGCAGGTCATGAATGTTGATTTTCCTCCACAGGTGGAGAAGTTGCTGGTTTCTTGGGAAAGTTTGTACTGGTTAGAAAACAAGCCAGGAAAACGTATTAGGTGAATAAACTGAATTAATAGCTATGTGATATATTCAGGAGTCACAAGTAAAGGTACGGATCAGATTAATGTTTACAAGTTGCACAAGGGGTAAATATTTTGGATTATTTATTGTAGTCTGTTAGTTAGATTAAACTAGTGTAGAATTATCACATCAGGGGTGTCAATATTCCTGATTAATCTGGAATTCTGGATTTGTACATCCTAAAAGAGCTATGATTTCTGACCAAAATAAAAGTTATTAGATGAAAATATCTCAAGAAATAGCAAAGTTATGGTCAATTTAATCTGCTCTGAAGGATTTTATTCAATAAAAGCTGAGTTGAAAATGAAAACAATGAGGTTGAAGGCCTCTTGTTTGGCAAAAGTGGTCGGCTGCATATGATTTTCAGGATTTTTAATTTGGTTTGGTTGACACCCCTGTCACATATATGTTTATATGTATAGTTTGTATATATGTTTATATGTATAGTTTATATATTATAAACATTATAACTATGATTATGATGACTGTCTATGAGTAAAAATATATAATTGTTAATGTATATGGCCTTATCACACTTCAATGTATGACAACAACGTATTCCAAGCATACGGAAATTTCCGCATGCCCTAAGTCAGGTCTCGATATAATGGCACTGTTTGTTCCCTACAAACCAAATCTCATTGTTACGAAAATGCAAGTAGACTGCATTTCTGTTATAATTGTTACAACTAGTGTTGTAATTATTTGTCCCGAAGAAAATCATCAGATGTCAGGGTATGAATGTGTCAGTGTATCGTGTGTTGTTGTATCGAGATCTGACTGTATGATCGTATAGACACCATGTGATCTGTGATGTCGTATAGACACCATGTGATCTGTGATGTCGTATAGAGTCCATGTGATCTGTGATGTCGTATAGACACCATGTGATCTGTGATGTCGTATAGACACCATGTGATCTGTGATGTCGTATAGACACCATGTGATCTGTGATGTCGTATAGACACCATGTGATCTGTGATGTCGTATAGACACCATGTGACCTGACTGTATGATCGTATAGACACCATGTGATCTGTGATGTCGTATAGACACCATGTGATCTGTGATGTCGTATAGACACCATGTGATCTGTGATGTCGTATAGACACCATGTGATCTGTGATGTCGTATAGACACCATGTGATCTGTGATGTCGTATAGACACCATGTGATCTGTGATGTCGTATAGACACCATGTGATCTGTGATGTCGTATAGACACCATGTGATCTGTGATGTCGTATAGACACCATGTGATATGTGATGTCGTATAGACACCATGTGATCTGTGATGTCGTATAGACACCATGTGATCTGTGATGTCGTATAGACACCATGTGATCAGTGATGTCGTATAGACACCATGTGATCTGTGATGTCAGCTATGTGGAGAAGTTTATATATAATAGTGGTAGGAGTTTGTTACTTCAGTCTGTGTGAAATTTTTGTTTTATATCTGTTGCTAGGCAACCATTTAAACATTTCACCAAAGTAAATATTATTGTGTTCATTGCATACCTTTGACAAGGTGAGCATTTAGGATCACTTGTCGTCCGTGTGTCTGTCAACAATTGCTTGTGTACACAATAGAGGTCACAACTTTGGCCTTATCTTCATGAATCTAGGCCACGATGGTCCCCTCTATTAAATCTCAGCAAATTTAGATATTGGGTCATTTGGGGCAAAAAACAAGTTGAGCCATATTGGCTTGTTTTTCATGTTTTATATGTTGGTATTATTTTATGGTGCATACACAAAGTGCCATATCTGTTAGTACCGTATAACTCCTAATTAACGCCCCTTTCCTTGTATACCCCTATCATTGTTTTAAACTGATACAAAACTGTGAAATTTAAGTAATCCAAATGTTTCTTCAGTAACTGAATAAGCTGTTGAACTGACATACATTGAACAAACCATCAAGCTACATGAATAGTCTGCTGATGATAACACTAGCCTTTGTTTACAAATAAAATTGAAAATTTAAATGCATTTTCGATGTCAATTGTTGTTGATAATCACTTTTAATGCATATAATCTTTCATTCCACGCTGATAACAAGCGGTCAGTCGAACATGCAGTGTTAATAGTATCATTTTTGCTAGAATTCTCTCCGGCGAGCTATACATGTGACCAGAAAATCTAGCGTCTTTTTACCATGAAAATTTGCCAGTGTTAAATATTGGTAAAAACTGGCAAATGTTTGGATTTTTTACCCCTGAAAATTTGGATCTTAAATTAATGCTCTGTGAGGATGTTGATTAGGAATTCTATGGTATGTTGTTTTTGTTAATGATTTGTTATGTTTTTGTTTTGTTATTGCTGTTTTGTAAAAATGTGCGTCCAAAAATTGTTTTTTATTTCATAAATTTGTTGATTTTATTACTTAATTTTATCTGAAGGTAGTTTACTATAGACAGTGTATAATAAGTATCACAGGTCCTGCAGAGGCATAATGCCCAATCTTGAAAATGAGTCGCTAGTCTGTTTCAGATGCCATTTAGCACGTGTACACCTCTACGCTAAATATCAGTGCAAACTTTGCACTATTGCTAAAAGACTGCAATTGAAATTTCAAATGACCACAACTTTGTCAAAACTTGGATTTGTTTTCTTTCTAATGCAGCAAATCCGGATTTCCGCTATTGTAGGACCCCTGCAGTAAGGTCATTATAAATTCATGGCTTATAATGCTCAGTTCTCTAGATTTCATGGACAGGAAAAAAATAGGATTTTATTATTGTTACAAATTTCTAATTTCAAATTTTAACTGATTTCTGCACCTAGTTATAATCTTATGTGTAAAAAAATTATATCATTTGCTTCAATCTTACCACACCAGTTATAGGTTATATTTGTACTATTTATTATTTTGCCCGCCCGGGGGGGGGGGGGGGGGACAGCGGGGACATTTTTAACTCTTTGATGTCTTAATCCCCACTGTGGAGCACAGTTTTTCATCCGGGTACTTAAATAAAAACACAAATAAAAGTATCGCTGTCGTCTTTCGAGGTCGAAATTCTCAGACCAAAATCTATTCACCAGGACTCAGAGTCTATAAGGTTATTAAATTCCCACCTGTCAACAAGATTCGTCTGTCTAATTCCCCCTGTATCCCAGTCGCTCCCCGGGTGGGCATAATAGTGACTGGTGCAATATAGATAACAACACTGACTACCTGTACTATATGTATGAGGCGACAAGCAATCACCTACGTTAAGTAGCCAATATCAATATAAAAATCACAATTGGCTATTAAATACACCAGTATAAACCTAAATGTATAATTTAACACTATTTTCTCATACACCGGTGCACAGGAGCAGAAAAGTCGTGGCACATTTATTAACCCTTTACTCCGTAGGTCCTGAATCTATTTTTACCTCATAACCTGTATAATTCTCAACAGTTAAGGAACATACAAAAATGTACTAGTAGCATAGTGTACACTAGTTATTTTAAAGTGATTGTTGTTTGACTCAAATAGAATGGAACTTTAGGAAATGAGTCAAAATGTACGTATCTGCCTTGTGATTTGTGTCAACACAGTACAAATATTGCATCTTGAACAAAACTTGATAATATTTTAATATTTATTTTATTTTCTTGAACCTGTTTTCTTACATTTTGGACACAACAACATTAGGACCATTTTCTCATGGTAATGTTTGCTGGTGAATTGTATGCTCTATCAGTCTGGGATGGTATTCACTAAGTATCTCTTAGAAATTTCTTAAAATTTTAAATTTTCTGAAGTTTATCAGCTAAGCAAGAAAATAAAGCTGATTAATATTTTACATAGTTTTAAAATTCTTCATGTAGCATGTTTGCATGCATGGTATTGTCATACAAGTAAAATAAGTGCAAACTGCATATAAACTTCATTAATTTTAGTCGATAGTTCGAGCAAGAAAAATCTCCTGCATTTTATTGAAATCTCCTGCATTTCCATCACCAATCTCCTGCAAATGGTCCAGCAAAATATGGCATGTATGAGCATTATGTATACAGCTACTACTATTAATCACTAAGAAAACATGGATTATTCTTCAAATGGCGGGACATATGAGTTGCCAAAATTTTAACTTAAGTTAAGTCAAAATATTTAAGTTTTCACTTGAAACTTTGTGAATGCAGTGGAACCCCTCTAATCCGGACCCTTCTAATCCGGAAACTCCTCTAATCCAGACAAATCAGTTGGTCTCAAATGTTGTCCTTCAGGTTTAAATGTAATTTTACCCCTCCTTTTTTTCTGGTCCGGACAGGTCCGGATTAGAGGGGTTCCACTGTACCAGTCCAGAAATGTTAAAATATATGTCCAGGACTGTATTATATCTGTTGTGTCTTATGTTCAAATTACCCAAACAAGGGGCTTTTAATCAAACTCATTTAAATCAGACCCAAATATTACGCTTTACTACTTTACGCTTGAGGCCCATATGGAAGATTGCATTATTGTAAATATGCTAGCCTCGTAAAATGAAGACTTTACTTACTTTCTTACATACTTACGCTAATATAGCATCTGACGACACTCCGTGTTGGGGTCATGTTGATGTGAACTTTACGTCATCCAATCAAATGATTTCTTTCCCAAATCTGAAAAGTGCAGTGAAAGTCTGCTGAGGCGACTTTGAGGTATAATTTCATTAGACCAACTACGTGACTTCATTGTGCCCCATAATGGTCATTGGAGCATGAGCTCTTAAGGAGTGTAGTCAGATCAGCGTAAAGGAATGTAGCAAATGCTAGGATCCGATTTCAATGAGATTTTGTTTTAATTCATTTAACTATCATTCTGCATTGTAGAAAACATTTAAATGATCTGTTGTCTGATCTGTCAAAAATGCATTTACTTTTAATGTTAAGTCCAATCATTCTATAGGGTTTCCATTTGACTCAGGAGTAGGGGTTTTGACCCTTGCAATTTTCAAAAAGCCACATTTTGACCCTTAAGATATTGGTTTGAAGGGTCATTTCCACTAAAAATCATGGACATTTTGCCTATTAAATGTTAAAATTTAGTCAAAAGTATCAAAATGACCAAATTGAGTCGAATTGAACCTCTGTTAGTGATTGAGTATGTGCATGAGTACATTAAAATTTTAAAACATTCAGTTTCATAAATATTTTAATATTTATTTAAATTATTTTTTAGCATTGTTGACTTTAAATGCTTGCCAAAATATTAAATGTTAAAACTGATTTTTTGGTGTCTGTTTTAAACTTTATGTCTTGTTATTTACTTTTGTGTATATTTTCTGGTAAAATCTGTTTTCATAATCAGGTAGCAGCATGTATGATGTTTTATAATTATATTAATACATGTACCGGTATATCGCTGGCTTAGAACTAGAAGGTCGTAAGTTCTCCTTACAACCTTCTCCTCATGCACATTTGTAGTCTGTATCTAAAGGCACTTCTCATGAGCCTATTTTCATGAAAATCGGAAGTGGTCCAAACTGAAGTTTAAAAAGCTTGTTTTTCCATAAGTAAACGGTAGTTTTCATACAGTTTTTTCTTGTTTTCTCAAAATATTGATTTTGTACTTACGACCTTCTAATTCTAAGCCAGCAGTATCTATTAGAATAGTGTCTATTGTCAAAACAATGGTGAATAATAAATAATTATATTCTTATTTTTAAGCCTAGTTATAGTCCGTTTATTCAGGCGGACTACTGTTAATGGTAGCTGGAAACGTAACTAGGTCACACAAGGTGTCTCTTTGTTCAAAGCTGAGTCATATTCTTATTTTTAAGCCTAGTTATAGTCCGTTTATTCAGGTCTGTCACTTGTATACAAACTTTGCAATATCATAACATTGTATTTAATTGTTTGAAACATTTTAATTTGAGAAAAAGGCAGTGAAAACCAAATCTTATTCACTAAGCTACACACTAATACACATGATATCTATTAAAATTGGACATTAATAAGAGAAATTATAATATTTGTGTACCAAATGTTATGTAAACAAGTAACTGACCTGATTAATCGATTTATACAAGGTCCTTACAATATTGTGTTAAGTAAATGTTTGTAAACTCACAGGTTTGTTGAGTTTATTTTGGTGTTATCTTGTTAGATTTTGTATGAATTTTATAGGGTGCTTATTTATAGGTTTAGTGAATTATTACCATTTATCTGCATTACCAAAGTAATAAGCTTAAGCCTAGGTCCCACTGAGCATTTTTTGCCTCGGTGATGTACTACCGATGGAAATTAATGAGCTATCGGGAACAGATTCCTCGTGGTCTATGGGAAGCTTCCAGGAAGTCATGAGACAGTTTGTGATACTGCAAGGAATTGTGATAAATCGGGTGGTATCGGAAGAAATGGGGAGAACTTTGCCAATGTGGATTTACTCAGTGGGACCTAGGCTTTAGTTTTTAAGATTTAGGGCAATTAATGGAACGTCAGTGGTATATATTTAGATATTTTGGCTGGTCCGGGATAAAGGATGTGCTGTACTGATCAGTCGTCCTTGTGTTTGTTTCAAGGTTTATTAATACCAATCATATAGAAGCTGGCCTCTATAGTTTATTTCTCATTGTGGTAACTGTATATATCATGGTATGTATCCCGATACATCGCTTCTCAGTTCCGTCAGGGAATTGTACTGTTTTTATATGGCTCTGACGGAACTGAAAATCGATGTAACGCTCTGACGGAACTGGAAACCGATGTAACGCTCTGACGGAACTGGAAACCGATGTAACGCTCTGACGGAACGGGAAACCGATGTAACGCTCTGACGGAACTGGAAACCGATGTAACGCTCTGACGGAACTGGAAACTAATGTAACACTCTGACGGAACTGGAAACCGATGTAATGCTCTGACGGAACTGGAAACCAATGTAACACTCTGACGGAACTGGAAACTGATGTAACGCTCTGACGGAACTGGAAACTGATGTAACGCTCTGACGGAACTGGAAACCGATGTAACGCTCTGACGGAACTCAGGATTTATGACAGTTGAGTTCCGTCAGAGTTACATTGGTTTTCAGTTCCATCAGAGCCATCAGAAAATAGATCAGTTCTCTTGACGGAATTGAGAAGCGGTGTATCGGGATAAATACCGTGTATACAGTACTCTTGTTATTGACAAACATATTAAAAAGCTTGCCAAGTCCCTTAGTTTTATGTTGAGAAAACAGCCCTGCGTTCAAGGAAGGATTACGTGATGCATGTTTTGTAACAGTTACAAAATGTGCGTCACATAATCCTTTGTTGAACACAGGGCAGGTCTTATATTGCTGTATTGTTTGTATGATGCTTGTAATGTCCTGTTTAATGAACTCGAAATCTACCTGAATTGTAAAAAAATATATTTGTTTCAAATGTTGTATAAAGTCCCACTGGTCAACAGTATTTCAGTCAAATGGAGACTGAGTTAACATTATAATTTTCTTTAATCAAACTAATTTGATACCCATTTAAATTTTTAAGTAGTACGACAATTTGGTGACGTGGAGACATACATGTTTTTACAAACATCTCATGTTTATTTTGGCCTAATATATTTCACATGTACATTTTTATATCTAGTTTGTTAGATCAGGGGTGGTATTCACAAAGCATCTAAAGGGAAAACTTAAAATTTTCTTAAAAAGTGCATCAGCTATACATAGGAAGTTCAAGATTATCAATGTTTACATTGTTTACGAGCATTATGTAAATTTAAGAGCTTCAATTGTCACAAAGAAAACATGGGTTATTGTTAGTTTCTTGGGAAATAGGTGCAGCTAAATTTTTCAACTTAAGTTAAATTATTATAAAATTATTTAAGTTTTCCCTTAATGTGCTTTGTGAATACCAGCCCAGAATAATACACACATATATACAGTGTCGACATCTTATATATACATGTATAGTATCATCATCATCATCATCATTCAATTTTTGCATGGATTTTATGTTGCATGGATTTTATTTTTTGTAAAAAACTACACTTGAATGACTAGTTCTGCTCAAAACTTTGTATGTTAAAGAGAAAATAGATATATAGATATATATATATATACTGTCATGTTATCTATGCAGTCAGGTCTCGAAACAATGAGACCCGATATACTGGCATCTTCATATACTAGCTTACATTATTTTCATGGGGACAAATGATTTACAACACTATTTGTATCAATTCAATAGATATACTGACATATTTGTTAAATTATGTTGCTTTGAAACAATCAGCTTGGTATTATTGAGAACTGACTGAATACATGATATATCCACCTGGATAGCCTAGCAGTAGAGTGTCCACTTCCTGTGTGGGATGGTCCGGGTTTAATCCCAGGCTGCGTCATACCGAAGACAAAATATAAATGGTACCAGTAATTTCCTTACTAGATGCTCAGTATAAAAGGGAAACAAGTTTCTCCCTGCCACACCCTTGTGTTGATGGATACCATCTGGAATGAGGTGTCCAGAGTGATTATTGTAAGTTGTAAAAACTTCTTTCACAATCGACCTAAAAGAGTTGTGGTCTTTTGTGGAAAACGTGTTTTGTGTCAAAAACCCGTTTGCATTTTTTTACGACTGAATCAATACCGTTGAACTCAAACTAAAATGAAAAACAACAAGAAACATTAGCATTACAAATGATAAACAGTGACAACACAAACTAAAACAAGGTTCAAGCATTTATATAATTCAAGAAGATGGTAGATAATCGGGCAGGGTAGGTAACACTCTATAGTAGGTGTCTGATTGTTAAAATCATGTGCCAAATTCCTTCATATTTATTTGCAGACAAACTCAAATTTATAAATTAACATTACCGGTACCTATTTTAACACTAATCGTTGGCAGGCTCTAACAGTTTCCAATGTCAATTTGAGATTTTTGCATTTTCTATCTCATTTGACATTGCTCAATGTCCTGTGAAAATATTCCGTCAAAATTTCTAATGCAATATGCGTTTTGGCTGTACTGCTCAAAGGTCAGTATTTGACTACTTCGCAGCGTGCATGTTGCTGAATGTCCCTACTCCAGCCAGATCAAAAACAGAAATGCTTTACATTGTTTCCCACCTAACATAACTATATCTTAGTTAGATAGTAGTTGAAGATTGTTGATAGGAGCTTGGTAATACCGCTATATACGGAATCGTCCTACTCGCAAAGGTGCTTGATTGGGCATACATGGTACTGCCGGGTTTTGGTTAGTCTAGTTGAAGTTGGTTGTGTTGTCTTGGTTCGAGCTTGGTAATACTGCTATATGCAGAATCGTCTTACTCGCAAGGGTGCTCGATTGGGCATAGATGTTTCTAGTGGTTTGGACTACAGGTCAGGTGGTTAGCGCGGACTACTGTTAGTGGTAGCTGGAAACGTTACTAGGTCCCACAAGGTGTCTCTTTGTTCAAAGCTGAGTCATACTCGAGTCTGTGTTAGGTTCATGGATGTTGTTCTACAGGTTTGCAGTTGTATCGTTGAGCTACGCGGCTGTGACTGGACAATGTGTTTAATCATTGAGCTGTTCACTTTGTCTTTGTATTCCTACCTTTTGACAATTAAGTAAGAAGCTGGAGCTGAACGTTGCACGACTCTAGCTGAAGATCTCTAAAGTCGCTTGTCATTTCTCTATTACTGGTCCCGTTATATTGAGTAAACCTCATGCTACATTTAAGCTTTTCTGAAGCAGACTTGTTCAAAACGTTCTATCTTTCACTCTTAGTTGAACCTATAGCCATAAGCACGGCGAGGTTAAAAATCTCACTTGTCTATATGTGAGTCTTTGTATATCTTTGAATGAATTTGGTTTTTTCTGTGTTTTGATTTACGTTTGTTGTGAATGCTAGTAGCTGAAACTAGTAAATTACAACTGTGCTCCCTTGACGAGTTCATATAGGGTCCCTGCACGTTACAATAGCATTCGAAACAAATACAAGCATAAAGAAAAACCCAGTAAAATACAACAAGGTTATATTTCATTATTATTTTTATTCAAATAAAACTCATTATTCATACAATAAAACTCACGAGTCTATTTCTGACTGCACGAATGAATCGAACTTCCTGAAATGCACAATAATTATAAACACAAACCTCGCTAAGACTACCCCAAAAAAAATAAGAACACTCCTTTCGGGTCCATTGTCACTGCTTCGTTTCTTTACTAAGTTTAGCCCCACAAAGATGTTTAGTTTTCTATGCTCCATGCCCGTGAATACAGCAGCTGTACTATTGAGTCTCATCATATGGTCTATGGACATTTAAAATGAAATGAAGACAGTTTTTGTGCATTATTCAATATAAATCTTACCTGACTTGAGGAAAAGGACAACCAATCAAATCACACCATATTAAACTCTTGGTCAGTTACAGGCGATATGATTGGCTATCCTTATTATGTAATATAATAAGATCAATATTGAATATTAACACAGGAGTAGTACATGTATATACATCAAATCTCGATACAAGACTCGCATCTATTCACATACCTTGCACTAAGAGAACATCTATGTCACACGTGTACAAGAAGTAACCAAGAAAATGCAACCCAAACCTCCAGCCTCATGTACAGTTTCTAAGCAGAACAGCTACAGATAAAATAAGGATAACATAAACGGACACAATATTCCCTGTAAAGGTAGCCAGAAAACACTTAACAACAACAGTCAAACTGCGTACTGGACACTGTGTTCTGCGAAACGACTCGGTCTTGTAGAGACTGCTGAATGTCAGTCCGAGGCAGAGGTGTAGACACTAATCCATATACGTGTACTGCCATTCAGACTGCCACAATCTACGAGGCAGAGGTGTAGACACTAGTCCATATACGTGTACTGACATTCAGGCTGCCACAATCCAGAGGAAGCAGGACAGGAAGTTTGGCCCACAGACACGTCATTCGAGATCAAGCTATGGGGATATGCCAGTAGGCCTACAGACACGTCATTCGAGATCAAGCTATGGGGATATGCCAGTAGGCCCACAGACACGTCATTCGAGATCAAGCTATGGGAATATACCAGTAGGCCCACAGACATGTCATTCGAGATCACGCTATGGGGATATGCCAGTAGGCCCACAGACACGTCATTCGAGATCAAGCTATGGGGATATACCAGTAGGCCCACAGACACGTCATTCGAGATCAGGCTATGGGGATATACCAGTAGGCCCACAGACACGTCATTCGAGATCAGGCTATGGGGATATACCAGTAGGCCCACAGACACGTCATTCGAGATCAAGCTATGGGGATATACCAGTAGGCCAACAGACACGTCATTCGAGATCAAGCTATGGGGATATACCAGTAACGTATAGGAGACGGTGTACCAAACTGAAGATATAAACTGCCATAGAAGATGGTTCGCAGAAGAAAAGAAGAAGAAAATTGAAAACGCAAAGTTAGATTCATGTAAAATCTTACCTAACACCTGTTACAAAATTTAGGACAGTTTGCCCATACCCACGCATCATATTCAGGTAAGTGACATACATGGCCAAAGTCTCTACAGTTTGGAATTTTATCGACACAATCTAAAATGTATAACAGTATATTGCGTACTTGTCGCGATCAAATCGCTGGCTTAGAATTAGAAGGTCCTAAGTACAATATCGATACTTTGCGAAAACAAGAACAAACTCTTTACTTATGGAAAAACAAGCTTCTTAAACTTCGGTTTGGTCAACATGGCCAGTTCTGATTTTCATGAAAAAAGGCTCGTATTAAGCGCCTTGTGATGCAGATTGCAAATCTACACGAGTCTTATTCTAATTCTAAGCCAGCGAAATATCATCAGAACTGAAAGCTATCTAGACTAGTACCACTTTCGGCAAGTTTCATAGTACAACCTAATTAATGCCATGTATGTGCATAGGTTACTTCATTTGTCAAATATGCTGAATGTGGTGAACAGATTCTCGTAATTATGACGTGTGGAGTGTTGCAAAAAGATTATATTAAGTCAGACAGGGAAGGCAGCACTCAAATTAACCAGCCGAGCACAGAACAAACAAATTAAAACAAACAAAGCACAATGCCCAACTGAACCAACCGAGCACAGGAAACATAAAACACATAAAGACACAATGCCCAACTAAACAAGCGCAGATCCGCCCAAGTCCAAGCTATCGAAAAGTCCAATAAATTGTAACTAGCTGAATGACCCAGTTTCCACAGCAAAAGGACTATAATGCCCCGCTTTAGCTGTAAGAAATCTTTAAACGAAGAAGTGCCCAACACACTACCGACCAAGAAAATTAAACGCCCCTTGTCTCATTGTTTAAAAGCTGAATAGAAAAGATTCAGCAAACACACACCGTACAACCCGCTGTGTGTAAGGCAGTACTGTATGTTGAAGGCAGAGACACACGCGTTTTACGCCACTAGAGTGGGGTTAGTATTTGTTATTTTATATGTGTTTTGCGTTGCTTTTGAAAGTGATATCTTACATTCATCATTCACGCGATGAATGCACAATAAGTATATACAATTTATGTGCCCACAAATGCCATATTATTCGAGTAAACAGGGTTTAGGTATGCGATGTTTGCCAAAAGTTCGAAACTTTCGCCTTTGACATTGAAATCCCAACTTAATTCGTGGTTTTGGAACAATTCTAAAACATTGAATACAAACGTCAATCCTTCTTCAATACATCTGTCGTTTCCGTTTTGGAAAATGTGCATTTTCTGTGAAGATACAGAGGTTTAAATTGAACGAGGTACAAACAAAAAGCTAACGAAATAGGCAGTTCTGTTTTTCGAATGATAACGACAAAGGCAGAGCGTTAAATATTAATGCTAACGCAGAGGCAGAGATAAGAGACTTATGCTAACGACAAAGGCAGAAATTTTAATGACTTGACAGGGCCATTAAACCCCTTTGTACGATTTGTATGTTATAAATATGACCCATATTCATGTTAGGCTGTATTCCCAAGTCCATTTCACCAAGAGTATTTAGTGGTTATTTTCGTCTAGTTGATTAACAGAATATATTACATACTTGGTGATCGCTGACGCTGGCAATTGTCGGTTGTGAGTGGCCATTTATGCCTGTTAATGATGAGTGCATGGCTTTTTAGGAGCGTAAGCTCTTCAGGCACTGGCTTAGAGTGTAGAAACGAATGGTTCTCGTAGTATTCCATCGATAATATAAGTAAAATGTTAACCAAATGACGGTGAAATTTGCAGTTTTTGGGAGGCGCAATAAGTCATACAAGTTGAATTTTATAGTCGCCTAATTATTGAAGTCATACAATGGCCGGAAATCAAAGGTTGTTGCTCTGTCGAGGAGGTTGTACTTTACATCTTATTCGTGCTGGAGCTTTATTTCTCTTACTAAGTACATGTCTATGCACGTCTGCATATTTAACAAATGTAGATCTATGACAGTTAGTTATAAATACAGCACTTGTTTGTCAGCAGTTTACATGAACTGTAAGTCATCAACACTGGAATTTTTACGCGACACTCTATTAAACTGCTTTATGTAATATAGATATAGGATATTTGTTTGTTTTAATTGAATATGATTATATCTCATCGTGTAGAAATAAAATTCAATATTTTCAAGAGCGCGTATCTGGTGTCAAAATTGGTACTATTTATGCCAAATTAGAATCTACCACTGTGGTTAGGCTGCGTATAAATATGTTATTCCATTCATAGTTTTCAATTCAAAATCCGCCATCTTTGATTATGGTAAATATGAGAAAACATTTTTTTGAGAATTTTGCATCAAATCATACACCAACTTGTAGAAAATGTTCTAACTAAACCCCCCATGACATGTTTCCGTTCCGTAATAAAAAGGTTAGAGACATTTTAGTGATGAGTTTTTGGTAAAATTAAAGTAGTCCCTGTGAGGGGGCGGAGCTTATATCAGTCACATTGTAGGTGATAACCAGTGACTGATATAGGTTTTATTTCACTGGTAGAACTCCATATCCTTTCCGCTACCACGAGTTTTTGGGGGGCGGTCAGAAATTCATATGGTCCCTATACCCGTCCCTGAGACACTATTGACTTGCAGCACTGATAAAAACTTGATACATCCGGATGCTACACACTTGCCCCTAACCAAAAGTAGGAAAAATTGTCAACATTTCGACAAAAGGTCACCGGAAATGACGATGTGACGTTGACCCTTGCGCGAAAAACTTTTTTTTTAAGTTAACAGGCCTACTTTTTGGCCCCTTTAGGGCATTGATCTTGACCCCTTTGTCTTGCCTCATATTCCGTCTATAGAAAAATAAAAACTTTTTTTGGGGCTAAATGTTAATGCAATTCCACAGGGAATCGTACCCAATGGCGGGTAGGACCAGTAATTTCAGTTTTGTAAAATCTACGTTCAAAGCCCTCTTTAAAGGGGTCTAGCCGGCCTAAAATCCTGTGCACGACCATGGGCCCGAACAATCCTGTAGTCTGGGATGTACCAATGACAGCGAAATTCCCGAATTTGGGCATTTAGGTAAAAAACTACGGAAGGCCAATCGACTATACTTTAGTTGATGAAACTACTTTCTTCCTACACCGCCGCTAGGCAGCGCCACCTTTGCAATAGTAAACCGGTCAGCCGGTATTGCATAACTACCGACACGGATGTAAACCGTCATGCAAAATAGTTCCGTCAATTGCAGCATATATATACTACAAAGCTTCTTCATATTTCTTTATCTATAGGACAGTTTGATATCCCAATAAATAATTTAAACCTTTTTCCAGTATTTCTTTGTATTTACGACTTCTGATAACTGCCTTTCGTACCTTTTTCGTCGGCATAAACTGTTACGTAATCATGTACTGTGGTACAGACCCAGTATTTCTAATTATATCGAGGTCATGGTTCCATGCGTTATCAATCTAGCTACTCTCAACGAGCGGTACGCGGAATATCCATAACTCCGAGCATCACTCTATATAAACTGTTACACATACACGTAGTTGGTGAGGTTAGATTAATCAGACGGTAGTATCCGATGTTACACGTATCTGGGTTATTTGGACTAATACATTTAAACATACACCGGAATAAACTCGATCAGCATCCAAGCTGCTGAAAAATACTAGAAATTATCTGGCCGCAGAAAACTATTTGACTTGTACTTCCTGCATGCATTCATTCCAATCGTGAAAGCTCGGACATTTCCGTTTGTCTCCGGTAAATCTTTCAATGCATACAAGCCGAGGTGATCAGAATGGTATTCATTCGAACAACTGCTGGCTTTCAGCGCTTTGATTTTATATGAAATGTTATTGATAACAACTACATTTGTACATCGTAAATCTAATTATACATAAAGAAACTTACGCGTACTTGCGTCTCGTCTTATTGGTAATATGCTACGCCTCGTTGCATAATTATCTGCGGTCCGGGTGGCGTTAGATGATGTCATTAAGACCAAACAACTAAGCATGGAATAATATGTTACATGATATGCGTGATGTAACATGAGCACGTGTTGCCCAACTGTTTTAAGCAGTCAGCCCATAAATAGATGTAAACTGTTTAAATAACCTGACTGTTTTATTTATAAAATACAGGTAATTTTAATCAACATTGGCTGCTTAGAAGATTAATACCAAGATCATATGTTCGACTGCACATGAATAGCAATGTATCGGGGCATTACGATGTTTTACGACATTATGTCTTATGTTCTTCGTGTGAGTTATTCACGAAAATAATCAAATAAAATTTGTAACATACAAATAACATACATTTTTGTACAAACAAAACAGTGCATTAAGTTCCCTGTCAAGTAATTTGAATTGCTGCATTTCGAACTTACGTATTCTATAGAATGCTTCATGATAACAACCAGTTCGTCATTTACAGACATAAAGGGCCATTCACAATTGCCGGCGTCAGCGATCACCAATAATGTAATATATTCCGTTAATCAACTTGATAAAAACAACCACTAAATACTCATGATTCTTGGTGAAATGGACTTTGGAATACAGCCTAACATGAATCTGGGTTATATTTATAACATACAAATCGTACAAAGGGGTTTTATGGCCCTGTCAAGTCATTAGAATTTCTGCCTTTGTCGTTAGCATAAGTCTCTTATCTCTGCCTCTGCGTTAGCATTAATATTTAACGCTCTGCCTTTGTCGTTATCATTCGAAAAACAGAACTGCCTATTTCGTTAGCATTTTTTTTGTACCTCGTTCAATTTAAACCTCTGTATCTTCACAGAAAATGCACATTTTCCAAATCGGAAACGACAAATATATTGAGGAAGGATTGAGGTTTGTATTCAATGTTTTAGAATTGTTACAAACCACGAATTAAGTTGGGATTTCAATGTCAAAGGCGAAAGTTTCGAACTTTTGGCAAACATCGCATACCTAAACCCTGCTTACTCGAATAATATGGCATTTGTGGGCACATACATTGTATATACTTATTGTTCATTCATCGCGTGAACGATATATGTAAGTGATCACTTTCAAAAGCAACGCAAAACACATATAAAATAACAAATACTTACCCCACTCTAGTGGCGTAAAACGCGTGTGTCTCTGCCTTCAACATACAGGACTGCCTTACACACAGCGGGTTGTACGGTGTGAAACAAAAGACAGAAAGCCTACGCTGAATGACATAGTTACGACAGTAAAACTGCTGAACTACATAGTTTTAGCAGCCTTTAGTCTCAAACGTTAAGTAACAGTATTAAAACGTTGAAAGGCCCGATTTCAGCAACAAAAAATCTGAAAACCTTAAGACGAGTGAAAAGGAAATATTCAACAATTATTTTTTCTGGGATTGAACAATTATTGTCTTTATTGAACAATTATATTGTTATGGAATTAATATTTATATTATGTAATTTTGCAACACCCTACAAGTCATAGGTAGTCATAAGGATATAAATTTGAGGAAAACAAAACAACTAATAATTAGGACAACCTTACTATAACGACTATGTACATTACCTTCAAGGAACCTTAGCGTTGAACCTAAAATAGAAACGTTTCATAGTATATTTACTTAAAGGCTAACATGGTGACACGACCACATCAACATCAATACAAACTCAAATTTAAGACCATATTCAGGATATATTTGGTAATACCTAATATCTAGTTGCAAGGTTCTGGCATTTCCAGATTCTCACAATATGACTGTTACCAATGTCACGGAACAGCATACAAGTAATCACATGTTAGAGTATCATTAAAAACGTTAGGTTTGGTTTCAAGGGCTGCTTTCAGCAGTTCAGCCGTTCAGCCACCCTTTGACATTTTAACTTCCCCTGGTCATTTGGCTACCTATTGAAACCTGCGCTCGAGTTTCCCTGAGGAGACTATTTCTCTCCTGGTTGGTGTGCAACCAACATCGATCTGCGGCGCCAAGGAATATCGCACATGTTCCTAAACAGCCCTCACATGTACCAATTCACACCTTGGTCGAGTGGAGCATGTGGGTTATTCTTGCTCAGAGAAATTAAGCAGTGGTCCAGAGGAGGGTTGAACCCAGTACCTCTCGACCCCGAAGCACACACTCTACTTCTAGACCATCGCTCATTGATAATAAATACAGAAATATATTTTTATATCTATATATATGTAAATAAATTTCTGTAAAATAAAACATGTTTCCTTTTTTTCTTATCAATGGTACTGTTACATCTGGTAGCATAATCAGCCAAACACTATCGAAATGCTACTCTGATCTGCAAGTCGTCATCAAATAGGCTACCACCTAAACTATCGAAGTCACAATGAGACTTCTTTGTTCATTTTTCTCAGTAGCATGACATAATGTAATAGATATTCGGACAGGGAAGGCAGCACTCATCCTAAACAGCCGATCACAGCAAACATAAAACATCACATACTTTATAACTAAAAAGTACAGACAATGGCCTACGCAACCACAACATCTCGACATCCCACACCGAAAGTCTGCCACCTCAGTCAGTCAGTCAAACTCTGAAACCGAAGGTGACAGGAACATAACAAGGACAGGACAACAGACACAGTACTTCTCAGTTGCACGAAGCCCGCTCCATAAAGGAAGGCTTCCTCCAGTGGCCCTATTGACTTAAAAAAAAATGCTAGTTTAACGCACATGTTCATTACGAAGAATAATATGCATATATGTGTACCGTACCATAAACAACAGCAACACACACAATAAACACCATCATCCTAATGTACATCATCCTAACTGCTCGATAGAATACAACAACTCTTAGTTGCTTAAATGATAGAAAGTCGGCTGTAAAAGATCTGCTGGTTCCCCGACAATTATATAGGCAATGTTTATCTGACAGGTCATTTGCACACTGCCAACAGTAACCTCATGACGGTTATATGTAAAAGTGCAAGTGAAATATTATCAGCACTTATCATGAGATTGTGTCACACGTTCTTTTACGCAGTTTTTAAAAGTGAATATTATGGTGGCTGATTTACGCCATGTCGTATTTGTAACAATGCGAAAAAGTCCAATTTGTTGTATCTTTGCATTGTTACAATTTCGCCATGACAATGCGAAAAACTCGACTTGGACGTATTTTCGTTTTTTTCGCCACGACCATGCGAAAAGTTAGCATGCAAAGATACGACAAAGTCGATTTTTCGCATTGTTACATTTTCGCATTTTCGCTTTGTAAGCCACAGTACGACATGGCATAAATCAGCCACCATAGAATACATAATACCTGATATGAACCAATATAGCCACTTGAAAGTGTCCGTTCGTGTTTTTTGAGTAAATTGACCTACGTGTGCTTGGAACTGTCCAGTTAGAATCATAATATAGTAAAGCAGTGGTCGAGTCCACTATTACGGTGTAAAATCAATTATAGTACTGTCAGTGTAAGAATAGAGTGGCGCAGCGGTCGAGTCCATTAATATGAACTAAGGCATAGCCTACTTGGTGATTTAATCTTAGATATTGAATAATTTTTCAGCAATATTTGCAGACACACTAAGTAAATTATATTTTGAAGAAAAAAAATCATGGAGATAATAATCCACATCTAGTTAAAATAGTCTGATTTTTAAAGAGAAAATAACAAAAAGAAAAAAAACGCAACTTCAAATTCTGATTTTTCCCTGGATCAAAAATGAATTTGTATTTTAAAGTTTGCTTGGCAACATAAAGACTTGAACACAGGCTTACTAGTCATCATTCCTTTGACCAATTGGATGTGCATTGTTGCAATGTCACCAGATTATTAACATATTTCAAATTAAATTTAAGTACTTGTTAGTTCCATATTATTGGATTAAAGTAAAAGTAGAATAAAAATACACAATTAGGCCCTCGCGGACTTGTATTGGGATTCGATGATGGTGCAGTAACATTGTACCTAGGGTTTTTCAGCGTGAGCTGTTTACTGAAGCTTGGTTTTTGACCTACTTTAAAAACCAATGAAATGTTTACAAAAAAATATAGAAGAAACTGAATACTTACTTCCCATTGGTCAGTATATTATGCTATACTCATCACAAAAGATACCGCGAAAAAGTTACATTTCTGTTAAACGTGTAACCAACGATACGGTAGATACACACAGAGATCTGCTATTCGCGTTTCTCTAGGTGCGTAGTGTATTTCTTATTAATTTTATTTTTAACTGTTGACCTTAATGTGACCCGGGTCAAGTATAGAATGGATTTATTGGCGCCCCGATGGATCGGGGCGTCTGTATTGGAGGACTTTGTTATAATGAGCTGGAAGACAATTCCCCCGTGGTGAGCCTCAACTTGTATGAAGTTTATGAACAATTCCCCGTGTTGAGCCTCAATTTGTAAGAAGTTCATGAACAATTTCCCGTGTGGAACCTCAATTTGTATGACAGCGAAATGTTTTGGCCGTTTGTTTACCTTTAAATCAGAAAATAGTTCGTCGTTCATTTTTCTTTATGCAGAGTATTTAGGTAAAACAAACTCATGATAAATACATGTTTTGACAAAACATCATTTTATAAACATTTCTTTTAAAAAAACAATTATGTTATTAATGCTAATGAACTTCTACGCATTAGTGTTTACTAGCGTATTAATATTTTTGTTTTTATGTTGTTTACATAATACGCGATGTCGTCATTTAATGAAACGATTTATTTCATTGGCTGGTATATATTCATTAAAGGCATCCTTTTATTTTTAGATTACTAGTACGTCGGCTGCTACAGTATCTGGAGTGAAAGCTAGGTTTTACATTTAACCCATGTAGACTAATGAGTTTGAAAAGTACTCTGAGAAAGATTAGATTTTACCAGGTTTAAATTCTAAGAGAAACCCCGGCTATTTTTAGATAAGGATGCTAACATTGCGCGTAGCATCATTGGTTACTCGTACAGATAACGGATGTTGATTTGCTAATCAGCTTTGTGGAACAGACTAATACGTTCCGATTTATGTTCGGTTTTCGATGTCTATTTTATCTTAGATATAGATTTCAGTCGTTCTGCCAATGGAGAGTAGTCTGTCTATACATACCCTATGTTTAATTAAAGGAGACAACTCTTCAGTCTACTCTTTTTTCCTGAAATTAATTCCCTTTGCACCCTCAAACATAGATAATCAAGCCCAAAATAAAATGTAGCTAAAATTGAAAATGTAATTATGATTATTGATTGAAAAAATATATTATCTAGTCGGGTAGCCAGACTAAATGGAGAGATGTGTCAGTACAGATTTGAACGCATTTGCTTTTACAGGTATCTAGACACTTAAAATGGTATCTATACAGATCTGAATTAGCTGGTAACTCACTGGTCCTCGGTAGAGATTTTGAGTCTTTGTAGACTCATCTTCTACATCAATTGTTCTCGATTCTTGCTTTACGTATTTGAACACATCTAAGCGTATAGACTCATGAATAAACTTGACGACTGTATAGATTTGGTGTCTATAAAGCAATTGATTCTAGAGCCTATATAGATTTAAATAATGTTGCTTCTAAACAAATACATTTGGTTGTCTATACAGATTTGGCTCGTTCTATGTGTCATGGTTATGCAACACATATGTCTTGTATTGTTAATAGTTTTCTGTTTATAAATAAAACAAAGTTCATTTACCTGTTGTCTTTTTTTTAACTTATCATATAGAATATTTCAAATTGTTTGTTAAATTTATACAACCAATGAAATAGTATGCACCAACTATGGAATTTGCACATACTGAATTGCTATTGGATATATAGCTATACAAACTTTACACACAGTACACCATTTGACTATTACATTATACTATTTGCCAATAAACTGAAATTAGCATTATGAAGTTACTACACATCACATCACACTGAAATGAGTTGTAAATGATGTGCATCTGCATTGTTTGCCATTTGATAATATTAAATGAATAACATGCGTATATTTATAAAACATGCTTGTACAAGAGGATTAAGGTACAAACTAAGATCCTTAATATTCAAGATGAAAATATATTTGTTATATTTCACTTTTGCCAATATATTTTGAAAAATACAACACCTGCTGTTTCTTATAAAGATCAATCACATATGTCTTTACAGTTTTCAGAACTTCTTTTATGGCGCCCTTTGATGCTTTGCATCAATGATTATCTTGTAATAGTAATTCGGCGCTCGGAATTAGCTACATATATTAGGTTGCGCGTTCATCTTTATCATATCATTTTGTGAGTTCAAATCCTACATCAACCTATTTTTTCAGATTTTCTTTTTTCCCATTTTGTTTTTGTCTATAATTTCGACGTTAATATGATTGAGGTAATTTAAGTCCCGTCTATAGTTTTTTTAGACATAATGCGCGCTAAATATTTTAAAGTCTGAGTTAAGTTTGGAATCACTATATACAAAATGTATCGCTATAATTCCCGGATATAACGGACCGCAGAATCTAGACTAAATAATACATATACCTATATTACTATTCTTTTTTCATTTACTGACAAACAATTTACATGGATAAATATATAAATTCTAGTTTGATTAGTGTTTTCAATTTCAACGATATGAAATAACGTCCGCATCTTTATTGAAAACAAGTACACATATATGCTATATTAACGCTGTTTATCTTTTTTAAAGATATTTCTTGCTTCTACTTCACTCTCGAAGCTGAAAATATTGGCTGTCATTTTGAGGTACAGTCGATGGACATAATTGTTCGCCACCCGATATGCGTCAATACCCTGTGACTCGAACTGCATATTTTAAGCGCTCGTGGACAATCGTCGCCTTAGTACTATCTTGCGCTAACTACACAATTTCAGTTTTCGAGAAAAAAGCGCTTCAAAGATTCAGATATAATAATCTCACTCAACATTGGTCGATTTGCAGGAAATAAAAAGATTATTATTTGTACTAGAATAAGCTACCTTCACCATGAATTTTAATACCCCATGACCAACAGTTCACTCTCAAATTGAAAAAGTATTTTAGAGATAGCTCATAAAGTGTAACAATATTTTGATTTTCTTTAGTATTATATACTGAGCTATCAGGAGATAGCATTGAAATAAGAACGTTTTAAGCGAAACTGTTTCCTTTATTGTTGATCATTTTCGTGTCTATTTTGAGCTATCTACAAGGAATGACGTCATTTTTAGAATTTTTGTGTCAAATCACGTGACGAAATGCTTCTTTTTGATTGGTTGTTCAATATTTGCTAGGATTATAGTGCGCTATCTCACGTAGATAGCTCAAAATAACCCTTACTTTTGAGTGTGAAATGTGCTAATAATTTGAGTCTTGAAATTGACTCAATTTACTAAAATAGCATGTGAAATTTACAATTCTTGCTAAAAATACGCTATATAGATTAAACAGGGTATTTTGGCAGATATTTATATTGCGCATCGTAGTGCGCAGGTAAAAGTTCATCCAGGGGTGTTACAGTCAAAACTGTTGCCCTCCCGACAATGAACTGTTTCATACCCGGGTCTAAAAATAAACATTAAGAGATCAAACAGTAAATCAAAGTACTGAAGTATTGTTATTGGGGGGGAATCACAATTCTTCGTCATATTGGGTTTCATCTTTAATTTCTTAGGATTTTTAAGAAATGTGAATATTGTGACAAGGTCTCAAAGACGCGATAGCAGCTGACTCATTTTAATCACACCACAACGGACCCATCACAATAACAGAGCTCGTGAAGGCAATACACCTACTGTAGTCCTAAGTAATATGCCACATTGTGTGTTCAATTTCCCGTATTTTCCGTTTTCACTCACATTACTTCATTGGATGCTCTTTAAATGAATTATCAAACATCGAATGTGTCTTTGGATATCAAGACATACCAGTCTGGTATACAGTATTGCAAGTCAGACTCGCGTAATAAATAGAATAAAAACATTTGTTAAAACGTTTCCGCGCTAATTATTTAGTAGTAAACCTAAATAATATAAGAAATCGGATAGGGGATGAATGGGCGCAAGAAAATGAAAATAATCCAGCGTCGAAAAACTACAACAGGTCTTAATTCCACTTTTCTTCAGCTACATAAATGAATTATAAACCACCCGGATAGGGTAGGATTAGCGAGAACGAATAAAATAGGAGTCGAAACGCAAATACACGATATGGTCTCGACTTTCGTTGGGAAAATTGTATATATATGCAGCTCAGCGCTCGGAAAAGAGTAGTGCTAACGACAGACGCAAAATTTGTTCCTTATAATATGTGGTAGTTAAATGAATCAAAAGTCGATCAATTCTATTAACATGTGCGCAATAAATCAAAAACAAAACTTTTAACTGAAAACTACACTGAGTCCTTTTTCCATGACTCTACCTGTATACGAACTGGATAGAGTACGAACAGCGCGAACGAATCAAATGGGGACGAAACACAAATAACTGATATGGTCTCGACTTTCGGCGGGAAAAATTTATATAACAGCGCTGGGAAAAGGGTCGTTCTAGCGGTAGACCCAAAATATTCAGCTGAAGTTCTCTGCTTAGTTAATAAAAGAAATGTGGATCAATACTATCAACAAATGCAAAATATTGTAAATAATGAAAAATGAAACAGTCACGTTTGATTAGGAGTTTCTAGCTAAACTGTAATCATGGTAATATGAATGTTAAAACCATGAATTTCGTAAAGTTCGTCTGCTTAACTTACTTTTAACAGTGACATTTTTATCGACCATCAAAAAGCATCAGTCATTTTACAGCGCGTAGGAATACACATACACAAATACATTTATTAATCGTAAAAAACTTTCAAAAAGTTCACACAATACAAACAAATAACAGATAATTCAATTGTTATCAACTGATTTCCTTAAAAATGGTTGAAAATTACGACATTGGTTGAGGTTTGCTGGCACTTGTTTCTTGCTCGGATGAATTGATTGTGGAGAAATTACATAGTTAAAATCGTAGTGATTTCTGAGATGGTATGTAATACGAAAACTGGGGGTTCCCCCCAGTATAAATGACGAATTACTCACGTTATATAGAGTGCTAGATAATATACTATACATTATAATAGTCTGTATAAACAGGCACTATGTAAATTGAAGGAGACCACTCATCAACCTACTCTTTTTTAATGATTTTTTATTTGCACCCTCAAACATAATCAAGCCCAAAATAAAATCTAGCTAAAATTGAAAAATAAAGTTATGATAATTGATTGACCAAATATTATCTAGTCGGGTAGCCAGACTAATATTATACCCCTTGGTTAGTGTTGAAATCACTGATTTCATCAACATGTTTGAACAGCCTAATGGTATTGAAATAAAGTTGTAGAAATTACGTCATTAAACAATTTGTCAAGTTGTTTCGCTTGGTCGGACTTTCGATCGAGTTCGTTTGACCAACCTATCTTATACAAATATTCAACACTTGTTAATTAAATGTTTTAACATAATGCCCTAGTTCATGTTCCGAATCGACAATTGTTCCTTTGTTTGTTTTAAGTTAATTGTTTGTTGTAAGTAATCTGAGGTACGGGTCACAATTCTTCGTTTAGAATTCCTGATCGATTAAAAGGCAATGTGATCCTTTAATAAATTCGTTTCTTTTTGTGTTTATATTGTTAAAATTCACTCATTCCTGGGATCTTTATTAACAGTGTGGCGAAAGGTATTTGTTACATTTACTGTTGATAATTAGAATTGTATGATTTATATTCGTATCGTACGTACTAGTAATTATACAAATTGACGTTAGATACGCCAATACAAATTAAGCATAGTAAACATAGTGTTTTGTTTTGAAAGTACACTATCATATCATTTTTACAGGCATATGCTTCCTTGCTTTCTTGCTTGCTTGCTTTCTTGCTTTCTTGCTTGCTTGCTTGCTTGCTTTTTGCTTGCTTGCTTGCCTTTGCTTGCTCGCTCGCTCGCTCGCTCACAATTATTTTTAAAAATAATTATCTGTTTTCTGATGTCTTAATAAATAAATTAATTAAAATGTAATTCTTTTTTTTCAGATTTGCTGATAGATAGATATGAAGGTTAAGTCAGCGAAGTTCGCATACGTTTGTGTCATTTCGCTCACCATATGGCTAATACTTTCAGTAACACAAGTTTCTTATCAAAAAGACAATAATAAATCTGATAGGGAAAGCAGCCCCAGATTTTTACCAAGTAAGTAACTCGTTTATGTATTCACTTCCCTTTTCTGTTTCCAGCCGGTTACTGTGTTCTTTAAAGCTAGGGACTGCCTCATATATTGGTGTATTGCAAAAATAAAATAAAATTGTCAAATATTCGCGTAGTTTTGGTATAGTTGCCGGTATATGCCATAAACAACAACACTGACATCTAAAATAACTTGAGAAACTTCGGCATTTTGTAGTTATTTAGTACTTTTACATAAAAAATTCTCTAGGGTATTAGTACCCAATAGAATTAACACTACTATTACTTAAATTGCCTGAAATGCGTTCGCATTTGATGAAAACGAATCGAAATACGAACCAAATACCTCACTGATGTTTACGCTGTAGTTTGTTGATGTTACAGTTCGATCACGTGTGAATGACATAATTCACAAAGCATGTTAGAAGGAAACTAAGCGCTTTTTTCAAGAAAAAAAAACTCAGTGGGCGATATAAAGAGTGGTTGAAATTGCTTATTTGCTCCAAATCTTTCATAAAGCGACCGTCAGTGTCTTTGTATTACACCAATACTTGGTTAGGCTGGAAAATCACGATATACAACATGTTTAGCCCAATCTGTGAGGCAGCACCTTTAACACTACGACGTTTGACATGAGGATAATAGTTACGAGAGTTGATGATGTTCGCTGAGATTTTTAACGTTCAAATCCTTTGTCGACAGATTTGTAGGAACAAGCATTTTTTTAAATCACAGGGCCAAAATACAGTGCCCACCAAAAATAAGTATACAGTAAATAATTGTTGCAAAATTAAACTTGGTTAAATTATTCAATATTTGTTTATCAGACGGTCACAAATATATTGGTCTGAAACTACAGTTACTAAATGAGTCAAAATAGAGATAGAAATAAAGATAAAGATGGTCGGGACTGAAATAACATTGTGATCAAAAAGGCTGAATTTTCCATCTTTTTGTGACGAAGTTACCATTGAAGAGGGACAAAGAAACTTTAGATTTTGCACCTAGGGTACTAATTAATGAATGGCCTTTCCATTTTAACAAACAAAAATATTCTTTTTCTTCAAATGTATTGTTGCTTCACTGTTCTGTAAATAGTATTGTTACAGGCAAGTAAGTGGGCAAATAACATTTGTATACTTATTTTTGTTGGGCAGTGTAAGCCTTTTGTGAACCTTGTTCTTTATTGATGAAATAAAAAAGGTCAGGCTAGATTTGTTCGGTACAGTTATAATGTGTTTGAATATTGCGATGTTTGGCACGATACTGTACGGTATCACAAATTAATGATTATTTCTTGTTATTCTTCCAGAAACCAATTATAAGGTTATTTATCCCCAGGATGAGTCAGCTATACCTAGTGAGGTATACCAGCAAAGGATGGCACAAGTCCACAAAGTCTGTGCTGAAGAGAACATTAACACGGACGATACATTGAACACATATTTGAGTTATTCTAAAACATATCGTTTAGCTTGTGACATAATTCCAAAGATTGGCTCAACTAGTTTGCTTAATGTGTTTAGTATTTTGAATGACAGTAACTCAGACACTTCGAATGAATCACGCAAGGCGTTGCACCGGCATTCCCGCAAGCTGGTGGACATGAAATCGTTTAAGATTAAAAAACTTGCGAATTACACAGTCCTTTTCCCGTCACGTGATCCTTACACGAGATTATACTCTGCATTTATAGACAAAATATTTATTTTCAATAGTATGGAACTAACGAACAGTGTTGCAAACCACACGGGAGGCGGCAAATGGTTACATAATGTGACATTTCAAATGTTCTTAGATTACGCCTTAGATAAACCCGACTCCAGGAAACATATAGGCGACCATTTTAAAGCAATCTTTATCAGAAACACGTGGCTCTGTTCGCTACAAAAGTTCATTGTCATCAAACAAGAAACATTCTCCAGAGATTTAGAATACACGCTGAAAGAAGTCAACGTGGAAAATGATAAAATGGAAGCAATTCACGGCACCTTATCTTCGCGCAGAGTTGAAATATCCGTGGCAGAAATAGTTAAAACTGTTATGCCTAGACTGCGGTATCTTGCTCGTAAGGTGGGTTATTTCGAAAAGTTTGCAACTAAAAAAGAGGCGCAAATCTTCGTTATTGGCAGACTGTGGAATAGTTTTCGAATTCAAGGTTTTATAAATGCTAAATCCAGGTTCCCTGTTGAAAAGTTTCTGGCGTCTGATCGTTCCGATTTTGACGCTGACTTTGTTCTAAAGATAGTATTGGAGGAAATAAGACGTCATCCACTGAATCATTCAGAAAGTAAGGAACAAAGACACCATATAATGAAAGTTGCATATGGCGATATCAAAGAAGATACTGTGAAAAGGATACAAGAAGTTTATAAACTCGATTTTAAAGCGTTTGGGTACAATACTAAACGGCCCTATTGATCTATGTAGTAGAACACCCGAATATATGTGTGGTATACTTGTTGAAGGTTCGGATAGCAGTCATAAGATTAAAATATGTCGATATTTTCCCTTTCAGAATTTGAATTACATGTATTTACGTATATGTATCCATACATGAATGTGTAAAAAAGTTTATACTTATTTATTTAAGGTCGATTGTGAAACAAGTTTTTCCAGCTTATATGTTAATCACTCTCGTCACCTCATTCCTGATCGCCTATCCATCGCCACGAGGGTATGAGAGAAGAGAAGCCAGTTTCCCTTTTATGCTGAGCGTCTAGCAAGGGAATTTCTGGTACCATTTTTATTTCGTCTGTGGTACGACGCGGCCAGGGCTTGAACTCGAGACCTCACGCACTCGAAGCAAACGTTGAAACCACTAGGCTATCGAGGATGTAAAAAAGAGCAAAAAATAAATGTTTATTCAGATAGTTCATGTAGGCCTCTGAAATAAACTGTCATACAAGTAGTATCTGCTTGTATCTGTTACAATGTGCTCATTACGTCTAAATAGTAAAGGTTTTGTTTTGATAGTGTCGGTTCTATAAAAAGGATCAGCAACTTTGACCCGTGAGACACATATCATTCATGCGCACAGTACCTCCCGAATCTCTTATCTTATTGCCGGGCGCATGGCGGAGATGGGCTGGTAGTATAGCACAGAGAATTTGACATGATACTGACCTTTATGACTGAATATATTACATGGTTATATAAATTTCCGCGAGCAAATCGTGCAATATCGGTTCTTTAGATTTGTGTTGGTATTACACATCGAGCGTCTTCGTGATACTCCCGCTTATGAACACATACAACCGGGGTTATAAATATAGACAATATATCAGCTGTTAAATTATGCAAATTGAAGGTCGAGAGTCGTGTCAAATTCTCTGGACTATAACCATTCTTTAACTAGCTGGTGGCTCACCAACCGACCGCATCATTTCTAACCCACCTTCCAACGGGACTCGAACCTTGGATATCTCGCTTTCAAGACGCACACCTGAACTATGGTCACGGTTTACTAGTGCATGTATATAAATTACGAATGTTTATATGGCGAGGTTCCTTTCAGAAAGCACAGGTTCTACACTCTACAACATTGATAACTTGCATGGAGCATACTCTTGTGGCCCTCTTCTGAAATATCAGGGTCTATAACTTATAAAGACGAAAGGTATAGTACAAAAATGTAATTTATAATTGCTATAATGTTTATGATAACACACAAATATTCTCAAATGAGCATGTATACGTTTAAATGTGCTGAGTATACTTATTATGTTGATGGAAGTTATAATTTAGAATACCGGTTATTGCGTACACAAAGTCTATTTGGCTGACGTTAACACAAAGTATGTGTTCATTGGCCGACCATCTCAAAGTTTGTTTACAAGTTCACAATCATTCTCAAGTAATAAATATAAACGAGGAACGAGAGAGTACTATAGTTGTATTTAGTTATTATTTTTTCCAGGTTGTACTTTTTCTCATGTCGTTACCAACTTGCTCGCGGTTACGTCTTTCTCTTGCTAGCGCATGGGTAGCATGGTCCAGCCTCTTATGTAGCACCTTACGTTTTGTTTGCTCCGATAGGTCATCATCATCGGCAATGATCTTATTGAGTTGTGGATTACTGTTGGTCCCACATTCCTCGATACAACACTCTTGAAGATCTTTAAGCATATCGCATTCATATTTATCAGCAAGTTTTAGATATCTAAGTGTTATATCAGTTGAGACATAGCCTGTACGACGACCTTTCCTCAAACCATTGTACGTGTCGAACAGAGTCTTAGAGCAAGCCTTCAGTAAACTTCTAATTTCATATTCAACAGCGATAGGAAGTAATCGCGCAGCAACTTCATCTGAAAAAGTAAAAATAATGAACTCTGCAATACAGTAAAACCTCGTTATTTCGTTATTTGCTCGACATAGGCCGGATGCTCGTAATAATGATACTCGACTTAAAAGGATACATTAATACATAACATCGAACAAATTCGCCAGGACTTTGAAATTTGCTCGACATAGGCCGGATGCTCGTGACATAGATACTCGTCGTACCAAGGTTTTACTGTTATTGCTTACAAAGTCAGGCCCCAATTCCACGAAAAAACTTAAGTAATTGCTCAGCTGAGACTGCTATTTTAAAAACATATTGTGTTGGTTAAATTACTTTCATGTATACTTGTATATATTGTTTCATCACAGTTAGATGCCAATTTAATAGAGCAATACATAATAAGTCCGATTTTTACAGAAAATAGTGCTTTAAGGTTATAAACGTCTAAGGTAAAAACTTAAGTCTGTTATAACAGGCTCAAATACGAAGTATTTTATTGTTCCTTACTGTTGGATTTACATGAGCATTTCTTACAAAATCACCTATTAACTCATTATTTAGCAATAAATACACAGTTTCTGGTAGCAATCTACATCTGAAGACTATAATTGTAGTCATATAATCAATTCTAAATAGCAGTCTCAGCTGAGCAATAACTTAAGTTTTTTTGTGGAATTGGGGCCTGGTCTTGTATGGTCTGCGCTACTAACGTCACAGAAGCACTTATTGTTTCGATAGCCCATGTGTCCATTAATCAAACAAGGAAACATATAATTAGGCCTAAGGTATAGGTTATGTACGCTAGTTTGGTGTGCAGGCATGAAACACTTTCTCACTCATCAAAAGGCGTAAAACTGGTAAAGAGTACTACACCCTTAACTCTTAGGCTAGTCTTGTACTATATCGACGTCGCAATACACCTCAAAAATGGTGAACGAGGCAATACATGCAATATAATATAATGATAATTACTAAATGAAGATTTATCTGAGCCTGACGGTTACAGAAATTGCACGAACATGTAGAATTGCACGATTGCGAACATGTAGAATTGCACGAAAGCGAACATGTAAGATTGCACGAAAGCAAACATGTAGAATTGAACGAAAGCGAACATGTAGAATTGAACGAAAGCTAACGTGGAGCATTGAACGAAAGTGAACATGTAGAATTGCACGATAGCGAACATGTAGAATTACACGAAAGCGAACATGTAGAATTGCACGAAAGCGAACATGTAGAATTGCACGATTGCGAACATGTAGAATTGAACGAAAGCGAACATGTAGAATTGCACGATTCCGAACATGTAGAATTGCACGATTCCGAACATGTAGAATTGCACGAGACCTACTAGTTCCACGGGTTCACAAGGTAATGGACAAAACGGCACATCCGCTGTACAAGATTTTATATTTCATGGAAAGCAAATAAGTGTCCCCTTAGCGTGGCGTATATTTCATAGAAATCGATGAAGAAATAAAATACTTATGGCTTTTGTTTTATTTTCAAATGTTACACATTTTTTCTTGTAACTGTAGTCAAAAGTCACGTGGTATTGCTAGCTACAAGCTTTTTCAACTTCAGTTTGGTCAACATGACCAGTTCCGATTTCCATGATGATAGGCTCATAAGAAGCGCATTGAGATGCAGATTTCAAATATGCCTGAGTCTTATAAGGTCGTATGTAGTACTTACGGCCTTCTAATTCCGAGCCAGCGATATGTATGTTCTGTATGTTGTGTGTGGACCGATGGTCTAAACTATATTTCTAAATAAACTGTAAACTATGTATAAAGCTGTTCTAACCTGTAAGATCAGTATCGACACGAGGATCGATGAAAGCTACCATTTCACACACATCATCATAGCTATATTTACTGAGGTCAAGTTCTTTATCTTTATTACCGCCTGATGAACCTTTACCGCCTTTTCCACCTTTCCCGCTCTCCTTGCCTTCATCTGCTAACATCTTCATGAACACTGGAGAACTATAGGACAACAGGCAAGCATTGCTGTAACACTTCTTATCCTCAACCTAAGTCAATTAAGCAAAATTTCAGAAATCAAAGCACTGAATGGCTACTATGCTGGCTAAGAATTAGAAGGTCGTAAGTACAAAATCAATATTATAAGAAAACAAGAAAAACTGTCTGAAAACCAGTCTTTACTTATAGAAAAACAAGCTTTTTAAAATTCAGTCTGGTCAACATGACCACTTCCGATTTTCATAAAAATAGGCTCATAAGGAGCGCATTGAGAAGCAGATTTCAAATATGCATCAGTCATCTAATTCTTAGCCAGCGAAATGTTTGCGGCCTAACTACACACACTTTCAATAAGTCCTAAGTAATAAGTTCCTGATTTTATCTATCGTCATGAAGGTATGAGAGGAGAGAAGCCAGTTCCATTTTATGCTGAACGTCAAGAAAGGGAATTTCTGGTACCATTTTTATTTCGTCTTTGGTATGACCCGGTCAGGGTTTATGCTCGTTCAAGTCAGATGAGTCTCAGTGTAATGTAGTTTACTAAAAGTTTTATGCATTTATATTATAAGTCAAAAGTTCGTACAGTACAATAACAAAAAACACGCGAAAAATATCAAGTTCCAATTTAATGTTTCTATAGCTCAGAGAATTTAACGTGATCTTGAACTTTATGCATGCATATATTACAAGGTTCTTGCGTTGACTATACATGTATAAATTTCCGCGAGCAAAACGTGCAATATCGGTCCTTTGGATTTGTATTGATATTACACTTCGAGCGCCTTCGTGATACTTCCCGCTTATGAAAACATACAACCGGAATTATACTCTCGTAAATATAGACACTGTAACAGCTGTGAAATTATGCTAAAAGAAGGTCGAGAGTCGTGTCAAATTCTCCGGACTACATGTATATACTACATCTACATTTGTAACACACTAAGTCTTACTACTATATGGACGTCTGTAAAATCGTCTTCTTGCATAAATGGTTGTTTACTGTTTCTATCATCACTGCTACTACGTCTTTCCCTCCCTCTACCTCTACCTCTGCCTCTGCCTTTTGTTTTAGGTTCCGCTCCCTTCAGAGATGACGCTTCCTTACTTGACATGCTTATATCTGAAATCATACAATGTGTTCATGGATAATTGAAAAGGTTATCACATTATTCTAAGAAGTTTATTGCACAAAAGACATATATCCCTTAATTATCAAAATAAAAATACATAAATCGATATGTACAAAATGTTCATGTCATACTTAAAGCATACGGAAGTCATGTATAATTTCGTATAGTATTGCTTGCCAAATGGTCGATTTAGACAAAATAACATTAAAAGCTTAAGAAAGAACTGACGACTGCAGATTTCACTAAGACTGTTTGACTATATTCAACAAACATTCTCTATAGCCGAGTGGTATCTCTTTTGGGGACTGAAGTTTGCGGGTTCGATTCCAGACCGTGACATACTAAATTACTAATGTTGTTAAGAATGTTACTGGTATAGCTGCCTTGCTTGATGCTCAGGTTATGAGGGTTGTTCCAACTGAATGTTGTCTCGATGTCAGGATTATGTTACTGGGTTATATTTCCATATGACTGAAATACTGTTGATGCAACTTACGACCAAAATATATTCAACCAAGCTGTAGTTACAAGTACATTATTGTCTGTTCTTATTTAATTGGAGGATAAGAATAGAACATCATATCGCATGTTACTGACCAAGAGTTTAATATGGTGGGATCTGATTGGCTGTCCTTATCCTAGAGGTAAGTAAGATCGATATTGAATACTACCACTGACTGATAGGCTACACGTGCATTTGAATAGCAATTTACAAATTTACAAACACATTCATTTTCGAGTACCCTTGTGAATGTGTCATGTTTCATAAATCAACTGTAATGGATATCTACCCGCTTGTCAAACAGTTGTAAAACACTTATAATGGGTATGTATATGATTATTGAATACAAGATGAGGTCAAACATTCCATCTTGTGATATCACAGACTTAGAATTAGATGTGTACTTACGACCTTATACGACTAATGCATATTTGAAATCTGCATCACGAGGCGTTTCTTATGAACCTATTCTCATGAAAATCGGAAGTAATCATGTTTACCAAACTGAAGTTTAAAAAGCTTGTTTTTCCATAATTAAAGAGTAGTTTTCAGGCAGTTTGTTCTTGTTTTCCCAAAATATTGATTTTGTATATACGACCTTCTAATTCTAAGCCAGCGATATTTAGTATAATTATATGTAGTGTCAAGTACAAGATATATTTAACACACATTTTTATTGAACTCACCCTAACATAAAATATAGGTCTTATTTAAAGTAACAAAAAGTTTTTTTTCGAGTCGATCCAGTCCCGGAATTAGTCCGAAATAAAATTGAATCGGTCGGACTAGCTCCAAACTAAATTCTGTGTGCAAATTCGTGATCATTTTGCCTTGTTTGAATCTAGTCTTGATATATGCTGCGCTAAGTTTCCAACAAGACCTCCTGCGATCAAGACAACTGGTTGTCTCATTGATTGAGTTTGTCTGCTTGCGGTCGACTGGGACAGTCGTAAGTTCTTGGTGTGTTCCAGTGCTTTCCCTCTGTCGTAGTGTCCAATGACCGCCGATTTCGAGGGAAGAGACAAATGTATTCTACAAGAACTCCGGTGCGGTACCATAGCATACCATAGCTCTTACCGAATAGTCTCCTTTGTTATTTAACGGTCCCGGCTTACAGCACCGATAGTAGCAAATTTGATGTTTAATGAGGAGCTATTTAAACCGTGACAATAGATTTGAAAATATGCGGTCTTAATATAAAGGTGGTCTTATCATTGTGATGTTATTTAAGTAATATAGGTATATCGTTTCATATATATAATCTGTAATTAGTAAAACGTCAGTAAAATAAACACACTTCAATAATGATACCACCCCAAAATTAAGACACACAACGCTTTTAAAACTACTGTCACGAGATTTCCTTCATTTTTCCCCCAATATCAAGACCAACTCGATTTTGATAAGATACAGCATTACTATGAATGTTTCACTGAACAATCATATTACAATTGTAATTAAACAGGACGAAACAACGTTACAAGCATTTGGCTAGTTCTGGATACCATAACTAAATGGTCTTTTAAAAACTTATTATTCAATCTATGAACATAAACAGAAACCATTTAGATCAGAAAATTAAAGATGACCTTATTTTAACTTTTGGACCTTAAAACAAACCCGAATGATATTGCTACATTAGGCAGGTCAGAGAACGGTCACTGCACACCTCTCTATTGTTCATGCAGTTCTGCTAACTCTGTTAGACTACGTGAAATACAAATGTTAGGAGGAGTGATCTAAAATTAATATATTTTAAAAAACATAGAATACAAGGGGAGAGTCGTAACTAAGTTTTTCGAACTTAAGACTCGATCCTTTTACACATGAATACCCTATGTATATAATATGTATGTATTATACAAATTGTATTCATTATTTAGGTAATAAAACACATGTATGTTTGATAGAAGGAAAGTTCTCTAATGTATTGATCACTCCTCGTAAGTTTAAATGGCAGACAACTTATTGACTTGAGAATCATAATTAGTATAGTTACGTCAGTCGAGATGTAAGATATATTAAACCCTTCTTTGTGATCATTATATTTACTGATGCCGTGTTTCTGTTGTGTCGATGTTTTACTGATGAAGGCCTTACGGCATATTGACAATTATGTCAAGTAAGCTACCTCTATAACAAGTAAGCTACCTCTATAACAAGTAAGCTACCTCTAAAACAAGTAAGCTACCTCCGTAACAAGTAAGCTCCCTCCATAAAAAAAGTCTTTATTACTATTATGATTATTTATATAACTTCACCCATTGTGCATAAAACACCGCTAGTATTTACTTACCTCCTCCAAATTACATCCAGAAGAGTCAACAATCTATCTATCCTAACAAATCACACCTCGTTACAGATTGGTAGTTAATAAATAAAAATGTAAATGTAATTACATAGATGTAGGTATGTATTTCATCAATGATTTACAGGTGCGGATATTTTAGGATATCTACGCATAGATGACATAAACTTTATTATGAAATATCATTCGTCCATTACTGTGCATCCGTAGCTCAGTGGTAAGCACGTTTGCCGTCTAATATGATAATGTGTGACTGAGAGGATACTAAATATTGGACAGCGAAGGCAGGACTCAACCTTAACGACCGAACACCGAAAACAGAAAAACAGCACAGACCACAGATATTAAAAGTAGCTCTGAATCATTGTCGGTTAGTTTTTAAACCTAAAAAAGATATTTAAAAAAGATTATATCACTGGCTTAGAAATAGAAGGTCGTAAGTACAAAATCGACATTTTGAGAAAACAAGAAAATAAATATCAGAAAACTACTAGTTTACTTATGGAAAAACAAGCTTTTTAAACTTCAGGTTTGTCAACATGAACATTTCCGATTTTCATGAAAATATGCTCATAAGAAGCGCCTTGGGATGCTGATTTCAAACGTGCATGCGTGTTATAAGTTACGACCTTCTAATTCTAAGCCAGCGATTATCCACATACCTTAGCCGCCCCTGTATATAATCAGAAAGTATCACCCGTTGCTATTGGTTTATTGATTTTACTTGTTTATAAATTCCATGTTTGCGAATTGATTTTTAAAACACATTCGGTAAATAAAGACGCTTTTCAAACTACTTTTTCTTTCAAGCAGTATAATTTATATACCCCTTACACTTTATAACGTGGATGAGTACCCGTATAAATAAATTTTCATTTGATATAAAGATCTACATAATCGGCTTCATCCACATGCTTTATACACGGATTAATGAGAGAGAAAAAATCTACCCTGAATCAATATAGTATACGTTATCACTGTAAGAGTGTGTCTCAAATATTTGGTGAGTATATTATATTATGCAAATATACCAGTTTATGGATTTTATCAAATAAATTAATTCACTTATTAGCTGTAGCAAGGTTAAACACTCCAACCTCTCATTTCGGTATTCCAAATCAGAATCAAATTATTTTAATTAGTTCTAATCTTATTCGTTCAAATGCCGATTATACCAATTAAACTGTAAACTGTATCTAACCAATGGTCTGGATACATAAATAAAAAATTCGCTTGTTTTATGCACGAACAAAATATCAATAGACATCACTCGATTAATTAAATTAATCCAATTAGCCCTAAGACTCCTAACCATCGGTATGGATTAAGCTTAGTATGGATACTTATATAAATGTCGCTTGTTTTACTCAGAACAAAACATCAACACACATTTCGCTCGCTTAGAATCAGAAGGTCGTAAGTACAAAATCTATATTTTCAGAAAACAAGAAAAAACCGTCTAAAAACTACTCTTTACATATGGAAAAACAAGCTTTTTAAACATCAGTTTGGTCAACATGGCCACTTCCGATCGTCATGAATATAGGTTCATAAGAAGCGCATTGAGATGCAGATTTCAAATATGCATGAGTCTTATAAGGTCGTAAGTAATACTTACGACTTTCTAATTCTGAGCCAGTGATATCTAGGTTTTGTCTAGGTTGATAATATTGACGTGTTACATATAATTTCCGGTAAATACGTTGAGTTTTGATTGATCTGATCATGCTGCTATTGTTATCATTCAGGATCCCTGTATGAAAATATTGTTGACGTAAACCACATCGAATGTAAGATAGACAAAGGCAACATTTATATCAAATAGCGTGTATTGTCTCAACGGATGTGTACAATATTGATATAATGTTCTTGTTATATGAACGCTGAACGCATCAAACGGATTCCATTTCTTTTTTGTCAATATTTTACGCAAAAACCGTTTTGTTGAGAAATAAAACGATATCTCAGCGTATTATAAGTTCGTTAAATTTGATCGAAATCAAAGCTCTGACGTAATTGTGGATCACATGAACACGAAATACTCACTTGGGATCTGTTTAGGTTGGTGACTGACCGGCGTCCTCTTCCGTCGTCCATCATCTGTCGTCCGTCAACATTGAGCCTTGTATGTGTTTAATGCTTTTCTGTGCTCGGCTGGTTAAGTTGAGTGCTGCTTTCCCTGTCTGACTTTATATTATCTTTAACAGTACATGTATTTAGTTGTGTTCGTAATTAGATTTTATTTCTAGCTCCTATAAGCCTAATTACAGTATATTTTCTATTCATATTTGTTTACATTAGCATAGTACGAGTATGATAATACACAGATTGTATCGTTGTTTCTCGTTTTATTAAAGAGTTTATTTCAAGAGGACTTTGGTCTATCTTCAATAATATCTTCAACAAATATCAGAACCATACATACAAAAGAGAAGGGGAGAGTAACACTATCCACAGAAAGTAGGGTATAATGTCTTCGTAACCGAATACGTTTATATTTATCGAGTGCAAAATGTAGTATCATGTTGCATAGGATTGAAGTTAAAATGAGAAGTTAAATATTTGAATATAAACGCGCGTATTTAAAGTTAACAACCTTATTTAGATGTCACTGACAAATCAAAATATACTTAAGATTTGGTACCAAGACTGAACCTTTGAAATTGAACTGACAGCGATCCTCTTCTATGAAACCTTATGACGGTACAAGGCTACGTTTTAAATAATAATGTTACCTTATAATATTTGGAACCGTTGGAAACTTGAGGTAATTAGTGTTAGAAACTTAATTTCGTATCATGTTTGCCGTAAGCGTCATTTACGTCGCTGTCAGTTCAATTTCTAGAGTTAGTTAATCTTGAATGATGTTATTTGATGCTGCTTTAAGAAGTAACAATCATTTTCCACTTCATTTAGTTTTTTAAAGAACGTATGTATACATCATTGTGGCGTTTGCTTACTTTATTTACACCCAGGGTACTGTTTTATCAAAGCACTTACGAAAATCTTACAATTACGCATGTATAATTTGCAATCATTATTATTACTAGGTAATTCTACTTTTTTACGGCTGGGACTTGGGCTTTCGATGTTTTGACAGCTAAAACTTGGGGGTTAAGCGTTTGGGTTCATTTTCTCGTTCAGTTGTGTGTTGGACATTCGGCCGTGTGATTGTGGTATGTGATGTTTTTTTTGTATTCTGTGCTCGGCTGGTTGGGTTGAGTGATGCCTTCCCTATCCGATTTTTATTATCTTTTTATAGAATAGAAATTATGTAAAGAAATTATTGACAGTTGACGACGAACGACGGACATCAACTCATTCTAAAAGCTACATGTTCAGAACTGGGAGCTTAACACTTAGATGTGCAATTCGGTTGAAAAAGAAGCATACGTGTTAAAGTCGATGTCTGTGCGTGATGCTGTCAAACGTAAATAATAGTTCTTGAGAAAAACATGGAACATCCTTCAATTAAACACAACACGGTTAATACATGTCTGGACATATTTTATTTCTCAATTAAAACAATCCTTATGATTTAAATATTTTCTATGGATAAAAAAGTATAGAACAATAAATAATAAACTTTGAGATGTTTATAACATGACTTGGAGAATAATAAATACTATAACATAACAACAAACATAAATACATCAACAACACCATTCACTGGTGTTAATACAAATTCGTGCAAACCACTAATTTTGAAAGAGTTGCTTCCCTTAGATTATAAATTGTGCATTTTGTTTACACTTCGTTATTTTGTAAACAAACAAACTTGAGGTTGTATTTCGTTTTCTTCCATCGTATGCTGTTTTCCACCTTTGGGACTTAACTCAAGCACCCAAAGACCATGGCTCTTCAGAAAGGTTACCAATTTATTGCTTTTTGAAAATAGCCGTTTCATGCCTAATGTGGCTATATATAACAACAATTTGTTTTAACTAAATTGTAAGGCAGTCAGAATAAAAGATGTTCTTACTTTCACGAATCTGTGTTTGAAAATCCCAGGCTGTGATAACATATGCACATTACTGTGTCAATAATGAAGTCATTTTGAAGATAACTATGACGACTACATTCATTTTAAAAACGGACGTACTTGGGTAATAACTAAAACAAATAAAATACTAGTATGACAATTTACAATTCGGATGAGATTAACTAATAATTAACACTTAGATAACTATCATAGTACATTTGTAGTAACAAGCTTTGGCCAAATGATCAAAGTATTCATAGGTGCCCGGAAGTACTGCCGTTTGAATATTCTTAAAATCACATTAAGGTATACGAGCGAACATTTTGTATCTTCAACTGGTGTCAACCTTGATGATCGACGCTTCTGTATCGCACGTGTAGGAATTTGTCGTTCATGTACTCTAGTTGATAACAGTCAGTATTGCAGCCTTTTACACAATCATATAACACACACATATATCAGATAGTTCACTCGGATTCTGGAGACTGGTCATTGATATAAACACTTTTCTAAAGAACATGCATTACAGTATCCATTACAGTACTATAACAGGGGTGGTATTCAATATTGATCTTACTTGACTTAAGGATAAAGACAACCAATCAGATCCCATCATATTAAACTATTGGTCAGTTTCAGGCGATATGATTGGCTATCATTATTCCTCAATTAAATAAGATCAATATTAGCCCTTTTCGACTGTGCTGTTTCTTGGAGCAGGTTGTAGTCTGGTTCCCGTCTCCGATATTGCAGTACTCTAACAGTACTACCACTGTAACATTGGGTCGGGAACCAGACTATAATGCTCCACAAAACAGCCCAGTCGAAAAGGCCAGTTGAATACCAACTCTGGACCATTTATTTAAACGATACCATTCGAACAATATACATCACGGTAACACAGAGAGCTATTTCTTGGTGGGTTATATAATGGTACTTGCGTACCGACACAGAATGATTTGAACCGGGTAAAACGAGGTGGTACTAATATGGTAGTTATATATCAAATACATGGATGATTTTCACATTGTCCTCAAGGTTAGAGGCAATCACTCAAAGTTATTTTGTATGTAATTACAAACTCGCTAAAATTGCCCACGACACTCTTGGCCTTCTTTGACCTTTCTTTTAGTACACCATCGTGTCGAACATACGTCTAAAAGCAACGTGACATTGTATTAACTAACATCGAAAAATGGCCAAATGACTAATGCCTGTCACACACTTAATGAAGTGAAAATATCAAGTATATGTTTGCAAGCCGAACACAAAACCATTGGTGTCGTCACGCACACAAACGCCCATCCATGCTCGGCTGTTAACGGCGTATATCTGAGGGAAAATGCTGTATAACACCAACTTCACAATACACTGCATAAGTGGATATTTCCGTGCGACAAAAAATTAGCAATTTCTAATTTTCAGACATTTGGCGTGCGGAAAATTCAGCAATACTTCTATTCCTTAGAGTTCCTTGTACGCCACAATGTTTAGTATAGATGACATTTTTAATTCGCGAAGTAAGTAAATTATCGAAATTCGTCAACTTTACGCCGTCGCTAACTTAATCACGTACACATAGACTAACAGTAGTTTACATTTATTTTCGTTGCACGAAAGAAGTAACTTCGGGTACGACTCTAATTTAACTATACAACACTAATTAAACAACAGATCGTTGTAACAGCTGACTAGGCTGATGATGCTGGTGTTATAGTTGGTGGTTGAGCGGACCACTTTCACACGGTCAGCACGTTCAAAGTTAGATTTCACCATTTCGTAGTATTCTCCATCACTCAACGTGAACGACTTCATATGTGGACATTTCAATCTGAAAAATATAATTCCAAAATGAATAACGATTCATGTAGATTTAAACCTCATTCTGAGTTTATTACAGTAAAATTTCAAGAGCTCTAAAATCAGATCTATCAAAACTTCTGACCCTATTTTTGAGCAAAATATCAATTTCAGTTGAGATTTCTACTTGAGATGCTTCGGAAGAAATACACTTTGAAAGTTTTCACAGTTATGTGACAGAGTGATCACTATAAGAATCAAGGCGATGTGATGGCAGTGTGGTCGACCGGTTCAAGCATCAGACATGTGATCACCGGAATTGTGTGATTCACCTCAACTGAAGATTACCAAAATAAACATTTTGACCAAACTTCATGAAGATTGAAACAAACATTTGACCTAGTGATCTTGTTTTTGTCCCCACATGACCAAACTTCAAACTTGACCTTAAGGTCGTCAAGATAATTATTTTTACCAAACTTGATGAAGATTGAAGAACAAATGTGGCCTCCTGAGTGTTAACAAGGTTTTTCTATTATTTAATCTATTGACCTAGTCTTTGACCCCACATGACCAAACCTTGAACTTGACCTTCAAGTCATCAAGATAAAAAATTTGACCAAACTTAATAAAGATTGAAGCAACAATGTGGCCTCCAGAGTGTTAACAAAGTTGTCCTATGATTTGACCTTTTGACCTTGTTTTAGACCCCACATTACCCACCTTCGAACTTGACCTATATTTCATTGAGATACAACTACTGACCATGCAAGTTTGGTGAATATCAAAGCAAAGAAAGTGCTAGAGTGTTAACGGTGAATTGTCTAACGGATGGAAACCATCAAAAATGAGGTGTTGCTATTTAAGGAAACCATCAGAAATGACGTGTTGCTATGGAAACCACCAGAAATGAGGCGTTGCTACTCACAAATGATGTGTAGCAGACATATTAACACTGGTTATCTTGGCAACCACGATAACTGAGTGGTTTTAATGTTTTCGTACTTCGCACTGCGAGGCGATGAAATTGTTCAATGTGGGTTCGAATCAAATCTCATTAAAATCATATCCTACATTTGCTCCATTCCATTACGCTGTTAGAGCCTATATCAGCGTAAAGTAGTGAAGCGTAATAAGGGTCTGGTGTGAAAGGAATTGGGTTCGAATCCTACTATAAGTTTTACAATCTACCTAACATTGTATTCATACATCTGCAACAACCCTCTTACCTGATATGATCGACAAATTTGCTACTTTTATCACTGAAGCGGATAGTGTCTGGGTCCCATTGTATCTCCAGCCTCATCAGATAGGGACAATTCTGTGCGAAACCTTCAATCACCTGATCTATATGTACCTTGGTGGTCAACTTCAGAAACCAGCCATTGGCTGTACCAAGCACGCACGTTCTGTAACATAAACATACACATATATACATTTCTTTGTTTGTTTAATTGTTTTATCGTGTTTAATGCACTAGCACTCGACCAGACAAACACATTTATAAATAACCGTGGCTTTTAATCTGTTTTTATAAATTTAGATTATAGACCACGGCGATTTATAAAATTGTTTCTGTGGTCGAGTGACTGTGGTTTAATGGTGTCGGTTTTTTTCAACAATATATTCAAACTGTATCTGTATCAAACTGTTTCTATTATATGTATTATATGTAAAAAAATGAATTGAAATAAAATATAAAAAGAGTAAACAATATATTCAAACTGGTTTGGTCAGCGCCACTGACCGCTGTAGATGGCAGGACAGCAGATCAAACCTGTTTCATATATGTAATCGACTTATAGTAATCAATACTAATTCGTTCGGCCACTAGCAACAATTTCTGTCTGACATACTAACAACCCAATGTCACGGAATACTATAAACTCTTTGGGATAAGTTCCAAAAACGCTTTACTTGGCTTATAACAACGGAACACTTTACTTTTAGAACGCGATATTTTACCAGCAAATGTAAGGGAGACAATCAATACACAGAAAATCACAGTGTTGTAATATTTCATATATTACCTCCCTTGTATTATCGATACGGTAATCAGCAATGTGTACATTGCATTCTATTTTTTCAGGTAAACGGTGGATAATACAGAACACTGGTGGTAGCTATTAGTCATCATTCGTGTACATGTTGTAACAACTTTGTAAAATTGCTACAAATACGATGTGAAGTCTTAAGTTAAGATTCCTCGAGTAGTTGAAATAAAAAAAACCGTGGTTGTTTAAACGACATTTGGCCTAGGTCCCAAGCATTTTTGCCTCGGCGATATACTCCCGATTGAAATTAATGAGCATTCAAAGCATCGGGAACAGGTTACTCGTGGTATAAGGAAAGTTTCGGGGAGGTCATGACACAGTTTGTGATATAGCAAGGAAATGTGATTGGGGGAGTTTCAGACAGGGTGGTATCGGAAGAAATCGGGGAAACATCGCCGATGTGGAATTCCTTAGTGCGACTAGGCTTTAGGCAACCCTGTTTTATTTCTATGCAATTTGTGTAGTAACGTTAACATGGTATCAATTCCTACCCACACATTTAGGTCTGAGAGTTCCATTTTACCAGCCCCCTCCCCCCATTGTTTAGTACGCTTATCCATACACATTGTGTAATATATCAGTCAAGTTGAGCGCAATCGTAAACTACATAAATCACTCAGACAATAATATATGACGATTATTCTATGTTGTATGATTATCCGACTATTTTACGTTCATCTGTAAATTATTGATGATGTTAATGATTTTATAACATCAAATTACAGGTTACAGAAGCAGATATATTATACCGGTACTATAAGAGTTCTGCTTAATTTGTCTGGAGCATACCTTGTAAACCAATATATAACACACGGTGCCCGATGTGTTCTGCTTTGTATTGTATAGGGCATACCTTTAGAACATAGCCCGGCTATCGACTAGATAATATATATTTTATCAATTAAAATTAATCCCTATGAATATGACTGCAAAGTACGGTGGCATAGAGGGGACCCCGGAAATAGTTTATTTATCACGTTCGTACGTGTTACTACCGCGTGCGAACGTGTAGCCTGTGTCCCCTTTATGCTACCGTAGCAAAGGGAAATGAGTTCAGGAAAAAATAAGCTTCGAAGTTATCTCCTGTAAACATCTATAACAAGAAAAATAAAGCAGAAAATACACCGGGGATATGCATTGATAAATGTGTTTATTTTTCCGAAATATTGGATCAATAAGAACAAGAAACTAGAATACAAAAGAAACCGAACTGAACAACAGAAGAATATCTCTTTTTTGTGTACGACCGAGACAGTCGTAGGGCGTGGCCATTCGGTTTTATTGGGCTTATTGGCTAGTGACCTCCGGCTTTGAGAGAAGAGACAGAAAGTTTGTGTTCACGAGACTACCAGTCTGTGTTTCCAACCAGTTCTTCTCTAGTCGAGTGGGAAACTCTTGTGTTTATATTGTGTATGTGATACAATGATTATGACAATATAAAAGAAACTATGTTGAACAACAGAACATGGACATATCGCTGGCTTAGAATTCATGATAAGGTCGTAAGTACAAAATCAATATTTTGAGAAAACACGATAAAACTGCCTGAAGACTCTCTTTACTTATGGAAAAAATATCAATTATCAAATATACACGAGTCTTATGAGGTCGTAAGTAGTATTTACGACCTTCTAATTCTAAGCCAGCGATATATTGGTACTCATTAAAGATCCTATTAATTATTCATGCAATACATACCTAATATTTGGTAAGAAAGCTATAATTATTCATGCAATACATACCTAATATTTGGTAAGAAAGCTATAATTATTCATGCAATACATACCTAATATTTGGTAAGAAAGCTATAATTATTCATGCAATACATACCTAATATTTGGTAAGAAAGCTATAACATTCAACCAGAAGTTTTCTGTAAGTTTTGGTTTCCCTGACAACACGAGACCACGAAGATTCCGTCCGTTTGTCTTTAGGAAGTTATAGATAGCGTTCTCTGACAATGCTGGTGTGTTACTGATGTCTATAGCTTGTAGTTGTCGGAACTTTCCACGCTTAACCATTTCTCCAAGAATCTGGGGGGAAAAATTACCAACATATTTAAAATAAGCAAGTTTGTTTTAGCTCAAACACCCCAAAATACGTATACCCAAGACAGTATTCGCTTCGATGATTTTGGTCTATGAATAGGACCCTACTTTATTGACCATGGGTCATACTTCGACATAACAAACGGTTCAAAATACATGTACATTTGTACATATATAACATTAATTCTGGGGTGATAATCACAAAATAATTTCAGAAAACATTGAACACAATTTTCTCATGTTAGTAGATGTCTTGATGAGTTGAACAACATTGTCAAAGCTGTCAAAGCTATTTTGCGAACATACATTTTAGCACAGGCACAAGTTTTTATGAAGTGTGTTAACTTATATACTTTAACGTGTTTGTGAACTTTCTGAAAATGGCACAAATGCATTGATTTACCTTATCAGTGAAGAATTCACAATGTCCAAGACCTAGGTAGGTAAAACCTGGGATTCGAACTAAGAGATTCTCTAGACAGTCTGTGGAGAGTTCTGTAGATGTAAGATCCAGCTCATGTACCTGAGAAGTCTCCCAGGGTACGTTCACCATATTTTCATTCTCAACACCTGTGGTAAAACAACAATAACAACAATATTATATTACCAGTAGGACTATATTGCTTAGTATCACGATACTATCGATAGCTTAGTGGTAGAGTGTCCACTTCAAGTGCAGGAGGTCCCAGGTTCGAACCCAGACCGCGTCATACCAAAGACGAAATAAAAATTGTACCAGTAATCCTCTTGCTAGACACTCGGCATAAAAGGGAATTTAGCTTCTCTTCTCTCATACCCTCGTTGCGATGGATAACATCAGGAATGAGATGTCGAAAATAATTAATATAAGTTAGAAAAACTTATGAAAAATCACACAGTACGAAGTCATACAGGTGTGACGTCAGCAACATGTCAAATTCATATAAATGTTATATAAAATGCACGTGCTGTCATGGTTGTGACATTCTGATCACCTTGACATTTAGGATTTATTGCAAAATATTTCTTTAGAGAAAAACGGTAGCGTAATAGCCGAAGTTGTGCAATTGATGTCAGTGTGTAACAACCAGTAATGGATTAATTGTTGAATAGCCATGAATTCGGAAGACAACTAGCACTGGAGTAGGCCTGGATGCAGGATCAATACGAATGTTAGTCCGATACCAGATCTTGTTATTACATATTAACATGTATAGTAGATCACTTATTGCTATCCAAAACGACGTCAAACAACATAATCAGATAACACCAGAGACTTCCAGAGTGAGTCTACCTTTCATGTAACCATGTACCAAAGTGAACGAGTGAGTCTTCATCGATCCGAACTATCACCAAGATCGGCGTTACACGTACTGACAATATACCAATGTATGAATGTAAAATCCGAGACAAATATATCAGAGTCTGTGCTAGATACGTGGTTGTTCGTATTCTATGATAGTTCGTATCCCCCCGGGAAATCTCCGTACAAACAGTTTCTATTTCTCTCTCGCATTACCTTAGTAACGTTATGTGTATCTGATACAAATGTATGGTGTTGCCGTAGAGACGCTTATTTTAGCAAACGGCTATTTTCGCAAAGTGGCAGTAATCTTGATCAGTTTTATAATATCTAGCGATAATGGTGAATTTGTTAACCAAGATATTACCAGTTATAAACATATGGCGTTATGTCAGACTGGAGAAGGACTAAAGGAGAAGGCGAGGAAATAATACCAGTAGTTCGCTGTACATATGAATAATATTAAGCGATTTTAAAATTCGCTGATTACTGTACACTCACGAAAGTGACTGAAAAATACTCCCTTGCACAGTTTTAGGCACTAAACAGTTTAAGTCTAGAATAAGAATATGGGCCTTTAGTATGGGCATATAGATGAGCCTGTGTTTGCAGTATTTATGGCACAAAACTAACGAAGCAAGCTGATAGCATATGGAGCAAAGAATGTATTGCAAATGGAACACATATCAGTGTTCAAAACTCTACGCAATTTATGAAATGAAAGTGAAAATTGATCTGTTCTCTGGTCACGAGTTATACTCGATGCCAAAGCCAAAACTTAAGGAAATGAGGGCTTTAGTTTTCAAACGGACATATTGGGTGCCCCCCAGGGAGAGGGTGGCTTAGATAGTCAAGCGATCAAATATCAACATTGAGTCAAACCAACTTACCAGTGTGCTGCAGCAAAAGAGTCCTAAGCTTTTTACATCTCTGTATCAGGGTTCTAAACGACGACCCCTTAATTCTCAAACAGAAATTAAGGGCCAGAGATTCCAGATGGATACAGTTTGACGTCAGTAGCTCAATATGTGAGTCATCAATAAACGTGATACCATACATATTCACCACTCGGAGGTTAGGAGTGTGAGCTTTGATCTTGCCAATGTTAACAACTTCGTACACATCCTCGTCACCTTCACTAGTCATCTCAAAGGTTCCTGAACCAAATATTAATACAATGTATAGCATTTGGCACTTTAAAAAAATCGTCTAAGGAATAGAGTCTTCTAAAATTGATGTTATCATTTCATTTACGTTCGTAGTGTTTTTTTTTTTAAAAAGGAGTTTTTCGTATCGTTGGAAAGGTTTTTTTAAGATCAATATATTAAAAAGACTTATAACATTGTGACATTAAAGATAAACAATAAGTTTTGTTTTATCTCTAGTTACTGAGATCAAGAGATGAAAATCTTTAAAGTCGATTTTCTCAAAATGAACTTTTGTAGACTTAGAACATTCTGGAATTGAGATGAATGCAGTGGTGTTCACGTTTATACGAAGCACCAAATACAAACTACCATTAATGCTAAAAAAGCAAGCAGTGAACATCATTATGTAAGGGGCAGAATCTGGCACTTTCTTAGGAACAAACTCAATGGTGGCCGTAGAAAGTCTCCAGATATATATCGCTGGCTTAGATTTAGAAGGTTTAGTGCTACTTACGACCTTATAAGACTGAAACATAATTGAAATCTGCATCACAATGCGCACCTGATGAACCTATTTTCTTAAAAATAGGAACTTGATGGTCATGCCGGCCAAACTGAAGTTTAAAAAGTAAAGCGTAGTTTTCAGACCGTTAGAATTAAAAAGCAGCCACTTTAAGACAGCTTATATGTCTATTGTCATAGCGGAGTGTTCTAACTGCTAGACAATAGGGCCTTGCGTGGTTTCCAATATTAATACTGATGCAACTATTACATAATAACAATATTTAACAGTATCGTTCATCATGATAAAGGTGAACAACTTACCGATCAGATGTAGAACTTGTAAAGACGACAAACAACTATATATCCTTCTCATAAACCCCTCCAGGAAGATCACCTCGGACAGACAGATGCACAGACTACGTAGATTACATGGAAACGAGTTGAGATCGTTAAAATCATGTAGCTGCATGGCGTTAGAAAAATCTAAAGTCATATTTTTGAGCATCGGACATTTGTTCGACAGCTCGTGCAATATTGGTGACGTCACAAGCTCACATGGCACCTCGATGTAACGTAAAGAAGGTCCAAACCGAACGTTGATCAGGGCCATAAGGTTTTCGAAACTGTTCACATATAGACCATTGTATTCTGGACGCAGTGACACAGTTTGCCACAGTTGATTGTTGTAGGCTAGGAGGCGCCACTTCTTGCAAACACGTGCAAGTTTCCCAAGCTCCCTCTGGTGTAAGAACGAAAAGGCGTGCAGTAGACATTTTTCTGGAAGGTTTTCTATGGTGCACGTCTGAAAGAAAAGAGAACAGAAAATATTACTAAGTGTAGAAATAAACATACAAAAAAGTGTCATGTTGAGAGCTCTTTAAAGTCTTCCTTTTGTGTGGTACCGACTTTATGTCTTACACATAGGCATATTATGGTTTCAACTCGCCGTAAATTAGTGATTTGCCCTTGTCACTGATAGCCCGAATACTGAAAATGGTCTGACATGAAAAAATAATTTCAACGAATTATGCTATTTTTGCTGAAATGTAGATCAGATTGGGAATGTTCATGATTTCATGATATTTATAACCAACTAGATGATACAGTGTATCAACCACATGATATTTTATAACTAACTAGATGATATAGTGTATCAACCACATGCTATTTATTATCAACTAGATGATATAGTGTATCAACCACATGATATTTTATAACCAACTAGATGATATAGTGTATCAACCACATGATATTTATTATCAACTAGATGATATAGTGTATCAACCACATGATATTTTATAACCAACTAGATGATATAGTGTATCAACCACATGATATTTATTATCAACTAGATGATATAGTCTATCAACCACATGATATTTATTATCAACTAGATGATATAGTGTATCAACCACATGATATTTTATAACCAACTAGATGATATAGTGTATCAACCACATGATATTTATTATCAACTAGATGATATAGTCTATCAACCACATGATATTTATTATCAACTAGATGATATAGTCTATCAACCACATGATATTTTATAACCAACTAGATGATATAGTGTATCAACCACATGATATTTATTATCAACTAGATGATATAGTGTATCAACCACATGATATTTTATAACCAACTAGATGATATAGTGTATCAACCACATGATATTTATAACCAACTAGATGATATAGTGTATCAACCACATGATATTTATAACCAACTAGATGATATAGTGTATCAACCACATGATATTTTATAACCAACTAGATGATATAGTGTATCAACCACATGATATTTTATAACCAACTAGATGATATAGTGTATCAACCACATGATTTTATTATCAACTAGATGATATAGTGTATCAACCACATGATATTTATAACCAACTAGATGATATAGTGTATCAACCACATGATATTTATAACCAACTAGATGATATAGTGTATCAACCACATGATATTTATAACCAACTAGATGATATAGTGTATCAACCACATGCTATTTATTATCAACTAGATGATATAGTGTATCAACCACATGATATTTATAACCAACTAGATGATATAGTGTATCAACCACATGCTATTTATTATCAACTAGATGATATAGTGTATCAACAACATGATATTTTATAACCAACTAGATTATATAGTGTATCAACCACATGCTATTTTATAACCAACTAGATGATATAGTGTATCAACCACATGATATTGTATAACCAACTAGATGATATAGTGTATCAACCACATGATATTTATTATCAACTAGATGATATAGTGTATCAACCACATGATATTTATTATCAACTAGATGATATAGTGTATCAACCACATGATATTTATTATCAACTAGATGATATAGTGTATCAACCACATGATATTTTACGTTTTACATTTTACGAAGATTGTAATGTTTGGGACATTGTTTCATTACAAACACTAGCTAGCTATAGCTCCCAGTAGATATTGATAGCCTTATCAATAAACAAACATGAATGATATAAACACTGCAAGGTCGACTAACCACTTGTTATCAATGAAGATTAAAAGTGATATTGCACAATATTAAGCAAAAATGAACATCGAAAATGCATTATATTTTCATTTTTATTTGGAAACAAAGACTAGTGTTATCATAGGCAGACTATATGTATAATTTATACGCAATAAAACATAGTATTTGTTTACGAACTATAAAGCCACGTGCATTCACACAAAGCTTCTCTATTAGACTATATAAACAATATCTATGAATAAGTGAACCGACAGGCCAATGTATTATATTTTTTGGCACCACATCACTGAAATGTAATCATATATACATGATCGTAGTAAAACTCATTCTGTACTCGTTCAACATAAAACACATTTATTGTTCTATATATGATTTGAACACACGCCTGATATCATCTGCTTTCACTAATTATGTTTCCCGTCTGCTGAGTTCAATATTAATCATATCTCCATACTCATAGACTGGATCATTGAAATCAGACAGTGAAATCGTTTCCATAGTAATAGCGGGCAATATATGAAGCAGACGATAGACTATATAATGTGTGTGTGTGTGTGTGTGTGTATTCTGTGGGAAAGACAGAATGATCTATTCTACCTATCCTGAAGTTATTGATTTCATTTATGTTATGATTTTCTTAAACTGTGAACAACGGGATTGTTATTATAAGAATAAATACCTTTACATTTACATTTATTATGTAAACAATAACTTAGAACATACAACAGCATGGAGAAGCGCATTTATATAATTCACATAGCGCTTTTTCATACAACTGCTCGTCATAAATGCATTGCAATCACAATAGTGACATGGTCTAAAAAATCAAAAAATAAAATTACTATTTCAGTTAGAAGGTGGCTATAATGTCATGCATTGGGAATGACCAATCCTGGATATTGCTCGTCGATGAACACTATAGTGCGCCCAGGATAATGTGAAAGGCGGGGAAATGTGGTATGGTCCACAAAGGTGGATTACAATTATGTGCACCAATGATCAGTGATGTTTGAGTACAATACTGACCTTAGTTGTTTATTTAAGTGATTTGTAAAACCAATATTTCCACTGTTGATCAAACCGATTCATGTTTGTAAATATCACATTATCCTGGGCGGACTATACCTGGGAAAGAAACCTGGTAGATCAAAAAGAAAAGGGCACAGAACTATGGTGACAGAACTTGCAGAGATGGGCTATCTCGTGGAGAAGCACAGAGAATGGCCCCCAAACAAACCCAAGTGGAGAGAGGCCATTGCATGGGAATAAGTAAGTTTGTAAGATACAGCAAGATTTTACACTCTGCAGAACATAATATTTACATCCATAATGACCAACTTTTCCCTGGAATCGAGCGAATTGAGCCAATAAGTCACCCAAGTATCATTCAGTAGAACTTGTTAGATGTGGGATTTGACGGGTGTGCACACAATTCTCCATATCAACCATCAACGTTACCGAATCGCAATCAAGATAGCAACCTTTCATTTTATGTATCTCGGATTGTGTAATTATGAGAACCATATGTTAATAAAGTTACCAGTTACTACCGCAAAATTAACAAAATTGAACCCCGAGAATAATAGTAGTTTTACAGTGATTACAAATACAATATTGAGATTGACCTTGAATCACCTTTCTACAAAGTCGTTGGAATGTCTAAAAGTAGCTTATTTTATATCTTGTAATCTATATATAAACACAAGCCTGTATATATATTTATATATGTGTGAGACAGAATGAACTATACGAGTGTATGTGTTATATGTGATACGTATCTCATTGTATCTGGTATTTCATCTGGCATACCTAACACTGAGGCTAACAGCGTTCTACTGATGATTATCACAAAGTTTAGAAAAAACCTGAATTCCTCTACAACAATATGGTACTAATAGTCCTACCTAGCTACCTGACGTGCAATGACGTAATTAACTACCATAGTAAACACACTAATATCTGTATGAGAAACAACAGATGTCCAACACATCATCTCTCAAACTTCTAGTGCAACTTGTTTTACACGCAACTTTTACGAATAACTTGGTTAATAGTTGAACAAGTCTGAACAAGTTTATTTACAAATTACCCGTAGGCCATAAGGCCCATGATGTTACAATACATAATATGGCAAGCAGTTTATACAAGTACAATCGGAGAAGGTTATTAATGATACATAATGTTGCATTTGTTAGTGAACACATGTATACGACTCTATGAAATATGTCGGACAACATATATGATATATGATAATAATTACTATTACATGTACATAGATCTATGTTATTTTCTTTGTACCAATTAATGTGTTGTGTTGTTATGCCGTTTGGTGGTATATTGTATTGTGTTGTTGTGCCTTTTGGGGTTGCAGTGTGTTGTTATGTGTTGTTATGCCTTTTGGTGTTGCTATTTGTTGTTATGTCTTGTTATGCCTTTTGGTGTTGCAATTTGTTGTGATGTGTTGTTATGCCTTTTGGTGTTGCAATTTGTTGTGATGGGTTGTTATGTCTTTTGGTGTTGAAATTTGTTGTGATGTGTTGTTATGTCTTATGGGGTTGCAATGTGTTGTTATACCTTTTGGGGTTGCAATGTGTTGTTATACCTTTTGGGGTTGCAATGAGTTGTTATACCTTTTGGGTTTGCAATGTGTTGTTATACCTTTTGGGGTTGCAATTAGTTGTTATACCTTTTGGGTTTGCAATGTGTTGTTATACCTTTTGGGGTTGCAATGTGTTGTTATACCTTTTGGGGTTGCAATGTGTTGTTATACCTTTTGGGATTGCAATGTGTTGTTTTACCTTTTGGGTTGCAATGTGTTGTTATGTCTTTTGGCTTTGCAATGTGTTGTTATACCTTTTGAGGTTGAAATGTGTTGTTATACCTTTTGAGGTTGCAATGTGTTGTTATACCTTTTGGGGTTGCAATGTGTTGTTATACCTTTTGAGGTTGCAATGTGTTGTTATACCTTTTGAGGTTGCAATTTGTTGTTATACCTTTTGGGGTTGCAATGTGTTGTTATACCTTTTGGGGTTGCAGTGTGTTGTTATACCTTTTGGGGTTGCAATGTGTTGTTATACCTTTTGAGGTTGCAATGTGTTGTTATACCTTTTGGGGTTGCAATGTGTTGTTATACCTTTTGGGGTTGCAACGTGTTGTTATACCTTTTGGGGTTGCAATGTGTTGTTATACCTTTTGGGTTGCAATGTGTTGTTATGTCTTTTGGGGTTGCAATGTGTTGTTATACCTTTTGGGGTTGCAATGTGTTGTTATACCTTTTGAGGTTGCAATGTGTTGTTATACCTTTTGGGGTTGCAATGTGTTGTTATACCTTTTGGGATTGCAATGTGTTGTTATACCTTTTGGGTTGCAATGTGTTGTTATGTCTTTTGGGGTTGCAATGTGTTGTTATACCTTTTGGGGTTGCAATGTGTTGTTATACCTTTTGAGGTTGCAATGTGTTGTTATACCTTTTGGGGTTGCAATGTGTTGTTATACCTTTTGAGGCTGCAATGTGTTGTTATACCTTTTGGGGTTGCAATGTGTTGTTATACCTTTTGGGGTTGCAATGTGTTGTTATACCTTTTGGGTTTGCAATGTGTTGTTATGTCTTTTGGGCTTGCAATGTGTTGTTATACCTTTTGGGGTTGCAATGTGTTGTTATACCTTTTGGGCTTGCAATGTGTTGTTATACCTTTTGGGGTTGCAATATGTTGTGATGCCTTTTGAGGCTCATTGTACTGCGATGCCTTTTGGAATTGCATTGTAGTATATGTTGGGGTTAGGTTTAGTGTGTATACATTTTGTTATGCTGTTGCGAGGTTGTGTTGTGTTGAAATGCAACATTTGGGTACTCCAGCTCTAGACATGTCATGGAAAATACCTATTATCTGGACAAATATACAACTGTATTACATGACAGTGTACATACAGTGAAACCTCTCCAGAACGGACATTCTCTCGAACATTATCATTTTGTTGATGAAGTTACAAGGTAATATTTACCTCTCCATAACAACAACATCTGTAAAACAAACAAACTTAATGTATCACAACATATGTTGCTATAGAGAGGTTGTTCTGATATCTCTGTACTATATTCATATATAAGGTCAATGACTTTCGTATACATGTATATATCATAATGTAGAAATGAGCTTGAATTCACGTTTGTGTTTATGTAACTATACATGATTAGGATTTACATATACAATTAAATGTATTAGATCTAGAGATATAGAATAAGATCAGAAGCCTGACACATCTGGGAATACTAAATATATATTGGATTGGGAGTATGAAAATGTACTGGTACATACAAATAGTACTCAGAATACACATATAACATACACCAGTCATACACGCAAGCTAATGACTCCTTTCATGATAATTGCCTCCCTTTATGGTTAATTATGCACAGAGTCCGAGGTCCACCGTGTGTCATTCATTGCGGAGTGAGTATATTTTAGGTAGAGCGCTCAAGGTTTGCTTGAGATATCTATTTTTGTGGATACTAATGGTTCGTTCTATGTCTGCTGGATGGCTTGGCGCTGCTGTCGTTTCTGTGTGGCTTTGGATTGTCTGTGCGCTACAGTATTTATTTCCATTAGTAGTAACGATTATCTAGTTTATTTAATTGTATGTAGCATATTAGCTGTATATTTATGGCTCATCAGAGTGTTATAATACTGCCCACGAACATGACCCACATGAATGTAATATACAAGGTCAAGGATATGGATCAATACACAAATCGGTCAGCATAGTACAGTAGATGCCGATTTTCAACACAAAACACACGTTTTATAGTATAATCGATTCCAATTGCAAAGACATCTTGAGTAAAAGCTCATATTTGACGTAAAGAGGTATGTTTGTAGAACTCAAAGTGTCCGAAATTCTTTTTACGAGTTAATTGAAAGTAAATCAGTGTTCAGTATCAAAATACATCTTGAGCAATAATGGTGCTGAACACAGAATATAAGAAAACCATTGCAAATGGTTCATGAATGTTTGAATAATAAGTTCCGATTAAACCACGTATGAAATTGTGAGCATCTCAAAATTATTGTACGTACGTATGCACGTATGGTATGTCTAAATATCTTATACGACGTTTCAATTTTTTCAGGACGCGTTGTGTCAAACAATAATGTTGATTTCCCCACATGTGGAGAAGTTGCTGGTTCCTTGGGGAAGGGCATGTTTGTACTGGTTAACTGGTTAACACAGCCCAGGAAAACTGGTTACCGGGTGAGGGAGTCGGCAACCGTATACAAATGTATGACTGAAAAATTGTTGAGATTTTAAACCATAATAAACATTAACCAATACCTGGTACTCATGCCCAGTAAAATAAGCTCTTTTTCATGGATTGTTGAAGTTTCACGAGGGCTATTGGTAAATCAGAATGAGTATCAGATAGCTATTACCGTTTTAAATATTTGATAAGCCACTGATGGCTGTCGTGCGTAACAGACCCCCTATGCTGAGAGTATAACTCTGAATCATTTAGTATGCATGTACATTGTATATTGACACTTAAAAACGGTTGCTGTGCTTTTTAAGTAAAATTGCAAGACCTCCTCCAGGGACAGAAGGCGCTAAGGTTCGCCAAGGACATTGAAGCCAGAATTTGCTTTTCCCCAGCGTCTTATAAGTCCTAGTATGGACCAGGGATATTTATATCACCATGTGTGTTTATATGTTTGATCAGTATTGTCACGGTTATTTGAGAAATTATAGTTAGTACATTTGTATTGTGTAAACAGGGCCTAAATGATCCCTTTAAGCATGATTATTGGTGCAGTTTCTTATTCATGTCGATCTCCTTAAGCACAAATCACAGCATTGTCCAAGCACCTCCAAGCGGGCCTGCATTTGCATATTTTGGTAGTAAGTGTGGTCCAATCCCTATATTCTAGATCTGCTGTGCACCTACGACAGATGTATGTTTTACTTTCGCATTATCAGCTAATGTACCAATATTGAAATACAGTAGTTCCATAGAGGATTTTAATATGTCATATTTTCCATATCGTGCCTGATTTGTTGAACAATTCAACGTCAATAAAACAATCTATTGATTAAAACTGCAATAAGTGAGCGAGGTATACAATTAAATGTAGTCGTTCTGTTAACGAATGCCAGCCACCACAAACACCGTGTAATTAGCACCTACAGAATCACTGTACATGAAGTAATCACGATATTTGTTGTTGCATCACACACGTATTTACAATCTATATTGACATAGTTTTATACAAGCGGTTAAACATACTGGTGGTATGCTTATTAGTTTGGGGTATTGTAAAGTCACATATTTTCGTGGGTATTAAATTTCGTGGATTTTGATGAAAATGTATTTTCGTGGGATCGTAAGTTCGTGAATTACGAAACATGCACGGATAAACCTGTGTTCTGTATTAGGGAGGTCGATTAATCGTGAGGATTAGATTTCGTGGTCAAGTTTAACAACGAAATCAACGAAAATTCAAACCTCTCGAGAAATAATGAGTTTACAGTATATAGTCACTGTGCTGGTTCTAACATCAAGCAGACGTTTATACTGTAGTAAATCGTTGGAGATCATACCTTAATGATTAGATATTGCTTAGAACATAGAACTTACGTATGTGTTATTGTGTAACATTTGCTCCTACAATACATCATTACATGGTGAAGGGAAATATTTGGTTATAATTGTATACATGTGCTCTATTGTTTTCATGAAGCCGCTTCTAGTGTTTTATTTAATGAGTCGCATCTATATACAGAACCAATTATTTGTTTCCATGATAGTTTATACTAATTTATTTAAGGTCGATTATAATAATAATAATAATAATAATAATTGTGAAACAAGTTGTTCAAACTTATATTAATCACTCTCGACAGCTCATTCCTAATGTTATCCATCGCCACGAGGTTATGAGAGGGTATTTTATGCTAAGCGTCTAGCAAGGGAATTTCTGGTACCATTTTTATTTCGTCTTTGATATGACGCGGCCAGGGATCGAACCCGTAACCTCTGGCACTCGAAGCGAACACTCAACCACTAGGCTATCGAGGAGGCGGTTTCCATGATATCCCTACGTCCCAACTTCTGCCACCATGTAGGCATCAAACTGGTATAGAAATACGGTAGTTATTATTTAAAGAGCCAATAATACCCCGACATCCCCATCTGTGTCACAATATAGACTCCGTGACATGACAGTCCATTAGCATGTCACCTACTGGGACTCGAACCTTCAACCTCTCACAAGGCAAGCACGTATACGTATCAATTGTATCTTGTATTTACAGGCACAGTTTCTCATTTCATAGAAAATGAAGCAAATCATCAAACATGTACTACAAGCAGGAATCAATACAATTAACAACACGAATTGTGACTTGTGCCAGACAGAAATATAAACCATTGATAAACACGATTGCAGGCTTGCAGAACATTCGTTTAGTACGATCATTTGTCTTGTACCTAACCTCAGTGGCTTATCGTATCTATAACCATAAAACGTTCAGACTCAATGGTCGATATCATGATATAGAATTTACTATAGCGGGTATGATAAATCACCTCGATCGTTACAACATTGAAACCACGTTCTTCCACAGTACACTTACACTCACTCTGATGTCATAGAAACCACGTTCATCCACAGTGAACTAACACTCACACTGATGTCATAGAAACCACGTTCATCCACAGTGAACTAACACTCACACTGATGTCATAGAAACCACGTTCATCCACAGTGAACTTACACTCACACTGATGTCATAGAAACCACGCTCATCCACAGTGAACTAACACTCACACTGATGTCATAGAAACCACGTTCATCCACAGTGAACTTACACTCACACTGATGTCATAGAAACCACGTTCATCCACAGTGAACTTACACTCACACTGATGACATAGATACCACGTTCATCCACAGTGAACTTACACTCACACTGATGACATAGAAACCACGTTCATCCACAGTGAACTTACACTCACACTGGTGTCATAGAAGCCACGTTCATCCACAGTGAACTAACACTCACACTGATGTCATAGAAACCACGTTCACCCACAGTGAACTAACACTCACACTGATGTCATAGAAACCACGTTCATCCACAGTGAACTTACACTCACACTGATGACATAGAAACCACGTTCATCCACAGTGAACTAACACTCCCTATGATGTCATAGAAACCACGTTCATCCACAGTGAACTAACACTCACACTGATGTCATAGAAACCACGTTCATCCACAGTGAACTTACACTCACACTGATGTCATAGAAACCACGTTCATCCACAGTGAACTTACACTCACACTGGTGTCATAGAAACCACGTTCATCCACAGTGAACTAACACTCACACTGATGTCATAGAAACCACGTTCATCCACAGTGAACTTACACTCACACTGATGACATAGATACCACGTTCATCCACAGTGAACTTACACTCACACTGGTGTCATAGAAGCCACGTTCATCCACAGTGAACTTACACTCACACTGATGTCATAGAAACCACGTTCATCCACAGTGAACTTACACTCACACTGGTGTCATAGAAACCACGTTCATCCACAGTGAACTAACACTCACACTGATGTCATAGAAACCACGTTCATCCACAGTGAACTTACACTCACACTGATGACATAGAAACCACGTTCATCCACAGTGAACTTACACTCACACTGATGACATAGAAACTACGTTCATCCACAGTGAACTTACACTCACACTGATGTCATAGAAGCCACGTTCATGCACAGTGAACTTACACTCACACTGATGTCATAGAAGCCACGTTAATGCACAGTGAACTTACACTCACACTGGTGTCATAGAAACCACGTTCAATCACAGTGAACTAACACTCACACTGATGTCATAGAAACCACGTTCATCCACAGTGAACTTACACTCACACTGATGTCATAGAAACCACGTTCAATCACAGTGAACTTACACTCACACTGATGTCATAGAAACCACGTTCAATCACAGTGAACTTACACTCACACTGATGTCATAGAAACCACGTTCAATCACAGTGAACTTACACTCACACTGGGGATATTCCAACAAAGGAATTTACACAAACAGTAACGTTGAACAACAATTATATTAAACACACACTGGCGATATAAAGTAATAGTTTTTACCGAAAATTATGGCGTCCCACAATGACGTTATACTAACAGTGATCTTACACCATAAATGGTGTTACACCCATAAACACCTTATACACAAAATGATGTTGCCCTCAAAATAATGTAAAACTCAAAATGACGTTACACCTACAATGACGTTACACTCAAAATGACGTTACATCTATAATGATCTCACACACAAAATGACGTTAACTCACATTGACATATTAGTATTATATGAGAACACAGAAGCATTCAAATGATATCTTATGTACCATACAGAATGGAAAGGGAGAAACAAATATTAAATTTAGAAACAATAGTTATACATATAGCGGGTTTGTTTTGATGCATATACACTGTACCTACCAACTTCGTTATAAAACACGAATCAAGGTATATGCATTCAAACGATGTGAGCGTCTATCGACAAAGGTTACACACATAAACATTAAGAGAGTTTTTACCAAGCTATATTATTTATGAAGTTTTCTACGTTCTATGTTGTACTTACAGGCAGACGATTTGCGGCATTCGCATGAGCAGAGGCTATTTGTGAAGCATCCTGTGCGACATCAAATATCGTAGAATGAAAATCCATATTGTTAGCTTAGGAGAGGATATCAATATACCATTCTGCTTTAAAACTTAACATTCCGATTCTTCAATAAAACCCATTAACAAGAGGGAGCTTAGAACATTGAACATTAGCTCAAATCTGAACCAGTAACACACTGACTACGTCCATCTATAACACTCGCGTTCGATCGCTATTCTGCTCTCAGAGAACTCAAAATAGCTGATTCTCATAAACTGGGAGTACTTCAGTACTTGCATCTACTACGAGTATTTACCGAAATTCCACTCTCGCAGTATTGTCTGTTGAGTATCTGTTTTTAGCTAGGTAACTGAAATGCTATTGCGTTAAGAACAGTGTTAATACTGATGCATGCATGTAAAATGTGTAATGCGCGCGAAAACAACTCTTAGAGTAATTAATACTGAACAGAGAAATTGATTTCTTAACCTGGTGTTCTTGTTTGCACAGAATTACAGCAATGATTTCTATTTCATACGTGCTGACTGAACTGGATAATTGTGGCGTAATACTACAAGAGAAATAACTCGTATATTACACAAGAACGTTTTGTGGTAGAGTTGTTTCCCTGCAACATACAACTCCAACAAATCTATCTCGTCAAACTTGATAAGGAAATATACCTTTGAGCGCAGAACGAATGTTATGACCACGTTTTGAATCCCTTAACGAATGACGAACGCTGTGACCACGTTTTGGACCTCTGAACGCAAGACGAACGCTGTGACCACGTTTGGGACCTCTGAACGCAAGACGAACGCTGTGACCACGTTTGGGACCTCTGAACGCAAGACGAACGCTGTGACCACGCTTGGGACCTCTGAGCGTAGGACGAACGCTGTGACCACGTTTGGGACCTCTGAACGCAAGACGAACGCTGTGATCACGTTTGGGACCTCTGAACGCAAGACGAACGCTGTGACCACGCTTGGGACCTCTGAGCGTAGGACGAACGCTGTGACCACGTTTGGGACCTCTGAACGTAGGACGACCGCTGTGACCACGCTTGGTACCTCTGAACGCAGAACGAACGCTGTGACGACGTTTGGGACCTCTGAACACATGACGAACATTGTGACCACGTTTAGGACCTCTAAACGTAGGACGAACATTGTGACCACGCTTTGGACCTTTAAATGCATAACGATTGGGACCTCTAAACGTAGGACGAACGCTGTAACCACGTTTGGGACCTCTGAACGTAGGACGAACATTGTGACCACGTTTGAGACATCTGAACGCAGGACGAAACGTCGTGACTACGTTTGAGATATCTGAACGCAGGTTGAATGCTGTGACCAAATGTGAGACTTCTGAACGCGGACCAAAACGTCGTGACCACGTTTGGTATATCTGAACGCAAAACGAAACGTTGTGACCACGTTTGGGACATCTGAACGCAGGCAGAAGGTTGTGACCACGTTTTGTATATCTGAACGCAGGCGGTACGTTGTGACCACGTTTGGGATATCTGAACGCAGGTAGAACGTTGTGACCACGTTTGGGATATCTGAACGCAGGTAGAACGTTGTGACCACGTTTGGGATATCTGAACACAGGTAGAACGTTGGGACCACGTTTGGGATATCTGAACGCAGGTAGAACGTTGGGACCTGAAGGCACGGCGCTAAAAGATTCAACTGACCTTCAAGCTAGCCAACCAGCCATTTACAGAATGATATTTACATAAAATTTAACAGCAGTCCGTTAATTAAGCTACTAAAACATATCGATGAAAACTAGACCAACAATTTATAGAACAGTGAAGTTGATCTATAAAACAAAGAACAAAATTACATTTATAAATTATGTGACACAAGTATGTTTCATGTTTATAAAGTTTTTCCCACCAGAGAACCACCATTTGAGGTATGATGTCTTAAAAACAACCAAGCTTTCTGATTGTTTTATGTGTAGTGGTATAGTGCTCCAAAGTTTAATACCTGAATAAGCAAGAGTTTTCCTAAAAATTCTAGTCTTGGTTTTGGAACCTTAATGGGTTGTTGAGTGTGGGATCTTAGTGAATGATTATTTGAGAATGTGAATAAGTTTGACATGTATTCAGGGAAGAGATTGTTAATAGATTTGTAAACAAAAATGGCTTTTTTGAAATAAATTATTTCATGTATAGTCATCCACTTGAGTTCTTGAAAGAGATCTTGTAATGGAGCGTCTATATAGTAGTGATACAAGACGGTTGTACTTTATTCGATCTGCAAAGAATGCTTAAAATTCAAGGGTTATACTCACGTTATCTATAAACATTTTATATGGCTGTGATTGTGAATGTGTGGACGAACTATTTTATATCAAATACATCATTTGATATCCACGAATCAATGATTGAAGTAAGAGCTGTTTCACATGAGTGTTTTGATCGAAATCTTAATGCCGGCTATGTATCAAAGAATGTGTTTCAATGTAGGTTTTCAAATTATCACTCACGGACATGTTTTTCAAGTATTTTAGACAGTACTGGAAGTATTGAGATTGGACGGTAGTTGATAGCATCTGATTTTGATCCTTTTTTGAAAATTGGTACAATCTTTGCTTTTTTGAAGAGGTTCGGAAACGTTGCAGACGAGATACTTGACGTATTGAATATATTAGTTAGTGGTTTTATTATGTTATCGCTGATAATTTTAGAAATTTAGCCCCAATTCCATCTAAGTCTGTGGCTTTGTTACAGTCCATATATTTTAGTGTTTTTTTTTTATAATAAAACCCTTAATTAATGGGATGTGAAATGAAGTTGTTGGTGATATGTGATCTTTGATGAATTCACTTAAAATATTCTTATCATCTGGTGAAATCGTATCACAGAGTTTTGGTGCTTTATTAAATATGTTTGCAAAAAAAGTCATTGAAATACTCTGCGGTTGTATCAGCATCTTGAATAGAAGTTTCATTCATTCGTTTTCTGCACGGAGTGTGAAATATTATTCAATGTTTTCTGGGTGGTCTTTGAATATAAATCTAGTGTGTAAATCATGCATAACTAGTCAAAGGGAGGCAACAGCTATAAATATTTTTCACATTTTCTGCATAAGTTATTTCCCTTATATTAAGATTTTTCCAATATAATTCGAAACTAAGCATTTGAAAATATTGCATAAAATGAAAAAAACTGTCCTAAATCGTGAAAATAATCATAATAATCATAATTTATTAAAAAAATACAGGTATTTAAAGAATAAAATGCATAAATTTAATATAATGAGCAAAGTTTTTAAAATACGAAACTAATAAATGCTGACTTTGTGCCGGTAAGGTCAAGGCCGACAATGTTGTGATACAGCATCTGAGCGTCTGCATAGTGTGAAGTTTGAACTCATTTTATCTTGATAAAATCGCTGATTATGGATAAATTAAGGTACATTTTGGTGAACTCCTTCGTTTGTCTCCTTTTAGTGTCACTGACATACTCTGAAATCCACCGAGCAAAGATAAACTCGAAAAATAATGGAAAACGAACGGACTCGACCTACGTGGCTAACAGCATTGACTCTGAAACAGATGATGGTGTGAACAGTGATTATAACAACAATTTAAGTTCTAAAATGGAGAGAATAGAGACTGGTTCAGTGTCAGAAGTTTGGTTGTATTCAATATGTGGCTCAATGTTGGTTGGACTGAGTGGTATATTTCCTTTGTTGGTTATTCCAATTGAAGCTGGACCATCACTGAAACATGGAGGTAAGACTTTCTCTAAATCTACTTATCTCCCCTTTACCAGGCAAGTTTTGTCTAGAACTGTACCCCAGGCCCTGTTCTTGGATATACAGGTCTAGTTTATACATGAATATGTCAAGGTCTGGCAGGCTGTATTTGTCATGCAGTTCTGATATACACTGATACAGGATTGCACATCGGTTGACTGCCCTTTAACTTTATTAAATTATTTTATTTGATTCAGAACTTTATTTCTGTCGATTGCTTTTAATCACTGAATTAACTCTTACTGTTCCTTGTACTGTAAGTGGTAGACAAACCTAACCCAAAATCTGTGTACATTGAAACTTGGTGGCAAATATTCTTGTTATTCGATTGAGGTTTTCCTGACATATAATGATATATGAATCGGTCGCCTTTAGAAGTAAAGAAGAAGAATATGGCATGTTAAGATGTATAGTTCCTTCTATTAAAATAATTGAATTCAACTCATATTAAGGTGGGGTTTTATTTTTTTGAGAGTCAAAAAGATCTAAAGTATTTTTTTTCAATATTAATAAAATTATAAAATCTCTACAGTATTCTTGTTTCTAAGAAATTCTATTTACTGTCAAAATGGCTTTATTTCAATCCTATTACCTCAAGTAATTTTATTATAAATTTAATAATTTGCTTGTTTAGTTATTGAAGAATTTATGATAGACCCAAACTTATAAAACAAAGTTTCAACATTTCATACTGGTACTAGGAGTAGAAATATATTCTCTTCCTGATTTAAATCATTATAATCATGGTTACGTTGGTAGATTGTAAGGTTTGAATAGAATATAAAGATTTTTTTAAGATGGGGGCTTATTTTTTACCGCTTCTTTTGATTATGATATATACCTGTATGTTTTGTTTGCCTAGCTTAGTAGCTACTAGGAAGTGTCAAGATCTTATCCTGACTTCCTTGTATATTCTCTATAGGTGTCATGTCTGTGCATAAATACCAACACATGTCTGTTACTCTGTATGGTATTAACCACTTGTACTATATAAATAATTATACCTATATAAGATATTACAATAGGAGAGTATCAGATTTATTGATTGATCTTAGCTTTTTGGTAGAATCAAAGTGTTTTTAATGTGTAATATAGCATTCACATGCCTTTTCTGGAACTCTGTTTCTGTGTGTTTTAAAGTAAATAGCAGAAACATTGTGAATACTTTATTAAAGTTAAAAAACATAAAGTTGATAAAAAGATTATGTAAATTGTTGTGAAAAAGTCAAATGATTATATTTTCAATAAATGATTATTTATACAGTTTACAGTTTACAGTTTAATTGGTATAATCGGCATTTGAAATGCCTTTGACCATTTACATAATAAAAAAAAAGATGGTCAAGACAAAATATATACATACATTAACATTACATACAGTGTAAGCATATACACAGCATATCAAAAAAGCAACTACATGTATATATGAGCATAATTTATATCGATGTTCTAGTCCGTTTATTTGTGCTGACGTGAGGAACTATTCTGCAGCCAAGTAAATATTTAATTAGAAGGTATGTTGGTACATCAAACTGGAAGTTATGTGTACAACAAAATTAGAATCAAGATTATATATTAAAATGGATGGCATGTAGATACATATACAACAAATTTAGGATCAAGAATAAATATTAAAATGGATGGCATGTAGATACATATACAACAAATTTAGAACCAAGAATATATATTAAATTGGATGGCATGTAAGTACATACACAATAGGACAAAAATTCGAGACAATACGTATATACAGATGCTGGTAGACAGGCGAATATGTCCAACAGGAAGATATATTTTCATCAAAAAAAATAACAACATGCAAATACATACAAGAAAAACACTTGTATATATACACAATAACTTACATATGGCAGTCGGCAAGTTAATATTTACAATAGGGCGAGTCTATTTTCTCTTAACTTCGAGGCATAATATACTAATTTTGCGTTATTTATGATAATTTTATTATTTGTGCTGGACATAATGCTATAAAATTTGTTCAATGTTGGCCATGCAGGACGCGGAATGAATTTATATATTTCTTAATAATTATTAAGTTAATTGAGACATTCCAGGTGTCTGGTGACGCTAATTTTCCTACGTAATAGCATTGAACCCGGAACCCGGACATATACTCCCCTAAATGGTGTAAACTACAAAATGTACCAAGATAGTATCAGTTAGTCATAATACTAACTATTTAAGATGTAATCTAAGGTTTAAACCATACTGACACTGGTACTGGTAAATGGTTTCTTTGATCTGTTTAAATCACAATCATGTATCATTTTAATTCAATTGTCACAATTTGTGGTTTAACTAAAAAATTGTGAAAAAGATTTTAATGACTGTTTGTTTCAGGGATCTTTTGTACAAAATTGAATTAGAAACTAAAAAAAAAATTAACCCTTAAATAATCCTTTGCTAATTCTTACTACAGTCAACACTCGTTATGTCGACATTTTTGGGACCGTCAAAATTATGTCGACATATCCGAATGTCGACACAACAGGAGCCAACAATTCTGACAAATTTCCTTACCCATCGAAATTAATGATAACTTATGGTGACAGATCAAGTATATCACACTTACAGTTATCACCAAAACATTTGACGACCAAGTGTTTACGCGAAGGTCGAGTTCATAGCCTCGTTTTGAAACAAGTACAGTGCGGGATCAGCACCGCAAATATGGATTTTAGCCCTTACCGGTTTCGCTTACCCAACATTTTAATTGTAAACAAAATAATCAATAAACATGCCAGACATCTGAAAGCAACGATGATGCATTTATTATCTTTGTTTACAATGTAAAATAATTGCATTTAACTGTCGCAAAAACAACAAGCATGTTGAAATAAATTGAGAAGGCATACAAAAAAGTATTTTGGTCATCTGCCCAAAACCACGCTAGTTCAGCAGATTTTTTAATTTCATACGCTTTAACATCAATCAATAACATTTGCAAACTGTGAACACATTAATTTTTAACAAACAATGGTTCGAAACAGAAGCATTTTCACGGTCAATTAACAATGTTTCAATTTTAATAGCGTCGACACGATGTCGACATAAACAATGACAACAATGTGCGAAAATATCATTTGGGTCAGAAAACTTGTGTCGATATAAGCGGAGTGTCGACACAGGCATGTCGACTAAACCATCATATCTAAGATAGAATATAGAGCAACCCAAATCGGGGATTTGAAAGTATGTCGACATAACCGAAGTGTCGATACAACCGATGTCGACACAACGAGTTTCAACTGTATTTTGCTATAAATATGAAGGTTTGCTGTTGCCTAACATGCTTGTTATAAACCAGGATGGTTCAAGTGTATTGATGATCTATACTCCAATTTTGTAGATACACAATTTAGTGATTTCAACACAGTCTATAAATGAATTAACATGACTGTTTGACATGTTGCCTTCAGGTGATTTGTATGACATAAACTGCATTTAGTGATTTACTACATATTTTAACTTTCATTTTGAAAGACATTGTATAAAACATTTACCTATTTTATTAGTCCCCTACCGGTTTTTGACCGGAGGGGACTGTAGGTTTGCTGTCAGTCAGTCCGTCCGTCCGTTTGATTCTGACAAAAATTGTAGTTTCTATGGCAACAGAAACATTGAAAATGGCCTCAAACTGGTAGGGGGCTTCTGTATTGCTTGCAATTTTTAATAACTTGTTTATTATAATTTGATTGATATTGGTGTATGTACATTAAGCACGATGGGGTCTAATTTCTAACATACCACTTGTACATGCACTTACTTCACAAACATACCTGTCAGTGGCATAGCATCTTGGTTCTCATTGCATATAGTACTGAAGAAGCTATTTTGGTGAAATGCAGAGGCCCTTAGTATAATACTAAAAATAGGGTTCCCTACATGTTCCTGGCTTTGGTTATTAGCAGTCCAAACAAGACTACGTTCAATAAACGCTTATGCCCCCATGGAAGCTTTGTCCATAAAAAAGCTAAGTCGATCAGGGGCCATAATTCTGTTTATTGCTTTGCATTGCTTTGATAATGTAAGGGGCTTATGATGGTAAACAAGTATGTCAAGTTTGAAGACAACGCCTTGACGTAAAACGAAATTTGGGTTAACAAGAATCAGGGCTCTCGCTACACTTTTGGGAATGGGGCCAGGGGCCCTCAGGTAGGGGAAGTTCACGTCGTTTTGAAGAAAAGGGGGAATTTTGTCTTTTATAAAATTAATATCAATACTACATGTATTATAAAAGTATTACATATTAAATGAAAAAAAGCCAATTTCAAGCTATAACAACAGATACAGCAATGGCTGAACAGCAATCTTCATTGATTTTCAAAAAATTGGAGGGGATTTTTTTCAGAAAATAGGGGGAAAATGTATATTCATTTAGGGGGGAAATGGGGCCGATATTCGGCCCAAAAAATTGTCAAATGAGAGCCCTGAGAATTGAACGCTTAATAAATATAAGTCAAAGATTAGGTCAGGGTGAAGGTCAGAATGAGGTTAGGTGATACTGGCGTATTGAGAGTGTTCATATACAACATCCATGCAAGTATGAAAGTTTTGTAGCAAGCCATATTAATGCTAGAAGAAACGGTAAATTTGGGTTAACCAAGAAGTCTAAGTCCAAAATTAGGTCAAGGTGAAGGTCAAAATGGGGTTAGGTGATACAGACGTGTGGTCCACAGTGGAGATTGTTCTTATACAACATCCATGCAAGTACCCGGTATGAAAGCTTTGTAGCAAGCCATATTAATGCTAGAAGAAACAGTAAATTTGGGTTAACCAAGAAGTCTAAGTCCAAAATTAGGTCAAGGTGAAGATCAAAATGAGGTTAGGTGATACAGACGTGTGGTCCACAGTGGAGATTGTTCTTATACAACATCCATGCAAGTACCCGGTATGAAAGCTTTGTAGCAAGCCATATTAATGCGAGAAGAAACAGTAAATTTGGGTTAACCAAGAAGTCTAAGTCCAAAATTAGGTCAAGGTGAAGGTTAAAATGGGGTTAGGTGATACAGGCTTGTGGAGAGTGTCCATATACAACATTCATGAAAGCTTTGTAGAAATCCATATTAATGCTAGAAGAAACGGTCAATTTGGGTTAACTGAACGAACGGATGTACGAAAGAAAGGACGGACAGGTGAATCACTATATGCCTCCTGATCTATCGATACAGGGGCATAAAAATTGGAGTCTGGCTTATAAAGGAGCCGAGGAGCCTACCCTTATAATGGAGCCGAGGAGCCTGCCCTTATAATGGAGCCGAGGAGCCTGCCCTTATAATAGAGCCGAGGAGCCTGCCCTATCAAAGATGTTTTAAAAGAAAGTGGTACATACCGATACACGTTTTTTTACGTAAATCCTGTCAGAACATCTTGATGCGAATGATTGACTTGATAATTTCCCTTTGCCGCCGGAAGACATCTTATAATACTTTGATCAGTCACAAATTAATATCCAAGTCCTTTTAAATATTTACTGGTAAGCTATAAGCCAGAACAGCTTTATCACAGAACTAAATGCAATATATTTTTCAACTGGTATAATTATATCCCTTCCGATTACATTAATTGTATTCCATTAATTAATTCTCCTGTTCAATTAACACAACATCTGCATTCATGAACAAAACATCTGGTGAATCCAAATGATTGAAGAAAATGTTCCGGTCAATTTGACAAAACTTTCGAAATGAAACTTAAAACGTAAATTTAGCTTCGTTATCACTGTAATTGATAATAATATATATAAATATAAATAGACACGGTTAAAACTTTCCGAGTGATGTATTGTTTTAAAGATGATGTAGACATTCCAGCACTTTACTCACAGTAATAGATCTAGTGCTTGTTTTTATTGCTTCTTTGGATGCTAATGCTTGTTGAACATTAATACTTAGAATAATCCACATAATTCTGTTATATGCACATTTTATGATGAATACACGGCACTCATAATTCTAGTTGTTGTATAATCCTTCCTGATTACGTAGTTAACGTCCATTTAAATTAAAACATAATTATATACAGGTACTGTGTATTATACAGTGAGTAACACTGTGACTCTGTCAGTATGAATATTTCTCTGTCACTTTAAGATTCATAAAATGATATATAGTACCGTGCGTTATTATTAATGTTATTTATAAGATAATAGTCCTACATATGTTATATATGTACCAGTAGTCCCTGGTCGTATGCTCATACTTATGTCACTATGTGTACATTGTGATAATGAATGTCTGAATGTTTGTGCCTTTTTTTTTTGATAGTACGTTCATTATCATGGCCAAGGTATGCATATACTAGTATGTGTATAGATGAGTATCATCTACCAGGTCTGAGTCTCCCAACAATGTGATAGGTATGGCTTACATTATACATGAGCAAATTGTACCAGACAGGCGATGGTGTATACCAACATATGTTGTATAAGTTTTACATGATTAGTTGATTACTGGTTCTTTGTACTCTTTGATAATGTACAGAGTAGGGGCTTTCCCTGTTTTCTTGGTTCATGATCGAGCTGTTCATCAGGGTAGCTCTGATATTCCGACATCTATCTGATATAAAATCTGCTTTTCCTGTTAGATTATACACATTCTGTAGATAAATTAGTGATAATTATCCTCTATATTCAAAATGTAATCTACAGCAGTTATTTATTATCCAATTTTTTGCCTGTCAGAACTTTTTCACTGACGGAAGGGGCGTGTTCAATCTATAATAGACTGATGTAAGTTAATGATTGCAAAGAGGAAATTTATAACAAAATTACAAACCAATAGCTCATGGTATTTCCCAACTATATAAACGGTAAACCAGGCCTGATTTTGTGATCTATGAATTTTATAACTTGCAATTTGTTCTTTCGCTATAAATTATATCAGCAAATTTTGCCAGATTTAAGTAAACATCTACACCCTGCTACCAGAAAAGGTGTGCAGACAGCAAAGAATTATGCCACGCTGAAGACAAAAACTTTCATATTAAATCAGTAGGAAAATAAGTGTCATCTGCATCAAAACAACACTTTCTATTATATATACTGATTTGACGACTCTAACAGTATTCCGTGCAATAGAAAAGGAGACTTTGTTGGATCGCCAAACTTACTTATGAATGCACATGTTTAATGTAGGCACAAAATGACTTCAAATCACCTGCTCAGTAGGAAAATAAGGGTCATTAATGATCTGCATCAAAACAACACTTAATGAATTTGATGACCATAATAAAATAAGTAAAAAGGAGATATCACCAATTAACTTATTAATGAATGTGCATGTTTAATGTTGGCACAGAATGACTTCAATCACCTGCTTACTATTGGAACTGCTTTGTGATACTGCTACAGTATGGCTTCAATGATTAGATTGTGTCTTTGATATAAGCATACCTTCCATCAATTCAACATGTGCAAATAATTATCTTGGTGTACATACATGTATGATACTGACACATGGCCAGGGACAAACTGCGCATCACATACATTTTCTTAGCTATCTCTTGAACTCTACTGTTGCATGCAAAATACCGTATTCCCTTGTTCATTCGAGGGAATAGACGGTACCTGTTTTTTGTAGCCATTCACGTTATACATAAAAAGTTATGATAATCAAGGTATTGCAATCCAATTAGTTCTTAATTAATTTATTACTGAAAATGTTTGCAAGTCAATTCTGTCTGTTTAATTATTTACTTTAGTAGTTTTATCATTTTTTGTATTGTATTAAAAAGCATATTTTGGAGGAAAACTGACTTACACAGAACATGTTTATTATATATTTATAGATCTACATATTAATATAATTTTATTATACCTCATGTGACCTCTCAATGTATTTTGCCCATAGGGCTGCCATGTGATATTTTGTTTGATCACAGTATGCGATATTTTGTTCGATCACTAGTAGTAAAAACGAGGCTGGGCTATTTATAGAAATAGGTACTAATTGAGTCCGGAAAACACCCTGCCAGAGAGTATCTTTATACTATTTATATAATTGTGTATATTTCACATGCTGTTTTTAGTAAATCTTGTCAGTTTCTACCATCAAATCATTAATGCTTATATGGACTGAGATTGTACAAACAGAATTATATCTAAGTGCTGCTCACATTTGTTGATATTTTATTTTGTAAAATGCTTGTAATTTTGTTCGGTATAATAAAATAAATAACACATGGCTGCTTGTGTGATCAATGACATGGCCTTGGTCCAAGGAAGGAATTTCAGGAGGGTCTAGAATAGTTCTTGAATGCTTTAGTTCCAGAACATTTTTGGTGGTATATTTATCATACCGTATCAAAATAATATATTCAATCATTTAATCATGCATAATGTGCTGTATTCAGGTTTTCCCATCAGTTTTGAATGATTGGGAACGGTTATTACCTGCGGGCTCATGCTCACAGGTATATTGGATAGCTCAAAGTGAAAAGTTCATTGAGGGGCACTTGACCTTTTCTCGATGGTTTTAGATTTAAAATATCCAATAAAAAGAAGCATTTTGTTAGAATGTTGTAAACCAGACTTATTCCATTATTCCATGTGGATAACATCAGTCTTTGTCGCATTGCAATAGTTTGTTTACCGAAGAAAGCAGAACTATCCGAAAGTTCACTGTGAACGCAAGGCAATTGAGACCATGTATCTAAACAGCAGGTGTCTTCAGCTGCATAAGCAAAGCGCTTCCCGGTTGATGATAAATACAGTGGACAATGAATTACATCCCGTAGACAATACATTGCTAAATTAACAGAAGCATGGTATTGTCAGATACATGATAAATATTTTATTTATAAGTTATTTGGAATTTGTTAATTCGTTCAGCACATAACACAACCAAATAATTAGAGGATATTAGTTTGTTTCAACTGAATACGATTTATATCTCATCATAACATTTGTTGTGATAAAGTTTAAAATTACTGTTACATATTATAGTTGGTTATGTTAGATTAATGGGTACTGTCCGATATTACATGTATTTGAATTATTTGGAAAGATACATTTAAACATACACCGGAATAAATTCGATCATCATCCAAACTGCATAAAACACATCCTAAACGATACAACTAAATCATCTGCCGCAGAAAACTATTTCACTTGCTGTATATTGCTTTGGTGAACATGATCTAGGTACTAACTACTTTAAGTGTTCAACTTTATAAATGATGAAAACTGTAATGGTGGGAGAAAGAGAAGTTGATAAGAATGTAGGTCTGTATAAATATATGTTCATACAATGATTGATGGCTTGTTTTGATAACTGCTATCATTTACACTATAAATTAATCAACATGTGGTGTGTAATAAAAGATTTAATTCCCCAACAATAATTCCTAGAAAACTGGAAGTTGTATAGATGATGCAGTGAGATTGGTGAAGCCTAGGTCCCACTGAGGAATTCCACATCAGTAATGTTCTCCCGATTTCTTCTCATACCACCCGATTCATCACAATTCCTTCAGATATCACAATCCATCCCTGAAGCTTCCCCTAGACCATGAGGAACCTGTTCCCGATGTCCTGATAGCTCATTAATTGAAATCGGGAGTTCATCGCTGAGGCAAAAAATGCTCAATGGTACCTAGGCTTGAAGACTGGTAGTCAGAAGAACTTTGTATAGATGTTGCAGTGAGATAAGTGAAGACTGGTAGTCAGCTAACCTGATTATGCAGTGTGATATCACTGTTTATGACAGTAAATTCACTCACTCACACGGCCCACCATGGTGGGTGCCTTTCTGTATGTTTCATTCACTTGGAAATTATTCACTTTCCATGATTTCAAGGTTATTATATACATGTAGGTGTATAGCCTTGGAATGAATATATATAAATTTCAATGTTTACATACAAGTGCCTTCAGAAATGAGGTGTCCAGAGCGATAAAAACTTTTTCACAAGTGACTTAAAATATGTATAAATGTACTTCAAAAGTACAATTTCTGTCATTATTTATAATCTTCACCAGGCCTCAACATATATTTTTAAAAGCACTCATCCTGAAATATAGACAAAGAAGAAAACCCCAAAATCTTACTTGTCCTGCTATATAAATAAAAAAGGAAAAATTGTGCAGGACGAGCGGAGGAGTGGATTTTTTTAGGCCTGTTCAGAAATTACCATACCCTGACTCTCATACACTTGTGGCGATGGATAACATCTGGAATGAGGTGTCGAGAGTGATTAATATAAGTTGGAAAAACTTGTTTCACAATCGACCTCAAATAATTAGTATAAACTAAAAATTGACTTAATTTTGTCCACGAGATGCAAGCACCTTAATTGGTAGTTTGAAATAGACTACTTTATTTTCAATTGATTGTGAGACAAGTGCTGCTACTCATATTAATAACACTGGACACCTCAATTCTGATGGTATATTAGTAGGATCAGGCTACAAATCACTGTTCTATTATGTATCCACTGTCACAAATTAAGGGTATAATGAGAAAATATTTTAAAGTACCGGTACCCAGGTGAGCATAATATATAGAGGTACACTTGTTGATTTCTGAACTTCTACTTTCAAATCTGTTTTTAGAAACATGATTGCACTTTATTCAGAAACACCAGGACAAGATTTACAGTGTAAGATATGCCATATGGCAAGATTATATCATCCATGTTACATTCCTGCAGAACTTTCTCTGATAACATAATGAGAATGTTGCAACAATCTTTGAATAAACTGTCAGTAGTAAAAAATGACATAGATGAATAGTTGAATAATAATGTATTTAATTTTTCGGGGCTAATGTTCCTAAAATGCATGATATGTTGATGTAATACTGCCAAACTATTAGGGTCATAAGCCAGTGATACGGATGTACAAGCCCAGCATAAATTGAAAAGGAAAAATATGAATAAATTATGGCTAAAATGTCATTTAAGTCCCAAAGTTCCACAATGATGAGGACCCCTATCCATAATTAACCACCAATCTTTTTGTGTGCGTTACATTTAAACATCAATTCGGGGTTTTGCTCTATATTTTGTAGGTCCTGAAAAGGACCCATTCCCAAAGCAGAAGGAACCATTCCAAATGGAAAAGATCATCCATTTTTCCCAATTGTATGAACTTTTCATGTTACATTTTTTGTATGAACTTTTCATGTTACATTTTTTGTCATGGCCATATATTTGAAGCTCATTCACCTCTCATTTAATAGCTTTCAACTTAACAAGGGTATGTCATTGACCAATACAATTTTTGTTCAATAATTCCCAATTCACGACTGGGTCCTATTTCCAAAAGAGCCAGGAAAACCCCTGTCAATTCAAGCCTGGCTACATCCCTTCGAGACATGTAGGACAACAACAATCAACAAGTGTTCCCTGGTGAGCCTCTGAAGGATCAGTTACGAAATTCTGGAAGTAAAAACAACATGTAGTTTGATGGTATGCCAACTTGGTGTTTAACAAGGAATTGCCAAAATGTATCTCATTAACTGAACAATTGACTGGTTTATTAGACACAATGTAACCACTAATATCCAGTCAGGAATTACTCACAGGATTGGTTTGTTTAATGTATGAAAGGCCGCTTGTACTAAAAGTCTTAGTATATAGATAATCATATAATTTTATGTTTGTTTCGTGTCCTCTGGTAGGTAAAGGCAATAACTGGAAATGACCAGGGGCGTTACTGTGAGCCAGGGATACTGACGTACGCATGTGCGTAACATTAATTTGAAAAATAAAATATAATTATGGCCAAAATGGATTTAAAAGTCCAGAATTTCCAAAATCTCAGGACCCCCAACCATAACCACCAACTTCAAGACGTGTGTGCGTAACATCAATTCAAGCCTCAGGCTATGCCCTTGATGACCATGGACAAATGACCTTGAGTATTGCAGCCCCCTAATTAATTGACCCCCACTATTTTGTCAATGTTGCACCCGGCATGTGTTAAAAATATTCGATAAAGTAACAGGCCCTAACTATGTTGCCTCTATGATTAAAGTATTTATTTATATTATTATTATTATAACATCATTTCATTTTCATAAATTATTAGTATAAAGATATAGAACAATATATTCTGTCTGGTCTAATAGCGGTAATTAAGTTATATGTCTTCCCAGAGCTACAGATAAGCTGCGTATTGGGGTAATTACCCAATTAATTTTCATAAAAACCCAATAGATTTTGAGAGAAGGGAGTAAGAAAAAGTAAAGACAATCTGAAATACTCAAATAAAAAATGATATTTTAGTGAAAAATAGTACATAAAAGATCATTTACCCTATGAGTTTTATTAAATACCCAATTAAAATTTGTCAAAACCCAATCAAAATTGAAAGTAGGGGGTAAAATACCCAATGGACCAATACCTTATCTGTAGCTCTGTCTTCCTATACAAATGTAGCTGCATGTATTGTTTTCTCAGCATGGCGTATGTTATTGATACACATGTAATTATACCATCTATTATACTACATACTACCAGGTACTTCTCATTAGTAACATATACTCCCACTAATTAGTAAAATATATTAGATCGTAACCAAGTCCAGGAACAACAAACAATGATGGCAAAAGCTATAACCTAATCTCAGAGAGGGTATAGCTTGTAACATTTTACATGGCACCCGTGAAGATACGAGCACATTCATTGTCCAATCAGATTTGTTATTTTAACCAGTCTGACTGCTATTAAGAAAACACACAAAGATTATTTAGCGCCTCGGGTCAAATGTTATGTACTTATAATAACAAAACTTCAGACTCAAATATGTTAACATGGAACGTTGACCATTAGAGTCACAGAACCCGAGCAGTGTGAAGAATCTACATAATTATGACAATTAATCTGCGGAATCTCAGAGATGCAGTTAAGGCATCCGAATCTCAACACAAATTATGGTTAACGTTGACCGTTGACCACTAAGGTAACAGAACCGGACCTGTGTGCAACATATGACAATTTAAGCAAACAAATCTCAGACTCAATTGGTTCCCCAGATAACATTGACCATTGATCACTGAGGTCACAGAATCTGCAGGATAATAATAGCAAGATCTGGAATGGTAAACATATTTGATATTGATCTTATCTAATTGGAGAAAAAGAATAGCCAATCATATTACCTGTTACTGACCATGCAAGAGTTTAATATGGTGAGATCTGATTGGTAGTCCTTATCCTTAAGTCAAGTAAGATCAATATTGAATACCAACCCAGAACAACACAAAGCCACACATGGTTGAGGGAGGGGGAAGCATGAGGGGGCACACAGCATGGGGGGGGGGCACACAGCGTATCACTTACAGATTTAGGTGTACTTTTACTCTCATCAGGTCGTATTGGCATTTTGTATATTTAATGTATAATCCTGTTTAACAGTAATAAGTCACACACACACTGAATAGCTATAACATTAATGAGACTGTCTGTACATTTTCATCAAGGATTCCACGTCTCATTATACCACAGTAGTGTTCTCATTGGCAGACTCGCTGCTGTCTTTACGTAGCAATATAGCGTATGATTGTAGAGAATATATAGTGTACAAGTGCAGAAATGTACAAGAATAAAGCCGACAGTTTATTGAGGATTGTATCATTCCTTTCATTTTCTACCTGAGATATTGTCATACCAATATCATAGTTTCTTCGTACAACAGCTGTCAATGCATTACTGTTGTATCATCTACCTTCATTTATGTTCGCTTAGAACAGAACATCCCTGGTATACACTTGTCTAATAAAATCATTTTTGTAATTACTTTATTCTAGGCTGTGGCTATTTCATATTATTCTGCGGCGCTTGAAAGCGCCGTAGTACTGTAAAGGCTTTTTGTAAATGCCCATGTACCAATCGCAACTTCTTGCACCAATCATCACCATACTGTCCGAAATATCCCGAAAAAAGGCTCACCATACTGTCCGAAATATCCCGAAAAGGGCACAGTTTTAACTACGCATTTCTGCGGGGCTATTTGCGGGCCTATTTGATTATCCGAAATATACGTAATGATCCGTTGTTTTTTGTTTTAAGGCGCGTGAATACCACCCGTTTTCTTACTGAAACTGATAATTGCTATTCTAAGTGACCATGCACTTATCGCTACTGCTTGTGTTACTATATGGCTAACATTCTCACAGACTCCAAGGTCTCCAATGGTCCTCAGAAAGTTTTAGCCACATAGATGTGTTTTGGTCATATTAATGACGATAAATCTGAATAGTATTTCAGATATATTCAGACTGAATATAATTTTGATAAATCTCAGTACTAAATGTTCAGCAACATTTTTAGATCCATTCATAAAAGTTTCAGCTTGATTCCACTACATGGACACAGATCATACATGCAGAACCTGCCCCTGTGAAATGAACTGTTACAGTTCATGAATTTTTCATGAAATATATAAGAATAGTTCATTTCCATATATTATCATGAAAAATTCATAAAAAATCATTGAACTCTAAATGAGACTTTTCTTGAAGTGACCATGAAATATTGATTCATGAACTGGGCATGGTTCATGAACAGGGCATGAGTCATACCATCAAGGATTTTTTAAGTACTAATCATGCACAGATGTTCTTCAATAAATCATGAACTGTTGAAGGACAAACTGATTTTATGTACAGTTCATGAAAATAAATGTTCATGAACAATTCATGAACTTTTTGCTATATATCTCTATTGTCTCATTTAGACTTCATATTTTGGACATGAACTGTTCATAATTACACATTTCATGACAATTTCAAGGACAAACATATTTTATGTACAGCTCAAGAAGATAAATGTATTCATGAACAACCCGTGAAATAAACTAAGTGTATCAAAATGCATAAAATGAAGCTCTATAATGCGTGTATGAAGACTTAAAGTCCAAAATGTGTTTTAAGTATAAATAGTAAATATATTATTGGTACAATGATTGCCTCATAATATTAAAAATAAGAAAAGAATCATTGTGCAGGTATATAAATGTTCATATAAGTTGCAAATCGGGAACATAGCTGAAGGATGATGTATGTGCCTGAATATCAGATGAAACCTACTGGAACATTGTTATTTTATCATTACAATTGTTTGCCTCAATCAGATTAATAGTTTAGCTACCTTTTGTACCTTTTGCAACATGATTTTCTGTTCACATTGTTGTTTTGAACAGTTTGAGTATATTTTATTTGATATATCTCATTTTCATATTTACATGCATGCTCCATAGCTTTTCAAAGACTACACTAACTGAGTTAAAACTACCAACTATTCAATTTACTAAAATTAGCAATTAATAAATACACAAAATGTATTACATTTATCTAAGACAATATACAGTAACCTTATATAATATAAATAAATAAACATACAAAAAAGACGCATTGTTTCTTGAACACTTCATGAAAACTAATTCTTAAAACCTCATGCTAGGCGTACCCCACCCACTTGCTAATTTGTTTTCCTATATTTTTCACACAACTTTTCTTAAAATAAGATATTTAAAGTCACACAAGATACTTTTAAACTTGACATGCATATGTCTGCAACTTACCTTTTATAAGACCACTCATTAAGATAAAAACACTCAATAAAATTTGTCAAACATCAGCACATGTCATTGCTGGCAGCCATTTTGAAAATATGTCATGTCATCAACATGTGACAGGAAGTCATGTTTCATGAACTTTTCATGAATTAATTGATGAACATTTCACAGATGGTTGAAGAACAGTCTAGAAATGATAGTTCATGAAATGTTCATCAGGTACCTTTTATGGCTGGATCAAGGACAGTTAATGAACTCTTAAGTATTCATCAAAAAATCATGAACTGTTCATGAACACATTTTAAGGTCAGTTCATGTCCAAAAGTTCATGAACCAGGATCAAGAACTGATCAATACCTGTTCATGAACAGTTCTTGATTGGAGTCAAGTGTCCATGAAATCATGAACTACATTTCGCAGGGGTGAACATGGAGAAATGGAATACTGGCTTTTGTCAGCAAAATGTTCAATTTCAGCTTGATTCAGAAAGAAGCTGGCTTAGGTTTTTCATGAGTGAAGTCATTTATTTGTGCAGTGGTGTTTTTTTACCTCATTTAGCATCTGTGTTTATCATTCTGTGAATGTCTATGAAAGTGACTCACCCTTATTTTCATTACTGGTTATTGCTATTTAACGTCAATATACTTATTTCCAGACTAATTGCTAATTAGATAGGGTATAATAAAATGTTGGTTCCACTTCTGACAGAATGTATATAAGACATCATACCTGGTTTGTGATTGTAATACAGTACTTTGCCTCATGCAGAGTAATTGGTGAATAAAGGGAGAATATAATTATACTTAAATAGAAAGTGTTAAATTTGTCCATAATTATATTCTCTTTGAAACATTCCTCATTTGAAATTTTACAGAAGTCATTGAAAAGTACCTGATTTTGACAAAAACACCACTTAAATTTAAGTAATTTAAGTTTCCTGCTAATAGAAAACAGACAAAAATTACAAAACAGATAAAAAATGATGAAAAAGTGACAGAAGTGATATATCTTTAATAACAATCAACACACAGCTGCATTCACTCATACTTCTTACTCACAGTTACAAGTGGAACTGTCCACTGTATGCACTTGAGCATCTTAATACTAAATTAAGCTAGCTATAAGTAGCTCTCATTTTTTCATTTAACTCTAAGACAGATAATGCTGGTTCTTTTAGTCCTTAAAAAGTAGGGAAGATGTACCTTTGAAGTACTTTTAAATTTTTATGGAGATTCTGTATGAATTGACCAAATATCTTTAATTACCTATATTTAGTTGTTAGGCCCACCCAGATCAGACATGACATTATGGAATGATTGTGGATTGTAACGGATAGATTGATCTATAAAGCCCGATAAAAAATATTGAACATTTATTTCTCATGCAAATTAAGGAATATATCACCACTAGCAGACAATTTGTAGTCACTATTCGAACATGATTATCAAACAACTGATAGGATTTGTAAACAAACATGTTAGATGATTATATAATATGCTTCAGGTTAATTATACTGACAGTGTTATAGTGCGCAGGCTTTCTACTGGGCCCTACTATTCCTACTTTTCCCTACTATTTTGATCTGAGCTGTACTTTGCCCTACTTTTTCTCAAAACAGCCCTATTATCCCTACTTTTTCATCTTCAACTGAAAATAAAAATTGAATTAAGTGCAAAATAATACTAATTTGTTCTTTTAGTTGTACTTTTACTAAGTTGTAATTGAACTAAAAGGGTCAAAATTCCTTTTTATCCCTACTTTTTAATGTCAGAAATTCCTACTTTGCCCTACTTTTTAGATAAAATTTGCCCTACTTTTGCCGTACTATTTTTTAAAGAGGCAGTAGAAAGCCTGAGTGCACCCTGAGGATGATGTGATATTTACAAACATGAATCGATTTGGTCAACTGTTGAAAAAACGGCTTTACAAATTACTTAAATACACAGATAATGTGAGGTTTTGTACTAAAGACATAACAGATAAATTGTGCACATCTGATAATCCACCTTTGTGGAATACACCAAAATTTCCCGCCTTTCTCATTACCATGGGAGCACTATACTTACTACATTGTTACTATATTGACTGGTGTATGCAGTAAATAAAGTTAAATTTTACAATGAATCAGATCAGTATGTGGAACTCAACGACTATTATTATAACAACAGATGAGTTTATCTCTTAGATCTATTGTTACCAAGTCATATCAGCTTAAATTAAACAATAAATAAGTTACAATAAACCCTCATCATAGTTAAACATGAAAATGTATATATAGTTACATAATGCTCAAATATAGAATTATTATACAAAAGTATGATATACAAAGTGCAAATAACATACATTGTATTAAAATTTAACTTGACTTACCCTACGTTTTCTATCCATTTTATCCTGTATTTCTCCTAATTCCATGAATTATTCTGTATTTTCATACAAATTTGTCATCCTATAACTACAAATGTACTCCTAAAGTGTTTTAAAAGTATGATTCATGCCTATAATTATCACATCCTCAAGCTACCAGCTTCATTTACATGAAATATTAGCTCCAAGTATCCCCTCTGTCACTCCCACGACACTTTCATTGAATAAATTCACATCAATAATTCCTAAACAATAGCTGATAATTCTACAAGTTCAGTACATTTTGAAACATCAATTGAAATTTGAACCCAGGTATGTAAGAGCTAATTAATATTAGACTTGCAATGCTTAAAGCGTATGAAATATTGAACGAGAATCGTTGATCTTACTGAGAATGGATCAATAATAACGTGTATTATTGTTTCATCAATAAGGACCCATCATCTGTATCCTGTATGTGCTTGTATGTTTGAATCCCGAGGGATAATTAAACATTTACATTGTTATGTTTTTTCATTGGTCTGTTCGTCTGCTGATTATGTGTGTCTTGTATCTAAGCCTGTGACTGTCATGGACTCGTGGCGCATGATACTTCTGCAGCTGAGCATATCCTGTATTGGGATGAACAGTTAGCATTGTCTAGTATTATTTAAGTGGGTTAATGATTATGATAATTATTATACGTCCATCCTACTTAATTAACAATTACATAGTATGAATAATTTATCTAATTATATTGCTGGCTTAAATATGAATTATGCATGTTACATGTACTGTTAACCAATTTACTTTCACGAATACTAACTTTCGCATTTTGCCTATCATTGGCATATTCCCGACTACAAACCTTCGTGTTTTTAAGTTTCCTGCAATGTCCATATTAATGTTTTAAGCACTTTTGGGGCGACTTAATTTCGCAAACTTTTACCACTCGCAAACTCCATGTAACTGAATTGCGCGAAATAATTACTTGGTTTACACAGTACATACGACTTGATAAAATTTGGTCCCCTTATAACAGCAAAGCATGCTGTCTTCCTGACGTGTCATTTAAATAAAGTAAGGGGCCAATTTAGTTTCCCAGATGCCATCAAAGTGCCTTTTTTAACAAGGAGCCTTAAATCGGCCATCTATTTTATTGCTGAAATAGCATCTGTGGGCCTCATGAGAGGTGGGGGGATACTAATGCTAGTTTATAAAATATGGCCCTAAGGCACATCTGTCCATACTTGTCCCTACCATGGGGTATAGACCCTCAAGGGGCCAACCTGGTTGCGCTCAAAAGGGAGTAGGGGGCCTTCATTGGACCCTAACTTGGACAAAAGGCCCCCACAGTTGACAATAGCGGGCCATAATGGCTCTTGGCCCTAAATTTCTTCAAAAGAGTTGGCCATCCTTGTAAAAGTTGTGGGGACTTTTTATATATTTGTTTCTTTTATGTGGTGGATTGATTATGTTGCATTTGGGAAATTGGTGAAGTCATTACAAACCAACAATAATGTTTGTAGAGTATAATGCAGATAGGAACATTGGCAGTGAGATAATATTGTTGGCTCCAGATGCATTTTCTCATTTTGTGAATTGCCATGTTATGACTGTTGAGACTATACATAACAAAAGATGTCCAGTTCATTTGTCAGTATATAATTATAAAATGGATGCTTATATGTATATAGTTACTTACTTAAGCATTTGCTAAATGGCTGCTTACAACAGATGTCTGTTAAATAAAAAGGATTTAATTGGCTAATTATATAAAAAGCTGTAAATTAAAAGTGTATTTAATATGAAAATGGTTCTTCCTTGGCTAACAAAGACTGGTGGTTAATGACTTTCTGACATTGGCTTGTCTGTAAAATACAACTACCGGTAAGGTACTATAAATGTACAGGGGTTCCACTAGCTTCTGAATCTGAAGGGTCATTTTAATACTTTTGACTGAATTTTTTCATTTTTTAGGAAAAATACCCATGCTTTTAACAGAAAAATTGACTACTTCAAACCAAAATGTTGAGGGTCAAAATGTGGATTTTGGGAAATTTCAAGGGTCCAAACCTGCCTACTCCAGAGTCAAATGGAACCTCTGATTCACATGCTGCATTGCTGCATATTGAGGTTACCTCCCTTTACATATAGCTATCCTATATTCCTAATTGGCACCTCATAAATTTTATAATTCATTAATAATGTTTATTATTATTATTAATAATGCATGTAGATGACATATTTATGCTTTTCAAATATCATTTAAAGGTCATGTTAACTAGTGTCCTCAATAAAACTGTGACATCATGCTAATGTATCTGGCATTTTCATCTTTATAATTGCAGCCTTAATGCTCCTCACTCACATTTGGTCGGTTGGTCTGGTCATAATAAGTTAGCAGGTTTAAGACCAAATCATGTCCAATTGATGATTACGTCAGGCAATGCTGGAGTCTAATGGTCCGCAAACAAATGGACAAAATTAGGTCATGACATACGCAGAGCAACCATTTATGATATTAAGTGGTCAAAGGTGCAGACTCTGTTGTTTTGTACATGTGACGCTTTTGCTGCCATGAGTTACGTGGCCATAGATGTTTCATTGCAATTTCTATTATTTTGGACATGTTTTGTTCCATTGCAAATATTTGCGGCCTAAATTAAACAGAGATTTTCTTAAAACTTGAGTTGAGATGCTTTGTTTGAAATATGAAGTAATGTTATGATTTGTCAGTTTCCTGGGTACTTACATGTACCAGAATGTATGAATGCATACAATACTAATAGAAGGAGAACTGTAGATGATGGTAGTATATTACATTGCAATGTAGTTATGAATACTTTGGTAAAAAGGGTTTTTAATGCATTTTAACAACATGAGTACTAGTCTAACTGTGTTTGGTTGCCATTAACATAGGTCATGTATGTCTTGATTGATGGTATTGAAATGCGGAATCTCTGTTGATGTCCGGAATATTATACTAGTGCTGGCATGATGATAGTGTAAACTCATTTCTTGCTGAATCGACAGCAAATTCAGAATGCATCTGCTGGCCTTACAAAAGCTGTCATTTTTTACTCATTATGTAAATATATACAAAATTGTATAAATACACAACTTATATTTTCTTGGCAAAGAAACAACAGGATTCCACCCCCACACTGTATACACTAAGATGTGTTTTTGCATTGTTTACGGTGTTTATTTCTCGAACAATTTGTTGGTTCAAGGCCAATACTGTGACTACTGTGAATACTCGTACAGTTTAATCTTGTTCCTGGTTACTTTGTCACTTAATGAGGTACTATACTTGTTGTTTTATATTGAGGTATAAGTGAGTTGTTATCAAGATAAACATGATAAGGTACCGGGATAATCAGCATTCTTAAAAGTTCATGGTAACCAGCTGAAACATCTGTTTTATGAATACAGTACAACCTCCCCAGAGTGGCCCTCTGTAGAGCACCAACCTCTGTGTAACATACAGTACAACCTCCCCAGAGTGGCCCTCCATAGAGCAACAACCTCTGTGTAACTTACAGTACAACCTCCCCAGAGTGGCCCTCCGTAGAGCAACAACCTCTGTGTAACATACAGTACAACCTCCCCAGAGTGGCCCTCTGTAGAGCACCAACCTCTGTGTTACTTACAGTACAACCTCCCCAGAGTGGCCCTCTGTAGAGCACCAACCTCTGTGTAACATACAGTACAACCTCCCCAGAGTGGCCCTCTGTAGAGCACCAACCTCTGTGTAGCAACACCTTCAAAAGTTGCTATTTACTGTAAATTGAACCTCTGTAGAGCAACAACCTCTAAACAATGACCGATATTTGCAGCTCCCAAAGGGTGTAGCTCTACAGAGGTTGTGCTGTATGTACATTGTTGGTACTTATATTAGAGCCTGAACTTCAAGCTTAAGTGAGAAATTGGAGCATCTTGTTGTTGTTGTTTGTGACGACTGAGACAGTTGTAATTAAGTGCATGGTTTTTCACCGCCAGATCGGCCAATTGATCTCCAACTTTGAGGGACAAAATTGGAGTACATCACTCACTCACATTACAAAATACAATGTTTAAATCTATTGAACACCACCCAAGGCTGCAATAATGCTGTAAAAAAAAATGTTCCCCTAAGCCTTTAGGTCCCACTGACTAAGAATTTTTTGCCTGGGCGATGTACTCCCGATTTAAGTTGATGAACTATCAGGACAGGTTTCTCGTGGTCTAGGGGAAGCTTCGGGGAAGTCATGAGACAGTGTATGATATCGGAAGGAATTGTGTTGTATCAGACGAAATTGGGAGAACATCGCCAATGTTGAATTCCTCAGTGGGACCTAGGCTTAAAGTGAATAAATAATATAGGATGTTCATACTTTTGATATAATGTATGTGTGTGAAAAACTCCATGACATCTAAATTAACACAAAGCGGGAAGACTGGGACAGAATATATTTATATGAAGTAACATGTAACAATTATTCATCGGCTTTCCGACAGTTCTACTGTAAGACTCCAAGTTATATAATTATACAGCTTGTATACTCTAGTATATCTCTCTGACACAAAAAGTATATCTCTCTGACACAAAAAGTATATCTCTCTGACACAAAAAGTATATCTCTCTGACACTAAACATTTATTTTCAAGCATGTCACTGCATTTGTTACAACATTGTTATTGTACATACACTAGAGTCAAACCTGTATTATAGTTCAATTTTGAACCCTGAGCCATGACCTTTCCGCCTAGTCCATTTTGGCGGGTAGACCATGGTTTATTACGTTCGGAGGTCATTATTTAATGATATGGATCTTACAGATATTTGTTTGTTATCGAATTACAGTTTAGTGCAGTCGGCAATGTTCAGAATCTCCAATCCTAATTTGGTGGTCGAGTTTTTTTAAAGAGGCTATTAGTTGAAGTGTTTTTTTTAATTGATCCATACAAAGGTGTCGATTCAATATATTTTTTATTTTTACTTATTTCGATTGTGTATTTCGATTGCTTTAATACTGGCAACCAATGTATTACGTTGATTAGCCGTCAGAGCGTTCTACAATATACATGTAACAAATATGGTTTGTCATATAATATTACTAGTACAACATGGATTTTGCAAATAACATGCATTTAAAGAATATAAAATGAAAATGTTAAAAAATAATTTGGTGAGATTCAGACAAAAGTTATTTTACAATGTATCGAGCGCTTTACCGTCACCACAATTCCGACACATGAAATAATTGGCCTTAATTGTAATATTGTAATATTTACGTTGCTTGCTAAACCTACACCAAACTTTATCGAAGAATGGTTGAAACCTTAAAAGTGCATTCACGGCTCAATGCTCGAAATCGAACTATAGTACCTGCCATTTTGAGGTGGTTATAATATGGTATTATAATTAGTATACATTGAATATTTATAAGACACTATAAAGAAAGAAGCTGGAGATAGTGGAGATTGCCTACTTGTATCTACAGTCTTTGTAGTGATACAATTGAAATGTTTCCATTTTTTCTAGCAGACTGACATCTGTTGAAATTGCAACACCTTGTTAAGCTTACATCATTATAATACAGTTAACTTTATAATTAGGCAATACATTTGGATTAGTTAAATTCTCAATGTGAATTGTTTGTTTATGCTAGAACTTGAAACATCCTGGCATTATGATGATTAACTAATGATGGTGTAATTACCCAGGTGTGTGTTATGACTTCTTCAATAGTTTCTTGATCTTGAATTTTGTTTTTTTCTCCTTTCAGCTGCAGCATCACGTTTGAAGTTGTTGTTAAGTTTTGCTGTAGGTGGTCTGTTAGGGGATGTATTTCTACACTTGTTACCTGAAGCATGGGCACATATTAGACCAGGTAAATAACGTTATACACATCCTCTCTGTTAGGGGATGTATTTCTACACTTGTTACCTGAAGCATGGGCACATATTAGACCAGGTAAATAACGTTATACACATCCTCTCTGTTAGGGGATGTATTTCTACACTTGTTACCTGAAGCATGGGCACATATTAGACCAGGTAAATAACGTTATACACATCTCTCTGTTAGGAGATGTATTTCTACACTTGTTACCTGAAGCATGGGCACATATTAGACCAGGTAAATAACGTTATACACATCTCTCTGTTAGGAGATGTATTTCTACACTTGTTACCTGACGCCTGGGCACATATTAGACCAGGTAAATAACGTTATACACATCTCTCTGTTAGGGGATATATTTCTACACTTGTTACCTGAAGCGTGGGCACATATTAGACCAGGTAAATAACGTTATACACATCTCTCTGTTAGTGGATGTATTTCTACACTTGTTACCAGAAGCATGGGCACATGTTAGACCAGGTAAATAACGTTATACACATCTCTCTGTTAGGGGATGTATTTCTACACTTGTTACCTGAAGCATGGGCACATATTAGACCAGGTAAATAACGTTATACACATCTCTCTGTTAGGGGATGTATTTCTACATTTGTTACCTGAAGCGTGGGCACATATAAGACCAGGTAAATAACGTTATACACATCTCTCTGTTAGGGGATGTATTTCTTCACTTGTTACCTGAAGCATGGGCACACATTAGACCAGGTGAATAACGTTATACACATCTCTCTGTTAGTGGATGTATTTCTACACTTGTTACCAGAAGCATGGGCACACATTAGACCAGGTTAAATAATGTTATACACATCTCTCTGTTAGGGGATGTATTTCTACACTTGTTACCTGAAGCATGGGCACACATTAGACCAGGTTAATAATGTTATACACATCTCTCTGTTAGGGGATGTATTTCTACACTTGTTACCAGAAGCGTGGGCACATATTAGACCAGGTAAATAATGTTATACACATCTCTCTGTTAGGTGATGTATTTCTACACTTGTTACCTGAAGTGTGGGCACATATTAGACCAGGTAAATAATGTTATACACATCTCTCTGTTAGGGGATGTATTTCTACACTTGTTACCAGAAGCGTGGGCACATATTAGACCAGGTAAATAATTTTATACACATCTCTCTGTTAGGGGATGTATTTCTACACTTGTTACCTGAAACGTGGGCACATATTAGACCAGGTAAATAATGTTATACACATCTCTCTGTTAGGGGATGTATTTCTACACCTGTTACCTGAAGCGTGGGCACATATTAGACCAGGTAAATAACCATTGATTCCACTTGACTCGGTAGAAAGGGTTTGACCGGTAGAAGGGGTTTGACCGGTAGAAAGGGTTTGACCATAGAAATTTTTTAAAAAATGTCACATTTTGACTGTCAAGATTTTGTCTTAATATCACAGCTATTTTGCCTATAAATTTGTATAATGGAGTTAAAAATTTCAAAAGACCCTTCAGATTCAGAAGCTAGTGGAACCCCTGAATATATGGTTATAATTTAAGGCTAATACAAATTTTAATATCAACCGTCTTACATGATGTCTTTGTTATAAAAGTTTGTCAAATTGTTAAGTTTACAAAGCTGCGATAGATGCGATCAGAGACGGGCCCACAATAGTATACTAAGGTGGCTTCCATTCATGGACAAACCAGTTGAAAAAAGTTAAACGAAAAAAAAAATTTCTTTCATGTGGCTAAAATGTTCTTTAATGTGGCTAAAGTTAGACACATAACTATTCTTCATTCCGTATTGTAGCCACATAACTACCCGTCCGTATTGATGATTCCATTATATCAGAACACATTCTATGAAAGAATTGTTTCTGCTACATTATTTAAGAAACAAAATATATCTGTTGACCAATGACATTGTTAAAGAGCAAAAATTGTGACAGAATGAGTAAGAAATATATCATATATATTTTGTCATTTTTTTTAGAAAAATCCAACCTTGCTGTGCCTAAAAAAGTTTTTTTAAAGATTTATTGATGTAAATTTTATCATGTTTCAAAATATGTAATATTATAGTAGGTAGACTATTTTTTAGTTGAAATTAACTTACTGTAAACCAATTTACTTTCGCGAATACTAACTGTCACATTTTGCTGATCGTCATTATATTCGCGACTACAAATTTTCGCGGTTTTTTGTTTCACGCAACGTCAATATTAATGTCTTTAGATCTTTTGCGATGACTTAATTTCGCAAAATTCTACCACTCGCAAACCCTGCAAAATTAAATCACATGGAATAGTTTCTTGGTTTATAGTACATTAATGGTTTACTGTGAATATTTGTTCTTGTAGATGCTGATTTCCATGAAGCACATACTCGTATTGGATTGTGGGTGATTTTAGGCATGTTGTCTTTCCTCATTATTGAAAAAATGTTTGCAAAAGAAGACGAATTTGAACATGTAAGTTATGAGTGAATCATAGAAATGTTCTTATAATCAGTGAATGTCCTTTCTTCACCAATATTTTTGTCACTAAAGGATGCTGAAATTGATGGTCCAAGTTTGAATTTATTGGTTTTAGCAGTATAAATATTATACTAAGGTTAAATTTTATTATATGCACATTGACAACAAATATTAATATGTAGGGTCAATAGCAAAGTCACTCGTTTATGGGTAATCATAAAACTCAACTGACTCTGAACTCGAATCACTTTCTACCAGAATAACATAAAACCGTATCTGTATACCACTAATTTAAGTAAGCAATGTTGGTTGGTCTCTTGTGGACTCCATAACTTCTCTTATAGTGGGGTGACAATTGGTGAATTTTTGGGGTGAGGCGACAACTAAAGTAGAACAAGCAATGTTATATACCAAAATGTTCGCCTATGTTTGTACAATATGGAACTGCTGGCATAAATTGTCAATCCATGGTGCAGGCCCGGAAATCCAAGATGGCCACCATAATTTACGAATTCAGTTAGGATCAAGTGAGTGATCTTATAATGGCCTATTTGACCCACTATATGTTATATGAATTGATGTTTTATAGTTAGAAGATGAGTGTTCCGAGGCTCAGGCTGAAGACGAGGAACTTCGATGTCGACAAATTAAAGAAGTTGCAACTACATCATATAGCAACCAGGATAATGGTGTAACTAAAAACACTCGTCAGAGAAACAGCAAAAATAATAAAAAGAAGAAAAACTCTCCACAGACAAATACTGTGCAAACTGTAAAAAATAACGGGATTTTAAAAGAAAGGTCAGAGAAAGGCAAAAATACTGAAAGTATAAAGGTATGTAGATCCTGACCCGATCTCCAGAAACATCTCAGTATGAGCTAAATCTCATCTCAAATATTATCATGTGTCTTTAAGTTAATTTCTGTGAGAGACAGGACTCAAAATTGGCATTTTAAAACAAACATTATTCTGAAGTAATTACAGTAAAATTTCAAGAGCTCGATTTCAGATTTATCTCAAATACCGACTCCTCATTTGAGCAAAATATCAATTTGAGATGAGATTTTCATTTGAGATGCTTTTAGGAATAAGGGCCAGTTCAGTGCTTGAAGTGTTCGCCCCCTGTTAAAGATTTGGAGGTGTAATGTTTTGTAGTTGTTGATCAGTAAGTCTACCTGCCCGTTAGTAAGTCCATAGATCAAATGGCTTAGAGAACTGTTTTGCCGAGGAATGTTCCTTAGCATGGTATGAATGACGTAGTCAATAGGTGGCAAAAGTCCTGAGATGGTGACCAAATATCATCATAGTTCTTTACTATTAAAGGAATTGTAATTTGTTCTGGTATTTTGTTTCGACTATATATGGACTTATTCAACTCTTGTACTATTGAATGTACTTGTAGACCATTATTCTTATCTTTGTTATTATAACACAACTGTTCATAACAAACAGAACATAGTCTTAAAGTACTTGACACTAACTCGGTCAGTTAGTAGGAATGAAAATCACAAAAACTAAAATTCTCAGAAATTCTCAATTTTAAGTCATACAAAGATGCCTCATGAATACAAAGGTGCCTACAATAAAGCTTGTGTTCTAGATGTTGATAAGTTTCCCTAGTACCTATGTGTGGAAGTTCAGGGCTGTTTTCGTTTTAATAGGGGCCATTAAAACCTTTCAAATTATGCAGTTTTCCCTTAAATGAAGAATTAGTACTTCAAATTCTATAAAATCAATTTTCCATAATACTATACTAAATATTTCTAGGGACCTCATTCCCAAAGTTGGAAAAAAGAAAAAGACCATGTTGTGATGATAGTATAAATATGAAATTAGGCAGGACTGTCTCTAAGACTGGCATCAATAACTTCATGCACTATTTCGCTGGCGTAGAATGAGAAGGTCATAAGTTCAAAATATTTTGAGAAAACAAGAAAATTATGTCTTAAAACTTAAAGTAACTTAAAACTCTTTACTTATGGAAAAACAAGCTTTTTCAACTTCAGTTTGGTCAGCATGACCATGATTTTCATGAAAATAGGCTCATAAGAACAACTTTTGATGCAGATTTCAAATGTGCATGAGTCTTATAAGGTCGTTAGTAGCACATACGTCCTTCTCATTCTAAGTCAGCGATTTGTTAAAATTGATTTTCCAACTGTGTTTGATTTAACATTTTATGTTGTATATATTGGTTTATAATGAGGTCATGGTTTAGGACAAAATTCATGATGTGTCGAATTGAGTTAATGACACTGACAGATACATTGACTGATACTGTCCTGTATCTTCTGATAATAAGTTCATTAAAGTAAACCTCGACTTATATAAACTTATACTCATACGTGTAACATTCAATTGTTATCTTATTTCATTCACTAATGATAAATAAATTCATTATTATACCCCCAGATACATAGTATATGGGGGCTTTATTGGAGTCATGCTTGAGGTTGGTTGGTCTGTTGGTTGGTTTGTTGGTTGGTTGGTTGGTCCGTACAAATTTTGTCCGCGCTATTTCTCGCAACCGTTTGGCGTATTTCATTGAAACTTTGCATGACTGATCAGTACCAAGTCTAGTTGTGCATATCGTCGACGGACGTTGGTCGGATTAATTTTAAGGGAGTTATGGCCCTTTATTTTTTATACTTTTAAATTTTGTTCGCGCTATTTCTCTGCAACTGTTGGTCGTATTTCATTGAAACTTAGCATGACTGATCAGTACCAAGTCTAGTTGTGCATATCGTTGGCGGACGTCGGTCGGATTAACTTTAAGGGAGTTATGGCCCTTTATTTTTTAATACTTATTAATTTTGTCTGGGCTATTTCTCTGTAACCATTGGTCCTATTTCATCGAAAGTTTGCATAGCTCATCAGTACAATTTTTAGTTGTGCATATCATCGGCACACGTTGGTCGGATCAATTTTAAGGTAGTTATGGCCCTGTGTTTTTTACACTTATAAATTTTGTCTGTGCTATTTCTCTGTAACCATTGGTCGGATTTTAATGAAACTTATTATAAATGATCAGTACCAAGTCTAGATGCGCATATGGTGGACACACGTTGGTCTTATCAATTTTAAGGTAGTTATAGCCCTTTTGTGCTTTACACTTATAAATTTTTCTGTGCTATTTCGCAACAACCAATAGTAGGATTTCAATAAAACTTTGCATGACCGATCAGTACCAAGTCTAGTTGTGCATATATGACTGTGTCAAGCAGTTGCTTGGGGTATTCATCACATTCAGTGATATTTCTTGTTGATGATTAAAGAATGTGTTTCTGTATATGACAAAAACTTGTAACAAAACTTTATTAAGCCCCAGTATCTACTGATGCGGGGTCTTTACTCAATCAGCAACGAAACCAGGCTTGAATTGATGTTACGCACACAAGCTTTGAAGTTGGTAGTTATGGTTGAGGGTCCTCGTGTTTGTGGAAATTTGTGACTTAAAAATAGAAAAGCTTTTCTTTCCGTATTTATATTTCTACTTTTCAAGTTAATGTTACGCACATGTGTACATCCATATCGCTGGCTACGCCCGTGTCAATAACTGTCTAAGTACTAAAGTAAAATATGATTTGGTTTCCTTCCCACAACCCATGTCATTTAGTATTTCAATATAATTCCACAGGAATATTCCTTGAGTGACCTTCTACCAAATTCCTTATTTCCTCATCGATTTGTTTGTAATCTTCTGTGTACACATAATAGGCTATGTCACTGTCACCAGATCCTATTTAGATTATAGACATGGTACTTAGTTGAGCGAATTCTCAATACATATTTTCATGTAGGGCGATATTGATGAGAAGGTAACGGGAGGGGATATGAAATATTTTATTTTAGCCTAATTAAGGTGAATAAACAGGTTACAGTTATGATTGGACACTTTTCATGGGCAGTTTTAACTACCGGTATATTAAGGTTTGTGGGCCGAGTTTGATTAGATTAGATAGATGGGTCATTGTACTGTTCACCTATCGGTACAATTATAGTATATGATATATCCTGGGGTAATAGTGTATATATATGTGTATCACCGATTTATTATATCAAACATGATACAAGAGTTAGTTATTGCAGTAATAATAAGTAAGAATATTTGATAATTATGGATGACAGGGTATTGGAGACTGTGCAACGACAATAGTCCACCAAAGCTTTGAGGGATTTCCTAGTTTCCTGTTTTCTACATCCCTAACTCTGATTTTAATGTTTATAGTCCAAGGACACATGTTTATGAACACACATGTATCTGTTGGTCCCACAAACAGATTTCTATTGGAACTTCCTAATTATTTCTTTACTCATGATACTAAATATTATCATGCAATCAAAATACATACTGTAGTGTTGCTCATTTGATTTTTCATTGTTTATAGATAAATGACACAGCAAATATAAATGGGATCCACAAAATTAATCAGGGACTGAACGTGTATATATTTTGAATAAAGGGCTACATAAATTTGGTTAGAATAAGAATATTTTATTTAACCAATCAAGGGTCATATTACATGACATGTAAATCACAGTATAAAAATCTAATGAACAATAAAACAAAATAAAATGACACAAAATAAGGATGCTAAAGAAAAGAAGGCTTAATTATTTTAACAAGTTAACTAAGGCAAAAATACCTAAAATATATATGTTTTTATTTTCCTTTTATAATTCCATATATATATATATACACAAGCCACATTTTATTTCCTAAGGTTTATATTCTAGTCAACTTTCCATTAGATTTGGTATGATAATGATAATGTATGGCGAACCTGGAACCCCATTTGCTAGGGAAAACCTGCATGAGCCTATAATTTTCTAAAAGTTTAAATTTTTCTAATTTAAAAGTGGAATCACGTGTTTCTAATACTTTATTTTCTCTAGATATTGTATGTAATACATACTTCGTGGAGTGCCTACGTCTGTATCTCAGGGTCTAATCAAAATGTAGGATGTGCTTGCCAAAACAATTCATTTTTCAATTGATTTTTACAAATTCTATGGAAAATTCCAATGAAACAATTTAACTGATTCAGTTATTCACACAGTTACTATCTGTGTTTGACACCTAGCTTTAGTTCTGTTCATGTATTGAAATTGCTTGGAACTTGAAAGACATATTCAAAGTATTACAGTTCCGGTAAGACTTACACCTTATCAAGGGAGATCATTCTTGCTATTACAAAAAAGCTGCACTTCAGGGTACTGTTTTATCAAAGCACTTTTGAAAATTGTAAACTTACGACCAAATATAAATTCGTTTTAATTTGTTTACAATCATGAAGTGTGGTAAAGGGATCTGCAATACTTATAATGATTCAGTTACTGATCCCCTACAAACCATATCCATCACCAATGTGCAGTTGTTAAAGAATTATAAAGACTTTAAATTTGAGAGTAACTTGAAGATTTTGGTAAGTGCTTTGATAAAACATTATCCTGGTGTCAACACATTCTAATTCATCTCATATCATTATACTGTTTGATGTTTAAAGTAAAAACTTACAGGCAACATTGTATTGCCACTCATTCATATTTTGACCCAATTAAGCCTAGGTCCCACTGAGCATTTTTTACCTCAGCGATGTACTCCTGATTGAAATTAATGAGCTATCAGGAACAAGTTCATCTTGATCTATGGGAAGCTTCGGGAAAGTCATGAGTCAGTTTGTGATATCTTAGAAGGAATTGTAATGAATCGGGTGGTATCAGATAAAATCGGGAGAACAATGCCGATATGGAATTCCCCAGTGGAACCTAGGCTTAACAGCATAAATTTTGACCTTATGCATAGAATTCTACTAAGAAATAACAAAATCTATTAAATATCCTACTTGCCAAAAACAGTCTGCAAAATGAGCACTTGTCTAGTTGTCCCGAGGACAAGTAGTCATTGATTCAGACAAATAACTTACGCAGAAAATAAGTAAAGAGTGTAAAGGCAAGTTATTCACTTTTGGTTAAGTCGGCAAGTAGTAACATATCCTAAATTCACAGACTGCAAAGTTGAAACATAAGAAATTCTGAAATTCGCTATCTTTTAAACCCGCAGAAATATCCATGTATATGTTGTTGGCCTATAAGTCTTGCAATGATGCTTCGTTAAATTAGTGTTATGCTATGATTACAGATTAGTGGATATCTGAATTTAGCGGCCAATGTGATAGATAACTTCACCCACGGTCTAGCTGTAGCTGGTGGATTCCTGGTCAGTAACAAGGTAGGTCGCAAACATCATATACATTATACAGATCTGGTCCCGATCTCCTGAAACATCTCAATCTGAGCAAGATCTCATCTCATATATTGGCAGGACTGGTGTCTTTATGTTAATTTCCATGTGGGGCTGAACTCAAAATTAGCATCTCTAAACAGAAATGTTATTCTGAGTCTATTAAAGTAAAATTTCAACAGCTGGAACTTTAGATTTAGCTCTAATTCCGTCTCTACTTGAGATGCTTCGGGAAATCGGGGCCAGGTCCAATGGTTCGTGTGCTGGATTTATTAGCTTGGCAATCCAGGTTCAATTATAAGTCTTGGCAGGTCGTACCCTTCTATTAAAATTTGACAAAAAAATGTTGATTTTCCTCCTCATGTGAAGAAGTTGCTGTTTGCTAGTGAAAGGGTTAGTTGGTATACTGGAAAGGATACAGTCCATCAAAACTGGTTTAGTGAATTGTCCGCCCTTAACATGTGTAACTGAAAAATTGTTGAGAAATGGCGTTCAACCCAAATAAACAAAACATGATTTATTCATCCATGATTATAATGTACATTATGTACTAGACTAATTAAATCCTGCATAAAATCTGATATCTTCTATATTGTCTCCATTAAACTGTAATTAATGACTTTATGTGAAATTGTAATTATGTCCCCTACATATAATGGGAAAGAGAGAAGACATATTGACACATATTTGTGCTGGACATGCATCTGACTGGATGGATGCCACAAAATTTGGGATGGTCTAGATATAACGACACCCGATATACTGACAAATTCATTATACTGACATCAACTTTAGGGACAAAAGTATTTAAATGCTCTTTGTATCAATTCAGTATACCCACATATTCGTTACAACAACATTTTTCTTGGAAACAAACAGCGTCGTTGTATCGAGATCTGACTGTATGGTATTCAATATTGATCTTACTTCACTTAAGGATAAGGGCAACCAATCAGATCACACCATATTATTCTTGGCCAGTAACAGGCGATATGATTGGCTATCCTTATTCTCCAATTAAATAAGGTCAATATTGAATACCTACCTTGAACTATTGATTGGATTCCAATGAAATTTGACTTATATACTTGTACCAAGCCTAGTTGTTCTTATTATCAAAAATTTTGGGTGAGATTATATTTGCCAGATATATGGCCCCTTATTATATGGGAGGAGACATAGGTCAAGAACCTTTCTAGTTTATTCATTATTTAATTTCTAGGTTGGATTTATTACAACATTAGCCATTCTGTTACATGAGATTCCACATGAAGTTGGGGATTTTGCTATTTTATTGAGGTCAGGTTTTGATAGATGGAAAGCTGCTAAAGCACAGGTAAGTCTTTATAATGCCCCACCCCCCTCATCTTTGATGAGGGGTTATAGTGCTTTGCACCTGTCAGTCTGTAAACCATATTGTTTCCATTCAATAACTCAAAAACGCTTGACCTAAAGATCCTTAAACTTTACATGGAGGTTAGTCATCAACAGTAGAGGAACCCTATTGATTTTGAGGTCAGTAGGTCAAAGGTCAAGGTTACTGTAACCTTTACCATTTCTGACTACTGTGCTGCCATCATAGTGCCATGTCCCATACATGTTTTACAAACATCTCTTGTTTACTAACTTTAAGGTCATTACTTGTCTACTTTGGCTCAGGTGTGTAGCAGTTACCTATACATGGGTACACGGCTGAATCCACATGATTCGGATCAAAAATAAATTCTGTCAAAGTTTACACAAATACTGCAGTATGCCTACTAGACTACTTGCTTATATAAAACATTCTTTGTCTTTTCTATACTAAATAGAGCTGAAAGAAACCGCTACATTATACAAATCTTAAGAAATCAAACTCTATTTTAGAGATAAAATCTACTGATTAAAGGGTTTATTTTTTTATTTATGAACCTAATATTGCTGATTTTCAGTTCTAAATAAACCACATCAGAGCACCTAAAACACCACATTACATGATAATTTTTCCAAAACATTCAAGGGGGAGCATTACACCCCCCCCCACCCTAGCACAATTACGAATCCATGGGAACAGTGGGCTAGCTACAGTCCTGAAGATGAGATATCAAACTTAAGCAGTTTTTGTGATAAAATGTATAAAATCAACAACACTATTAATGTAATGTTACTTTAACAATCACATAAATATTTCATGAGAAACATTTAGCCACATTTAGCCAGATTTAGCCAAACTCGTAACCGGAAGGATTTATAGTGTCTGACACAAATGGATGAATTATTGATTTATTTATTGATAAATTTAAAGTACAAACAGTGATACGTGACATTCAGCATGTAGTAGGAAAATTTAATGTTGGTAAATATACGTCAAGTTTATTTGTGGACTAGACGCATGACTGCATATAGTTAACATACACAAATCTTACATCTGTGTATCCGTAACGATAGTCAACTCCACAGTTGTATAAACCTAATCAATGTATGACTTTTTGGTAGACTATACAATTCAATTTGTATGACTTATTGCAAGCAATAGCACCTGTAACTTCTGGTTACTGTATGTCTTTTTGGTAGACTATTTAATTTAATGTGTATGACTTCTTGCGATAACTAGAAGTTGTTTATACATTGTGAACTCTGTATTTTTTAAGTTATCACCTGATTTAAGCTATTACTTGCTTTAAGCAGCTAAAAAAATCCCAAGCATGTATTGTACAGTCACCTACTGCGAGCTGTCACATTGGTCCTGGATATATACCAGGACTGGTCACCTAACCCTTTACTCTAAAGATTTGTGTTGGTATTACACATTGAGCATCTTCCTGATAGTTTCCAGGATACTTCCCGCTTATGGAAACATACAACCGGAACTATAAATATCGACAATATATCAGCTGTTAAATTATGCTAATAGAAGGTTGTGTCAAGGTCTCCCTACTATACATCATATCTGGCCCATATATTTCACCAATTAATTACCAATTAAGCATTAAGGGGAGACAATCCAATTACAGTTACAATATCAAGGGAGACCAATCTTGATATTTTCAAAAAAAACTTTGCATGCTTGCATTTTATTGGCAAATTTCTGTCCAATTGATTTCCCAAAAATTTCTGAAATATTTAAGTGACATGTTTGATCAATTAGTATTTTATTTTATTGACTGCATGCATCATGCAGTTTTTGTTGTATAAGGCCAAAATAGATACGGTAATTGTTAATTGCCTATTTTGTATTCCATAACTCTGCCTTACAAAAATAGATTATTGGTTAAAATGTTTCAATGCTATGTGAAAAAAATCAATTAACCGTTTACTCCATAGACCCAGACCCTTAGGGAAAACTGCTATGTGGTCAGAGATATGTCAGGGAATTTTGTCTTAGAATATTTGTTGGAACCCTGGTTAAATGCATCTCCATAGAGGTTAGGGTTAGCTTCAAAACCATAAACATAAATATACCATGTAAGTAACAATCTAAATAAGGGTCTTTTGACCTTCTGCAGCTTTTAAGGAAAACATTGGCGATTATTTAGCATTTGATTTATGATGATTTAACACAAACAGATGAGAACAGTTGATGAATGTATCTATTTTAAAACATTTCCCTGGAGGTATTGTTTAAATTGAAATTACTGTAAACCAAGAAATTATTTCGCCTGATTTAATTTCTCGTAGTTCCCGAGTGGTAGAATTTCGCGAAATTAAGTAGCCACGAAAGTGACAAAATTTGTAGTCGAGAATATGCCAACAATCAGCAAAAAGCGAAAGTTAGTATTTGCGAAAGTAAATTGGTTTACAGTACTCAATTTCTACATTGGTGTTTAATTTAAGTTTTAAAGCATCTCCCTGCACTCATTTCACTTAGTACAGTTGTGTGAAGTGTCAAACTTAAGTATAGCAGTGTTTGCCTGTGGCTGTACTTAACGTCTAGTTTCCTGTATGTAACTTTAAAAGGTCCTGTTTTAAAAATCAATAATAGGCCAATATTAATTAATGACTTGATTATTGTCCAATCTTACTCGTTAAAATGTGGGAGGATGACAATTCCAGTGTTCATCATATACTTGTTAGGGTATTGTCACTGATTCAGAATTAATTGCTCAGTGGAATACAGTGTGACAAATAAAAAATTTCCATATCATGCATGTGCGATTTTCCAAATCCCTTCAGTGTTTCTTTTAATTTTGGGGGAAAGGGGTCTGCGCCTACCGGGTATACAAGGGGGTAATTTAGCGCTCAAAGGGGAATTTTCACTTAATCATTATGTTAATTACTCCTTAAGATGCCTAATTTTATTATTTATTAATAGTATTTAAGCATTGTAGGTAAAACAAACTATTTTGCTCAAGTGTGCATTCATTTATCACACAATTTAATTAATTTATGTGAAAAAGAAATGACGCAAGACTCAGATGGGGGAAATGTAGAAAACTTGGGGGATATAATATATACTCTGCAGAGAGGGGAAAGGGGGCTAATATATCTCCACATATTTTATTGAAGAGAAGCACTACCCTTGGTGGGATTCAAACCTACAGCAATGTTGTTGTTGGGAGTTGTCGGTTCAAATCCCACCAAGGTATCAACCATGTTTTAAGTAACTTATAAAGTTACAGTAGTAGTCTACCACATTATGTAATGTTAACCTTTCAGTTATTGACAGCTACTAATAGTTTTATTGGTATGGCTGATGCTATAGGGTGTTAAATAAGTTTGTTCTCAAAATTTAAATTCACATCAAGTGTTATTTGAGCGATGTACACAGTAGACAACTGAAATTTCTTACTCTAATAGCTCCATTTAATGCCAAAAAGATTAGAACAATAGTAGACCCCTTCGAATTAAAACTGAAAATGTTACAGTCTTCCAAGGTCAGAAAAATAAACTATTGTAACTTCAACATTGAGAACGAACTTTTTTAACTCCCTGTATATTGCTCATAGAGTTTACTTTATGTTTACCTTTCAGTTACTAACAGCTACTGGAGGATTTATTGGTGCATTGACAGCATTACTCGCAGATTCTGCACAGGCTGCAGGTATACAATAATGTACATTTATATACTGTAATATATATAATTATTTATTGAAGATAAATACATTTGAGTCGCTCACTGTATATGATAATACATGTGTATCCAATCGATCCCTTACACTAAGGGACTTTGGAGATGCCCCGCTGGCTAATTAATCTACGCCAATTAACATTTTAAATAAAATGACATTATCAGATACATTATGTCTGTTGTTATTACATTATATGAACAGAGTATGTTGGTGCCTGTCTATAATATCCAAGTGAAGATTCAAATAATTATTTATATATGGTCAATGGTTAATCAAACACAATTATCATTTTTTATGCTGATATCCATGTGTGATGTAGTAACATTTGTTTTGGTTATTTTGCACAACCTTTATGAGGGGATGTTGCTATAGCTGACTGGTGTAATGCTTTCATATTTTACAAATTGCTAGATGATGGCATCTGACAGAATGGGTTCACAACCAACTGTACAACTGTAGATGCAAGCTATTTAAATACTAAACTTATCATATAGTACAAAAAAATTAATTTTTTGGTTGAATTTAAATTGGATAAGGAAAACTTGTAGATTTAAAACAAAATGAAACAATTTCCTATATCCCCTCAACTTACTGGCCACCTGTGATTAAATTGATATGAATGAACATGCTGTTTCAGGTGAGAAGACTGTGTGGGTATTACCGTTCACATCAGGAGGGTTTTTATACATCGCCCTGGTTACAGTGGTGCCAGATTTATTGGAAGAAAAACATCCAAGGTTTAAATTTTTTACTTATATTTCCTTACTATTTTTTTATACTAATTTATTAAGGTCGATTGTGAAACAAGTTTTTCAAACTTTTATTAATCACTCGAGACACCTCATTCCTGATGTTATCCATCACCATGAGGGTATGAGAGAAGAGAAGCCAGTTTCCCTTTTATGCTGAGCGTCTAGCAAGGGAATTTCTGGTACCATTTTTATTTCATCTTTGGTATGACGCGGCCAGGGATCGAACCCGAGAACTCCCACACTCGAAGCAAATGCTCAACCACTAGGCTATCGAGGAGGCGGATCCTCACTAGATTCTCTAAAAAAAATTGAACAAGACAAACTCCAAGATGTTTGCTAGATTCTCGCACCAATGTATGTGTCTTGTCTATCTAATTTTAGAGTTTTTAGAACACATCTAAGGCTCAATGAAACTCCCATACCTCATGCGCATTAAAATAACCAGCTCCTGACTCTACCTTATTTCTCATGGTGGCTGAAAGAACTAGTAGCTTCTGGATACTTCTGGTATCAGACAACATCTAGATATATATGATCATGTTAAATGACTAATGATACTGAAAGTGCATCTAACCAGTAATTCTTTTTCAGTATTTGGTCATATTAACCAAATATTATTATGAGAAGTTCATGCAGTTTTGTGTAGTATTTCAATATGCTGAATTAATTTTTATGCCCCCACTAATATTATGGTGGGCATATACGTGTGCCCTTGTCCGTCTGTTTGTCAGTTGGTTGGTCGGTCACTCACTCCCAAGTGTAGTGTCGTCTGTAATTTGTCACCAAACTTAATCAGAATATTAGTCAGCATTAGTTGTGGTGCACCTACCCTTTTTTTGGAGACTGACCAGTATTAACCAAGTTATGGCCCTTGAAATTGGTGAAATACATGGTCAAATGGCAAATGGGGACATCTGTGTCCTATTGACATAATTTTAGTTTAGAAACTCTTTTTTCAGCTTTTACAGACTTCAGGAAATATGTTAGACTTTCAGATTTACCATTCTGACACTCCTTTAAAAGTTTGGTAATTTATTCAGTCCAAACCGGATTTACTTACTCAACAAAAGTCATGTCAGTCTACCTGACAAGTTTATTTGAAGTCTGTTCATAAATATATATTGTCTAAGTTGTATTGTATGTAATATTGTTGTAAGTTAATTTAATGGGCTTTTTTTTCTCTTTCAGAGAATCAACAAAACAGATTATTTGTCTACTTGCTGGTATTACCGTGATGTACCTAGTCTGCCTTGTTCATTAGTGTTCATGATAACATCTGATTGCATCATCTATCATCCAGGGGTGAGGCTTGTACATGCAGTGGGTATAGCTTTACAAGCTGGGGTTGGGGTTTGTACGTGCAGCAGGCAGGGCTTTACAAACTGTGGGTGGGGTTTGTACTAACAGTGGGCAGTATTGTTCAAAAATGGGTTTGGCTTGAGCATACATGGGTGGGTGGCGCTTGTATATACAGTCACGTCAGCTGTTTGATTATTGTTGTGTTTACTGATATGTCATGTTGATGTGCATATCATAGTCATAACTGTAGCTACATACGTATGTGTACATGAAGTCCAATGACATTCACATTGAGCCTAAGCTATGTTCATGTGCAGCCAAATGTTGAAAAATGTGTTTGTGTGCTGCCAAAAGTATGTTCATGTGCTGCCAAATTTTGAAAACTACTGTATTGTGTGCAGCCAAAAGATTGTATGTTCATGTGATGCTAATATGTTTATGTGAGGCCGGTGGTGTTTTGGTTAACATATGTGAAGACCATAATATTATATTTTTGAGTTGATGTCTGTATGTTTGTTTTATAAGAATGATAGAGTTAAGTGGAAACTAAAGTGTGTCCAGGATATATTGGTATATTCCACAAAGGTGGATTAATCAGATGTGCACAATTTATCTGTGATGTTTTGAGTACAAAACTGACCCCACATCTGTTTACTTCTGTAATTTGTAAAACAAATTTTGCAACAGTTGACCAAACCAATTTATGTTTGTAAACATTATCCTTGGTGTACTATAACAAGTTATGATTGTAAGTCAGTATGAATGTTTGGTCACAAATTTATTCTCATATGTACATTCTTCTTTATGCATGGTTATTGATAACATCATTGATTATGTTAGTTTCTGTTTAACTCTGTAACATTCTGTTGATTTTATACACAATCTATTTCTTCTGTTATTTTCTTGGCTTATATGAAGCAAGGGAAGCAACTTGTGTGAGTTATAATCATCATTCATGATGTACATGTATGGTCTACTTATCTCCCTTTTTGTCAAAACAAGTGATTCTGTGATATTGTTGATGGTTGATTGTAAATTAGAATCGTTGTATGCAAGCATGGGTTCGTTCCAATCTGGTATTGGAAAGGAAACATCAATTAATCCACCTTATTTCCATGCCCCGATCTCCCGAAGCATCTCAATATGAGAAAAATCTCAGTTCAAATATTGTCACCTCTTGTTTAGTGAATTTCCATGTGAGACTGGACTCATAACTGGTATCACAAAACAGAAACATTATTTTGCGTTTAATACAGTAAAATGTCAAGAACTTCAACTTCAGATTTGTCTGTAACTCAGACTATAATTTGAGCAAAATTTCAATTTGAGATGAGATTTCTACTTGAGATGCTTCGGGAGATCGAGGCCTGCTAGTGATGATTACTCATAAAGTAGAATGGTTGTATCCAAGCATAGGTTCCCATCTGGTAGTGGAGAGGAAAACATAAATAATCAACTTCATTACCTGGTAGTGATGATTGGTTGTAAAGTAGAATGGTTGCTTCCAAGCATAGGTTCCAATCTGGTAATGGAAGGGAAAACATTCATTAAACCACTTCATTACCTGGTAGTGATGATTACTCATAGTGGTTGTATCCAAGCATAGGTTACGATCTGGTAATGGAAGGGAAAACATTCATTAAACCACGTCATTACCTGGTAGTGATGATTGGTTGTAAAGTAGAATGGTTGTATGCAAGCATGGGTTCCAGTCTGGTAATGGAAGGGAAAACATCATAGATTTAATCCTCCTCATTACCTGGTAGTGATACATTTGTTATCTTATACATACATGACATTGTACATCTATTTTGTGTCTAAAAACTCTACAATTCTAGTTATATTTATACTTCATGTTTGTTTATTGTATATATGTGTATATATTATGATCATATTAAGATTCTTCATGAAATCCATTCATATAAATGCTGCTATATTTATCTGTTGTCAAGTTTTATGTGAAGATGAGTAACGTGTTTTATTATGCACCCCTTCAAAGAGGTGGATGTATATTGCTTTGCACCTGTCTGTCATTAGTAGGAGTCCTACAATTCCCAAATAATTCGGAAATCTAAAATTGCTGCACTAGAATAAATGTACTTTTCTGCAGAAAATAAAAGTTATTTCATGTAAAAATTCAAAAGTATTAACAAAGTTATGTTTATTTGAAGTTTTAAATATGAATTTGACAATAGAACAATGTTTGAAACAAGTGTTTAAGTATAGTGATGTGTGGTAATGGCACCTGAAACAGACCTGGGTCTTATTTTCAAGATTGAGCATTATACCTCAGTAGGACCACTGCATTACATCAGTAGACACAATGCTATTGAAATCAATAACTAAAGAACAGTTTGGCTGAAGGTCAAGTTCACAGCAACATTTTATGTCAACTGACTAAATGACTACACGGGGCATATTTGTTTTAAAAAAACATATCTTGTTTGTATTCGGAGGACACATAAGATGAATCATATTTTATTGTATATATTCGCAATTGGAACATACATTATTTGGTAGATTGTGAACCTCCCTTGTGATTTAATGTTGACTAGAAAATGCTAAAAAATTATCATTTTCATTTTGTATGGGCTTTTTGTGACCGAGGTTGTGAATACGGTTGTTTTACTCATATATGTGTGTGACACTCACTGACTGCTGATTAAATATGCATTGTTTTCAACTATTTTATCATCATGTTAGAACTTTTAATTAATATATGTGTATGTGCTTGTTAAGTACACAAAACCTTACCCAGTGGGGAGGTCCAATTTAGTGTGTATGTGGGATCCTTCACAATGTTCTAACAAAATATACAAAATACACAAAAAACATAAATGATTTGAACATGGTGCTATTACCAGTAAAGTAAATGTATCTATAGATTGGTCAAATACCTGAATTCATCATATGGCTGTATTTCTGTATTTACCTGACTCAGTATTTTTCTTGTTATCTGTTTAATGTGTACTTAAATGAAATTTAGTTCTTTACTCTTCTTGCTCAAAACTAGAAAGGTATATTTTGTATATGTAAATGAATTATAGTCAATTTATTTTGGATACCGGTTGTATTTTCACCTATGAATTCCATGACACATTTTAATATCTGATTGTTCTTTTTTTACTTTCGTGAAATCCACTTTATCATTTATAATGTATACTTCACATTTTTAAATTCCTACTGTATGGAACTGGCATGTGTCATAATGTATTCAGTATATAGACTTAATAGGGTTATATACTTACCCACTGACAAAATGGTATCCGCTGAAACCTTGACATTCAGCTTTTTAATATTGTTAATTTTCTACTTTTTGGACTTCTGACAGCTAAAAGGGGTCAGGGTTAGTTTTACTGTTGAAACTGGGTCATTCAGCTTGGGCATTCAGCTTTTTGATTGCTGAAACTAATTCATTCTACTTTTCGACAGCTTGGACTCGGGTGGACCTTTCACTTGTTAGTTGGGCTTTGTGCCTTGTATGTGTTTTATGTTTTCTGTGCTCGGTTGGTTCAGTTGGGCATTGTGCCTTGTATGTTTTAATGTTTTCTGTGCTCGGCTGGTTAACTTAAGTGAGTGCTGCCTTCCCTGTCTGACTTTAAATTATCTTTTTTATATAGACTTGTATGTACTGATACATGTATTTGCTTTTTCTTAAACCATCCACCTCTATTTAAGTGATCCACATCTTTCATGGTTGTACTTGTATTGCTGCATTTCTTGTAATATATTGTTACTTTGTTAGATGATATTGAACATAGTCTGGGGCCAGGAAGCACAATAATTTATTAGTCCCCTACTGGTTTGCCCTCCGTCTGTCCGTCAGTCTGTCTGTTTGTCAAAAATCTGGATCCTGACATAGATCAAACAGTTTCCAAGCTAGGTTTATGAAACTAAATATGTGGAATGGGGCAATAAGGGGATTTTGCACGTCAAAAAATAATTTGATTCGAACAAAAATTGTGGTTGCTATGGAGACAGAAAGAGTGAAAATATGTCCTAATTTGGATCCTGACATAACTCAAACAGTTTCCAAGCTATGTTTTGAAGCTTGGTATGTTGGTAGTTGCCAATAAAGAGATTTTGCCCATCTAAATAATTTTTGATTCTGACAAAAATTGTGGTTGCTATGGAGACAGAAAGAGTGAAAATATGTCCTAATTTGGATCCTAACATAACTCAAACAGTTTCCAAGCTATGTTTTGAAGCTTGGTATGTTGGTAGGTGCCAATAAAGAGATTTTGCCCATCTAAATAATTTTTGATTCTGACAAAAATTGTGATTGTTATGGCAACAGAAAGATTGAAAATAATTTAAAGTTCATGGCTTAAAACCAGTTGGGGACTTCTGTATTGCTTGCAATTCTTAGTTATTTGTTTCTTAGTTAGTTTCTTATTTTTAAAAAATGTCTTTTGTTATATTACCATAAGAAATCATCTTTGCATAACAACACAATTAGGTAGTGCCCTATCATATGATAGTACATACACATGTTCTGATTCAGGGTGGCTTGACCGGGCATCCAGACCCCTCTGGAGTTGGCGTCTGGAGTTTAGCAAAACTGGGATTATCTAATGAATTTGCAGTAGTATTTGTCAGGATCCGCATGTGATGCAGAATTATATTTGAATTGATACTTGGTTTCATCATGTAGATATTTTGTAGTGTATGATCTCTGGTGTTCCTCCGTAGCTCAATGGTAAGTGAACCTGCCATCTAATCTGGCCACCCGGGTTCAAATACTGTTGGAGGCACTCATTATTATGTCTGCCATATTTCAGCTGAAAGCTGACTGGCAAAAAAAGGCTTTGCTCGACATTTTTTGTATACAATTTATGTTGCTTTCATTATGTCGAGATTCTACTCTGAAACTTATCTTGTGCCATATTTATGTTATAATACAATAGTTTTAGCAAATTTATTTTTGATATGTTTCTACTATTTAATAGAAATATCTCTTGCCATAGTGATGATATTATTTTTTGCCATTTTCCTGGAGTAAGGACAGTTTATCGTATCAGATTACAATCACTTCCGTTAAATGTTTTGTGTTTAATAAGCTAATAAGATTAAAATATTTATGTTACATGTTTTTGTGTTTAAAACTAACTTTCATTCTTGGTTAAGTTTTAGCAGAGAAATGCTCAGTTAAGATCTAGCAGAGAACTGCTCAGTTAAGTTTTAGCACAGTTATGCTCGGTTAAGTTTTCGGGGAGGTTATATTACTTGTTTGAATACCTGGTTTTCACTGAAATTTCTTGCTTTATTCTTAATCTAAGTTTCTTTAAGTAAATATGCAAATCACTTTGAGTATCAGCATAGTAGTTATAGAAGTAGTCATCTTAGTAGGAGATATGAATTGCATTTTGACTAGGAATCCAATTTGAAGTTTTAAAATTTTAGATGTAGAACTTTTACTTGAGGTATAACTCTATATGTGTTTGATACTCTACATTGCGTCAATCAAAATTTTATATCATTTCATGTTTAATTGTAATTGTTATCGATAACACCATTTTCTACATGTGCTAAAATTAATGGTGCGAGAAGACAGGCTTTGTGTATATATGTGTTTGAGTGAAATAAATTATCATAAGTGGTTTGTGTTTGAATGAAATTAATTATCATATTATTAGGTGGTTTTGAGTGAGCAATGTTGAAGTATCGACAAATTTCGCAAACTTACTAAATTCACTAATATTGCATCAAGCATTAATATTTGCCAACATAATACTCTACTAAAATGTTTTCAAAATTGCCAATATTTGAAAATTTCCGCTGCCAAATGTCTGAAATTCAGAAATTGCTAACTTTTCAACCTGCGGAAATATCTACTTATACCGTATAGTAGTCTTGTTTAGTTCGGGAATATGCCATTCTATTTTGTGAGATATCTTAACACTGTCTGCAGTTTTCATAATTTCATAATTCATGTTTTTATTTATGATATTTCTTTGTAGAAGCAGTTTATGTACTGGGATTGGTTGTTCATATAGATAATTCACATATTTGCCATTTTGTTTACCTTGTTAAATCTCGTAGGATTGAAATTATATGACCCTGTTAATTCTCATTCTTAGTATAATAATTTAAATTTTATTGTACACATATTTCAATTAATTTGGGTGTGGCCAATTTTTACTTGTTTTGCATAAGTACATTTTGTATTATTAATTAAAGATACTTTGTATAAAATTATTATGAATTGTGATGCCTTTTGTTGATATCTTGATGAATTGTACCAATTCTCATCGAAAAAGTTTTTATGTAAGTGTTGTTATCAACATATCCTCCCATTACTTGTGAAGTAATAATACATTGATACAGGTTATTAGTGCAACCTTTTTAATGCCCCCGTATCGATAGATCGGGAGGCATATAGTGATTCACCTGTCCGTCCGTCCGTTCGTTCGTTCGTCCGTCCGTTCGTCCGTCCGTCCGTCCTGGTTAACCCAAATTGACCGTTTCTTCTAGCATTAATATGGCTTGCTACAAAGCTTTCATACTTGCATGGATGTTCTATATGAACACTCTCCACGCGCCTGTATCACCTGACCCCATTTTGACCTTCACCTTGACCTAATTTTGGACTTAGACTTACTTATGGACAAGGCTTCCACAGGGGGCATAAGCGTTTATTGAACGCAGTCTTGTTTGGGGGGGGTGTTGGGATAGCCGAGTGGTCTAATACTTTCATACTTCCCATTGCTAGGCGATGGCACCTCACAGTATGGGTTGGAATCCCACTATAAGTTCAAACTGTTGATATTTCTTCTATTTATACCAAGGGTTCAGCTTGTCTGCCAGTCTGTCCGTCCGTAGACATATTCTTGTGAACGCAACTCCTACAGTTTTTGAATCTTAAAAGAAAGAGTTTGCGCTGCGATAATTTTTGTCGGAATTATGGCCCTTTGCCAGTGAGGGGTATATTAGTCTGCTAAATGGTGACAGCTTTAGTATTGTTTTCGTTGTTGTTATAAATGATAGGGACACTTGCAGTCACATATCTATAATATCATATCAGATTATTCATTGAAAGATCTTGCTTCTTTGGTCAGTAGAAATTGTGTATTTAGTTTTCTTCAGTGGCAATGATTTCTATACTGTAGTTGATTTATAGATGTGCATTAAAGTTTAAAGCTCATCTTAGCATAAGGTGCTTGATCGTGGTGACCTATTTTGTTCAGTCCAGTATGCCTGTCTGGTGATGTTTTGTTAGCATCTGGCTTTTGTACACACTATAGGCCATAATAATAGATAACACCATTAACTATTTCATGAAATTTATATTTAGAGTTTAAATTTGATGAATTTGTATTTCAATGGCATTTACTTGGTGCATTAAAAATTGCAGACTAATTTGTAATTCAATGGTATTCACTTGGTCCATTTAAATAACAGACAATTGATTGATACATTGATATTCTTTGAATCAATACATGTGTAGGCACATGTAGATGTTTGTTAGTTTTGATTTTAAGCAAATATTACAGTTAAGTGGCTAATGTTTATTTTGTCCTTTTGTAATCAGGGGTGTCAATATTCTTGATTATTCCAGAATTTCGGATTTGTCTATCCTAAAAGAGCTATGATTTCTGACCAAAATAAAAGTTATTTGATGAACATATCTCAAGGAATGACAAAGTTAAGGTCAATTTAATCTGCTCTGAAAGATTTTCTACAAACTGAGTTAACTATGAAAACAATGTCATTGAAAGCCTCTTTGTTTGGCAAAAATGATCGGCCACAAAACAATTTTCCTGATTTTTAAATTGGCCATGCTGACACCCCTGTGTGATGAGAAATTGAAGTGTTGTGATTTAATATGAATTATTCAGGCTGCTGTCGTACAAGAGGTTCAATTGTTTGAAATGTGTCTGTACAAGGTCAGTGTGCAATATGTATATCTAAAACATTATTTTGGGCATAAAGTCAAGTTAAGGTGATTCAATAGCTTTTGAATTGCCTGTTTAAGAACAACACATTCATGATAATAAATGTAGACATTTGCTCAGTTTTCATAGCTAATTTTTAAGATATTGTTATATTTTGGGGGAAAAACCTAAATCAACTTAAAGAAATGTAATGTACAGGAGCCATATAACTTCCAAGTACATTTTGTTTAGTTATAGTGATTGTTTATTCTTAACCAATAGAAGCTTCTTTTACATTTTGTTAACCATGATTTCCTACTTCCTGTTAGCTTAAAAGACCAAAAAATCACCTTAAGTCAATGTCGTAAATTAGTTCAAACCATTCTGCTCATAACCAACATATGTACCCTATAATTTATAAACAATATAAATGCCATATAAATAATATAAAATCCTGTATATTATTTAAAATCCTGTATATTATTTAAAATCCTGTATATTATTTAAAATCCTGTATATTTAAGAGATTGCTGTGTTTTTCTAGTCTGGTATCGAGGGATGATAGAAAATACTAACATTATAAAATATGTATAAATTGATTAATCAGGTCGGTCACTTGTTTACATAACATTGTTTATATAAACATTGCAATTTCTCTTACCAATGTGTTATTTGAATAGACTTTAAGTGTATTTAGCATTGTGAATAAGGCAGCATTATAAGGTATTGGTTTTCACTGCATTTTTCTCCAATTGAAATGTTTAAAACAATAAAAATACAATGTTATGGTATTGCAATTTTTGGTATACAAGTGACAGACCTGATTAAACAACTCTATATTTACTGATTGTGTTGTTACCCCCAGTGCAGGGGTGGCTATATCAGATATATTCCCACCTGTCCCTCACTAATATGTGTTCTCTACTCATACTTGTATATCTGCCATAGTTTGCAATCTTGGTGCTAATTATGAAAAATTAACCATTTACCATTTATTTAAAGCAAATTGGCATATAAACATACCTTTAGCCAAGTAAACAAGTGGGGTTCTATTTAAAATGAATGTATTCACAGACTACACAACTTGTGTGTTCAATTAGATTATTGTTCAATATTATTGTGTGGCGTAAACGCCACACAATGATATTACCACTTTTCAGCTTACGACCAATTTAACGCATTAGGCCTCGGCAAATAAATAGTTCTATGATTTGAACAATATTACAAGCATGCAACACAGGTTACACGTATCATTGGACCTGATTTGTTTACATTACCAACATTTACTTATATTAAGACCAACAATTATATCAGACTTTTATTTTTAGAGGATATTTATAGCAAATCATTCCGCAACAGACTATATTTTTACTACCAAAGAATGTTCTCACTGGTGGCGGGAATCTAAAATAGTTCCCACGGTTTTCAATTGTATACTGTAACGTATGTAAATCACTCCGCCGCTGCACATTGAAGACGATTACCTAATTATGTTGTATACAAACATCGATGCTATATATAGCTGGTGGGGGGAATTGAAATAGTTCTACGTACATATCGATTGGCCGATTAACAATGTTACCGCAGTAAGCGTTAAACGCACTAGTCAATTTCTACCCTGCTTTATATAAGACCTCATAATTTTCGTATCTGTTATCCGATTTTGAATATTTAAAGCTTGTAATAAAGCAGAGATATATGTCTCGCTTTTAGACAACATTCAACACGATACCCTAATTATTAAATCCATGGCGACGAGTAAGAATCCGTTCCGCGTAAAAGTAAGTTTAAAATATCCCGTTTTATACCAAATAAAAATTCAATCAACGGTCGAAAATCATCAATTATTATTTTAATATTCAATCGATTTTGTTCATTAAAGCTTGTTTTAAAAGCTAATACTTTAAGGTTTTATAAATGTAAAACTTGTTTTTAAAGCATCAATCGGCCGATCGATATGTGTGAGCGACGCCATGTTTACCCCTTTAACATACGTTAATATAGAGTGTCATATACATTTAATTAACATGCGTGGTCATACGGAGAATAAACAGTCACTTATCGAATTCTCCAAGTCGTTAAAAATGGTATTTGTAAATACCCCTTCATTGATGCTCAGCATAGTTACTTAAGTAAGTTGCAGGTAACTGCTGGTTCTCTTGGTGTCTTTAGCAGCACAAATGTTTGAGTAAGGGTGGGCTTATCAGAACTGTGACATAAAATTATGATACAACCTGGATTCGATATTGGATTTAGTGGCATCAGTACGCCACACATAAGTACTTTCAGTGCTTTGATTTTTATAATTGTTAACATTTCAACTTTATAGCAATGAATGTGTTTGTGTTTCCCACAATCGGACATAAAAACCCCATGACATCAAACATGTGTGTTATAATACAGTTGATTATATGATGATGTTATTGTGCTGTATTGATAATGTATTTTATTTCGTGTTTCAATTGATATTTTTTGTTGTTACATTATAAAGGAGTTTTCTTAAATGCTATATTGACAGGGACGCAACTCTTAAAATATTTTTTTCTTAAAATTTTGAATCATTTTAACAAATGAAATAAATCATAAAAAATACTTAATAATTTATGGTTTCATCGATTTTAACAAAGGCATGAAATGGTTGACCTTGAGACTTCATCTTTAATATTTCTGTTTCGATTGTATGTTATACATGTACATGTATATGAATGTATGTAAAATGGTTGAATATTTGTTAGGTATTACACAAATGGCAAGGTTGAATCATTATATTACATGTTGATAACAAAATAAAGGTCTTCCGTCCTGATTTTCTAGTTTAATATCTTCTATATTTGGTTACAAAAACATAATCACTGATCGGACAAGGAAGACAGCACTCAACAAAAACAACTAAACATGGAAGGGTAAAAAAATCACACAAGAAAGAAATTTACAGATCACAAGCATGAATCTGAAGTACAAAATGTATGTATGAAAATTAAGAATGGTTGTTTAGTTATTACAACAGGACCTATAAAAGATAAACATTCAGACGATGTCTCCATAAAATATGTTGTGCTCTAGACCCCATCTTTATCTAAACCTTATAAACTCACTGAAACTGTAACATCACAAATACCATAGCGATTCTGATTTCAAGACACCCCAAAAAAGACTTATGGAAGGTAGCACTGAACAGAACCTGCAGAGCCAGTAAGGCGCAGAAAAGAACACACAAAAGAAAAATCATAGACTGCATTGACACTTCACCAGTGTACGGTTCCACAGACGAACACTTGATTACTACACCTGTATATCAAGAATAACAACTTGCGCAAATAAAACATGAGTAAGATTCATAACAGGAAAACAATACATCAATGAACATGTGAACGAACTTGCATATTGGTAGTCCATGGAGCCCGTTGCCTAACCAAACCGCTACAGACTGCTCGGTAGCGCTACATTAGGTAACGGCTTGCTTCAAAAAAGCACTTTGTAGCGGACGTCGTGGGAAAATTATATGCTACCGGCTAGCGTTCGCGGGAAGCAGACTGTTTCATAGCAAAGCGCTATCGAGCACAAACTGCAGTCTGATCACCACGGCCTTTATGTATTTACGATAGACAAAAGGAAATGGCCGAGTTTTCACGATTGCAACAATCTGATGTCCATTATACATGTACTAATACAAACACAGCAAAAAGAAAGTAACAAATCGGACAGGGAAAGCATCTCTCAGCGGACACAGAAGAGTAAATCAAAGCCCCAAAAGTTTTTGGAATGAATGCTGGGGAAGTATGAATTAATTTGTTTCTTATGATTTATATGTACATTTATTACTAGCGTATACTCTTTAATAACTTTAATATGCTTGAATGTCTTGATGTAAACTCCTATCTGTATATACTAGTATTGGAAGATATACGTAGCTTTCTGACATGATATAAATATATATTGATCTGCATTTTTTGATGCTTATAAGCATCAAAATATGCCACCAATAATAGTAACCTTCACATACAAAGTACACAGATTTAATGGCTTATCAGACAAAGTTTTGCACCAAGCAGAGTTAATGATATGTATGGTATATAAATAGCAAACAGAAATCGGTCTATTTATTGACCAGGAGGTAGACACATGCTGTTCATTCAGATGTATGGTATGGTCTCAATTATCTTGCGTTCACCATCAAATTCGAATGTTTCAGCTTTCTTCGGTAAATAAAATACTGCAATGCGTCAAAGATTGATATGATCCGCATGAAAAAAAACTATTTTGCATGACAGGTTTACATCTGCCTAAGTAGTTATGCAATATTACTGACTGACCGGTTTACTATTGCAAAGGAGGTGCGGCCCAGTGGAGGCGTTGGAAGAAAAGTAGTATCATCAACTAAACGATGAGCGATTGTAGAAACGTGTGTTTAAATTAAGTTGTTCTAGAACAACTAAAACGAGAAAAAAGACCTGCCCATTACTCATCCGTTCAAAAAGATAATGAAATATGGAACAGAGAAGGCATGACTCAACTGAAACAACCGAAAACAGAAAACACAAATAACACGGACCACAATCACACGTTAAACGAGGAAATGAACATAATAGAGTACAGCTCAATTGTATGCTCCCAATCTAAAGAGGAACATTAACAAATGAAAAAACACCCAACAACAGGAAACGAGATTCGTCTCGTAGTAGAGGAAGCCAAGAGAGGAATATGCAGCATGATCTACTAAATGATAATTATAAATCAGACAGGCATCTTGGTAACGCATCCTTCCTTTCTTAACTTGCAATCCCTGAAGATTAATCATGTACATTAAACGCAGCCTGAACCGAATCAGTCAGAACGTATACAAGTAAACATGTAGACCAGGGCTGGTATTCACAAAACATCTTAGCAGAAAAATTAGAAATTTCTTAAAATCTTAAGTTTTTCTACAGTGTATCATCTAAGCAAGAAAATCAACATGCTTAATATATTACATAGTTTTGAAGTATTAGGTACACAGCTGCTATAATCACTAAGAAAACAATGATTATTTTTCAAATTGCGGGAAATAGCATCCACGCATATTAAAACTGTCTCTGGTTTTATTGCAGTTTTGCACGATAAAATTTCAAAAAATAAATTAAGAAAAATATTGCTCCTGGAAACCTAGGAGTTTGTTCCTTCGGCATGTTAATGTGTTGTCAAAGACATGTGTGTCAATCAATGTTTGTCGGGCCACACGGATGTCGGGTATACCAATGATTCACCTGGCGCTTGTGAGCATTCACAGTAAGTTAAAGTATGACCTTGGATTCGCCACTTTGCAATGATCAGTTAAAACTTATGACCGGAAACGTTAATCAGCGTCAATATTGTATTACTCTATTAATAGGGCCAATAAACATGGTATAAAGATCCATAATCAACTCTTGAAAGCAGTTTTAAACTATTACATAATGCTACTAAAAGTTTGTCATCTATCGGTTGTATGCGGAAATCGTTAGATTGTACAGAATTGACATTATGCTTACCACTTTAACGTGTTTACTTTTCTAGAAGCACCCTTTACTGGACAATACGTCGAACTAGACATCGACATAGTTTAATAGGTATCACAATAAAGCTTGAAATTTAAAGGCTTTTGACTGATAAAAATATACATTTAACTGTTTCCGGTACATTAGGATTCGATGGATTCTGAAATACTATTTTGTTGACATGAAACATTTGCACATTGCGTGCTAACACAACAACTCACATATTTCTTACACACATTTTTTGGAATTGGTTGATAGTTATATATCTATGACGTTTCTCACGGCCATCCTGTTTGCAAGCACGTGTGTTATTGAAGGTATGTTGTTTAACTATTTCACTTTAGTAAACTCCACAGAAGGAATCGATATCGATCAGTACTAGTACGTATAACCATTCGGCTTTCGATCAGATCGCATATTACATCACAAAAATGCAAATTTTAATGTATCTCTCCTTATTGTTGCCGATACCAATAATAATTATTGTTGAGTGGTGATGGGAGCAGTTCTCATGTAATTCGTTCATGGCCATGATGATACATTCGGAAATAACTAAAATCCCTTTTTCGAGTGAGATACAACATGTATGTATATATATATATTTAAAATCTGCAACTCAATATGCTTCTTATAAGCCTATTTTCATGAAAATCGGTAGTGGTCATGTTGACCAAACTAAAGTTGAAAAAGCTTGTTTTTCCATAAGTAAAGAGTAATTTTCAGCCAGTTTTTAATTGTTTTCTCAAAATATTGATTTTGTACTTACGACCTTCTATTTCTAAGCCAGTGATATGTATACGCGTTTTGGTACGATCGGATACGGTCTATTGCGCCGTAGAAATAAGTTCAAATTAAATTCAATAATTGTAGTAACAGTGTTATGTGTTTTCTTAGATTTCTTTATAAAATGGGGTCTGTTTGTAATTTTTGATGACTAAGAGGCATCCTTTAACGTGTATAGAATCTATCAATGTTTTTCTTGTATCTTCTTGTATCTTGTAGCAGCGGCCAGTACTCCACTTCTTACATATAGTCAAGTATGTAACAATGGAGAGGGTTATTGTTATCAAGCATTTTCCACGGCAACACCATATCTAGATGCGTGGTACCAGTGTCATTCACGTGGTATGCATCTTGTCATGCCGAGAACAGCTGTACAGATGGATTTTATTCGTGACAACATATTAGGGTAGGTTTTATGCAATTTGACTAAAGTACTTGATCTTCCTACGGCATGCATAGCGGGTTTGAGAATATGATTTTAATCAGATTGGGTTTGTCGTTTCGTGTAGTCCTCTGCTGTTTAGATGGATTTTATTCGTGATCCCATATTAGGGTAGGTTCAACAAGATGTTTTGTATAGTCCTGTGCTGTACAGATGTATTTTATTGGTGACAACATAATTATTATAATGTAGCTTTGTTCTCTGTAGTCCAGATATCTAAACGTAGGGGACACTGAGATAGTCAAAGTTTGGATTGGTACTGCCATGTTTAGCCGCAACGGATATGACAATTCCACAGTTGTCAAATCAAACACGGATACCAGTTCCTGTGACGCCATATCCGTTGCGGCTAAACATGGCCGCTGCACAACCTTCTCTACACATAGTGTACACTCAGAAAAATTGAAACCATGTACCTACTAATATAGTTGTGTTTTATCACACTTTCAGATGCAACACCCATGTACCTGTATGGTTCGGGTTAAAGGCCAACACTACGGACTTAACTTGGTGGTGGGAAGATGGCGTCCAGTTATTGGATACTGGATACGATGCTTGGAATTATGGTACAGTATAAAACTTCGTTATAACGTGCATCAATATCACCAGTAGCCGGCCTATGTCGAGCATTTTTCAAAGTCCTGGCAACTTTGCTCTATGTTGTACTTATTTATTATTACGTATAATTATATTTCATAATATCCAATCCTTAACATATATACTTGATACTGGTATTCATTGGAAGTCAAAATATATAAGTTTTTCAATAGAAAGATTTGTGAAAACAAGTCTTGACCTTTATAAATGGTCATACCAAAAGGTTGTTAAATTGATGGAAGTCAGAACATATCTAAGCAGAAAATGTCAGTTTCTGAGAGCAAATCGATCATATTTTGCAATGCTTCGCGCGTATGTTCATATCGTTGGCTTAAATTAGAACGTCGTTATAAGTACAAAATCAATATTTGGAAAAACAAGATAACAACTCTGTACGGATGGAAAAACAACTTTTTTTCAACTTCAGTTTGGTCAACATGACCATTTCCGAATTTCATGAAAATAGGCTCATAAGAAGCGCATTGTGATGCAGATTTCAAATATGTATCAGTCCTATAAGTGCTACTTACGACCTTCTTATTCTAAGCCAGCGATATATAGTACTTTATTTCTGCCGCTTTAGGTAAACCACTGGCACTGGAAAATAACAAAACTTGTGGTGTGCTGGAGAAACAAAGATGGCGAAATAGAAAATGTAGCGAGGATAGAGAATATATATGTCAATCATTTCCTAAAGGTAAGATAGAAAGTACGTTATAGACGATAGAGCTTCACCTTAAAAAAGATAATATATTAAGTCAGACAGGGAAGGCATCACTCAACTTAACCAACCGAGCACAGAAAAAACATAAAAAACATACAAGGCACAATGCCCAACTGAACCAGCCGAGCACAGAAAACATAAAAAACATACAAGGCACAACTGAAGGCTCAAGCTTAATGACCTAGTTTCAACAGTAAAACGGCTGAAATGCGTATATACTTTTAGCTGTCAGAAGTCCTAAAAAGTAAAAGTCAAGGTTTCAGCTGAATTACCTACTTTCAGAAATAAAAAAGCTGAAAACATTCCATAATCATAAGCAGTGATCTCCCTTATCGTTATGTAAAGTATCAACGCGGGACGTAATAGCTGTAAGGAGTTTGCTTAGATCCTATTTGTTTTCATCTAAACAAAACACATATTTACAAACTATTTTTAATTAGAATATAGTACCGTGTAAATCAGCTCAACAAAATATGATTATTGGGTACCTTACAAACGGGTCGTTAAATAAAAGGTAAAGCATGTCCTGTAAAAGGGACTTGTAATAATTTGAGGCCCGATGTTTTTGTAATGAATGTAAACATAGGCTCCGGTGTGAGCTGTTATGTAGCTTTGTTTCTTTCTCTGTATTTAATCAAATGTATTGTTGTTCAAAAATTACATGCACTAAAAATATAAAATACGATCTAATTATGGATATGATAGATCAAAGGCAATATAGCAAAAAAGCAACTGATACAGTGATCGTGACGTGTATATCTCAATAACTGCACTGCCCTGGGGGTATAAGGGATATTAAATTTAACTGTAATATCAAACATGTGTGTAATCATAGATGTATAGAGAAGGTTGTGTAGCGACCATGTTTAGCCGCAACGGATATGACTTGACGAAAGCTGGTACCTAGTTTTTCTACAGTTGTCAAAGCAAACTCGGATACCAGTTCCTGTGAAAACATGAAGCCGTGTGCCTATGTGTTTAATAATCATATTCGTACAAAAGTCATATACATTCAGGTTGCACCCTAGACTCACCCTATCTGTTTGACGACACATGCTACGAGCTGATTACAGGTGATTTTCTACCATCCTCCAATCTATGTGGCAATGACTCATTAGCTATGCCGAAAACACAATGGATTGACCAATATCTACATGTTATCAACTCCGGGTAAGTTTTATACATGTACAAATCGGTGGCATAGTATGAAAAGGTCGTTAGTAAAAAATCAATATTTTGAGAAAATAAGAAAAAACTATCTGAAAACTACTCTTTACTTATGGAAAAACAAGTTTTTCAAACTTTGGTTTGTTCGACATGACCACTTCCGATTTTCATGTAAATAGGCTCATATGAAGCCCCTCGTGATGCAGATTTCAAATATGCATGAGTCTTATAAGGTCGTGAGTAGTTCTTATACGACCTTCTAATTCTAAGCCAGCGAAATGTATATTGTGTCTGTTGAGTATTGCTATGAGAGTTGTCAATGTGAGTCGTTCCTGTCTACTGGCTCTTACACCGGCTATGATGTTTGACTGACTGTACCAACATAATGTCGAAGTGAGGTTTTGGGTTGTCACCATGCTGTTTATTCTTTTCTCTTTCATTCTGGTGTTTGTCATTATGGCATGTATTTGTAACCTATGATTGTTCTTTTATTAGTTCTTTTTGTGCCCTTCAAGTTCATGTATTGCTGTTTCGGGTGAGTTATGTTTTCCATAAAGATGATAGAAAATTGGACAGAGAAAGCAGCACTCAGCGTAAACAGTTATGCTTTCCATATGCGATTTGTTATTATATCTTGCATAAACAACCTGTTAAGTTTTAAGTTGATGAGTATGTTATACATGCAACCAAGCGTTTTAGTAATTCTTTCTAAGTTATAGAATTGGTTGTTCACATTGTATAAGGCGTGTCTAAATTTCACATGATTTGACATTGTGTGTAGTACGATGATAACCGATTAAAATTTCCAGTAAAAATTTCCAGTTGTAGATCTCAATACAAATTGTCCATGAAAATCGGAAGAGGTCGTGTTAATCTTAGAGAAATCTTGTTTTGTCATAAGTCATTTATATAGTTTGTCTTGTCTTCTCAAAATAGATCTAGTATTTTTACACTTTAGACCCTATTCTTCTAAGCCATCGAAAAAGGACTAGTGTACGGTTCAAGTAGAAACGATGGTATAAATGAGTGCAATTACTACAGTGCAGAATAATATTATCCTGCAATGTAATGTAGTAATTGCACTCATTCCTTTGAAAATTAAAACACACCCATCCAATATCATTGAATTTAGCCACACCGCTATTTGCTGTAGCCATGATGTAATATAGTATTATGGTGTACTTGCAACGGTTGTGTAGTGGCCATCACGTGACTATGTCGTATGTGGCGTCAGCAAAACAAGGCAAATACTTACCGCCTGGTTTCCAGTTAGCATCGATTGAACATTAACATTTGTGTGGGAAAATGATATAATAAGTCAAATATCAAGTGTGAGCAGTTTAATTAATCCTAGATTATAATTAGTGTCTAAAATATCATACAGGAATCAACGAGTCGATAGAACTTTTCCGGTCAGTAACAATCAATAATAAACTAGGGATTTAACCCTTCTTTCCATATCCGTAACTACGACGGTATCCGCCATATTTGCCCTTGCCGCCCATACGGTGTCCGCCATATTTGCCCATGCCGCCCATACGGTGTCCGCCATATTTGCCCATGCCGCCCATACGGTGTCCGCCATATTTGCCCATGCCGCCCATACGGTGTCCGCCATATTTGCCCATGCCGCCCATACGGTGTCCGCCATATTTGCCCATGCCGCCACCATGGTGACCACCATATTTGCCCATGCCGCCCATGCGGTATCCGCCATATTTGCCCATGCCGCCCATACGGTGTCCGCCATATTTGCCCATGCCGCCACCATGGTGACCGCCATATTTGCCCATGCTGCCACCATGGTGACCACCATATTTGCCCATGCCGCCCATACGGTGACCGCCATATTTGCCCATGCCGCCACCGCCACCACCGCCACGACAGTATTTACCCTTGCATATGTAAGCGGTGCACGAAGCAACCACTAGGGCTAATATTAACAGAGTCTTCATGGCTGAAAATGTAAGGTTTTTTGTAATTTCGAATTATAGGCACATTATTTCATTTTTTCTGAGTGTACCCACAGGTAACTGCGTATCATTAATAAAGAGTAAACAAAACAAACATTTTTTTGTATAAAATTTATAATAGATAATATAAATTTTATAAAAACTATTTGTTTACTCTTTATCAATGATACAGTTATCTGTGAGTGTACCCTGTGTATAGAGAAGGTTGTGCAGCGGCCACGTTTAGCCCCAACGGATATGACGTCACACGAACTGGTATCCGTGTTTGCTTTGAAATCTGTAGAAAAACTGGGTAACAGCTTTCGTAACGTCATATCCGTTCCGGCTAAACATGGCCGCGGCACAAGCTTTTCTATACGTAGGATACACTCAGATAAATTGAAACCATGTGCCTATGGAGTAAATATACACATATGATGATCATATAACCAGCGGTACGCAGGTGCGTAACATTAATGTGAAAAGTAATATATATATATTATATTTATATCGCCAAAATGGCATTAAAGTCCAAAATTTTCACAAACCACTCGGACTTCAAGACTTGTGTGCGTAACATCATTTCAAGTCTGGTTACGCCCCTCATAGTACTCACATTGGTGACTATTTGAAGGCGACAAATGTTAGATGCGGTTCCGACATTCATGTACATGTAAACCAGATGTTTTAATTCCCTGATTCGCTCATTTTTTTAATTCGTTGTTTTATGTTATGTGAAGAGATTGTAAGTTGAAGATTTTGTTTATATTTTTAATGTATCCATTGAAAGGTGTCGATTCAATATATTTATCATTTTCACTCATTTCGAACGTTGGTGTATTTCGAGCTTACTGACATCCTATATTCAGTTGATTAGCCTTCAAAACGTTCTACAATATACATGTAACAAATGTGGTCTGTCACATATACTAGTATTACACGGATTTTACAAGTTGTGTGCATTAAAAAAATATAATAAAAATGAAAAACTATTTTGTTGGGATTCGAACTCGCCGCCTGATCGGGCAAATGTATCAAGCGCTTTACCGTCACGACCAACCAGACACTTGAAAATTGGCCTTAATTGTATTACTTATCGTACTGGTCAAACCTATAACAACCTATATCGAATAGTGTTTAAACCCTGAAAAGTGCAGTCACGACTCAATGCTCGAAATCGAACTATAATACGTATTTTATTTCTTCATCGATTTCTATGAAACATTCGCCACGCTAAGGGGATATTATTTGCTTTCCATGAAATATAAGATCTTTTTCAGCAGCTTGACCGTATTTTCCAGCTCCCTGTGAATCCTGTATTTTACACGGTTTTACAGGGTGCTGAACAAAACGGCACTTATGACTATTTTTGTTTTCCAATGTAGCCAAAAGTCACGTGGTATTACCACCTGAAGGCAATTATTTTGTAGTAATAAATCATTAAATTCTTATATTTTAGCATCTTCAAACCCCTAAATAAAATAACACATATAACAAATCCTTTCCATATAAAGTTGATAAAAAAATAACTGCATGTTAACTTATTGGTAGTTTGCAAAGTAAAATACAGTAAGATATGAAGATTTTGCATAAAACGTGCCGCGTTGCTATCTTATATGCTGTCAGAAAAAATATAATACAATGTATGAAAAAAGCGTTGTGCATTTTAACTTGTATGAAATATAATTTTCTTTCTGCGAATCTCTATCTTTTGACATATCATTATAATGTAAATATAATATAAACTGAGGCACTGCCTTTAACGGAGATTTTCTCAAAAATCACATACATGTAGTTCCTAAACACTATAATTATGGGAAGTACATTCACGGTACTTATTATTGAGGCAACAGTTGGGCATGCCAATCTTGCCTGTGAGTTACAAATTTGGGCTACAATTAAAGGCTTAAATCTGTCTTTACCAAAAACAAATTTTAGACTTAAACTGGCACATGAACAATTATTATCCAAACACAATTTTATTTATAAAAAAAAATAGAAAAAAAAACAACAACAGAATATATCAACAGATTCTCGTAATCAAGCGAAAACGTGCACATAATGTGTATCAGTATAAGAGCTTAGTTCCCCTTTGAAAATTCTTCACCTCAAGTCCAGAATGTTATAAGTCTACAAAAGTTCATTTTGTGAAAATCGACTTTAAAGATTTTGACCTCTCGATCTCAGTAACTATAGATAGAACAAAATTGCACAGTAAATGTATTGTTTATCTTCAATGTCACAATGGTCTAAGTCTTTTCAATATATATATCTGGAAAAGCGCTTTCCAACGATACCAAAAACTTTTTTTCAAAAAATGGATTAGAACATTCTGGCATTGAGGTAAATGAATTGCAATAATTAATATAACTTACCGTTTACGAGCGTCTAGCTGTCGGCAATTGGTACTTTCTGAGTGCTTACATGCGTCTTTATATACACATCATGATCTAGTGTCAGGATTGCACTCTCAGCAAAACCCAAAGGTACATATACATGCATGGTACTCTATCAGCAAAACCCAGAGGTACATCATTTACACGGATTGTGGTTGATAAATGACAATATAGCACGGATAATTTGACGCGATCTTGACCTTTATGCATTTTTGGTGGAATATATACATTTCCGCGAGCAAATTGTGCAATATCGGTCCCTCTGATTTGAGTTGGTATAACATCTCGAGCGTCTTCATGATACTTCCCGCTAATGAAAACATACAACCGGGATTATAAATATAGATACTATATCATCAACTATTAAATTATGATAATAGAAGGTCGAGAGTCGTGTCAACTTCTCCGTACTATAGATTCATTACAACGTCTGTTGAAAAAAGCTAATGTCCTCCGAACAGTGCATGGGTCACAGATCCATCTACCTAAACTAATGTTAATGTCTTAACAGTTCAAAAAACACCATTCATTTCTTAACGATTTAAATCACGGTACACTTTAACAATAAAGTATTGTTTTTGTTTCTTTTTTTAAATAAAGTGACGGAGTTTATTAAAATGACGTAGTACTACGTATTACCTGTAATTAGATACATTAAGAATGAAGTATTGATTTTGGTAGCTTTTGAATTAAATGACACATTAAGAACATGCAAATAAAGCATAGGACATACAGAGGACAAAATGTACTTATTCATGTTGAACAATTGATAGGATGTAGCAAATCAAGAACACGCCTTAGTGATGTTCTGTCTTGACCTAAAGCATTTAATTTAAACATGCACACAAGCACAACCATTTACAATACACACACGCGTTCATGATAGAATAAAGATCTTTATTAATTTTACATTGTACTATCATTGCTGTAATGATTACAAAAAAAGTTTAATATTTCTAAAATAAACAATACATTCATACTACAAGCAGTGTTTCAAAGAGAAATGACGAACAATAACACTTTAACTTCATAATGTTTTTTCTGTAAATGTGGCAAATATGAGCAATGTAGTTAAAAAACTCTTCGGCAACAGTATTTAAAACACCTTTGCTCAGACCACCTGGCATAGAGACGCACATATTACCTCATGTATCTTAAATGCCGAGCATAGCCTTTATTTGCCAGTCAGCTTTCTGCTGAAATATGGCAGGCATATGTGTGCCTCCATCCGGATTTGAACCCGGGTCGCCCGATTAAACGACAAGCGCGCTAACCACTGAGCTACGGAGGTCACACCTTGCAATCTATGGCCTTGATGGCAGACTCTTGCATTATAATTTGGTTTTACAATTTTAAACTGCAATATACATATGTCTGTTGACTTAATTTCTTGGAATTTACGCTAGAAAATGTAAATAGTACTAAATACATCAACTTTTTACTTTATAATTACAGTTACGTAAATGCATGGATTGGTTTAAACCGACCAAGTGACAACAATGAAACGTTCCAATGGTATGATGGCGATAATACGACAACATATACAAACTTCATAGACAGTAAGTTCTAATATGCAAGCTCAATAGTTTTGTTATCTAACCGCTCAGAATTGGTGTGGTAACAATATTAATCTTATTTAACTGGAAAATTAGGGTAGCCAATCATATCGCCTGTTAGTAACAAGTTACTGACCACGAGTTTAATGTGGTGTGATATGATTGGTTGTCCTTATCCTTAAGTCAGGTAAGATCACTATTGAATACCACCCTGGACTAGTGTGAACGCCTGACGTCTCAACATACGATGTGGGTCAGACACCATGGTGTTGGCATGGACAAATGAAGGTGGTGATGGTCTGGAGTGTGGGATTGTTCGTTTTTCTGAATGTCTTTGTATACTGACTGTCTCTCAAGGCGGCTACGGGTGCTGATGAAAATACTTGTATGTACTACACATAAAAATTATTCAAAAAGATAATATTAAGTCAGACAGGGAAGGCAGCACTCAACTTAACCGGCTGAACACAGAAAACATAAAAAACATACAAAGTACAATGCCCAACTGCACCAGCCGAGCACAGAAAACATAACATAACATACACGGTACAATGCCCAACTGAACCAACCGAGCACAGACAACATAAACACACATACAAGGCACAATGCCTTACTGAACCAGCCGAATACAGAAAACATAAAACACATACAAGACACAATGCCCAACTTAACAAGTCGATCACATAAAACATAACAAAACATACAAGACACAACGCCCAACTTAACAAGTCGAGCACATAAAACATAACAAAACATACAAGACACAACGCCCAACTTAACAAGTCGAGCACAGAAAACATAAACACATACAAGACACAACGCCCAACTTAACAAGTCGAGCACAGAAAACATAAACACATACAAGACACAACGCCCAACTTAACAAGTCGATCACATAAAACATAACAAAACATACAAGACACAACGCCCAACTTAACAAGTCGAGCACAGAAAACATAAACACATACAAGACACAACGCCCAACTTAACAAGTCGATCACATAAAACATAACAAAACATACAAGACACAACGCCCAACTTAACAAGTCGATCACATAAAACATAACAAAACATACAAGACACAATGTCCAACTTAACAAGCCGAGCACAGAAAACATAACAAAACATACAAGGCACAATGTCCAACTTAACAAGTCGATCACATAAAACATAACAAAACATACAAGGCACAATGTCCAACTTAACAAGTCGATCACATAAAACATAACAAAACATACAAGGCACAATGTCCAACTTAACAAGTCGATCACATAAAACAAAACAAAACATACAAGGCACAATGTCCAACTTAACAAGTCGATCACATAAAACATAACAAAACATACATGGCACAATGTCCAACTTAACAAGCAATCAAAAAGCTGAATACCGGAAGTCGGTAGAACAGACGAATGTTTGAAAGAATGGACGACAACATCATTGAACTAAGTTTATCATAAGATAATTCCGGACTTTTCGTGTAATTGAATCTTAATTTTTTTAGACTCTACTTTAACCAACTATGGGCACACATACTACGCGTATATGACACCTAGTGGACAGTGGGACGCTATTTCGGATACATATTTGACCGCATCCTATGTTTGTGAATATCCAGTACAAATAGGTAAATATATACTATCACATACATGTACTTCTTTACCCAATGAACCGTTTAATAAACTCCGTAAAGTTTCGCCATATTCAGAGCAAGTTTCTGTTGTGGTGATTTTCCAAGTTTTGCATTTCGTTTACATATATTCTATGGAGTTCTTATCTCATGAACAAGCAGATCTCGATAAGCATTTGTCCGTGTAATACGTTAATTTGAGTTGGAAATTTCGTTCAGGCCCTGTTCTAACCACAGGGTATTGACGCATATTATTTTATGCGTGTGCGACCGCCTTATATCTCTTATACGAATATCCGTATATGAGATATAAGGCGGTCGCACACGCATAAAATAATATGCGTCAATACCCTGTGGTTCTAACAAACAATTAGTTTTCAGGATCTGGCTCAAACTGGTTTTATTACTAATACAGAAACTAACAGAGAAACACAGAGAAAACAATAATGGTATTTCCTTAAATTTGAAAGACAAATAAATAAATTCCTGTGTATAGTTATCTAAATATTGTGCTTTAATTGAATCTATGCTTTAGATTTTGCCGCGGATCCTGAATATTTGAGATCAGTGGCAGTCTCAAATTCTAAGCTCGTACATGGTTTTTTTATATAAGAAAAGTGAATGTTTTGGATGTTTTCAACAGGTCTGTATCTAGATGATGTACATGCTAATGAAAATAGACTTGCATAACCTTACAAACAGTTTCAATAAAATCCCAAAACCATTATTGAGCCTGATCCTAAAATCGTGTTTTTTTGTGATTTGTCTTTGCTTTCTTTACTTCCGATCAGAATACATGCATGTCTCATATTCAGGAGAGTAGTGCTATATGTATATAGAAAAGGTTGTGCAGTGGCCATGTTTAGTCGCAACGGATATTACGTTACGGAAGTTGGTACCCAGTATTTCTATGAACAGTTGTCACAGCAAACACGGATACCAGTTCATGTAACGTCATATCCGTTGCGGATAAACATGGCCGCTGCACAACCTTCTCTATATAGGCTACACTCAGATAACTCCCTTATTCAGGAGAGTAGTGCTATTAAACTCTGTTACATGGTTTCTGTTTATTCGGAATACCTCGTTCAATTCGCAACAATAAATGCCGTACGAACCGTTCCGATTGGTTTTCTGTTAACACATACTTTTTAACCAACAGATTGTGGGGTGTTGAATATAACAGATGGGTTAGCTGTATCAGATAAAACCACAGAGGGTTCGGTTCATACAGTGGAGTGTAATGTTGGACTGGTATCTAACATTCATAGTATGACGTGTGGTAACGATGGATATTGGACTCAGTCTGAGTGTCAGTCTACCGGTAGGTACTAGTACAAGTCCAGTGTATTCAAACAGAAACTTTACAGTTTCAATGTTTATTTGTCACATTTCTTCATTCTGCTGTCGCAAAGAATACTTGCGCATGTAAAGACAATATATGTGAGCTTTTTCTGGTGCCAGTTTTAAGATCATAATTCAGATATTGTTTAACGAAAAATGTCCATTTTCTAAAATAGCCTTATTTCAAACTTACATCTATTGTCTAAACATTTGGAAGATTTTTTTAATTGTAAAACGTAAATATTAGATAAATAAACACTGAAGCTGTGAACTTTCTTTTTGGACGCCGTGTATATAAACTGCAAGCTATAAACGCATCCAGAGTGTACTTCCAGTAGGTTTCTCACAAACACGAGGGTTGAAGAAGAATTCAAGTTGTTCATTCCAAAAGTAATGTATGACAACAAATACACGTGTATCTGTCCAAATTGTGCCAATTTAACATGCTCTAACAAACAGGTCGTATTTACACAATTATCAACATAAAAGTGACGGCAATATTGGCAGCCATCTTGAAATTCGAGCGCCATGTTTTTACGTGGGCATAAATTTAATAGTATTGCTTACTTTTTCAGTCGATAATTTAACTCAGTTTCTCATATTTCTGTTTTAACAAGTCATATTGTTTCAAAGACATTTTACATTTAGCATTTCGTTCGATTGACTACAAGCCTGTAGATGAATCATCCGCGTGTCGGCCAATGCCATTCTCGTTCACCAGAGTATTCTTCACTTGTGATATCGGTAGTCTGGGAACTTGAATAACCACTGATGTATGAGGATGGCCAATGCCTACATCTAGATATATTCAATTCTGTATCCTTATTTTGCAGAGACCGGTGACTTGTGTGGCTGTGATCCATTTGAAGATGACTTGAACATAATGTTGGATGTATCAAAACTGTCTATCACCAGGCGCCTACAGACGAGTGCTAGGGATGACCGATGGTCCGCGCAATTGTTCGGATATCTCGGGGCTCTTATACTCATCCTCGTTTATTTGCTCTGCATTGTCATTGATATATACAATGCTTGTGATAAGAACAAACAAAAGTAGAATAAATCGAAATATTATCGAACACTTTTGACCTGTCGCTAATTAATCCCCGTGTGTTTTCGTTTTTGTACAGTAAGAAAGTTTTGATGAGTTAAAATAACAACTCTGATTGGACAACGGATTAGCATGGATATTCATAGATGACATGTTAAAAGTGACAGGCAATAGTTGTAAAGAAAACGTTAACCGTTCCAACACTGATAGCTTATACATTAAGATAATAGAAAATCAGACAGGGAAGGCAACACTCAACATAATCAGCCGAGCACAGAAAACATAAAAACATCACTAAACACAATTACACGGCACAATGCCAAACATATTTATAACTGAACGAGAAAATGAACTTAACCGCTAAGCCAACGTCCAAGCTGTAATCATTAAGTTAGAAACAAATACTAGTATAAATTATGTATAATACATGTATCTATATTTAAATATTGTATGTACTATTTTTTTCTCCAGGACGAAACTGTTGTATCAACATTTATTTTCACATGTACGTGATAATTCGTTAAATTTATTGTTTATCTTTAATGTCACAATATTCTAAGTCTTTTCAATATATATATCTTGAAAAGCGCTATCAAACAATACTAAAAGCACATTCAAGTTTTTTCAAAAAATGAGTTACAACATTCTGGAATTGAGGTGAGGATATGTGTGGCAAGAGATGTACGAAATGAAGACATTGATCCTTTGGATTTGAACAAAGTTTATTAGACCATCTAACAGTTAATTATTCAAGTTTTATTTCACTTTATTTATTTACTAGAATATATTATATGCACAACTCTACATTACTATTTGTTTCAAATTGTATTAAAGACCGCACAAGAGAATGGTCATCAAAACGTGGTCTCTTTCATCATATTGGAACCATGGAATGCTGATATCGTTGAAAATGGTATGATGGTAGATGAAATAGGTGGACTTCACAGACAGGGTTTGTAATGCAGGCCTTAGTTTGCAGATGGTCATTAGCACAATTCAATTCAATTCAATTCAATTGTTTGACTGAACAGTTTTACTAGAACGCATGTCCTTTCTTAATATGTCACCTAAGACGTTCCAATGTACAAAAACGTATATCTTAATTTATAACGGCGTTTTTACACATGTCCCACGTTATATATTGGATGTTTACATGTACAAATGTATGTCTCTATAACATTTCATTGTAACTGCGGAATCTTTCCGTGCCTTTCCGTTCGTAGGCACATGGTTTCAAGTTAACTGGGTGTACCCTATAGTTTCAAATTATCTGAGTGTACCCTATACAGAGATATGGTTGGGCAACGGCCATGTTTAGCCGCAACGGATATGACGTTACGAAAGCTTGTACCCAGTTTTTCTACAGTTGTCACAGCAAACACGGATGCAAGTTCCTGTGACGTCATATCCGTTGCGGCTAAGCATGGTCGCTGCCCAACGTTCTCGCTACATAGTGTGCACTCAGATATGTACACTCAGATAATTTGAAAACATGAATATGTTTCCGTTGTCCAATCAGGTGTGTTATTTAAAGCCTAGGTCCCACTGAGCATTTTTTGCCTCGGCGATGAACTCCCGATTGAAATTAATGAGCATTCAGGACATGGGGAACAGGTTCCTCGTGGTCTAGGGGAAGTCTTTGGGAAGTCATGAGACAGTTTGTGGTATCGGAATGAATTGTGATGAATCGGGTGGTATCGGAAGAATCCGGGATAACATCGCCAATGTGGATTCTTCATTGGGACCTAGACTTAAGGAAGGCAAAACATTCTTACAGTGCAATAACGAAAACACGGATAAAGAACCAGTCTACCACACTAAATGTCAATATGACAGAATAATAGTTGTTTTAGAACAATTAACACATCCTGATCATTGTCTTTCACCAGAATCTGTGCCAGTTACTGTTTCAAGCAGGAACATTCACTGTGAACACCTTACTGGCTGACAACTGGTTCTTAGTAACCTTACAGATATAGTCACCGGATGTAGCAGTAGAGACGCTCAGTAATTGAAACACAGTTGTCGATTCAAACGGAAGTGACGTTGTATAAGATGGAACGTTGACTGGTACCACACCTGTTGGTGTTCTCTTGTAAAGAGTGGCTGCCGGATCCGTGGCCCCGACTGTTTTACAAACTAACGTCGCGTGCTCGCCTTTTCCAACCTTGATGGTTTCTTGTTGGCTATCGATGAAGTTTAATGTATTCCCAAACCGAGACACTATCCCCCTTCCTCGTGGCATAACAACCTCCTGTTTGATGTCCATTCGCTCTATGATACTATTCGGATGAGAACAAGCAGCCATTACTGCTAGCAGTGTCTCAGATTTTGGTAGAATGTTTGATTTAATCGCGACATTAAAATGATTCTCGTTTCCATTGACTGCTATCTTATTAACATTAATAATCTGGTTCGCATTAATTGGCAAGAATGAAAATGCTGCGTCATGTTTTATATAATTGCCATACAACATTGTAACTTCCGCCTGAAGTAATCCGAATGTGTATGCCGTACCGGAAGTGTTCACCATTACAGGAAATCTTGCTTCTCCACGAGAGGACACGCCGATCTCGTTAGTATTTGGTACCAGAAGGTCGTATTGTTCGAGGGGTTCACGAATATTATTGATATATTTAGGGATACGCATCTCGAGATGAAGTTCAAAGGAATGCATTCGACACAGTAGGTGCAGTATCAACTTGTCAAACATGATCTTTAAAGGTATACATATAGACGCATGGCTGTCTCCATCTGTGATCACGTGATTGTGCACCACTGTGTTGGGGCTCAAATCTGAAATCAAATAATACAACACAATATGATAATATTACGTCGGACAGGGAAGGCAGCACACGGCTTAACCAGCCGAGCACAGAAAACATAAAAAACAGCCCAACTGAACCAACTGAGCACAGAAAACATAATAATTTATGAGGCACAATTCCCAACTGAACAAGTTAAGAACCGCCCAAGTTCAAGCTGTCGAAAATGAACTAGTTTCAGCAATCAAAAAGCTGATTCCCAAGCTGAATGACCCAGTTCCAACAGTAAAACGGCTGAAATACCTAGTTTTAGCTGACAGAAGTCCTAAAAAGTAGAAATCAACCGTTTCAAATAGCTGAATGTCAAGGTTTCATTTCAATTCTGTAATGGTCATTCTACGTGAAGAACGTCTAGTCCTACGACAAGTTTCACGCGATAATGGGGACCAGTGACAGGTACGCCAAGTAGGGACAATATTTTCCGATTCTATTACCCGAACCGTTTTAAGTAAAAATCTCAACTCAACTAACTAGTCTAGATTTGAGATAAATCTGAAGTTCAAGCTCTTAATTTTCACTGTAATAAACTCAGAATAATGTTTCTGTTTGATGATGCCAATTACTAGTCCAACCTCTCATGTAAATTAACATAAATTAACGACACATGACAAAATGTGAGATGAGATCTTGCTTAGAATAAGATGCTCCGTGAGATCGGGGCCTGGTCTCACAGCTAATCAGGTACTTGGTATGTAAGAACGACTGCAGAATGATGCCATTGGCAACATAACAATGAGGCTTACAGTTTATTTAATTACTTCAAATATGCAATATCCGTGACAAATGCACGCTGCGAATCGAATTCGATAAAGCATGTGTGTCTCTGTAAAATCTAGGGCACGTTCACAACTGGGTCATCTTGGGCCAAAAACTAGGTCATCAGGCTATATCATGAAAAACCTATCAGAGGTCAAATATTTAAGTCATATCATATAACAAATTACTGATTCTGTCTAAACTGCATGTCTTCAGATGAGCGATATAGTACCAATGGCCCTATTGTTCTTCATGCATTGGGGTTGTGGTTGGGAATACAATACAAACGTTTCGACTTCACGTATAAGGAAATACTAAACGTTCTAATGGTTCCGTGTGTAGTGTTCATATTTGAATAAATCTTACTTTGAACTTATAATTTATTCAAACTCATTTCGTTAAACTGTCGTTTATCCCAGACACTGCAGGGTTAACCGCACTTGTAAATTATACGAAGAATTCATCATTATTGCGGCTACATTGTTTAAAAATGTTAAACCAACCGGCAAATGTTTAAAAATGTATAAAAAATAAGTGCAGTCAGGTTAAAAATCCAGTGACGCAGATGTCGAGTCCACTATAACGGTGTGAAACCAATTATAAAGACTTATACTGTACAAACAACTATACTGTCAATGCTAAACTGACATACTATATTCGCTTTACCTGTTTAAACAATACGTCCCTTTGGTATAGAGAGATACAACCTTTTTGCGCCAAAGGGACGAATAGCTATTATTTTTGCGTACACATAAACTGCAACGTCACTGTCACAATATCCTAACTGGACTGTGTAAATGTGTTATTTTGATATAGCGATGAACTCTGTGTACATGTATATGCTTGAGCTAAATAAACTGTGTGTTCTGTTCTGTTCTGTTCTGTTCTGTTCTGTTCTGTTCTGTTCTGTTTGTTCGGTAAAGTTGCGTATAACAAAGGTTTCAAACAAAAAAACTTAACCTAAAAATAAATTAAAAATAAAAGTCTGATATAATTGTTGGTCTTAATATAAATATATATGTAGGTAGTGTAAACAAATCAGGTTAAATGATACGTGTAATCTGTGTAGCATGCTTGTTATATTGTTCAAATCATAGAACTATTTATTTGCGGAGGACTTTTTTCAGGCCTAAAGTCGTTGAATTGGTCGTAAGCTGAAAAGTGGTAATATCATTGTGTGGTGTACACACAAAAAACTGTGACATAATGACCGGTATAGTTTTACTAACCTTCTGGTTTGACGCCATTATCTATTGTCCATACTAGCTGTACACTGGACATTGCAGTAAATGCCAAGGTCACATTAGTACAACCAAAACTGGATTTGGAAACATCGATCGATTTCACTTCAATCGGCGACGACAGATTCGGTGTGCCCTGAAAGTAAGGCAAATGGTATGTAATAATAGCATAATACTGAATTATGAAAACACGACTTATCCCTACTTGTGGGAAAGGGTCGACTAGAGGTAGAGTGCCAGCTTCGGGATCGAGAGATCCCGGGTTCAACCCCCGTCTGGACCACTGCTTAATTTCTCTGAGCACGAATAACAAACATGCTCCACTCGACCAATGTGTGGGGGTTTCAGAACATGTTCAATATTCCTGGGCGCCGCAGATCGATGTTGGCTGCACACAACCAAGAGAGATATAGTCTCCCCCAGGGAGACTCAAACGCAGGTTTCCATAGGTAGCCCAATGACAGGGGAAGTTATAATGTCAAAGGGTGGCTGAACGACTGAACTGTTGAAAGCAGCTCTCGGAAATTGGTAATCTAACATACTTGGTAGTATTTGGCAGTATTTGGTAATACATGCGCTGGGCTCAAGTTTTCGTAGTGCATGTATCAAAGAGAGAGATATCAAGCCACAATGTTTGGGTTTTAATGTTCCCCTCTACATAGATGTAAGTTAAATTTGTACATGTAATGGAGCAACTGCTACTGAGCCTTCAGCAATTTCGATTCCAGCATAATGCTGTTTCGTATCTTTCAAAATAGCATGTTCACTGTATCTATTGTGGGTTGTCCTTGTGATGTGTTTTAGCCCGTTTGTTATATTCTTGTCACCCGTGGCTCTTACTCAGGTTTAATCAGAAGACTTTCGGTGTGAGATATCCTGATTTTGTAGTTGTGTAGGGCATTGTGTTTGCCTTTATGTTTTTATGTTTTTAGTTGAGTGCTGTTTTCCTTGTCTGATTACATATACATGTATATAATTATCATCTTCTTGAAGGCAGCGGAATAATTGTAAAACGTGGGTGAACGGCCATCATTTCAGTTCGAATGTGTAACAGTTTCACTAAATGTCCAAGATAGCAAGCTTGTGTTGACCAAACGTTAGCTGTAAAGCTAACAGTTCCATTCGCCCCCCCCCCCTGACCATGTAACCACGATGTTCAACCCGCCAACGTCAACGATTCGTCAACAGTACATAACAACATACATGCAAGTGTATTCACTCGCATCAAAATCAATATATTTATAATATTAATATTTTCTTTTAAACTTACAAATTTCAGAAAAGCCATATACATGTATATATATAAGGCCCATGGGGAGATAAGGGTAAAACTTGATACGATTGATGGCATAAACTAAATCTAAAATGTATGTGAATTAGTAACAGTAAACTAAACTAATACATGTTTTCCATTGTAACGTTAGTGGCATACCGCAATTTTTTATAAAACAGTAAATGGTTTTAAAAGAGTGAAACCACATTATTTAAATATGTATTTGTATGTAGCAATGACCTTGCTACGGCAAGTAATATGTTCTACATTTACATTGAAAACGCATTGTAAACAAGAGTGATTGTAATTTGTTCCAACCTAATCACTAATCATTTACAATTAAAACAACTACAAATGTACCTGCTTTAATTAAAACTATTTTTTTGGGTTGCACGTTTCAGCAAACGAGATCAATCACACCGATTTGTAATTCATTAGACATTCAAGGATAACCCTATTAAACTACAAGCACTGGGCTGGCTTAAAACTAGAAGGTCGTAAGTACAAATTAATACATGTTTTTCGAGAAAACAAGAACAAATCGTCTGAAAACTACTCTTAACTTATAGAAAAACAAATATGGAAATAGCACTTACGACCTTCTAATTCTAAGCCAGCGATATGTTTTTGCTAAAACGACAGAAGTTAAAGAGACAATGCGAGATACAAATAGACTCCTTGGTACAGCACCGATACACGCTAGGCTACCTTGTGGTTTCTAACTAGTACATCTTTAGTTTGGTGGGACTAGAGACGCCGAAAAGCGTTTCTGAAAAATCCAGTATCCCGGTCGAGATTTCAAGCAGGGTAGTTACAGCGCTATTCCACTGGATCGTCATTTCATCAAAAGCGGTTCAGTCTGACAAGTAATCGTAAGACCACTTCAATAATAAAACCACTATCGACCACCGTGCAACCATGTTAGTCAGATTGGTATTGCTCCTTTCCATATGTAGTTATTTCAAGTTCTCGCAAGACAAGACCACCTAAATAACCAAGACCACCTAAACACAAAGACTGCTTCAATAATATACGATCACGTTAGTAAGAAGACCACCTCGATCAAATTAGGGGTAATAAAGCATTTCATTTACATGTACATTGAAGGCCTACATTTTTATTGGGGGGATAATTTTATTGATAAAGCACATACTGATTTTACAGATAAGCCCAGTGGCTTTTTCAAAGACTATTACGTGTAAATATTGTTATAATACTCATCATGACCTGACGAGGTAATTAGTCAAGGGTTTAACAATGGACGGCCATAAGTACATACAAATTCAAACACCGGTTCGTTGACATTAATCTATTATTCTATTATGATATTAAGTTTGATTCTTACTTGCATAACGGAACCATATGAAAGGTGACACAGGCATGGTATAAGCAACACCGTAAATATATCCTTAAAATTTAAATCCATGTTACACTCGTGTGCTGGCTACTGTTACATTCGAGACTATAATAATGAGATAACTCATTGAAATTTGTCATTGTTATTCCCATGTAGAAGTCAGTAGATGTCATCACAAGCAATAAAGTGGACAGGTGGACATAATGCATATTATTATATGCCTCTAATTTGTCATTAATCATGTTCAGAATGACGACAAATGTCAAATGTTGCACGTTTAAAAACTACCTATTGTTTTGTTATTATACTGTGGCAATATTATATCATATGGTACGTTTAAATTGAGACTGATTCAACTACGCCAAATGAAAGATGGACAAGTGGTCCAGTGGTGAGGGCTACTGACTGCTGATCCGAAGGTTGTGGTATCGATCCGAACTCCAGCCGGATCAAAATCAGAAATGCTTTTCAGTGTTGCCCTTATACAGTAACAAACTAAATTTACTCACAGTCTTCCGGACGTGAACTTAAGAAGCTCCACACAGCGCTTTGATTTCACTATATCGTTCTATTTACTAGAAATATGTAGTTACGGGTGAGGCAGTGGAGAGTAGAGACTTTATAACCGATGACCCGTATGATGCTTTACATCAGACGTGTAAAAGAACCAGGGATGCTTCTGGAACATGGGCATCTTCTGTATCATGCACTATTCCCCAAAAACTAAAGTGACTAACCTCTTCTGGGGGCCTCGCCCATATGGATTTCCGGTGGCGAGGATAAATAAAAGCATATAAATCGAAATGATTCGTTAGTTTCCGTGTAGTAGTACATTTTTGAGTTCTGACGAGAGTTGAACGGTATGTGAGTTTATTTGTTGTTTTAGATTGAAAAAAAGGAAGCATGTCTTGTCCCCCCACCGCTCCCAGGTTCAAATTAATCTGCAACTTTCTGCAGCTATAGACGTGAGAAAATGTAACTTCTAACGAGTAATATAAGTTTACTTTATAGTACATAGACCGGATGCTCGTAATAATGATACTCGACTTAAAAAGATAAATTAATATAATTATAAAATCGAACAAATTCGCCGGGACTTTGAAATTCGCTCGACATAGGCCGGATGCTCGGGACATCGATGCATAATTTATTATGTGTATTGACCTGACCCCCCCCCACCCCCTTCAAATAATGTAAGAGCGAACTGAGCTATTTGGATAGCAAACTGTTATTGTAATGCTCACTGACAATTATGATAATTATGCGAGCAAAGCGATCAAGAAAGAAATACATTAAAATTTGAGCAGCATGCCTCACAAACGTAATCCATACTACACAACATTAATTCCTACGGTGATAGTGTGACCGCGAGCGAAGAGAGCAAGAAAAAATGCATTGTTTATCTGCAAATTACATGCATTGTTAATATACCCCACATACTCATTACTTGGTAATATTCACTGACCAATATTGTAATTGTTCGAGCTGGAAAAAATCATTGTTTATCTGACCAGTTACCCCAAAACAACCATTGTCTGCTTCACTTTTGTTTGTGAAGGGGAGGTGTGAAATATTTGTAATCCAGCAACTAGAGGTGTCCGGGTTCCCCCGCGATTTTTTTAACACTGATTTCATCTGCTGCATTCTGTGGTACCTTATTTGGAATAAAAACTGGCAGGTTTATCACAAATCCAAGCCATTTCTATTCATTACTAGTATTTTATCAATTGTCGGACTTTTTATATGCATGTAGTTTCTATCTCGGCTTTTCTTTTCCCAATTTTCGACACCTTTTGATTGATCATGTCGATGTAATTTACTATTATACTGGAAACCTATGTGAGAGTTAAAAAGGTATACTTTTTTATGGAAAACAAAAATTAAACATTGACACTTTATGCTAAAGTCGTTGACTAAATTGACAATGTGTGCGAAGCGAGAATTTTTTTTCGTATTAACATCGTTTTTACATCTAAAATATGACAAATTACCTAGACGGCTGCGATTTTAGGGAGGGGGTGCGCCCCCCTCAAAACCCGCTAGTGGATACTATGTGATATATTCATTCAATTAATATAAAGTTTTGTTATGTTTTTATTCCACAAACTAGATCTAATCTATCGATTTACAGAAATAAAACACGTGTTCAGGTACAAAATCAACCTGGTGGAACGGTTGGTACGAAATGGCTTTTGTGCACGTGGTGCTCGTGCAAGGTATGGAATATGTTCGTTTTTGGTATGAATTAATGTATTCTCCGTCGATTGCCTTTTATGAAAAACATTAAACTTCTATAGTTTTGCTGTAATTTATAAGGTAAAACACCAGAAAAATGGTTTAAACGTCTAGATTTTGAAAATTTCTTTTATTTATAACGTTACTATAAAAAGAAAATATTAAAGACCAGTGTGTCTAAATACTGAATTAGTATCAAATTTTGTGTTACGTTGGGTTGATTTGTGTTGAGTTGGCGTTGTCGTGCTGTCCGTTGGGTAGTTTACTTATCTTTCGCTTCATTTCTTTCCGTTCGCTCAATTACGATGCGTTAGCTTAGTTACAGCTACTCTTCCGAAACAATTAACAAAACGAAAGTGATTCATTTATTTGTGATGATGGATTGTTCCAGCGCGTGCTAAACTGAATTCCTGATAAAACATGGGTCGTCTTATAGAGAACATTGAAGTCGTTGATGTAGAAAAGAGGAAAGTACCTAGCAAACATTATGTAAGTAGATATGACAGCGAATGTTGACCGAGTTTTGACACAAATTCGTCACAAACATGGAAGTGTCCCCCAACTATCTGACTATGTGGGTGTTTGAACAATTTAACATGCTTCACGTTTGTTGTTTATTCTAGGTATCTCCATGATAATGTTTACTTCTAGGTAGAGTACTAAGGATACATTTATAAAACTGTCACCAGTTTCTGTTTGGATATATTAATAACGGTTGTGGTGTGGGGCTGGTGGGAGTGGCATTGGGGCTTATGTGGCCCACATAGTGACAGTGGTGTGAGGCCATTGACAGTGTTGAAGTGGCTGGCGCCACATAGCAACAGTGGTGTGAGGCCGGTGACAGTGATGTGAGGCCAGTGACAGTGGTGTGGGGGCTGGCGCCACATAGAGACGGTGTGAGGCCGGTGACAGTGGTGTGGTGGCTAGCGCCACATAGTGACAGTGGTGTGAGGCCGGTGACAGTGATCCATGCTAACTTGGCAGTGGTCTTAATCCTTACGGGGTCATTACTAGTACCTAGTGTCACTCATATATAGTTATACACCTACAATTAAATAAAAGGAATTTAACTTAGAACTGTATGATTATCATACATACATGTCAATGTAGAAGATAAGTATAAAATGTTTGCAATTTGTTGATTTTTCTCCACACGTGCAGAAGTAGCTTGTTCCTTTTGGAAGAGTGAGTCAAAGCTCTGGTAGGATACAGTCTATGGAAGAGTGGTTTGTCGAATCTGTCACTGTATATATCTGAAAATTGTTGAAAAGATTGCGTTAGACCCAAATTTCAAAAATCATGTTTATAGAAATTTGATACCTTGTTTTAACCTGAAATTATTAACTTCCTTATAGAGAGAAATATTATCTAATACGGAATAAATTGTTACAATGAATCAAGTGAGGTATAAAAAAATGAATAATAGACTGAATTGAGATAAAGGTGGGTCCATTTGAACGATATAGTTTCCACCTATTGTGGATTCCATCCCACGTCAGGCCCTCGATGCGATTTTATTGTCAGGAAAAAAATATTACCAGGGCTCACGCTGTCAATCGACATTATCACCATTTGCGATAATTTTATTGAAGTGGCAATTTTTATTTCAATTTGGCGATGAAAAATGCTGATAATTTTATCAAACTACGAAAAAAATATCTTCATAACTTCTTATTTTATCTTTCAGCAATGTATGGAGTGTCACAAATTTTCAAGTAAACACTCCAAACTGGACCCATTTAATCTTCCTTGTTAATTACCATTAGCTCCAGGACATGGGACGACCACTAATCCCATTAGAGGTCTAATTACTGATAAATTGTTGTGATAACATCTTTTAATCCTCATTTAATTGGTGTAATCAACCGTCAACACAGTGTTTGGAACAGGTCTAAAATACTGACGAAAGGGTCTGAAGTACTGACGAAAGGGTCTGAAGTACTGACGATATTCATCATTTGTAATCTATAAGTGCTTATTTTTTACAATCCTTTAAATAGAATTATCCATTTTAAAAGGTTTAAATTCTGCGATCAAGCATTCATAAGGCATCAGTTTGTTGTTTGAGCTGTAAGTCTTGGTCGAAAGAAAGGTTTTATCATGACATTTTTTTGCAATCAATTCATTTTTTTACCTATATTTATAAAAGCACTGCAGCTGCTTTATATCGATATCTTGCTGTTATATTGGCCATCTTCTAGCCGTTAGAAGATAATGATTATCAAGGAATGACAATTTGAGTGACCAAGCTGTTTGACTGTCCCATTTATATTGGCATCAATTTCCTCAGCTGTCTGTGTCATGAAAAAGGACAGTGTACATATCAGTGTAATAAAGCAAAGCAAACAAATTAAGTGCAAGGTAATATTATCATAAATTGTGCATGCAGGTGTATATTATAGAGCAGGTGCCTAGCTTTCTTTAGGCATATGCCTACACATTGATTTACCCCATGTACGAAAAAAAATGCAATAATCCTTCAAACTTTAACCGATGAACAACCTCAACATGTAGATGTGCATGAAGCAAAAAATTAGCTGCAATGATTTTTGCCACGCGGGGGGGGGGGGGGGGGGGTTTGTATTAGTCTGCCGAATGGCCACAGTTCTAGTTTTTTGTTGGGCCAAAATAAATGGCTATTATTTTAAAATGGCCAGTGTGAGCCCTGTATTACTCTAACTACTATGCATTGAGGGCCTATGTTCCAACCTATACTGTATGGCACTATCACCTAGCAATGCAAAGAACGTAAACATTAGACCATTCAGTCATCGCAACAACCCCAAAAACATGTAGCACAAATAACCAGAATCATGGTTCATATGTGGATATCAACACTTTTCAGTTCTTTATATACATGTAGCTATGATGAACTTTATATAGTTACGACAATCATTGAGGTTTGTTTACTTATATGAAATGTTTACATTTCAGTGCACATTGACACACATTGAGATTGTATTTTATATGTGGTATATTGTATATATATATCAGATTGTAGTTTATATGTGGTATATTGTATATATATATCAGATTGTATTTTATATGTGGTATTATTGTATATATATATCAGATTGTATTTTATATGTGGTATATTGTATATGTATCAGATTGTATTTTATATGTGGTATATTGTATATATATATCAGATTGTATTTTATATGTGGTATATTGTATATATATATCAGATTGTATTTTATATGTGGTATATTGTATATATATATCAGATTGTATTTTATATGTTGTACATTGTATATATATATCAGATTGTATTTCATATGTGGTATTATTGTTTATATATATCAGATTGTATTTTATATGTTGTACATTGTATATGTATCAGATTGTAGTTTATATGTGGTATATTGTATATATATATATCAGATTGTATTTTATATGTTGTACATTGTATATATATATCAGATTGTATTTCATATGTGGTATTATTGTTTATATATATCAGATTGTATTTTATATGTTGTACATTGTATATGTATCAGATTGTAGTTTATATGTGGTATATTGTATATATATATCAGATTGTATTTTATATGTTGTACATTGTATATATATATCAGATTGTATTTTATATGTGGTATATTGTATATATATATATATCAGATTGTATTTTATATGTGGTATATTGTATATATATATCAGATTGTATTTTATATGTAGTACATTGTATATCAGATTGTATTTTATATGTGGTATATTGTATATGTTTTTCAGGTTTATATCGTCCATGTTGAATGGTCGGACCAGTGTACCAATGTTATACATAGAAGATACAGCCGATTTTTTGACTTCCAGGTAAAAACCTTAGTTAGTGTTATAGTGGCATCATCATCTCCATGGTGATCCATGCCACGCCTTCTTCCATCTCCATGGTGATCCATGCCACACCTTCATCCATCTCCATGGTGATCCATGCCACGCCTTCTTCCATCTCCATGGTGATCCATGCCACGCCTTCTTCCAACTTATATCCTGGGTAGTATTCAATATTGATCTTATTTAATTGGAAAATAAAGAAAGCCAATCATATCGCCTGTAACTGACCAAGAGAGTTTAATATTGTGTGATCTGATTGGATGTCCTTATCCTTAAGACAAGTAAGATCAATATTGAATACCACCCCTGGTCTATGTAAATGTGTAGAACATTCTTTAGAGGTTTCTACTGGTCTGTAAATTCCTTGGGATAACCTGGTGCATAGATTTCATTTTTGAAAAAATGCTGAATTTTTGTTATCTCCCTCGAAGTTGGCCTTACAATATTGCCACAGTGTGGGACCTGTAATATACCGAAAGAAGTAGAAAGTCAATAGCCAATCTGGCAGGGAAAAAACTGAATGACCACACACTCAGATTGTCTCAGTTAAGCACAAACAACCAAGTATTCCGTGAACACATAAAGAGTTTCGTCCAGAATTAGACAATTACCTTAAATTGTACTTGTATTATATATGACGTAACAAGATGGCGCTAGGCGGTCACAGCTATTTTGTGCTCCGAGTGAAAACTTAATTATTTATGTATAGAAAGGATTTATACTGATAATAAACGGATATATTGTGAACGGACACTTCTCTGAGCTAGTAAGCGGTATTATTTTATTGAACTTATAAATTTGTGACTTTAGTGAAAACACAGTTTCAAATTCCCGGGCTTTGTTATTCAAAATGGCGTCAGTCTTTTCACAAGTAAATCTCTCTGAGGACGAGGAATTGGGAGATTGGCAGTATATACCCAAGAATTTAAATAAAAGGAAGCGTCACGCAACAAGTACGAGTTCGGTACCTACAGGCGAAGATTTTGAAATTGCAGACAATAAGACTAAACTATCAATGATTTTTGAAGAAGTAATGAATTCGAAAGTAGACCATGCTAGTACACGTGAACTTATAATGATAACAAACAAGTATATGAAAATCGCGTGTGAGAAGACTAACGGTATTTCTTCAGTTGTAAACCAGCAATCAACACTTCTCAAAACACTGGCTTATAAATCCATTGACATCGAAGCGCGAAGCCGGCGCAACAATCTACTGTTTCGTGGGATTAAGGAAACACGTTTCGAAAACTGTACATATGCTGTGATGGACTTTCTGGCCAATATACTACAGATAGATACAACGGGAGTTGTGATTACCAGAGCACATAGGTTGGGTGCTATAAAAGTAGGCCAGACATATAATAGGCCAATCATAGTAAATTTCATGAATTACAATCACGTAGAGCTCATCATGTCGAACGCAAGAACACTACAAAACTGTCCTGGATATTCTATCGACCGTGATATGCCGAAAGAAATAAATGATGCCAGGAAACGCATGTGGAGCCAATACAAGGATACAAAAATCGAACATCCTCAGTCTAAGGTAAAAATCGTGTACCCAGCTAAACTTATGTGCGGTAAACGTGTTATTCGTGACGAATTCCCTGATTGGCATTCTGTCCTTAACCAGTCTAGGATTGTGTCTTTTCCGGTGTTAGATACTTTCGCTACTTCTGAAACAACAGTAGAAAACGACATCCAGAAACCAGGAAGTGTGATTAGTGGTCCGACTTCCGGCATTCCACATCCATCTAGCAATGTCACACCCGATGCGCAAGGTAATGGAGATGACACAGACACGGTGATCGACTTGTCGCAACCACGTGACAGACTTTGTGTTAATGAAACTACCTCATTCAAAACTCATGAATCACGTGACACATCTCATTCAAATAATAAACAAAATAATACATCGCAATCGAAAACCGTAAATTCAAATTCTCAACCGGAAACAAAGGAACACCATGGCTCTCCTCTCATGGCCAGACCAGCTACCAGACGTCAATCGGGTCAACGTCGTGCAAAGTCGGTGTCTTTACAACGAGGACACAATGATCGATCTCAGCAAATACCTCACAATATAAACAAAAACTCTTCAATCTCGAGTGATGCTGCAACACCAGCTGTTGTTGACTCTGGCTAGGAACGGCAGGAGAAGGTGCAGCTCAAACTTGCTGTACTTAACATTCAGTGTTTAGTGTCCAAATATTGTAACAAACTTGAGAGTCCTGAAATTTTATCCGTATTTGATAACAACGATATTGTAATGTTTACTGAGACATGGTCTAATGAATCGTTTGATTTAAATGTACAGAATTTTCACACTTTCAGCTTACATAGAGAGAAAATTAAAAATTCTAAACGAGATTCTGGTGGAATAATTATGTATATTAAAGATAAGTACGTAAATGACAGATGCTTATTTTTCGAAAGTGAAGATGACATTTTATGGATTAGGTTGGATGGAAATTTGTTCTCGCTAGAAAATGATTTATTTGTTGGTTTATGTTATGTTGTACCGGAAGGTAGTGGCAGATATAATTTACATACACAGAATGTCTTTGACAGATTATTAGATTCTATAACTTTAATTCAAAACTATACTAACGGTCAGTGTAATATTTTACTGTCAGGTGATTTTAACAGTCGCACATCAGATAATACTGATTATATCAATTTTGACTCGAACAATGATTTGCTTTTACTACCAAATGATTACGCAGCCGACATTTCACGTCCTAGATTTTCACAGGATAAAGGTCACACTAATAGTAACGGTACTGCTTTGTTAGATTTTTGTAAACAGACTAGTTTGCATATTGTAAATGGTCGTTGCGGTAGTGACGCCGGTGTTGGCAAATACACCTTTATTGGGTCAAGAGGATGCAGTTTAGTAGATTATGTTTTATGTTCTGATTCTTTGTTTGACCTTATTACGTCATTTACCGTTCATACACCGAATGCCTTATCCGATCATTGTTTAATAGAATATACATTAGAGAATACCGTTTATCACGATACGAATACCGCAGAATACGAGAACGAGATCTACGATGAGATTAATTATAAATACACTTGGAATGCTGACCGATCGAACTCTTTTATCAATGAAATTAATTCGGATGTTTTTATTGATGAATTGTCAAAACTGACAGATTACACAAGTAATTGTTTGAACGATAACGATATAGATTCGAGTTTAACTCAGTTTTCGCTACTTATGGAGAACGTTACAGGCAATCTTTTCAAAACGACATTACATCACCATGATAACAATTCAAATATTACACGAACTAATGAGAACCCTTGGTTTACAGAAGAATGTATTCAGAAAAGGGGTGTGTTTTTATCATTTCTAGATAAGTACCGAGGTGATCCGTCAGATGAAAATAGGGTTTTATTTGTAAAAGCCAGATCTGAATATAAAAAAACGATAAAAACAAGCAAGAAAAATTATGTTGATAACAAAACTAAAATATTAGAAAGATACAGACAAACTAACGCAAAAATGTACTGGAAAATGTTGAAACAATCATCTCATATTAAATCTCCAGATATACCATTGTCGTCTTTTGAAGTATACTTCAAAGCTGTGAATAATCCAAACGATCCCTTTTTTCAAATTGATGAAGACATTTTGTTTTTTAACGAACGTTTTGTGCGTAATGAATTTCAAGTAATGTTTCATGAGTTAGATGCTGATGTCAGTACTACAGAGATTAATAAGGGTATTAAACAGCTTAAACTTAATAAAAGTGCTGGTCCAGATAATTATTTAAACGAATACTTTATCTACGGAAACAATGTTCTAACTCCCTATTTACAGTCACTCTTTAATTGTATTTTCAAAACTGGTTACTTTCCTGAAACATGGACGGAAGGTTATATAGTTCCGTTACACAAAAAAGGTTCTATTCGTAATCCCGATAATTATAGGGGCATCACATTGCTTAGTGTATTAGGCAAATTGTTTACTCGCATATTGAATAATCGCTTAACATCTTGGGCTGAAGATTACAATGTTTACATCGAAGCACAGGCAGGCTTTCGTAGTGGCATGAGTACCACTGACAATATCTTCGTTTTACACGGAATAATTACGCATATGATAAACCAGGGTAAAAAACTTTACTGTAGCTTTATTGACTTTAGCAAAGCGTTTGATTATGTTGAAAGAAATAGCCTTTGGTCTAAACTCATTAAACTTGGTATTCGGGGTAAAATGATGACTATACTTAAAAGTATGTACTCAAGCGTAAAATCACGTGTAAGGTTTGACAACAAATTAAGTAATGATTTTTCATGCTTCTTAGGCGTTAGCCAAGGCGAATCTTTATCTCCTTTCTTATTTTCAATGTTTCTTAATGACATTGAAGAACATTTAGAATTAAGTGGTTTTAATGGTATTGAAATGCACATGACCAAACTTTTCATTCTATTGTACGCTGATGACATTGTTGTGTTTGCTGATTCGGCAGATAGTTTACAAAGTGGTTTAGATAGCTTACATCAGTATTGTGTTAGATGGAAACTTAAAATTAATGTACAGAAAACCAAGGTTATTGTCTTTAGAAAGGTCGGACTTCTACCGAGAATTTTGCAGTTTACATTAAACGGGGAACCTCTTGAAATTGTTAAGTCCTTTTCCTATTTAGGTGTTGTCTTCTCCTCGGGTGGTAGTTTTAAAACCACAGAGGTAACTCTTGCAGGTAAAGCACAAAAAGCTATATTCAAGCTGAATAAACATTTATATGATTTCCCAAATGTCACTGTGAAGCATAGATTAGACCTTTTTGATAAGTTGATTTTGCCAATCTTGAACTACGCCAGTGAAGTATGGGGTTTCAATAAAGCAAATGACATTGAACGTATACACACACAATACTGCAAACGATCTTTACATGTTAAACGTTGCACCCAAAACGATTTTGTTTACGGTGTCCTCGGCAGATTTGATTTATCCTATTATAGATATATCAAAATTATTAAGTACTGGCTGAAGATAACACAGAGTAACGACTTAAAATATTGTAAAATTATATATGAACTTTTAAAAACAGATGCCGAATTGTTTCCACGTAAGGTAACGTGGGTTACATCACTACAGCATTTACTCTCCTCGATGGGTTTTTACAACGTGTGGTTAGCACAAAGTGTAGGTAATACTGATGTGTTTATTAGCCTGTTTAAACAACGTTTACGAGATACAAATTTACAGAACTGGAATGCAAGAATCGATCAGTCATCTCGTAGTACGTTTTTCAAATCTATTGTGTCCTTCGACTTTCAATTTTATTTCAAATGCAATCTGAGTAATCATTTAATCGTATCGATGTCTCGGTTATTGCTTTCATCTCATAATTTATGTATTGAAACTGGTAGATGGCACCGTCCAAATATAATTCCGCGAGAAGAAAGAAAATGTCCGACATGTAACAAACTTGAGGACGAGTTCCATTTCATTATAGAATGCAGTCTTTATTCAGATTTACGTAAAAAATATATACCTAGGTACTGTTGGTCTAATCCGAGCATGTTCAAACTCAAATCACTTTTTGAAAGCACAAATAGGTGTGTAATTGAAAAATTAAGCACGTACATTTTTAAAGCTTTTGCACTAAGATCCTCGTTATCTTAATTATCATAAAGTCTCTTCTTTGCACTAAATACATGTACATAAACATTTACAAAACATGTCGGCAAAATTTCAATTTAAAATTCAATTATTCACAACATCAAATAATTAAATTGGATGCGTCACTGGGTCTTACTTATTTGAACAGTGTTGTTTGTAAACCTTTAATGTAAATACATTTTGTGAAGCAGTTAATTTGCTACATACCTATATTATTATGAATAACGACTGTTAGTATGTTTGCTTTATATATATATGTTCTCAAAAATGTACATATGTTGATTGTTGATTTGCCTTTATGTATATGCCTCTCATATATTCATGTCGTGTATTGTAATTTCTAAACGGACTATGCATCTTTCTCCGCTTAACACTCTTGCTCTGTATGCCCTATCCACTCAACCTTTTCTTTCTGTTCTGCAGCTTTAGTTAATAACGCCGAAGTTCATTCTTACGTTGCTATACATATTTCGTTTTTCGTCTTTTCAATACCCACATTACTTCCGTGATATGCCATCCCACTCTCTAACCACTCCATCTTTCTCTCTTGTTTATTATTACTCTATTGTCACATCTTTGAGCGTGTACACGCACTCACTCTGTTGCATTTATGTTGCTAAATAGTGTCATTTTGTTGTGTCATTGTATAAATTGTGTATTGTATATTGATGTTCTCGTGGGCCATGTGGCCTTTTTTGAATTCGAAATAAACTTCTTCTTCTTCTATATTTTATGTACATTGTATTTGCTGGTATAATATTCTTAACTTTAATTATCATGTTTATGAAAATTTTAAAACAAAGAAATATGAAAGGTTGTAATGCACCAACACAGAGATAAGTTTGTTTATAAATTCTTAAAGGGAAACTGGCAGATTTGCTTGTGTATCCTTGTGGCATGCATGCAATGAAGACAATTGTACGAATAAAATTTATAGAAGCGGTGTAACGGGATTCATACCGTGTAATATGGAAGTAAAATAACGTAGTATTAACTTATAATTAATAGTAACATCCTATTGTGAAATATATAAAATTATTATTAGTCATTTTGTAAATACAGTAACTATTGTGTTCTATGAATACTGGTCTATCGTGTGACTATATGAGTATTATAAATATACTGTAAACCAAGAAATTATTTCGCATGATTTAAATTTGCAGGGTTCACTAGTGGTTCAATTTCGCGAAATTAAGTCGCCACAAAAGTGCTAAAATCATTAAAATGGACATTGCGGGAAACTTAAAAACGCAAATATTTGTAGTCGCCAATATGCCAACGATCAGCAAAATGTGAAAGTTAGTATTCGCGAAAGTAAATTGGTTTATGGTATACTCTCATACTTCATGATGTAAACATCAAACAATATACTTGTACTTAAAGTGTCCACATTATTCATCATCATGACGTCTAAGTTTGTTTTCCTGTTTACTTTCTGGGAATATATATAATGAATGCGGACATGTTATGTAATATATAGTCTGTATAGAGTAGCTTAATATAAACCCTTTGTTGTTTGTTTGTTGCGTTCAATTGAGGCTGACTTGTATGGTCACTCAGTTTTTCCCTGTCAGATTAGCCAGCGAGCTCCGACTTCAAGGGAAGAGAGACAAACATACATGTGATACAACTACAAGGTATCCGAATGCAATAGCTTAGCACTTTCCTAATGGTCTCCTTGGTTCCTTAGCGGGCCTGGTGTATAAGGCTATTAGCATTAATACCAGCGAAACTACCAATGGGTTACCAACCAGTTCATCTCTAGTTGGGTGGAAAACACTGACAAAAAGCCTTTCAGAAATAATCAAGTACCTCGACTGAGATTCGAATAAATAGCTTTGTGAGTTGTTAATGTAAAAAAGAAGAAAACTGTAAACTGTTGGTGTCTGTGGTCTCATATATAATAATGAACCATATTTTGAGTTGTAAAGAAAAACGTCATTCATTCTACAAACATTTTACTAAAACATTCTTGTGATTCTATCTAAAATAAGATTGTCAAAAAAGATATACAGGTTGAAGTGGATCTTTTTTATATAAGAGGAAGTTAAAATGTGACTATTTTTTGCCATTAAGTTCCTTACGTTTAATATTTTGATAATGTGTTCATTGTACCTAATTTATAATGGGTATTGACAATCATAGGCTCTAGATCTTGCAATGTAAATAGAAAACACTGCATGAAGAACTGTTAATACTTCCTTGTTGATATTTATTGTAAAGGCCTATATAATATGTCCTTTTATTACACAGCTGTGATCAGTTACTTGTGTAATACTGCATTATCTCATATTCTATGTCATATACAGTTAAGTCATACTCTGACTTAGTGTCAATCCAGTTATACTCAAAAGCAACTTCAAGCCGAGGAATAACTAGTTCACAGATTTTATCAAAAAAGGAGGCCAGACATTTTAGCGATTTGATAATAATTATATTTTACAGGTACCTCTGTAGAGCAACACCCTTTGGGAGCTGCAAGTATTGGCCGTCATATAGAGGTTCTTGCTGTTTAGACTGAGGTTAACTAAATGATTATAGTAAATATCAGATTAGAAATAATTTTGCAGGTGGTGTTATAGAGAGGTTGTTGCTCTGCAGAGGGCCACTCTGGAGAGGCTTTTACTGTTGTATGACTCGTTCATTATAGATAAAGATAAATATCAATTACAGCAGCACATATTGAAATTAAATTATTTTTTTTTGTTCATTATAGGACATTTACCTCGCGTTTACCTCCCTCTCTTGTATAAGTTGGATTCTTGTATTATCTACATGTATGTAACCTTCTTATAGTGTATAATTGGTGTCTTTCAAGTTTAAAATCCTCAAATAAGTGAAAGACTCAACATCCTTTGGAGATAATTGCCCGAATTTGAATGTAAAATTCAGCTTTCTCTGGAGATAAAATTGATATCATTGGGTGTTCAGCTATGAACATTAAAATGTAGAACTTGTGTACTTAATTATTAGTTAATGTAAACTGAGAAATTACTTCGCACAATTTAATTTCGCAGAGTTTGCAAGTGATAGAATTTCGCGATATTAGGTCTTCGCGTAAGTGCTAAAACATTAATATGGACATTGCGGGAAACTTAAAAACGCGAAACTTTGTAGTCGCAAATCTGCAGACGATCAGCAATACGCAAAAGTTAGTATTCGTGAAAGTAAATTGGTTTACAGTAATATTCTGTGTAGAACAAAATTCTACAATGTCTGTAAACATAGAAGATAATGTTAGAAAATATAAAACATAGTATTTTACTTTTGTATTTTTTTTGAGCATTTAAAGTGACAAGTTTGAAATCTAAGTTTGTTTTCCATACATGTTGAATATGATCGATTTGCTTAAGTACTTTGGTGTGTTCAAAATATTTGTTCAAAACACAAGGCTACGATAAATTATTGCTTGATTAGCTTTAATATTTTCTCCTTAAATTCTTTAAGGTTTAAGAAAAATTTCTTCTGCTAAAGAATTTATCTGGTTATAATTGTTGTAAATTATTGTTAAAATTTCTATGATTAACTTAACTAGAAGAAAGTCTACGGTACTCTGTTTTTTAGCAGAGTTTTGTACCTTGTTTGAAAATCTAGGTTTTCTGGAATTTAATGATATGATGATATAGTATTACAGGAAAGTCATAATAAATTAATTCCTACATCGATCTTATCCAAAGCTTTTATAACAAGGGGGAGGTGGCATACGGAAGACAAGGACGGGCAGGGTGATAATCAAGGAATTTATTTATTATGGCCTAATGAATGCTGTATATCTTCTTGTTCATTAGGCCAGAGTTTTTAATTTTTTTGTTACTCAAACTTTGGTGAAGTGAAATATTCTGGAGGGAAAACAATAAAATCTCCCAATTTATGGCTACCATGCTTTACATGGTGGACTTATTATAATTAATCAACAGTAGTGTTAGTTTTCAAGATATTTACCATATTTAGTACACTGCACTGAACCACTTATGATGCCAAATTGTCATTTATATTGCCATCTCAACATTATATGCAATTTTGGTTTTTCAAAGAGTCATGGCCTTAATTTTATGATTATTCTATCTTTTAAATCCGCACCAGATAGTGGTAGAGTGTCTGCTTCAAGTGTGAGAGGTCTCGGTTTTATCCCAGTTCCCAACATAACAAAGTTGTTAAAAATGGTCCTGGCTCCAATCTCCCGAAACATCTCAATCTGAGATTAATCTCATCTCAAATATGGTCATGTGTCTTTGTGTTAATTTCCATGGGGGGCTGGACTCAAAATTTGATTCATAAACAGAAAACATTATTCTAACTTTGTTACATAAAAAATTCAAGAGCTCCAACTTCAGATTTATCTGAAATTTGACTCCGATTTGAGCAAAATCTCAATTTGATTTGAGATTTCTACTTGAGATGATTCGGGAGATTGGGTCCTGGTATATCTCCCTTGCTTGACATTCTACATTGTTACACGTAGTTCCGGGTACTTGCTGATTCATCTGGTGTCAGGATAATGTGACTGGGTAGTCTTCATATGACTGAAATACTGCTAACCAGTAGGACTTCAAACAATATTCAATTTTAACAACTTTCAAACCTTTTAAGCAATAATTGTTTTACACCAGTCCTTCAGCTACATATTAACCAAACCACACCATTTATTATTGTGTCAACATTTTTATATGTAATGAGATAAGGAAGGAATGAAACACTAGTTCACTATATACTACCGAGTATTGCATGTTTGGTCCATTTTATGTATGACGTTGTATCTTTAGGCATAAGGAAATTGTAGTACAAGTCTTCACTACTCATTATTGTGACAAATGTATCATCCTTACTAACACCATCTCAATAAAACTGTGGTAAAATACTTTTATGTGGGTTATAATGCGTAGGACTTCATTACAGTAATGTAATTAAGTTATTTACCATTGAATAAAGGAGTTTGGATTCATAACTCTTAACAATATTTTGTACATCACTGTAATACACAATAGTTTCAAAGTTTTTTTCCTTTGTTTTCAATTTATGAGTTTTTTCCATTGTTTTTAATTTCAGAGTTTTTTCTCTTTGTCCTTAATGTGTGTCATGGGCATTTCAGAGTTGTTACCCTTTATCTTAAACTTGTGTTATATGCATTTCACCTGTGTCATAAACTTGTTTCACATGCATTTCAGAGTTGCTTCCCTTTGTCTTAAACACACAGAATACATTCTACTCAGAATGATCTATTATATTTATATTTTTAAATGGAGTGTTTTTATTTGGTTTCTAAATTCATTAAAACCCCAATAGAAATATCTATCTGAATTGGTAAATTGTTCGTGGTGGCAGTGACTACTTCTTTTAACAAAGGGAAGTAACTACTGAGAGGAGTTTGTGCATGATAGTATTTTACAGTTGTTTCCCTTGTCTTAAACATACAAGTTATAATGCAACCAGTACAAACGTTTGGAGAGCATTGTTAGTCAAAGGACAGTGCATATGCAACATTTCCAACTAGATCCCTTTTATTGTATTATATTCAATTGATTGTATTAAATTTGTTGCCAGTTTGTTTCCAGTGTCTTACCAGTCTATTAGTCGCCTATTGCCAGACCTGATTAATTAATGCCAGCTTATTTTCAGCTTAAAACCAGTGTGTAACCAGTTCGATGCCAGTTCTGACAACACACTGGACATACACTGGCTTCACACTGACAACAGTAAAATACTTAAGCATTAAAGCAGATGAATAATTTTCACCTACTATGAAAAACGAAAGCAACCACACTTTGTTTTGGAAAAAATATGACAACAGACTGACTTCACACTGGCAATACACTGGCATTACAAAAAGACTGACGATAGACTGGTTATAGACTGACAATAGCTGGTAATAGACTGACAATAGGTGGGAATTCGTTTTCACCAGTCTGAAGTCAGTGTAAAACCAGTGTATTACCAGGTCTGACAAGTCTGGCAACACACTGGCAAAATATATTTAGGCTTCAACAGAATTGTGTTGCCAGTGTAAATCCAGTTTAATGTCAGTTTGCTTCCAGTGTGATGTCAGTGCACTAGGAAAAATATGACAACAAACTGACTTCACCCTTACAATAAACTGACAATAGACTGGTGTATTACCAGGTATGACAACACACTGGCAATAAACTACTGGCCTGCCACTCTGCAGATCAGGATTCTGTAATGACCCTTGTTAATCATTGAGTGTACCATCCAACTATTTATATAAATAATTAATTTATAACTTCCTACTTTTTAATAAAATAGAAATGCTCATACCATTTGTAAAAAATATTAACTTATCAATTACCGGTAAAGAACATTTTACAAATAAAAAAACATTGTATCCTGAAACAGGTAAATCTATATATATAAAAATTACATTTTTTTTAATAAAGGGAGGTAATTCAAATGTACATCTTCCATAGTACACAGACTATTCGAACCCTTATGAAAAGCTGTTTGAACAACACGCTGGCAACACACTGACAACACACTGACTATAGACTGACGCCACACTGACTATAGACTGGTTATACATTCATGTCCTTTGGACCCTCTTGTATTTAAACTAGTTGGTCAATTTTATCATAAGAATAAATTTGTTTTAATGTAACCGTAACATTAGGTAACAGACTCCTCACACACAGTTTAACAGTCAAACTGTGTATGAGTAGGCTGTTATCCAATGACTATCTTGTCTGTTTCTTTCTGTTGCCAGTGTATTGTCAGAACAAGAATATAAATATTTTCTAAGTCTTGTGTTGCCAGTTTATTGTCAGAAATAAGGAAGTGCTAAATTTGCAGGTCTCTTGTTGCCAGAGTGTTGTCAGATGTATTTTTATAACAAAATGTAGTGTCAGTGTATTGTCAGATGGACTTCATCTTTTATATTTTCATGCCAATGTTTGTCAGATCCCAGTTTAACTACCAGTGTGTATCCAGTTCGTTGTACGGCTATTACCAGAAGCTGACAATACACTGGTTATAGTGCCAGTGTATTGTCAGAAATAAAAAATTACAGCCAGTGTCATACCAGTGTATTGTCAGTGTGTTGTCAGACAGACATTTATGTAACCAGTCTATTGTCAGTGTGTTGCCAGTGTGTTGTCAGTGTATTGTCAGTGTGTTGTCAATACGAGTTTTCATAAGGGAAAGCCATACACGAATCTTGTCCTCACTCAATTGAATTGAGTTTGGTAGTTAAGTTTGCTATTAAGTTAAATTAAGGCTAATCTCAAACTTAAGTAGTTTGCTGACCCACTTACATTGCCTCAGGGTCTTGACTAAGGTGTTTGTTGTTTGTGTTAAATTAATAAGTTGATAAAATCATAATGACATGTCAGGCGGTATGTAACTATGTTTCAAACGTGCTCTAGATGTCTTGATTAATTGTTGAAACTGTAACATATTGAAATAAAACTGGTCATTCCAGGTAACCACATGTATCCTATAGTGATCACATGTAACCACATTTAACCTATAGTGACCACAGGTAACCGCATGTAACCTAGAGTGTCAATGTTAAATCATTTCATGATAATAGACTTATTACCGGTGTAACGGTCAATTTTATCCCCCGCCCAGTTTATCCCCCGGGGGATAAACCGGGCCGGCCCAGTTTATCCCCCGGGGATAAAACGGGCCGGCCTATTTTATCCCCCGGGGGATAAACTGGGCCGGCCCGGTTTATCCCCCCCTAGGCCTCTTCTTCCCCCACCCCAGGCCTTTTCTTCCCCCACCTAAAAAAATTAGTTTTTTTTGTAATGTGCCAAAAATAATATTTGTGAATTAATAAATTCTTAAATAATGGTAAATATGGCCAGTGAATTTTTTTTTGAAGTGAAAGAAAGTAAAAAGAATGAATTGATTTAATCGATAAATTTAGTTCATTATTGCCATAATTTGGTCTTTTTATTCCCCATCATGGGCGTAGGAGCATCTTCAACATTGGGGGGGGCCAAACATATAGGAGGGGGGGGGGGGGGCGATTTTTTTGTTGAGATATGGGGGTTCACATTAAGTGTTAATAGCTTATGGTGAATGTTTGTTTATATCATTACTAAGGTAAGGTATATCTACTAATTTTTTTTTAGCTTGTCAAAATAGCGGGTAAAAAAGTTACCTTATCATAAACTCGTATTGCTAGTAGGGGGTCCGGGGGCATGCTCCCCCGGGAATTTTTAAAACAATCTGGTGCATTCTCTGTGTTCTGAGAAAAATATTTGGTATTTTACAAGACATGTTTTGTTGCAAGATCCAGCAAAATTAAGTCCTTATTTTGTAAATATTTTTACTAATTATTGCACAGGTGCCCGAATTCTGAGAGTTAAGGGGTTTAGTAAGGGATAATTTAACATAGAAATGACAAAGACCTTTAAACTGACAATAAACCTCACAGATCACCAAACACAATGTTTGTTGGGACCTTTAAACTGACAATAAACCTCACAGATCACCACACACAATGTTTGTTGGGACCTTTAAACTGACAATAAACCTCACAGATCACCACACACAATGTTTGTTGGGACCTTTAAACTGACAATAAACCTCACAGATCACCACACACAATGTTTGTTGGGACCTTTAAACTGACAATAAACCTCACAGATCACCACACACAATGTTTGTTGGGACCTTTAAACTGACAATAACCCTCACAGATCACCACACACAATGTATTCACAATTAATATCAATCAAAACAGTAGAACTAGTATTAGTAGTAATACGTACGTTGGCAAAACAAAATTACTTACAATAAAATATTTCTAAAAAACATTTTTTGAAAAAATAATATTTTACCTACCTACCTACCTGACCCTAAATGGCCAGGGAGGGTCGGGAAGGGAAAACAAACAATATTTTATTTTTGACCGTATAGATATATCATGATGATTATTCACCACCACATATTACCACAAAATCATAGTAACGAAGTGATTGGTCCGATGATTACAGTTTGACCAATTAACATGTTACTCATGTAACTCAGGTAACTACGTAATGTGACTGTCAGACTGAAGGATTGTAGTAACTTCCTGTCACATTTCGTTAGTAATCAATGTCAACTAAATTATTGAAATAATTATATTGACAATAAACAAGTATCTATGTAGGTGTTGGAAGGGCATACCAAGTATATCGGAGGTGATCTGAGTATATTCAGTAATACCATCATTGTCTTTGTTACTTTTGTGATATTAATTCAAAGAATAATTCAAAGAAAACAAGCAATCTTGTTATCAATGGAATACGTTATGTGAAATTTACATTGGTAATATGATTTTTATTATTTTCCTTTTTTTAAGCCCGGGAGGAAAAAAGTGATTGTCCTGTCCAAATCTCATTTAAATCAAATCCATATAATGCTTCTATACTTTACACTGATATATAGGACAGCGTAGCTAAATATTAGGATCTGATTTTAATGAGATTGGTCCTGTCTGGACGAACGTCTGTCCGTTCATTGCGGTTCCATTTAAAATGTTAACCAAAACTTCTTAAAACTCAAATATTTTAAGTTCTTAAGTTCATCAAGGCAGGCAACAACAAGGCTTTCAAACTTGTTTCTTCTTCTAATTTATTACATCTTCTATTATTGTTCCAAGTGAGATTTTTTCTCTGTGGATGTCTGTGATTAAGTTTGTGGCATGGCTGTAACTTTCATTTTTATTTTCGGGTGTATAAGATTATAAATTGTGCAACCAAGAAATTATATGGCATATTGTGATGTAGGCTTTGAATTAGATATTGTGTTAGAGACATGTACTATGTACATGTAACTATGCTGTCATAGTGTCAAGCAATAGAGCTGCTGTGAGTACCTGTACTCACATATCCACGATTTCGGCCAGAAATTCAGGTACTAATATTCGTCATTTATAACCAAGATCGTAGGATCGCGATCTGTAATATTTATATGTTTCTTATACAAAACTTCCTAAAGACTAAGTTCATACTAATAGTGTGTAATTTTGAGCAATTACATGGCACTTGTAACAATGTCCTAACTGAAAGTAAACTTTATTATTAAAATTATTTTAGTTCAGCGACATCATACGTGATGTTTTTATGTCCTAAACATAATGAATTGCGTCTATGAATGTCCTTCTCTATGTTTAAATTTGTAATTAAAAAATCGTAGTTTGATCTGTGAATTGTAGGTCCTGACGTATGGATCACATCGGATCGTCTTTTACCCGACATTCCTAAACCCTTTCAAGGAAGCGAGATATATGTTATAACCAGTATCACTTTTAAATGACTTTGGTGCTATTTGTTGCGGCAAGGGATCGAACCTTAGAGACCTCTTACACTCTAATTTTTCCATACTGGATCATAGTGTTCACACACTGACACAGTGATTTTTCTTGAACAAAATTAATCAGCCTCTGTCCATAAAATTGGGAAATTTTAGCGCAACAATTGCAAAATTGGGAATTATTAAAAAAAATTATTTTGGTTATAAATTGTTCAAATTTTGCTATTTTCTACTGATAACACTCAAGTCATATGTAGCAACCACTTTTGCAAGTTTGAAATTCTATTGTTTTGACTTTAAAACAGCCATTAATGATTAGTTGCTTTTAAACCAGCATCTAAGAACAATTGGAGAAATTATGCATGCTTTTTGGGGAAATTATAAATTATGACTTTTTAGGGAAACATGGAGGTTATTTTGCTAGGGGAAAGTGCCTGTATTCGGCGCTAAAAATAGCCAAAAAAAATCACTGTGACCATATCCTTTGTCCTATCGTTTGTGTATCATATTACCATTGGCTGACCTGTGTGTTTAATTGTTTCCCACCAAGTCTTAAGTAAATATTAGTAGTCTATAATAAATAAAATATTGACACAACTTTTATTGATGGTTTATATCATTAACTGGCCATATCACTCATTGTATTACCTTGATGATTTGTTTATTATTGGTTTATTATTCTACAATTTGTCGACAAAACTTTCTATTGTAAATTCTCATATTTTCGTGGGTATTAAATTTCGTGGATTTTGATAAAAATGCATTTTCCTGGAGTCATACATGTATGGATTACAGGACAGGAAAGGGTTAACTCATGTCTGAATTTGAGAGGTCGATTAATCGTGGGGATTAGATGTGGTGGTTGAGTTCAACTGAATGAAAACAACGATAATTCAACTCCCTCGAAAAATAATGATTTTAAAGTATTTTATTGGTAAAGTTGTTGACAATAAGTTTATCATTACCTGATATTCCTTTGTTTTAATGGGAATGGACTATCTCGTGTATGACATTTGAAAGTTAACATGTACATACATGAACCCTAGCTGCATAATTATTCCTCTGTAAATTTATTTGTTAATTTGAAATTTTTTGAAAAGGTTTCATTTATCGCAATAAACAAGTATTATTTTTAAATCCATCGTATATACTGTTGCTTGTTGTATCATAGTGCATTATGGATCTTTAGAAGTGTTCAACATTAATCAGGTTCGTTCTTAATTAATACTGATTTTGTAGTTTATTCCAGAGTACCAGAGAACAATTATTTTGTTATATCAATACTATAATGAGGTTACAAGTAAGATTAATTCTTTTACTAGTCTACGCTAAGTAATTGTCACGGCATGATCATTCAATAATTAGTTTCTAATTGAAATCAATCAACCGTCTTTCAGTATGTTTTAACAAAATAGAAAATTTAAGTCAGTTGACTTATAGTACTAGCAAATACTAGCAGTTAATTAGTCATGGAAAAGTCAGGGAAATGTCACAGAATTTTACCCTTTCTGATTAGTATGTAGAACTATGTACCCTTGAATCATATTTCAATGAAAAAATAACAAAATGCAAAGGTTGCTGAGTGTGAAATGGTCGGTAGTTGGCTAATTGCCTTCAGGGTCAATATATATATTTATTTATAATTTTGTAATTTTCGTTACATGATATTGACTGGATAGGCGTCAATTTGATGTATATGTTTTGACAGATTAGATAATTAATATCACACCTGTCAAAATTTCATTGATTATTAGATCATTTTAATTTACTACCTCCCTTTGATGAAATGATGTATTACCTCCCTTGGTCATTATATAATTTTGTCTGCATTCTTGAAGCTTGAGTGTCGATGAAAGTTGTCATGTTTTGCAGTTGCTGTATGTATTAATTTACATTAGAAACATTAGAATACACAGTTAAATGAATTTAGACAACATATCGCTACATTTGTAGCTTAGAATGAGATGCTTGGAAGTACTGCTTAATTTGACCTTATAAGACCCGTACATAATCTGCATTCTGCAATCTGCATCAAAAGGGACTTCTTATGAACCTATATTCATGAAAATGGGAGTAGGTCATGTTGACTAAACTGAAGTTGAAAAAGCTTGTTTTTCCATAAGTAAAGGGTAGTTTTCAGACAGATTTTTCTTGTTTCCTCAAGATATCGATTTTGTACTTACGACCTTCTCATTCTAAGCCTTTGATATTTGTTACTCTATAGATGTACAACGACCTTCGAAATATGACCTTTGGGCGAGTTCATTTGCTAAGGTTGAAACGATATTTACCGTTATTTTTCTAATAGTATATTAAGAATATATCTTATAAATTCACGTCATCTGTCCAGTTGACAGCGTGGCCTTGTGGTTAAGATCATCTATACTCTACACTAGTCTGTACTCAGAACGTTCTTTTTATATAGGCTGTGGGTTCGAGTCCGCTGCTAAACTTTTTTTCAATAATTTTAATATCATAATATAAGAGTGTTGTTTTCATATTTTTTATTACTTAATGAATAATAAAATAATGTTTAAGTATAATACAAAGTTGCTTTGTTTCGTTTATTTTACGAGTTTAGCCTGCCCTGGATATTGCATTTATTCTTCATATGACAATCGGGTTGAATTACAAACTATTTTCATCATTGGTTTCCCTGGAATTAGAATTGGAATCATCACTCTAAGAATATTCTGTAGAAACTTCAACATTAATAAGCGTTTACTCTGGTAATACAAGGAGCACAGATTGGGTGACAGTTGACCGATATCTCTGTTCAACAGTCTTGACGTGGGAGTGTTTTCAAGGATTAAAATACAGAAAAAATGTACGAATGAAATAGATATATTTTAGAAATACATGTATATTTAAAATAGAAATGCACGCGAATTTATTCTTTGGCAAAATTTAAAAAATATTCAAAATGGGTGGGATTCGAACCCAAACAAAAAATCTATTTAGTTTCATAAGCATTAGCTTAGCCTACTGCGCCATGGAGGACGATGTAAGCTACAATTTCAAATAATAGATTTCTTTTCCGAATACACCCCTTTTACCTGGATTATTTCATTATTAAAAGTACAGTTACGCCCGAACGATTGTGGTTTATCTATACCACTATAAATTTTTTTATCATAATGCAAAACATTAAGGTCCAATAAATTGAAACATGCCACATGATTGATGTTTTACAGTACTAATAAAATAGTTTGTTTGTGATATAACTGTCACAATAATATTGTGGTATTGTCCAAAAGTATTAACCTGATAATAACCTTTATCTAAGATGACTGATGTATCATACATCAATTATTGCATGACATATCAATAAACAAACACATAATTTTCATGAAACAAAATTGTGCTTACTGTCCAGTTAGGATATTGTAAGAGTGACGTAGCTGTTTATGTGTACACAAAATATTGCAACCAATGTCTGGACAGGTAGAGCGAATATAGTAGATTAGTTCTGTATTAAAGCCTTTATAATTGGTTTTACATCGTATAAGTGGACTCGACCGCTGCGTCACTTTAATGTTTCCCTGACTGGACTATAGATCAGACAGTACTTAACTCACAGTTTATCGTTGTAGGAATGGAAACAAATCTCCCTTTGTGAATTTATTTCATGATATGTAATTGAACTAATATTCAGCTAGTAGTGAATGTGAATAGAGCTGAAGTTACTATAGTGATGTATAAAGTTGCCATAAGTGATTATCAAATATTACCTTAACTGTATCACAGACTTTGTGAATCTTGATGTGATATCCCCATCCAATATGTCCTGGTCCGCTACCTGTTTGTCCATCTGTCTGTCCTATGTATGTCCAAGAACCTTAACTCTGTCTTCTGTGATTTTGGGAGTTATTGCCCTTTGTTTAATTTTTGTTTGTGTTCATTTATTATTAACCAATTCCCAACTGTTAATTACTATGAGACTTTGTGTGGAGCAAATAATTAGAAACATATATTGACCAGTGATTTTTTTGCCTCTTTTGGAAACAGTCTGTTCAGATTGGGAATTTTTGCGTTGTGACAACTTGACATTGGGAAATTTCATAAAGCAGAAAGGCCAAATAAGACAGAAAAAGACATTACATGTGACTGTTTACTGGTTTCTGTAAACTTTTATGCTTGACCTCTTGTCAACAATGTTCATAACTTTATCATTTTATGTCCGATTTTTTTTTTAAATATGCATTGGGATTTCTCCATTCAACTTTGGGAAAATTATAGCCTTTTTCAAATTTGGAAAAGTTCCGTTTACCAGACCCTAATATAGAAGAAAAAATCAATGTTGACTGTTAAATGGGTAGTGTTTTATGGCCCTTTGTTTAAACGTTCGACTCATTGAGGGTCAGTGGTCAGTGGTCCCTGTCGTTAGTATTAATACAGATGTGTTTGTTGTTACAGAGTCAACTTATGGACATGTTTCCCGAGGAAGCTGGCGCCATGGATCCTTCCAAGAGGATTATCCCCTTCCTACCGGGCAAGAAATTCTTCGGACGTAGTCATATCCGTGAAGTTGCTTTAAAAAGAATGGGACCTATAGCTGAGTATTGCAAAGTATGATTTTTTGGTATTTTTGGCTATAAGATATACTTCATACTGTATCTATATACGAGGATATTTCTGTGTTTCAAAAAGTTCAGAATTATGAATTTCAGACATTTTGCAGCAGTTTTCTGAGGTTGCACGACTCTTTGGAACACAACAACTCTCTGGGATCTAGAGATCAAGGGTTCAATCCCCGTCTGTGTCATTGTTTTATTTTTCTGACCCACTGTACTCAGGTGTGTGAAAGGGTAAAAGTCCAATTTGCTCTGCAAACGATACTAAATGTAAGAGTCGATCTGTGACCTGGTGAATGGATGCATGTCTGAAAGTAGACGTTCAGTCTACATTAATACTTTTCATTATGTGTTTATAGTAGACCTTACAAAGAGGACCTTGCATTAGTGTTCATTACATACGAGTTTTATTTAGCGAGTTTTATTTAGCGAGTACACAAAACAATATTTATACACGAGGCTTTGCTGAATGTCATATTGTTTTTGTCAACGAGTTATAATGATACAAATGTATAATAAAAGCGACGACTTTGCGATGTTGGTATGATCCTTACAGTATGAACCCATCAAGGCATGGATTGGATAACGTCACATTGGGCTAATTTAAATATTTATTGCATACTCTTGGAGCGCTGAACGATATACTGGCACAGCTTTATGGCACTGCAGCAGGCCGACAAGTTACATGTATGTGACAAATACGTATTTGTAAAACTTCCTGCATATGAATGTGTATACTATATCATTGAACATTTCAGGCAATCGTAAAGCTACCCAGAAAGATTTCACAGTGTAAAGAAGTTATGGAATTCTTCGAGTTAGAACCAGACGATATTGATCCACCTAAAGGGTAAGTAATTGTTTGTTGATTGATATAAAACCCTCTGCCACATACTGTCCGTGAGTCCTTGATATAAAACCTTCTGCCACATACTGTCCGTGAGTCCTTGATATAAACCTTCTGCCACATACTGTCCGTGAGTCCTTATGGTATATAAAACCTTCTGCCACATACTGTCCGTGAGTCCTTGATATAAACCTTCTGCCACATACTGTCCGTGAGTCCTTATGGTATATAAAACCCTCTGCCACATACTGTCCGTGAGTCCTTGATATAAACCTTCTGCCACATACTGTCCGTGAGTCCTTATGGTATATAAAACCTTCTGCCACATACTGTCCGTGAGTCCTTGATATAAAACCTTCTGCCACATACTGTCCGTGAGTACTTATGCTATTCAGGGGTCCTTTATTATTCCTGAATAATCCGGTAGTCTGGATTTGCTGCACTAGAAAGAATGAAATTTTCTGTAGAAAATAAAGGTTGTTTGAAGTTCCATAAGCTGATATTTATGACCTAAGTCAAAGGGCAACAACTCTATAATGCATGAATGACATACTATATCATAGAGTTGTTGCCCTTTGACTTAGGTTCTTTGTATAAGCTTAGATCAGTAGATTAGTAATTGTTAATTAACTTAATTTGAATTTGTTGTGAAATTTTAAATTAGCATCTTGCCCAGTCGGGCTAACTCGAAAACATGACCCCGAAATTACCCGCTATTGTCATTCTGTTTGTTAATCGCACAACACTCACCTTGAGCACATAGAGCACATGTAAATATTACACCTGTCAGTATGATCAAATATTGTTATTTACTGAATCATATGTGTTCAGTTTTTTGGGAATTTATTTTTTGCTTGTTTTTATGACAGTGATGTCTGCTTTGTGACTTATATACATTTATTTTATTGTTATTGATGTAAGTTAAGGTAATGGTTACTTAGGGTCAAAGTAAAAAAACTGTTGTGTTTCATCAAGTTACTTTTGCATAATGAGAAAGAAGATACACAGTCTGTTTAATCAGGTCAGTCACTCGACGTATACAAATATTGCAATATCATAACATTGTATTTTTATTGTCTTAAACATTTCAATTGGAAAAAAGGCTGTGAAAACCAATACCTTATTCACTAAGCTTCATACTATAATGCACATAATGTCTATTAAAATAATACATTAAAAAGAGAAATTGCAATGTTTATATACACAATGTTACATAAAACAAGTGACCGACCTGATTAATCGATTTATACTATCTTTTATTTACACAACAGTATACATGAGTTATCTTAGTTACAGTTGGTCAGTCCGTTGATCAGACAGTGGGTTGCTGGGTGGGTTGGTCCAATGCAGCAAACACACGGAGCAAACTTTTTCCACAGATTCCAAGTGATTGCAACAAACTTCATAGATGTGTATGACACCATTTGAATGTGTGTCATTTAATGCCACAGAAAGTTATTGCCCTTGAACTTAATTGTGCATGACAAGGCTGTAAGACAGCGGTATTATGGGGGATATTTACGATTGACCTTCAAACAAGTTGTTCAGAGTTATCTGACCTAGAAATATTTAGATTGGGTTAAGTCACTGATTTTTTGTGAGTTTGTAGGGTAACTCAAAACCAAGAATTTCAACACATGAAGTGAGATCACTTTTATCAAAATACAAACAACTTTTGATGAAAGTTAAATAATTGATGAACATTTAATCTCAATGTTAACAGTTTTATACATCATAATAACTGTGAAGTGAATATAATACTTGTAACATCATGATGTTCTGTCCAGCAATATTTTGCCTCATTTGCCAAATTAAATACCATTTTCATAGAAATTGTACCATACAATACATATTGCCTACAAGAGCAACAATTTTTTTGGAGCTGCAAATATATATGTATTTTTTTTAGCTCACCTGTCACAAAGTGACAAATCACTCTTTGTCCGACGTCCGTCAACAATTTGCTTGTGTAGTCACTAGAGGTCACAATTTTTACCTAATCTTTATGAAGCTTGGTTACAATGATCATCTCAACAAAATCTAGGTCAAGTTCGATATTGGGTCATCCGGGGTCAAAAACTAGGTCACAAGGTCAAATCATAGAAAAACCTTGTGTAGTCACTAGAGGTCACAATTTCGACCTAATCTTTATGAAACTTGGTCACAATGATCATCTCAAAAAAATCTAGGTCAAGTTCGATATTGGGTAATCGGGGGTTAAAAACTAGGTCACAAGGTCAAATCATAGAAAAACCTTGTATAGTTACTAGAGGTCACAATTTTAGCCTAATCCTTATGAAACTTGGTCAGAGTGATCATCTCAACAAAATCTAGGTCAAGTGCGATATTGCGTCATATGGGGTAAAGAACTAGGTCAAATCACAGGTCTTGCATGTACTGCTATACCAGGTGAGCGACCTAGGGCCCTTTGGGCCTTCTTGTTTAAAATGCCGAGCATAGCCTTTATTTGCCAGTGCTCTTTCTGCTAAAATATGGCAAACTTGTATGTGCCTCCTCCTGGATTTGAACCTGGGTTGCCAGATTAGACGGCAAGTGCGCTAACCATTGAGCTACGGAGACCAAATGTTGTTTAGAGGTTGTTGCTCTGCAGAAGTTAAATTTATAGTAAATTAAGTGGCTTAAGAAAATTTTAAGATGTTGTTATGTAGAGGTTGTTGCTCTACAGAGGACCACTCTGGAGAGGTTGTACTGCGACTTATACAATCAGTTTGTAGATTTTGGTGAAATGTCAATTGAATTTCACTCATGGTACGTCATAATGCACAGACAAGGCTCAGTACTAATGAAAATCTTGCTTTCTGAGTTACAGTGTGATGAAAAATAAAGTAGGAATTTAAACAATAAATCCACAAAATATGATCCTCCATATTACTGACATTCTATGATTTAATTCTTTATTAGGTTCTATGAGGAAAGAGAAATGTAAGATTTTGTTAAAATACGGTGATATGTGATTTGTTATGTCGTATGTTCAGAATTTTATGTTGGTGTGCTTTAGATATTTTATATTTATACAGAACGCCTTGTTACATTGTTATGCGCCTATTTTATAGCTTGCCGGAGATAACTCTAGCCTTATCAATAAATAAACATGGATAATATAAACATTGCCCTGTCGACTTACCGCTTGTTATCAGCGTACATGTAGATTGAAAGAGTACATGTATATGCATTTAAAGTGACTATGCATTAGTTTTAACAAAACTGGACGTCGAAATTCATTTAATTTTCATTTTTAAACAAATTAGGCTAGTGTGATCATCGACAAACTATATATTTATATATGGAAACGATGGAACCCCCAAACATGTTTATATAGGCAGCGGTGCACTCACCCTTTACTCCATATATAGAAATGTCAATTCACGACCCCTTCATAATGTCCAACATTCCATTATGGGTACTTGGTATAATTGTGGAGGGGCTCGGTAATCCAATTACCGAAATAGACTTAATAGGACGCCTTTATCAAGGGAGATCATTCTTGATAATTGTCTCAGAAAGCAGCACATGAGATGTGAAACATTTTAGCATATCTCTAAACAGTATATGCAATGTATTTGAGGGTAGTATGGAGTAAAGGGATGGAGCTTTTAGTGGTGTTGTTGGCATGAGGTTGTTTTTTTTTGCACAAACTTGGGTGGGAATATTTGTATCAAAATACATATGCAATTTGTCGTATTGGAGGTATAATAGATAAAATTAAAGATATGACAATATTATTGGTTATGAGCTTTTTTAACAAATAGAATGTAGATTGTTTGCACGGAATGCGTGTGAAGTATTTCAATTTTATTGTTAAATGATTTGCTTTGATGCATGTTTCAAATGCTTAAATTATGTTTAAATTTATAAAAATGAGCAATGGTGCCGTGTAAAAATGTTTTGTGTACAATTAGTCAGCTTGTCCTTGTACCTAATCAGCTAGAGAATAATTTCCACGATGCATGTTAATTTCAGTGTTGTAATGTATTACCAGCCTTGTGTTCAACGAAGGGTATATTTCGTCATGTTTCGTACCTGTCTTTCGTTGAATGATGTTACAAAAACAGGTTTGTCATGCAAGCGAAGTTTGGCTAACCGTAGATCAAGGTGGTGTGCCTAAATTGATATGTCGTTACAAAATGGCGGACAGAGGCAAACAAAAGAATGTGAATAGTAAAACTTGTGCATCCGTACATATTTCGAGGCTGAGAACAGAAAAAACGGGGTTTTACACATTCAAATTGTTTGTGCCAAAGAGAGCGTTCAACAAAGTAATGAAGCGACAAATATTGTGATTATTTAACATATTGTCACATAAATCTTTGTTGAACGCAATGCTCAGGTCCGGTAATATACTTACAGGAGAGATAAAAGGAAGAAAATCTACATGTCTATTTGTATACTGATAAGAAAATAGATTTATTCACTTAAATTGTATGTGTTTGTAGGTTAGTGTGACATTGTGTTCTGCCTCAGGATTATAGCTCCCACAAAATTAAGTCATTGTCTGTGGTTAAGATCCCGGCAGTTAAAACTGATCACAATATTTGTCTCTGAATTTTTTTATTTCAAGTTCGTTCTTAACTGGGTCATCTGGGATCAAAAACTCCAAACCCTCTTAAAACTGGTAGTGTATATGCTGCATTATGTAGTTCACCAGTTACCTTCAAACTGTTGTAAACAGCCAGTGGTTAGGAAATCTTTTATATGACTGCTCATTAAACTAAGCAGCTGGTGGTTGCTTAATTGGGTGACCACGATGAACTAACACAGGTTTGATAGTATCTACATAATGTTGTATGAACATTGTGCAATCACTCCAGGTCATGCTTTATATGTAAATTTTAAGTGCACTATTATTAAGCTAAGTGTAATATTATTCTCTGTGTGCACAATTTGCATACAAGCTTTGTCCTGCATATTAGATACATTGTTAAATTAATAGTGATTTTGTCTGAACATATTTAAGTTGGGAGTTGATTACTTGAAAACAAAGATCTCATGATGAACATCTGTCTACATTTACAACTGATTAAAATGGAATCTCCTGCATATCTTCAGTGCTTGTAATAATGTTTCATCGGTTAGTCCACTTCCAGGTCACTAATTCAAACCGTACCATGTTGGTTCATAGATATTTTTAGCTCACCTGAGCACTTACCTGAGCACGAAGTGCTCAAGTTGAGCTATTGTGATCACCCTTTTGTCCGTCGTCCACCGTGCGCCGTCCACCGTCAACAATTGGACTCTAGAGGTCATAATTTTCACTTAATCTTAATGAAACTTGGTCACAATGTATGTCTCTATGAAATCTAGGTCAAGTTCATAATTGGGTCATCTGGGGTCAAAAACTAGGTCACCAGGTCACATTGAAGAAAAACCTTGTTAACACTCTAGAGGTCACACTTTTTACATATTCTTAATGAAACTTGGTCACAATGTATGTCTCTATGAAATCTAGGTCAAGTTTATAATTGGGTCATTTGGGGTCAAAAACTAGGTCACATCACAGAAAAACATTGTTAACACTCTAGAGGTCACATTTTCACCTCATCTATATTTAACCTGGTCAGTGTAAAATCTAAATCAAATATTAAGGTAATATCATAACAAATACTGATTCTGCCATCAGGTGAGCGCTTTAGGGCCAATGGCCCTCTTGTTATGATTGGGGCAGCCAGTTTCTATCTAAAAACAATAATTGTACTGACCGACTCCTGGATAGCTTTGAGTACGGAGGTCCCAGGTTCGACCCCCAGGCAGCGTCATACCAAAGATATAATTAAAAATGGTACCAGAAATTCCCGTGCTCAGCATAAAAGGGAAACTGGCTTCTTATCTTTCCTAGTCCTCATGGCGATGGATAACATCAGGAATGAGGTGTTGAGAGTGATTAAAATATGACTATATATTTTTATATAGAAGAAACAAAATAATAATTACATTGTACAAATTTCAACATAATTTCACAAAAATGTTACTTTGGTGACCGCCTACTCAATATCATGATGATTGTTTTAAGACTTAAAATATATGACTGCTGGGGATGTTTAACATTCCAGGTGATCAAGCTATGTTACACTATCCATAATCGTGTTGATGTAATTTTGATGTCAAACATCAGTTTGTTAAGCTACCTCTCATCTTCATTTGCATATACTTTTGATGTCACTTACACTAAAAAAAAATTATGAATTTAAAAGTAATCTGGTTGTTTTAACAGTCATTGCAAACATCGTAATTATACAATGATGATTGCTTATACTATTACAGACCATGATCGTATGGGGATGGAGTCCCAGAATGTCACATATATTATATCAGGGATTCCCGTACGTAACTTCTGAATCTGAAGGGTCATTCTGATACTTTTTACTAAATTTTACTATTTTATAGGTAAATTTAATACTCATGATTTTAAGAGATATGACCCTTTAAACTTTGAAAATCCTGAGTGTCAAAACATGGCATTTTGGAAATTTCAAGGGTAAAAACCCCTTCTCCCGAGTCAAATGTACTATATGTTATGGCTGTCATTTACACATAACTTCAGAATTAAAGTCATTGACTTCAGTCTATGTATATAGCTCACATTCAGACTTTCAATGTCACTTGCACTCAGGTCACAAACTTCCCTCATAAACCCCAAAATAGACTTTCCTTAACCGCAGTTGCCTCCCTTCACTATTAAACCTAAGGAAGCTGCAAGCAAATTGAGTACTGTAAACCAAGAAATTATTTTGCGCGTTTTAATTTCGCAGAGTTTGCGAGTGGTAGAAATTCGCAAAACTAAGTCGTCGCGAAAGTACTAAAACATTTATATGGACATTGCGGGGAACTTAAATTGCGAGAATTGTAGTCGCGAATATGCCGACAATCAGCAAAATGCGAAAGTTATAATTCAGGAAAGTAAATTGGTTCACAGTATCTATATATATATATGTTGTATGGTCACACACTGACAGTTTTATGATAGATTTGTACATTAGATACATGTTACATGTAAAGCTGTATTGCTGGTATCCAATCACCCTGTTACACTTCAATAAATCTCCTCATCTTCATATATTGATTATATCGCTTACCTGAGCCAGGATGCTGAGCACAGGGCTCTCACTTGTGTGGGCCACTTGGGTAAAATAATCGTCCTATGGGCTGTATCTGTGCCCTAGTATTTGTGTTAGAATTCTGACTTATTGCTGATTTCCTGTATAAATCAATCAAAAATTATGTCACAACACGTTGTTGCGTGCCGTCATGTGCCATGAATTCACATTATTTCTCCAGATTTCTCCTTAAAGGTGCTGCCTCACAGATTGGGGTAAATTTTTTTAACATCGTGATTTTCCAACCTAACCAAGTATTGATGTTATAGAAATATCACTGACGGTTGCTTTATGAAAGATTTTGAGCAGATAAGCAATTCTAACCATTCTCGATATCGCCCTTTGAGTATTTCCTTCCAACATGCTTTGTAAATTATGTAATTCACACATGATTGAACTGTAACTTCAACAAACTACAGCGTAAACATCAGTGAGGTATTTGGTTCGTTTTTTGATTCGTTTTCATCAAATGCGAACAAATTTCAGGCAATTTAGGTAATAGCAGTGTTAATTCTATAGGGTATTAATACCCTATAGATTCTTTGATGTAAAAATACTAAATAACTACAAAATGTCGAAGTTTCTCAAGTTATTTTAGATGTCAGTGTGGTTGTTTACATGATATACAGGCAACTATACCAAAATAATGTGATTATTTGACAATTTTATTTTATTTTTGCAATACACCAATACGTGAGGCAGTCCCTTTAAGGGAGAAGTCACTTCTCTCTAAAATCTTAGGCTAGCTAGAGCCCGGGGCATATCTTTTTTGGTGAGGGGGTGGGGGATTAAAATTGGCATTCAGGAAGAGGAAGAAACCCTGTTGTGCAACTCTCTAAAATAGAATAAGGATGTAATTTTTTTTCGTGACAACTTTATTTCATTATGCAGTCTTGTAGTAACTGCTAGGACAGTGAAGAAGTAAAGAGTATATAAATACAGAAAATATATTGTAACAAAAAATTAGCTGTATATTGTAAACCAAGTAAATATTGTGAGTTGGTGAGTGGTAGAAATTCGCGAAATTAAGTCACTGCGAAAGTGCTAACAACATTTACGGAAACTTAAAAATGCGAAACATTATAGTCGCGAATATGCCGACGTTAAAAAAAAAGTGAGTTAGTATTCGCGAAAGTAAATTTGTTTACCGTATCATTATGTGCTCAGTAAGAAGTCCATGCTTAGCAACATTTATCTGTCTCTGTAAATAAGGGATATGACTTTATAAGTAAATAATAAACACTGAGTGGGCGACATTTAAACCAGAAATTGTACTGATTAACCATAAATGTTATATATATACATACACCTGGATGTCAGGTGAGCTGTACCAAAAATATTGTAACACATCTTGTTTATAAACTCTTATGTTCAGTAATGTAACGAACCGTTTTCTGATTCAAAATGAAAAATGCGAACTTCCTGTTTTAAGTTTTCAACAAAAAAAAAAATAACCATGAAAGGAAATTATTGATGGAAATTATTGAAGGGATGTTCCTATATCAGTGGTAAAGTGTTGATTTTCTTGATGGGTGGATTAACTTCTGTGTGCTGATATAGTGATAGAATTCCTGAATTCAGGGGATTATTTAAGGAAGTTATGTCCAGTTTCAAACAAAATGTGCGAACTTTGATTAGATTATTCCAGGAGAAGACCAAATTTAACAATGAAACTTCCAACAGTAAAAGGTATCCTCTTTCTTTGATCTCTGTATGTGTTTTACAAGCCTGCAGCATGTGTGAAGTGACGATTTTAAAACTGTATAAGTGGTTATAATTAAGTTAGCAACATACAATATATAAGTGTTAGTTTGCACGGTATGCGTCCCGATACACCGCTTCTAATTAGTTCCGTCAGAGAATTGTTCTGTTTCGTATGTCTCTGACGGAACTGAAAACCATTGTAATGCTCTCATGGAGCTCAGATACATGACATTTGAGTTTAGTCAGAGTGTTACATCGGTTTTCAATTTCGTCAAAGCCATAAAAAATTATGAAAACAGAACAATTCTCTGACAGAACTGAGAAGGGGTGTATCGGGTTTCATACCGTGGTTTGGCATACGAAGTCTCCTATTAGTACTAGGAAAAAGTAAAATCACATAATTATACATGTATATGTATATCCACATGCAATACCATAAGTATGTCTAAAATTAAAGAAAAAAGTTTTTTTATCTGTGGAACTTACATCTTATACAATATGCCTCTAGACAACGGTCAGTGACCTGCAATAAGCACATACTTCAACATTGAAGCTAATGTATTGTTTAGATGTGTATCATTGTTACTGCATGATGCACCTCTCAGCCTACCAACCTAGATATGTGGTACGGTAAATATATCTCGTAAATATATCTCCTAAGCTTCAAATAAGCTACATTTCTAATTGACAGAAACCATAAAAACTCAATAATAAGAAATGTAATATTAATGGATTTTGGTGGACATTTTCTTGGCTTTGGTTCAATTTGTCACCTTGTATAACTTATAAGTAAAACTCGGTCATTTAAGTTATTGTTGAAGTATTGAAGTGTAAAGATGCTGTGATCGAGTGGTCAATTGTCAGACTCCTGAGCCAAGGGTCGTAGATAGGAATCCTGGAACGTAGGGTAGGAATCCTGGGTTGTAGGGTAGGAATCCAGAGTGTAGGTAGAAATCCTGGGTTGTTGGTAGGAGTCCTGTGTCATAGGTAGAAATCCTGGGTCATAGGCAGGAGTCCTGGGTCATAGGTAGAAATCCTGGGTCATAGGTAGAAATCCTGGGTCATAGGTAGGAGTCCTGGGTCATAGGTAGAAATCCTGGGTCATAGGTAGAAATCCTGGGTCATAGGTAGAAATCCTGGGTCATAGGTAGAAATCCTGGGTCATAGGTAGGAGTTCTGGGTCATAGGTAGGAGTCCTGGGTCATAGGTAGAAATCCTGGGTCATAGGTAGGAATCCTGGGTCGTAGGTAGGAATCCTGGGTTGTAGGTAGAAATCCTGGGTCATAGGCAGGAATCCTGGGTCATAGGTAGGAGTCCTGGGTTGTAGGTAGGAATCCTGGGTCATCAGTAGGAATCTTGGGTTGTAGGTAGAAATCCTGGGTCATAGGCAGGAATCCTGGGTTGTAGGTAGGAATCCTGGGTTGTAGGTAGAAATCCTGGGTCATAGGCAGGAATTCTGGGTCATAGGTAGGAGTCCTGGGTTGTAGGTAGGAATCCTGGGTCATCAGTAGGAATCTTGGGTTGTAGGTAGAAATCCTGGGTCATAGGTAGGAATCCTGGGTTGTAGGTAGGAATCCTGGGTCATCAGTAGGAATCTTGGGTTGTAGGTAGAAATCCTGGGTTGAAGGTAGAAATCCTGGGTTATAGGTAGAAATCCTGGGTTGTAGGTAGAAATCCTGGGTCATAGGCAGGAATCCTGGGTTGTAGGTAGGAATCCTGGGTTGTCAGTAGGAATCTTGGGTTGTTGGTATGAATCCGGTCTCTAGAGGAACGTAATCTGTTCCTTCAAAATCTCTGAAATAGAGGCGAGTACCTGCTTAGTTAAATCGCCCAGGAATCAGAAAAATGATGTCGACTCCAATTCATCATGCATCAATGTTTCTAATAAGGTCATACATAGGAAAAGTGTAAATAATCAATAACATTGACTACAAAGATTTGTTCAAAAAGTGTTGATACATCACAGGGCTGGATAAAAGCAAAAAGATTATATTAAGTCAGACAGGGAAGGCAGCAGTTAACCAGCTGAGCACAGAAAACTTAAAAAATATAAAGGGCACAATTAAAGCAAGTTTATAACGTATAAAGAAGACTATTTTAAGGAGGCACTATACTGTCCGGAAAAATTGCCTGTACAGAGTGGAAAATTAAAGGCACCCTGATTGTGGGGTACTAACTACATCGTCCCACATCTGATCAAGAGGTATTGGGTTTAAATCCCACCTAATAATCCCCTGCTCATAATCCATGCAACATAGTTTGCAGGAGATAACTCTAGACTTGTCAATAAAAAAAAAAAAATGATATAAATACTGCATGGTCGACTGACCTCTTGTTGTCAGTGTAGATTAAAAAAGTATATCATTAAAAAAGAATATGCACAAGAAGGAACAAAAATGAACATCGAAAATGCATTTAATTTTCATTTCTATTTGTAAACCAAGGCTAGTGTTATCAACGGCAGACTATAAGTACATATTTACATGAGAAGATAACCTGACAGACAGTAGTTATTGAGCATGATTTATAATATTATCCTGTGATCTGTAATAAGAAAAAATCAATAGATCTTAAAAAGGAAAGTTTCTAAGATTTTACATGTTTAGTGACAAAGATTCAGTAGACATAAATATGTGGTGAACATTTTAATAGGCCAACAGGAAGTACGTTATGAGCTTAACTCTGAGTCTGATTTTTTATTGATCAATAAAATATTGAATGACTGAAATAAGGCCAAAATAAAACAATATTGTGGTTCTGGGGTACTTGACTTAAGGATAAGGACAACCAATCAGATCACACCATATTAAACTCTTGGTCTGTAACAAGCGATATGATTGGCTATCCTTATCCTCCAAATAAATAAGATCAATATTGAATACCACCCCTGGTAACCATACTTACCTTATTATTACTACATTGTAACCAGACTACCCAACATTTTACCAGAAAGGCAATAATAATTCAATTTGGTTTAAACATTATTAAATCTCATACTATAGATAGAATATGACTTCTCTGAGCCATAACCTTTGGGTATACACTATATTAAGTATATAGCTAAAAAAGCAGTCACAGCTCAAAACTCGTTTTCGATCTATACCAAATGCTGTAACTAAATGCTGGCAAGGCCATGATGTGGTATGTGTCACGCAATCAACGTTCTATGATTTCACATCAAATATTGTTTCCAGAACATCAATATGTATTTGTGTTGGCCTTATTAAATCTACTACATGCCCTATCAAATACTTACTTACCAAGGCTGGGTTGGTATTCACAAAGCATCTTAAGGGAAAACTTAAATATTTTGACTTAAGTAAAAAAATTGAGCAGCACACATTTCTCAAGAAACGAAGAAAAACCAATGTCTTCTCTGTGATTATTGTAGCTTTTTACATAATGCTAATTTAATGTAAACAATTGATTATCTCGATTTTCCTGCTTAGCTGATGCACTTAAGAATTGTTTAAGATTTTAAGAAAATTCTTAGTTTTCCCTTAAGATGCTTTGTGAACACCACCCCTGGCCATTGAACGATGCAATTTATATGAGATCATCATTCAACAATATCACATAATTATTATAAAAACATTTTCCTTTCAATGGCCTTACATATACATAACATGTTATAATTTGTCATAATTTGGTTCATTACTCAGATTGTATGAATGCAGGTGAAACAAATCGTCCATTGTTTATGTAATGATTGACCTGTTGTACCTAATGAACCCCAAAAGAGCAGTCCTGTCCTCTCAAGGGATCAGTTCATTTCAGTTCTTTGGGTAGTAAATTATGTTTTAAGTATGATGTATACAGATTGTAAATAAGAGTTTTTTGGTGATAGATGTATATGGGCAGTTTTTTGTCCATTTAATGAGATTTTGTGTATTTCAATCAAATTGTCTTTGTTGGTTAAAAAAACCTGGTCATTGTTTTTTAGCTCACCTGTCACAAAGTGACAGAGTGAGCTTTTGTGATCACACTTCGTCCGTCGTCCGTCCGTCCGACCGTCAACAATTGGGTTGTGTCCTCTCTAGAGGTCACAATTTTGGCCTAATCTTTATGAAACTTGGTCACAATGATCATCTCAACATAATCTAGGTCAAGTTCGATATTGGGTCATCTGAGGTAAAAAACTAGCTCACTAGGTCAAATTATAGAAAAAACCTTGTTTTAAACCTTTCAACTGGTAGTCTTCATGGTCACTAAACTCTCTGCTGTAACTCTCTACTCTCTATACATACAATAAACTTTCATCAACCAATGAAAATGTGTATCAGGGTTCACAGCAGTTTTGTAAAGGTCAAATATCAAAATATTCTAGTATTTTAAGCAGGGTGTGAATTGGAAATCAAAGCGCTGTAGGGAGCGTAGACATTTTCCTGAGGGTCGTGGGTTCAAACCCCACTGGAACCATAATTTTTATTTTTATTTTTTTAAGTGTTTAGGTATTGTTTTGTCTTTATAGCATGTATTTGTACATTTTCCTGATGGTCGTGGGTTCAACCCCCACTGGAACCATAATTTTTATTTTTTTATTTTTATTTTTTTCGAGTGTTCAGGTATTGTTTTGTCTTTATAGCATGTATTTGTACATTTTCCTGATGGTCATGGGTTCAACCACAGGTCCATGAAAAGTGTCCAATACCGTCTATATATACATATTTAAATAGAAGGTCTGCAACGAACGATTTCCCAATATATACACGCCACTGACAGAAACATTCACAACTCAATTATTACTACATCAAATCTCACAGGGTTTTTTGCAGAATGCTCGTAAAACATAAGTGCCGATGATGAAACAACCATTCTGGGACTCAAACGCATGTTTCTCCGAAATTTTAGCGTCGGACAACGGTCAGAGCGGCCAATTTTCGCCACTTGCTCTAAACCTGTCCCCTCTCACTTCCGCTTTTTCGGTAAGTAATAAGGGCAAAGAGAGCCTCTCACTGATTGGTTAAAAATACAATTCTTGAAAATTGTAAATTGACATTTATAATTTACGATAAATAGTTGCAGATATTGCTTATGACAATAAATATTTTTAGTGATGTTGATTTGAACAAAACACGCATCAAGTTTGTCAAGAACAAATATTTAAACTTGTGTTGTTTTGTTTTGTAAGTTGCGTCGTCATGGTCATGCTCACGTGTTTTTGTGTACATAACAAAACAAACAAGTTCTCGTAGCGGTAACATTTTCAAAGGTGTCAAGGATACATCGGATACCGGTACTGTTGGTGATATTAGTTGTAATTTGTGTTTTTAATTCTTCATCGATCTAAAATCAGCGTAGTTTCACGCATCCAGCACACTCGAGTGACAAAGTCTACTAGATTTCAACCAAGTCAATTAAGCTCGTACTTTGGGCCCTTCGTGGGGAATTTCCAATTAAGTTGATCACCAAGAATATGTCTACTAACCATCCTGCGTCCTTATTCTACTCTTGTTTTCTGAGATTAGAGTACTGAGTGTGAAAATAAATGTTAAATAACTAGGTCGATCAATTTGTCATGTTTTTAGATTGTAATTTTGACGTCATCAGTTTATATAGAGGTACCAAATGGGGTATAACTTTACGTGACGTAATAAGCGAAACGAGCGGAATGTAAAATAGATAGATCTACTCGGTGGAATATCAGTAATCACTATAGGGACTATGTAAAAATCATAAATGCCCAGTCTGTGTTTGATTGTATCATACTGTAGGAAGGATTACATTAGATCTACAAATCATAGAACAGACTATCATTATATACGGTCAATAGGCCTACATGTATACATGTATGAGGGTGTCACCCCCTCACCCCATGAATCCCGAATACTTCTTAATTTTTCAGCGAATCCCGAATACCACCTTATTTTTTCGCTGAATCCCGAATACCTTTAGCCTGTTTTGAAACAAAAACAGCTCTGTAGACACATTTAATCTTACAACTTTAGTATGTAGTATCCATCCCGTATAATTCAGGGGCGGTTACAGGATTGATTAGGTGTAAGGATGGCGAACAGATTGATATGCAAAAAGGAAACAATGAATCCACCTGAGCACAGGTTTTTCATGATATAATCATCCAAATCGTGCTGATTAATTACGTATAGTCCATACTTATTGACTTTTAAAACCAATCTAATAGAAGCATACGAATTCAAAGGATGTTTTAATTTCGAGAAGGATTTGAGTAAGGGCGTTGTATGAGCTAACGAAGCAGTATGCTGCACAAAACCATTCTTAATCAAGTTAATAATATACGTATTATAATTTTTTGTGCGAGCGAATCGAGTCAGAAAATTGCATTGGTTATCTTATAATTTGCGACACAAACTCTTTCTCTACTTGATAATGATAAAGTCGTTGTGTGAGCGAAGCAAGTTTAAAAATACATTGTTCATCTGAGCGGCATCATAGAAATCAGTGACGGATACAGAAATTGGTGTAGTGGGCGTAAATGTTGATACACCCCACCCCCACCCCGAGAAAAAATTATGCTAGCGAATCGAGCTCGAAAATACAACTTGAACATTTATAAGTATGAGGCAGGACACATAAAGTGTATGATTATACTTGTTGGGTATATTGAGTTTAGCTCACCTGTCACAAGGTGAGCTTTTGTGATCATGGATGTCTGTTATTCACACCCTTTTTGCTTGCATAGACAGTAGAGATCACAATTTTGGTCTAATCTTTATGAAACATAGACACAATGACCATCTCAACAAATATTTATTTTATATTGGGTAATTTGGGGTAAAAAAGTTGTCACTTGGTCAAATCATACATAAATCTTGTGAAGTCACAGGAGTTCACTATTTTGGTCCAATTTTTATAACAATGATTCTCTCAACAAAATCTGGATCAAGTTCGATATTGGGTCATAAGTGGTCAAGAACTAGGTCAATATCATTATGTCAAATCATACATAAATCTTGTGCAGTCTCTAAAGGTCTCCAGTTTGGTTTAATCTTGATGAAACTTGATCACTGATCCCTAAGCAAAGTCTATGTCAAGTTATACATTGGCTCTTCTGGGATAAAAAAAACTAGGTCACTATAGATCCAACAATGCATACATGTACACATTGTGTAGTCACTAGAGGCCACAATTTTTGTCTAATCTTTATGAAACTTTGTGACTTTGGTCACGATGATCAACCCAGGGTCATCTGGGGTTAAAACTAGGTCACTATGTGAAATATCAATAAAGCTAAGTAGCCTTTTAGGCACATGATGCTGTGTTGATTGTGACAAATGGATGGCCGTCAGTTCACTAAAATGTATAGAACATATTTGCTTTTGAATGAAAACATGACATGTGCATATTCATTTTCTTAGTTAGATCATTAGCTATAAGCCAATTGATGTTTTGATGCTAAATTCTAAAAAAAGTTATTTTCTTATTTTTGGGGTTATACAATCGTCCAGCCAAAGGGAAAAATTAACTATTTCTGTATCCATAGCAACCACAGTTTCAATCAGAATAATAAACATGTGCAGGTTTACACATTCTCCTTTTAGACTCCTTTCTGTATACCAAGTTTCATAGCCCTAGCTTGGAAACTGTTTTAGTTATGCCAGGATTCCAGATTTTATAGATTTGTTTTCTGTTTCCGTTTCCATAGCAACCACACTTTTTGTTATAATCAAAACATACTCAGATGTGCATAATCTTCTTATTGGCACCTACCCACATACCAAGTTTTGTAATCCTAACTTAGAAACTGTAATGGCAAGATCCAGATTTTGACACTTTTTCACTATTTCGTCTCCATAGCAACCACAATTTTTGTTGGATTCAATATATTTTTAGAAGTGCATAATTCCCTTATTGCCCCCTATCCACATATCAAGTTTCATAAACCTAGTTTGAAAACTGTTTGCGCTATGTCAGGATCCTCTGGTTGAAAACCGATAGGGGACTAAAAAAAAATTTCTGAATTTTATGTCAGAACATACATCAACTTGTAGAAAATGATCTAACTAAGAAAATGAATACACACATGACATGTTTTCAGTCAATAATAAAAAGGTTATAGTGCTTTTAGCAAATGAGAACTCATTCTCCAGCGAGCACAGAAATGAGAGTATGCAAAGAAAAGTACATTTTCTGAAATAAATCTGTGGTAAACTTTTTTTATTTTGTTAATTTCTTATATCATATTGATTACTTAAAATTTGTATGTTACTATTGTAGCATGCCAATCATTTTATAAGATGATTTTATACCATTCTTTGAAAGGGAAATTTAAATATTTTGATAATTTTACTCATTCAAAACACTGAAATTGAAAGATAGAGGTGAAAGAAAAAAATATGAAGTAATTTGCAAATTTCTGTTACATATCATTTACAAACACATTCTATTGGCTGTGTAAAAACATAAAACTTTGCACAATTTATTGATTTTATAGACACAAAAAATAGAAAAATACTGTTGGGACCTTTTCTGAAATTTGCTCCATTTTGATAAGGATGGTTACCATAGTTAAAATGGAATTTCTCCAAAACGGCGTGGTAAAAGTTTTTAAAAATTTATATTTAGACATGCCATGTGATACACTTTATGAAAAAGGTAGTTTCATTGGGAATCTAAATATTGCCAATGATGGATGGATTACCTTAAAGGGACGATATTCTCGATTTGAAAGGGTGTGCTTCTCGATTTCAATAGATTTCAATAAACGCTGTCTATATAATATTTACCACGGCAATAAAAGCCGTTGACTGCCTAATAGCGGCTAACCATGGTCTAAGATAAATGTTATCGAATATTAATAACATATATTGTGTCACCGAAATGTTCACCGAACATTCGCCGAACATTTAAATATCCCTGATGGTCCCCGACACCTTAGCGAAACATTATTGATGCATCGGGGAAGCCACATCGCTTGCATTGAAATTTACTGATGTTATTCCGATTCTTCCACAAAGATGTCACAAAGTATCTCACGACTTCCCCGAGGCTTCGCCTAGATCACTAAGAACCTGCTCCCGACACCTCCACACATACATTACTATAACATTCCATACAGAAATAGTTACAACAGACACAAATATTTGTACATATTTACACTCACATACATGTAGTATTGTGACATTTACAAAATATTCATTTGAGAAAATCTCATTGAATAAAAACATGACATCTCTGACAAGGTTGCACTGTATGTATAAAATACCCCAGTAGTCGTATGATACGTATAATTATGCATGTACAAGAGATGTTCAACTTATATTTGAACAAAACTGAACATCGGATTTTGCCGTACTAAAACAATAAAATCGATTTATTTCTATTGAGCCATGTAAGAACAATTGTTAAAAGGGCGTTCACACTGGGGCCCCGCTACTACGATCTAAAATTGGTACAAATCGTGACCCATCTAGGGACAGTCGTGGTCAATCGGGGGAGGATCTTTGTGAACGTGGTAGAGTCGTGGTGGAAACGCGTAGGTCAGGAAGCTTCCCAACCTTACTACGCTTATTTTGAACATGTTCTAAACAAGCGTAGCGGGATCGTGGCTAAAACGAATCGGCGCAAGAACGTAGCAAGGTCGTATTAAGATCGGCATAATCGTAGAAACATCGGGGAAGCATCTTGTCGGGATCTGCATGATCGTAATAACATCATGGTACAATCGGCATCAAATTTAATGTGTTTTCTATTGAAACACGTAATCGCGTTATACTATCGGTATATATGATAGTCATTTTCCTTTACAACAGTTGGACATAGACCAAATCAAATTATTATGTGGAAAAACATAAGTATTTTAACCAAAAATCGTCGAGATATCAGGAAAGTACATGAACATTTGAACAACATGAACTCGTTCAGCATATAACACCTATGTAGAAAAAGTTGTTCATTGTTAACATAAAACATCATCCAATGGATTCAATGCCTCTTTCAGGCAATGAGTGATGTGAAAAAAATGACCCAAACTCATTGATTAGTGTACGCATCATACCAAAGCGTACTATGATCACGTCAATTTCGTAGTATTGTCGGCATGAGCGGCGCAACATCGTGTTACAGTCTTTTAGGTCTGTCTACCAACGTACTAAGGTCTTGCAGAGCGTTGCGACATCGTAGCAGAAACGGTTCATGATCGGCACTGATCGCGTTGGAAACGTGGTGTAAGCGTACAAGCATCGTATCGGAAACGCAGTGATCGTAGCGAAATCGTAGCACAAGCGTCGATCAGACGTTCCGGTGAAGATTTTTTATATATTTTCTTGGTTTGGCCGATTCATACTTTTAGTCAGGTCGGGACAGATCGGCATGGTCGTAGTAAGAGCGTAGCCTAGTGTGAACGGGGTCTAAGTAGTAAATACACTCAGTGCGTTTCATGTTTGCATTGTTTTTCTAACCAAAATCAACCATCTTGTAGAGGGTATTGTGTTTTGGGTTTTTTAACAGAAATTGCCGATATAGAAGCATAAAAAAGTGTTGGTATATTATGGATAACCCATGTCAGTGAAAACATTCAGTAATATTTGGCATATGAAGGGTGATATACGTCCACCTGCTTAATTTGGCGAAATGGTGTCAAATATTAAAAATCACAAAAAAATGGTCGAAACCGGTAATCGCCATGTCCATTGGTTCTGTGATATCTAGCACAGATCTAATAACTCAAAGTTGGATGGCAGCGAAGTTGTTAGTATTATTATGAAGGACATTTTCCTGTTAAATTGCATAATATTGAACCTAAATATTTGTAGTTCTAAAATTCACATTTTACTTAATTTCAATATTATAAAGACAAGTTTAGTATCAAACTAATTGTTATTTTATGAGGATCATGAATTACATATTTTTAAATATGTAATGTTGATTTTTGTGCAATATTCAGTGAATATTGCATTTCTTGTTATTTAATGGAATTAATTCTCTTTGTCTATTCAAAGCAAAGCCATGTCTTTATTTTGCATAGTTTCAATTAATACCAGTTGTCCCTGTAATCACACAGTTAATCATGTTAATTCTTATACTTAAGTCATAAAATTGATACTGGACATATTTGTAGATAATTGGTAAACTAACATGATCATCAAAGATTATCCTATGAGACCTTGACAATTTTACTATCTGATCTGTGATTCAGGCTAAGTAAGTTATAGGTTGGACCAATCAGATGGAGTGTAAGATGATGATCAGTAAAATAATAAAAGGAGAACAACTTTAGACTTCAGTGAAGTAACATTAAATTAAAGAATCAATTGAATACTTTGTGTAAATCAATAATATCTGTACTTTGTGTACCTGAACTTCGTGTTTATGAACTTTGTGTAATATCTTTACTTGTGGACAATTATATACTTTGTTACCAGAATTAAATATATGAAATTGGAATTAGATCTTTGTGTGATCAATTTATAATTACTTTGTGGACAATTTATTGAAATATTTATCAACGACTGGAGTCAAAGGCTACAACCAGATTAGCCTACTCCAAACTACAAGAATCCAACAACAACCAATCCAACAGCTAGCCACACCACATACACACCAATTGTTTCAACATAATAGTTTTGGTGGAGAACCTTGGGTATACAGCACTTTTTAGCTGCTGTAGCTTTTCCGGTACCTGGAAGTGTGTGGACTTCATAGCTAGCCAAGCGAGTGAACTATTTGGTGCCTTGAACTTGCCAAGCGAGATAAAGTATTCCCCGTACTTAGCAAGAAAGTGTAAAATGGATTTTAGACAAAGGATAATAATACCAAGTGCTAGGTCTTTCCTTAGACCTAGATGGACATACTCCTGCTCGACAAAATGTGGTCGATGTGGCGAGCAACATCATATGAACTCGATTTGTAAAGCACTACATAGAATGTGTTACAAATGTAGATGCTATGGACACTACTCCAACTATTGCAAATCAACAAGGAACATAATCACCGATGTAGACCCTATCACCGATGTAGACCTCACCAACGATGTAGACCATATCAACAATGTGAAACCAAACAAATCAATAACAACCCCAAAAGAAGACTCATCACTAGAAGAACGAGCTTACATTTGTTCATTGATGCCATTCCATACTAGTGAACATAAGGACTTACCGGATCTATGTCAGTTCAACTCAAGTTTTGGAGTTACTTACAAAATCAAAGTAATTCAAACCAAGCTGGATCGATTGGCGGAAGAAATCAACACATGGAAGTTAAATGGCCCTAACCCTATATCCGATGATGATGCCACTCAACGACAAACCCATGTCAATGAATTGAAACCAACTGACAAACCAGTATCTAAAGATGTCCCAATGCCAGAAACAGAACTTCCGCGTGAAACCAGAGAAAACACAGTCACCGATCCTAATGCAATCTACGACATCTTGTGTGAAGATATAATCATACTTTCAAGTTATTTGAGTAAATTGTATGTAATAATAGGTTCAGGAGAAGATACGGCCAAGATGGAACATTTCTTCAGTTTACCGTTTAGTTGTGACGACTGTGGGAGTACCACATATCATACAGAGGACAAACATTGTATCGCAAATATAGTTCAATACCATGGTTTACATTCTTGCAAATTTTGTGATCAACCTGGACATTTATCGGCATTCTGCCTAGATGCACCATTTTAAACAAAACAGGAGTCATGACATTTGCGGCATTCTGCCCAAATAGATCATTCTAAAATGTGATATGTTATACTTTTTTTACTTATTTTATTTGTGACTAAGGGAGATAATCATATTATGGTAAGACAAGACCTTCTCTAACTAAAACAATTATCCCATTAACATTCTTACTTCATGTTTTGTGGATTGTTGTTTAATTTGGTAGGAATCGTATTTTAAATAATAGCTAGCCAAAGTGCTAAATTGCCTGTTTAAGTATTTATACCGAATTTACTATTTTTAGTATGGAAATTCCAAATTGTTTGAAATCTGTATGTCAAAAGTATCCAATAGTTTGAAAGACACAGAGTAAAATACTGTTGAGGCAATCTAACGGTGGTCCTCGGACTATAAGTTTTAAGTCTGTTGAGACCTATGTTACATGGCCTGTATATAGTTGTTACTCATATGGTACTCGGTCTGTTGAAGAATACTGTTAAGGCAATTATGTAGGCCTCAGATTATAAGTTTTAAGTCTGTAGAGAAGGCTAAATGCCTGAAGAGTACTGAAACTTCAGATGGGGGTTACTAGCTTGTATCTGTCGACAAACCCTGACTAGACCAGTTAGGTATATTTGATTGTGCACTCTAAATTCAAAAGGTTTTTTCTGCTAGTGATGTTGTATATGGGTGCTAAGGGATGTTCTGATCAAATATTCCGCTCACCTACTCTAACAGACTACAGTCGTTTTTTTTAGTCTTTATAGACAGATACCTGATGAGTAACATACCTGTCAGTACTTGAATTGGTGGTGATTATACATTTGTTATTCAAACTATAGCATGAATTGAAAATATTACAGAAATCATTCCGTAATTGCATAAATTAAATGTTAATTACCATTACTGGTTTTCGAGATACATTTCTATAATTTGATCTGTGAGAACAATGTTAGCATTTTAAATTATACAATAAGAAACAGTATCCAGCGGGTCAAGTAATGTCAATTAAATATTTGTTTTGGGCACTCAATGTAGATGGTCTACACCAATTTGCACAAGCAAATTAATAAGTTGACTTAATATCAAAGATTTGATTTAATATCAAAGGACAATGACATTATTAAAAATGTAAAACTGAATGTGTATGTTCCCAAATACACCATGGCAAAATGTATGAGCAAACTAATAAGACTGAATAATAAGAGCAAAATAGTTCGAGCATATTAGTGAGCCACGAAAAGGGTTACAGAAGTACAATGTACCCAGAGAAAAAAATATCTATGCATAGTTAAAATTTAAGTAGTGTACAATGATGATGATGTACACGTGTGAATATATGTTCACCTTTGGTCCACTTTATGACTTTTTGTACTACCTGTTTATAAATGTTTTTACATGTACGGGTACCTAGCTACATGTCTAAAGTATATTGTCCACTAGGCATATATTTCATTTCCTAAGAGTATTTTGTACCTGTTTATAAATGTTTTTACATGGCGCGGGTTACATAAATATACTTCTTATGGTTGTTTGTAGGTTATATTGTTTGAGTCGGTATATGTGTTCTTACATTAAGACAGTATAATATTTCCTTACTATTATAGGCTCATTTCTAGGTAATATTGATCGTGTCGCTATATATGTCCTTACATATAAGACAGTCTTTATAATTCCTAACTAATATGCTTGTTTCTATGTTATATTGTTTGGTACCTGTTTATAAATGTTATTACATGGCACAGGTTACATATTTATTCTTCTTATGGTTATTTGAAGGTTATATTATACGCGTCCTTATTATGTGTTCGTACATAAGACAATATTTGTATTTCCTTAAAATTTATGCCCATTTCTAGGTTATATTGTTCGTGTCGATATATATGTTCTGACATAAGACAGTCTATATTTCCTAACTGTGTGGTTGCTCTAAACTTGTATTTTGTACTTAGATGTTATGATACTTGTGTATAAATGTTTTTACATGGCGCAATATCATAATTCTCCTAAAGCTGAATACTCGTAGATATATCTGTATTTTATTGCGTTGTATTTGTTTGTCTGTATGTGTATTTTCTCCTGTATTTGGAACTTAGATGTTATGGTACTTGTTTATAAATGTTTTTACATGGCGCAATATCATAATTCTCCTAAAGCTGAATACTCGTAGATATATCTGTATTTTATTGCGTTGTATTTGTTTGTCTGTATGTGTATTTTCTCCTGTATTTGGAACTTAGATGTTATGGTACTTGTTTATAAATGTTTTTACATTGCGCAGGTCCTAAAGCTTCTCAAGCTGAATACTAGTAGATATATCTGTATTTTATTGTATGTGTTGTATATGTTTTATATTTCTTCTGTAATTGAAACTTGGGATTATATTGTACTTGTATATACATGTACACGTATGTATGTTATTTACAACATGGCAGGCAGATCTTATATTCTTAAAGCTTAATACTCTTAGGAATATTCATATTTTATTGTGTTATATGTGTATGTATGGAATGAATCCACCTACTGTTGGTCTTCCATTTCATGTTTTCGATTTATTTTATTAGAAAGGTTAACATGTATTTTTTTGGACTATTCCTGTTACATGAAATTATAAAACAATTGTTATATAATGTGTGTGTCTTGGTAAATATGAAGATATATATTATGCAATTATAATGGATGTTTTTAAATTACTTTGCGGGGCCAAAGTCTTCGAAGTTGAGAAGAATTATTATGAAGGACATTTTCCTGTTAAATTGCATAATATTGAACCTAAATATTTGTAGTTCTAAAATTCACATTTTACTTAATTTCAATATTATAAAGACAAGTTTAGTATCAAACTAATTGTTATTTTATGAGGATCATGAATTACATATTTTTAAATATGTAATGTTGATTTTTGTGCAATATTCAGTGAATATTGCATTTCTTGTTATTTAATGGAATTAATTCTCTTTGTCTATTCAAAGCAAAGCCATGTCTTTATTTTGCATAGTTTCAATTAATACCAGTTGTCCCTGTAATCACACAGTTAATCATGTTAATTCTTATACTTAAGTCATAAAATTGATACTGGACATATTTGTAGATAATTGGTAAACTAACATGATCATCAAAGATTATCCTATGAGACCTTGACAATTTTACTATCTGATCTGTGATTCAGGCTAAGTAAGTTATAGGTTGGACCAATCAGATGGAGTGTAAGATGATGATCAGTAAAATAATAAAAGGAGAACAACTTTAGACTTCAGTGAAGTAACATTAAATTTAAGAATCAATTGAATACTTTGTGTAAATCAATAATATCTGTACTTTGTGTACCTGAACTTCGTGTTTATGAACTTTGTGTAATATCTTTACTTGTGGACAATTATATACTTTGTTACCAGAATTAAATATATGAAATTGGAATTAGATCTTTGTGTGATCAATTTATAATTACTTTGTGGACAATTTATTGAAATATTTATCAACGACTGGAGTCAAAGGCTACAACCAGATTAGCCTACTCCAAACTACAAGAATCCAACAACAACCAATCCAACAGCTAGCCACACCACATACACACCAAGTGTTTCAACATAATAGTATCAGTAGCAACTTTCAATTGAATTATTTCGAAAATGTTAGATACAGAATTTCAGAAAAGTGCGGTGTTCATTAGCTCAATGCCAAGCAAAACAAAGAGCGCAGACAAAGGTCTTGGAGGCTGTATATGTGACTACGGAACAATGATTGGAAAGTATGTTTCGTTCCTGGGGAGTTAATGTTTTTATCTTAGAGGAAAATATTACATAGACAGAGTCTGCTATTTTAGAAAGGTTCATGGTGATAGACATAAGTTGGAGTTAGTTAAGCTTGGTGTATTCGTGGCCGCTTTCATGACATGGTCTTGTGTTTGATATTTTGGAAAACCGGAACTCAAAATAATTGAAAAGGGGACACTAGTGAACGCATATTTTATTTATGCAAACGGCTTAAAAGGTATTTTTTCGACAAAAATGTGACACGCCCTTTTGAAACATCGATTAGAGAAGCAAATTATACTAGTAAGCATCAGCACTTGACCTTAAAAATGCAAAATCAACACACTCGATACAATAGTTGATTCTGTTCTAAGTATATGACATATGTACATAATTATACATTCTACAATTGTTGTTTATGTCTAGTGATACATTTCTTTACACTATTGAATAGACACAATTCGAGTTCGATGTGAAATTTATGAAAATACTGGATGTTCAATTATGTTCAAATATAAGTTGAATACCTCTCGTACATGTTGCATATTAATAATTTCTGGTCTTCGCGGTAAACTGGCTCAAGTGTACAAACGCATTGTCAGCGTGTTTAACAATGGTAGTACTTGACCTAACAATACTAAGTATCTCATCAGTTTCGGGAATTTATACATGATTTGGGTCACAGATGTACAGGATATGGTGAGAGTGAGAGATCCAAGGACAAGCGTGCTATGTTATTGAAACGAAACCATTTGGTCTACCGACCGACTGCGGGATGGGGGCGTGGTCAAGACAGCACAAGTGTCTGTGCGCTAAGCGACTTGAATTAGGCGGTTCGTGCGTTAAGCGCAGAACATTGAAGGTGCCGAAATCGCGCGCTTTAATTCAATTATTGCTAGAATCTCAGTCAATTGCATGATTTTTTATGGCAGGCCTGGTATTATGTGGCCAGTAGTTTTCGCGTTATCTAAAAGGTATGGCTGCCTCTAAATTAGTTAAAAAGCTTTATTAACCTGCGGCCTTGAGCCGCAGGTTATATTGGATTGCCAAAAGTAAAATGACCATGGAGGGGCACGTGACATGTTCTCGATGGTTTACGATTTCAAAAAAAATATCCAAAAAAAGCAGCATTTTGTAAGAATGTCGTGAACCAGACTAATTCCATTATTCCATGCGGATAACATCGGTCTTTATCGCATTACAATAGTTTATTTACCAAAGAAAGCAGAACTATTCCGAAATTTCACTTTGAACGCGAGACCACGAATCAGCAGGTGTCTGCAGCTGCATTAGATTTCCAGTCAGTAATAAATATAGTGGGCAATGCACTACATCCCGTAGAATACACATCGCTTTGATTAACAGAAGCATGGTATTGATACATGATAAAAAAATTCTAATTCTTTTGAATTTGTTCATTCGTTCGGCACAAACATTTAACACAACCAAATAATTGGAGGATAATCGGTATTGTCCGATTTTACATGTATTGGAATTATTTTGACAGAAACATTAATTTACACCGGAATAAATTCGAATTACACCCAAACTGCAAAAACCACACCCTAAACGATACAACTAATTTACAAGGCCGCAGGTAATCACCCGCAGGAAACTGTTTGACTTGTTTATTTTTGAAATCTTGCGTACTGAATACCAATAGGCATTTTTATTGCGTACCGCGTACGACACCTTAGCGTCCCGAATACCACCTGAAAAGGTCATGAATCCCGCGTACCAAAAGGGGAGGTTTCACCCTCATGTATGTCAGCTCGTAGATCTGATGTTTTATAAATTTAAAGTAGATGTAGATCGAATGTGTGTGTACATGTTTAGTGCCCATTATTTGTATGTGGTATTGACCGTCAGTTTAGCACCACAGGTGCAAGGCACAAAATCAAATTGGGTTGTATATGCCTACTATAATGCATATAATGTATATCTATATACATAATTGGCCTATTTAGCCAATGTGATTTTGTGTCTTGTATCCTTGTTTAGCATGGTTAGTACAGCATCTGACAGCAAGTATATAGGCCACAAGCAGACTTCAGTCCTCTTATTAATGCACAAGTGTCCTCCTATTAAAACTGTAAACGTAGATCTACTGTATGTGTATACACATCTACTAAAATGCCTAATTGTAGATCCATAAATAATTGATATATTTGTTTCACAGGTGCAATACACAAAATCAAATAAGTATTTAGAGACATATTATGTTGTGATACGAACTGTGTGTATTATATCATAATAGGTAGGCCCTATAGTCTAGACAGAGATCTAGTGTATTTCTAGATCATTTCGTTTCTTCCACCTGTCTGTAATTTACTGCTGAAATCAAACACATGTGTACACATGTATGCTTCATTGGTCATATTTATAATAATTATATGTTCACATCATGACATGGTGTCTCTGGAAGTTTATTTTATGTATGCATTATGATATAAATCCTTCAATTTTGCCCAATTCAATTTAATTCTTCATCACAGGCTAGCCAGAGCTATAGCTAGTTTATTTTCCTATTTCAAGGGAAATATTATATTAAATATGCAAAAAATGATTCTTTGGTGTCTCACTCCCAGTTGTTTTTCACAAAACAAAGCACTCGGAACACTTGTCCGAGAAAAAAAGGTCCAATCTGGATGTTTGAACTGCATAATGGTTGAATCAACAATGGTGACCATTGTTCCAAAATCACAAAATACAAGCCAAAATGTAGTTCTGGATGTGTTTCTGCAGTGTAAATGTGCTCAAAAAACCTTATTCTACAGTATTTTATCAAACAAATGAACAAATATGACTCAGGATGGATCAGAAATCATCAAAGCAGTGATTATATGCAGCCAAGGGAAGTAACTCTGCTCAGACCATCACATTTCCAAGTACTACATAGGACATATTTCAAGATTTTCACTCAAATATGTCACCAGGATTAAGCCTGCAGATTCCATTTAACACCAAATAACACATTCTGACCTATATCAGGCACATACATGCACATTAAATGTTATTGGACCCCAAATGACAAGGCGGCAATCAAGAAAATGTCGCAAACCGCCTCAAATTATTCAAAGTTCCAGACTGTCCAAAATGCACTTTTAGGATACATTTGACATTTTTCAATTCATAAGTAACCAAAAATATCAATATAATACAAATAAACAGCTTTTAGAGCTGTAAACAGGTGGTCAGGGGCCGTGATGTCTCTGGAAGTTTCTTTTATGCATGCATTATGATATTTATGTTTGTACATTCATGATTGCATGTATCACACATATATATATATATACATGCTCATTGGCAATATTGCCTTCAATAAACTCTATTATTTTATACATAGAGCTCTGTGGTCGTGATCTTTCACTTTAAATATGATCAATAAAAAATATGTGCATGGTTATACAAACACACTATTTTCTGACCATCACTTGGATCTTATCTAGTGCCTAGTCCCTGTATTCACATACTTGTTTTTGAGAATCAGGCTCAAAACTGTTTATTTCAAATACAGAAGTTATGTTCATAGAAATATACTTTCTTTTATCCACAGGTAACAGTATTGATGTCTCCTTAAAATACAAAGACAAATAATTTCCACTCATAATTTTAAAATTGAAGCTGGTGTATTAGATTTTGATCCTGAAGGCTTGAGATCAGTCTCAAGTAAACCTTCAATAAATCCATTTTTAAAAGAAAATGAATGTGTTGAAGGTAACCAATCTGTTGTCTAGAACATGTTAAGGTATTTTTACATGCCAAGGAAAATAGAATGGAATCACTTAACAAATATTTAAAAAAAAATAACTAAAACAGAATTGAGCTTGATTCTGATAATCAATGTAGATCTACTGTAACAGAACAAATCAGAAGTTTTTATATTTCATATAATTTATTTTTTTCAAATGGAAATTCACAACTAATATATTTCAATGCAAGAATTAAATGTGCATTCATATTATGATATACAGTATGCATTCATTTGTAACTTTTACATACTACAAGTTTGTAAACAAGAAACTCACACTCTCATTTTCAACTGAGGAATTTGGTACAGGTTCAATAAAGGAACATTCATGTGGACTTATATTCAAATAGGGCAAGCAGTTTCTGAGAAGAATATTTTTGAAGTTTTCTAGATAGCCACATAGTGAAAACTAGCCCCGCCCCTGGTGGCCATGTTGTTTAAGCAATCAACGTTAAACTTAGGAATTTGGTACAGGTTCAATAAAGGAACATTCATGTAGACTTATATTCAAATAGGGCAAGCAGTTTCTGAGAAGAATATTTTTGAAGTTTTCTATATAGCCACATAGTGAAAACTAGCCCCGCCCCTGGTGGCCATGTTTTTTAAGCAATCAACATTAAACTTAGGAATTTGGTAGATGTTCAATAAAGGAACATTCATGTGGACTTATATTCAAATAGGGCAAGCAGTTTCTGAGAAGAGTATTTTTGAAGTTTTCTATATAGCCACATAGTGAAAACTAGCCCCGCCCCTGGTGGCCATGTTTTTTAAGCAATCAACGTTAAACTTAGGAATTTGGTAGAGGTTTAATAAAGGAACATTCATGTAGACTTATATTCAAATAGGGCAAGCAGTTTCTGAGAAGAATATTTTTGAAGTTTTCTATATAGCCACATAGTGAAAACTAGCCCCGCCCCTGGTGGCCAAGTTTTTTAAGCAATCAATATTAAACTTAGGAATTCGGTAGAGGTGCAATTAAGGAACATTCATGTGGAATTATTTTTAAATAGGGCAAGCAGTTTCTGAGAAGAATATTTTTGAATTTTTCTATATAGCCACATGGTGAAAACTAGCCCCGCCCCTGGTGGCCATGTTTTTTAGGCAATCAAAATTAAACTTAAGAATTTGGTAGATAGTCGACCAAGGAACATTCATGTGAACTTATATTTAAATAGGACAATCAGTTTCTGAGAAGATTTTTTTTGAAGTTTTCTATATAGCCACATGGTGAAAAAAGTAGACAAAAACTGCCTAAGTACTACACAGACAATGCCAAACTTCAATCATTCTACTTGTTATTCACCAACTACAATACACTGATAATCTCTCATTATATATACAGGTCGTTTTTTTACTTTCTACCACTGAATGGTGCTTAATTCTCTCAAAATAAGAGAAATTATTAATCTAGAATAGCATGTCTTACAATATAACATTAAGTTAGCTGCATTAAGAATGTCTTTCTAATTTTCTAGTCATAGTACAAATTCAAAAGTGCAATCAGATATTGGTTGTGACCTAATTCACAGTAATTATGATTTTGCAAGTACTTAACAAGTACTTAAAACCTGCTTATAAAGGTTATTTAAGCAGAACAGTCTCAATCCAAAAATATATCTCCTGTGCAATTTTTCACAATAATACCAATGTTGTATTATAATTATTGAATGTCTTCAAATACCAACAAAGCACAAGCTGTGTGACAAGATGTTTTAGATTTTTTTAAAAGATAGCAAACAGTCTCCATTTTTCAGAATAAAACTGTCAATAACATTCTTCTCATTAAACCCAACATTGTGGCCACCTTTTGATGATTGTTTGTATTGTACCACATAGTGTCAGCATCAGGCTTTCAATCACCACAAGGACTAACAAGGGAACTCATGTGTAGGACCTGTCATCTATATACTAGCAGTCAGAGCAACAGCCTCTTGTTTACCTGGAATTTTAAAAGCATGAATAATATGCTGCAAAAAATCTTTAATTTTTCTGTAGTATCCTCAGTATGATAAAGTATTTATCAATATATCATTTGACATGCACAGATCCATAGGGGGTCTGTACCCCATGGAATTTAGGCAACATGTGGTTATCTGCCAGGGCTCTTAGTCTAACCAGGTTGGATTTCCAAGAGCACAATAGCTGACCTCTTCATGAGACAAATTACATGATTGGCACATAGAAAATTATTATATACAGTAAATTATATTTCACTGTTGTAAGTGGATTTCTAAATGCAATCAATTATGTACAGTAATGTGATATTTAAACAGCACAAATAGTGATTCAACTTGACCCAGCACAGTTGATACAGTGCAGGTCTAGTACAAATGTATATAATAATCATGCTGTCAAGATTTAAGAACTTTCATACTAATAATAGTGTGCAGACAATAAACCAGTTCAGGTTAATCACATGTTCCAATTAATTTCTACTTCTACTCTTATTTTCATTATTATGGAAATGCAATTCAAATTGATTGTGTGGGAATAACTTTGTTACTAATACAGTAATCAACAAATGTTCAGACACTTCCGGGTCAAACCAGTTCGAAATTTACAGCTGTCATTTCACACATTACCAACGGTGGTTCTAACACCTCAAGGATCCCCATTGTATACACGAACACCTCCGATGAACCCTCCTTCGTCTTGAAATATTGTCAGATCGACGTGGATTTACAGTGTTGACATCTAAATATTTTAGTTTGACACGGTTTAACACAGTTTGTTATGACGTAATATGGCGCTCATAATTATTTTATCGTGAAGACTGGTTGATTTAGGTCACACACCACAAGACGATTGTCGAAGGCTGTAGCAGTACTCTTATAATTTTTAGGGCCTCCTGTCAACAATATTTTAGCACAAAAGTTCCAAGGTGTGTCCAAAATACTAACTATCGATTGGCTAACCCCGTTATCGGTCCGTCCAATGAAAATATATGTTACAATGGGACGTACACGTGCTGCCATTCTGCGATTCACTGCGGGACAGTAAAATGAGGAAATGCGGAAGCGAAAATTGTTTATGATATTTCAATTAAAATAGCGATTCTTGTACGATGCATCGTTTTGATGAGCATGCTTTCGCGTCGTACAGTTAGAACGATCGTTTGTTGTTACTCATTGCAAATATTAAATTCCAGACTTGATTGATGCCGCCACAAAGCATCAATTCAGGTGAAAAAACACGTCAAATCGTCACATTTGAGGGGACAGGTTTAGAGCAAGTGGCGAAAATTGGCCGCTCTGACCGTTGTCCGACGCAAAATTTTCGGAGAAACATGCGTTTGAGACCCAGAATGTTTGTTTTATCATCAGAACTTATGTTTTACGAGCATTCTGCAAAAAACCCTGTGAGATTTGATGCAGTAATAATTGAGTTGTGAATGTTTCTGTCAGTGGCGTGTATATATTGGGAAATCCTTCGTTGCAGACCTTCTATTTAAATACGTATATATAGGTGGGCTAGGTCACTTTTCATGGACCTGTGGGTTCAACCCCCACTGGAACCATAATTTTTATTTTTTTATTTTTTTTGAGTGTTTAGGTATTGTTTTGTCTGTAAAGCATTTATTTGTACATTTTCCTGATGGTCGTGGGTTCAACCCCCACTGGAACCATAATTTTTTTTTTTTTTTTTTTTTTTTAAATGTTTAGGTATTGTTTTGTCTTTATAGCATGTATTTGTACATTTTCCTGATGGTCGTGGGTTCAACCCCCACTGGAACCATAATTTTTATTTTTTTAAGTGTTTAGGTATTGTTTTGTCTTTATAGCATGTATTTGTACTTTTTCCTGATGGTCGTGGGTTCAACCCCCACTGGAACCTTAATTTTTATTTTTTATTTTTTTAAGTGTTTAGGTATTGTTTTGTCTTTATAGCATGTATTTGTACAGTTATATGGAGGAAAAATATTCCAAAATATTTTGTTTAAAATAAAGGTCAAATCATAGAAAACCTTGTGTAGTCAGTCACCAGAGGTTACAATTTCAACTTAATCTTTATGAAACTTTGTCACAATGATCCTGTCAACAAAATCTAGGCCAATTTCGATTTTGGGTCATCTTGCGTCAAAAACAAGGTCACAATGTCAATTGACATTTTCCTGAGTGTCGTGGGTTCAAACCCCACTGGAACCATAATTATTTTTTTAAGTGTTTAGGTGTTGTTCTGTCTTTATAGCATGTATTTGTACAGTTATATGGAGGAAATATTTTGTTTAAATTATAGGTCAGATCATAGAAAAACCCTGTGTAGTCACCAGAGGTTACAATTTCGACTTAATCTTTATGAAATTTGGTCCTAATAATCATCTCAACACAATCTAGGTTAAGTTTGATATTAATTAAGTCATCTGGGGTCAAACGCTAGGTCACATGGTCAAATCATACAAAAATTTGCAATAGAGGCTGAATTTCCTTAAATTTTATTCAGAAAATGTGTAGGATCACCATAGGGGTGTGCATGCACTAGTACGACAGGTGAGCGACCTAGGGCCCTTTGGGCCCTCTTGTTTTCATTGGGTTTTGGCCATATTTCAACCATTTTTCCGTCATGATTGATACAGATACTTAAGCTATTGGTTACCATAAACATCGTAGGATGTTCTGATGAATTCATAACATTAATGTTTTCTTGCTGAAACAAAGTTCTCTCAGGCATGGCTACCATTTAGGTAGATTTAGGCTAGAGCAAAAAGGCTTTCATATATTTGATGTAAGGTAATTCCATGGTTTGCGATTTAGAGTTTCTGCTTCGAGTGCAAAAGGTCTCGGGTTTGATCCCAGACAGGCCACAAAATGTCACTCATTAAAATTTGTACTCAGGTACTCCCTTATTAGTCCCCTACCGGTTTTCAACCAGAGGGGATTTATAATGTTTGCCCTCCGTCTGTCTGTCTGTCTGTCTGTCTGTCTGTCTGTCCGTCCGTCCGTCAAAAAATCTGGATCTTGATATAACTCAAACAGTTTCCAAGCTAGGTTTATGAAACTTGGAATGTGGATAGGGGGCAATAGGTGGATTATGCACATCTAAGTATGTTTACAGTCTGACAAAAATTGTGGTTGAAAATACTTCAAAATCTGGGATCCTTTCATAACTTTCCAAGCTTGGGCTATGCAACTTGGTATATGGTAAGGAGTCTATAGAGAGATTGTTTACACTGATTTTGTACTTTGAAATATTTTGTTATTCTGACATTAATTGTTGTTGCTATGGATAAAGAAATAGTTAAATTACTTCCCTTTAACTGGATCTTTTTATAATCCTAAAATTATCTATGCTTGGTTGACGACTTGTGGTACGTGCATAGAGATCGATGTTGGAATGAAACCTAAAAATGAAGGCTTCACTTTGACAAAACTTGTGGCTGCCATGGCAACAGAAACATTGAAAATAATTTAAAGGTCATTGCTTCAAATTGGTAGGGGACTTCTGTATTGCTTGCAATTCTTAGTGACTTGTTTCCTGTTTGGCCATTTAAACCAGTTGGACTTATAACATTATTTAAAGAAATATATTACATAAGTGCATTTTACTAAACTATTTGTTAGTTGATTCTTTTGTTATTTTGGGGGTAACTGAACACGTGTCACATCGACCGCAAGCCTTCTTCAGTAACAAAACTAAGCAGATGACACAATCAGATAATAAAAACCTAGTTATATTGACAATTACTGTTTTATTTTCTTTCCTCCATATGAAGAGTTGCATTTCCTCCAATTTGAAGAGCTGCAATTTTTTTACACACTATTATGCATTAAACTCTTAAAAATGTTCAGTAAAATCCACTCAATGATTCACCTTAAGTAGATTATTTGTATGCAATTTTGAATAAAGAATGCAATGTACATTAGTAAAATACTGTAAACCAAGAAGTTATTTTGCGCAATTTAATTTCGCGGAGTTCACGATTAATAGAATTTCGCGAAATTTAGTCACCGCGAAATCAGTGAAAACATTAAAATGGACATTGTGAGAAACTTAAAAACACGAAAATTTGTAGTCACGAATATGCCGATGATTAGCTAAATGCGAAACTTAGTATATTCACGAAAGTAAATTGGTTTACAGTAGTAACTATAGGCCTATCAGTGATTTATGTGAATTCATTGAATCAAGTATGATGTTATAAAATATCATCATTGTTTAATATGTAAATTTCTTACACTCTCAGATTCTGATCAGCTGACTGTTATATCATCAAACACCTAACTAGCTGAAGGCATAAGCACTTTGTTAGCACAGAGAATTTGAGATGATCCTGACCTATATGCACAAATATATTACAAGGTTCTTGTGGTGAATATATAGATTTCCGCAAGCAAATCGTGCAATATCAGTCCTTTAGATTTGTGCTGGTATTACACCTCGAGCGTCTTCGTGATACTTCCCGCTAATGAAAACATACAACCGGTGTTATAGATATAGACAATAAATCAGCTGTGAAATTATGCTAATAGAAGGTCGAGTGTCGTGTTAAATTCTCTGGGCTATAATACATTCACTTGATTTGTGTTATTGTTTGCATTCGTTTGATCATGTGACAGTCCTAAGTGCTGGGTCCTTTATTTATTCCCTGCCAGATTATGGCCAATGACCTACAACTTTGAGGGAAGGGGCTGTATTCTGTGTGTGATACCTTATAGGTTTCGCCTTCTTTACCCTGCGGCCCCGGTGTATAATAGCATGAATGGTTTTAACATTATAAGTTTCACTTAAATGCATTTGTTTATTCCCTGCCAGATTATGGCCAATGACCTACAACTTTGAGGGAAGGGGCCGTATTCCGTGTGTGATACCTTATAGGTTGTACGTTCTTTAACCTGCCCCGGTGTATAATAGCATGAATGGTTTTAACATTATAAGTTTCACTTAAATGCATTTGTTTATTCCCTGCCAGATTATGGCCAATGACCTACAACTTTGAGGGAATGAAGACTGGCATGCAGTATTTCGTGTGCGATACCTTATTATAAGGTTGTACCTTCTTTAACCTGCATGAATGGTTTTGACAATAAAAGTTTAACTTTGCATTGTATATTGTTGCTACATATTACAGTAAATCACTTCGTTTTCGCCTAACTTTTATTTTGAGATTTTTCTGAAAATTTCAATTTATTTTTGCGAGTATTTGCGTATTTTCAGACGTACGCGAAAATAAACTTAATTTATTACGATTTTTTCGCGAGAATAATGATTTCGTGTGTCAACCACCCTCATGAATAGTAGCGAAAATAAAACTCTCGTGAATAAATCAGATTTACAGTATGGATTGGTCTGCAAGTTTGAACAGTTGTTGTAATTATATATGAAGTTCTGCACCTAACACGCTATCTCAGTGTAAGTGGTTTCCTCTAGCTTTAGTACATTGAAGCTGTTATACGATGATAAAATCCCTTAGTTGATATTTTAGGCTTGAATAAATAACTCCCTAGATTATCATACCAACTTTTATGATACTGTAGGTTTCATAATGAGACGGGTCAGGGAGGGTGGGTCATGAAACCTACAGTATGGCTTGGTATGATAATCTTACTGAGATAGCATGTACGTATCACAGGAAACTGTATCATTGATTAAGAATAAAAAAATATATAAAACAAAAAAAATAAAAAATTATAAATTCATAGAATTTATAAAAAAAATTACTCTTAATCAATGATTCAGTTACCTGTGGCCTGTTTTACATCAAAACCAAAATGTTTCGAAATATGATTAAAAGGAAGGTTACATACAGGCCTTCCATGTCCATAATTTATCTGACATTTGATACATTTTGTGCATACATGCCAGATCTTCCGCATCATGCGTGAGTCTTACGCATTTGAAGCATGCATAATATTGTCATAAAAGTAAAATAAGTGAAACCTGCATACAAACTTCATTAATTTAAGTTTAAAGTTTGAGCAAGGAAAATGTCCCTCATTTTAATGAAATCTCTTGCATTACCTTCACCAATCTCATGCAAATTTAAGGGGTCTGTGAAACATGGTGTGTATGTTTGTGTGCTTTGCTATTGCACAGTCTGTCAATCAGAATGTTAACCATGTTACAATGACATGTCTGATGTTTCAAGGGACAAGCGCGCAAACTGTACATGGAGTTCCAGTTAAATTGTATCTTTTCAATAATAACTGAAACCTAGCTGATACCAAAATTATGAAATGTTAAAACTATAATAAACTTCTGCCTTCCTATTTCTAAGAAATATGCATGCGTGTGCGTGTATCATACTCTTCTCATGTATGTAATTGATGCCGTCTTATATAAGGAAGAATGTATTATATATGTTCATATGCCAATAAAATGACTTGAATTGAATATTTAAATTTAATGAGAATCTAGCAATTTCGTTATCATGGCCTTACTCTATAAATTATTTAATTACTTCAGTTCTCTGAGCTGTGAGTGCTTTTTGGTAATTTAAATGTTATACACTTGTAGTTATAGTAACAGTTATCAGAATTTGGTATTTTAAACTTCAATTATACTTAAAATTATGAGCCTCGTGTAAATAAATGACCCTGAAAGTATGTTTGTTACAACTGTAACATTTTCTAATTGAGTTTCTTTGTTTCATTTTTTCGTTCGCCTTTTTTATTTTCTTCATGTGCATGTTTACCAGGTATATGGTACCAGGTTTTAAGGACTATTTAATACTAAGGAAATTTATTAAATTTTTATAATGGTTGACCTTGATTTTTTTCTGTATGATACTCAGGAATTCTAAGAATTTTAATTTGTAAATTGTCACTTATTGGTTATGACTGTAATCTAAAAAAAATATTTTCATGAAAGTTATTACTGGTTATACATCATCATGGCTTTCACACTCACGGTGTGAGGAATATGTTGAAATTTAAACTAAACCAAAATGTGACTTCTATATCTCATGCCTCACGATGGTATCCGGATACACCGCTTCTCAGTTTCGTATGAGAATTGGTCTGTTTTCATATGGCTCTGATGGAACTGAGAACCGATTTAATGCTCGGACGCAACTCAGATGTCATGTATCCTGAGTTCCCTCAGAGCGTTACAGCAGTTTTCAGTTCCATCAGAGCCATATGAAAACAGTGCAATTCTCTGATGGAACTGAAAACTGCTGGATCGCTCTGACGAAACGGAGAAGCAGTGTATCGGGATTCATACCGTGTTTAAAACAAAAATTTGACTTCTATATCTGTTAACAATGTCATCTTTGGGATTGAGTCATTTATGTATTAATTAATTAATTCTGTGAGGTTTGCAACTTTACAAGTGTGCATAATATAAGCTTTTACACTTAAGCTTGTATACTTTAGATCTTATACTTTCATACTTTAGATTCTGTAACCTTGCACTTAAGGGAACGTTTTTCATTTTTTTAAGTATGCATGATTCATGCATTGAGCTCAGTGCTCATGTGGAAGTTACCAATAACATTATAAGTGGTTACTATAGGAAGTAATATAAATGTGATGTTATATGACAATCTGGCATCGTATTATATTACTGTGTGAAGGAATCTGGCATCGTATTATATTACTGTGTGAAGGAATCTGGCATCGTATTATATTACTGTGTGAAGGAAAAAATGGACAATACAAGGAATCCGTGCAAAACAGTTGTAACTACATATGATTTATTATAAATGATTTTTTTTCATTTTTCTGAAATTTTTGGAATATGTTGATCGCATCTTAAGTGTTCGAGTCAATTTATTATTGGTGGTTTCTATAATAATAACGTAGCTGTATATTGATATGAAGTGATGCAGAATGACAATAAATATGATGTTTTCCTGACATAAGTGGAATTTATAGAATGATATTTCTCAGACTCCTCATATGATACACACATGTATTAAAAGTAACTTGTGATGCAAAAAGGACGATAAATAGAATAATTTTCCTGAAATGACTGAAATATATGATATGCAAGTATGCTATTCGTGAATTGTTATTATCCCTATATTATCAGCATAGATGCTTTTTTTTTAATGTGTATAAAATAATCTAATGGAAAAGAACAATATTAAAACGTGATAAGTAATAATTTCCTGAATGACTAAAGCATAATACCAACATCGATTAGATTACAAAAAAAAAAGATGTGAACCAGGGGTAAAAGGGAAAATAATAAATATAATAATTTTCCTGAAATGACTGGAATATAATTGTAACATAGATGCTGTTTAAACTCTCTTGTACCTGTATAAAAGAAGTGATACAAATGAAGGATATTAAATAAACGATAATAATAATTTTCCTGAAATTATTGGAATTTATTGATATTTGCCTACCTGTATATGTGATACCTGTATAAGAAGAGAGTGATGTATAGCTACATGGTGCAGTATGTTGATTCTATCATCAGGAGACGACAGTCAATGAAAGCCAAGAAGATCTCACAACCTAAACAACTAGAAGTGTACATTGCCGTGACCGAATACAAGAAACAAGAGAAGGGAGAAGTCGCGCTACAAGTTGGCATGCTCGTAGAAATTGTGGAGAAAACAGAAACAGGTTGGATTTTATTTTAAACCTCAAAGGGGTTTTCAGTTTTTTATGCCCCCCTATTGATAGATGGGGATTCATATAGTGATTCACCTGTCCGTCCGTCCGTTCGTTCGTTCGTCCGTCCGTCCTGGTTAACCCAAATTGACAGTTTCTTCTAGCATTAATATGGCTACAAAGCTTTCATACTTGCATGGATGTTGTGTATGAACACTCTCCACACGCCTGTATCACCTAACCCCATTTTAACCTTCACCTTGACCTAATTTTGGACTTAGACTTATTTATGGACAAGGCTTCCACAGGGGGCATAAGCGTTTATTGAACGCAGTCTTGTTTATCCTCAGTAACTTATCACTGGTCACCGTGTGGCATGTTATAGTTGTATATTGATATTGCTTATTTGTAAACCTGTACGGAGGAGGGTGGTTGCTACAGCTGAGTGATCTAATGCATTTGAACTTCACATTGCTGTGTAATGTTGCCGTACAGTACAGGTTGGAATCCCACTAGGGGTGCAAACTGTTAGTAATATTAGATCGGTGAAGTTGGCAGTCACCTTTTACTTGTGTGTCATATGTATATATATTTATACACTTAACCGATTTAGAAACGCAACTATTTTGGGGGTCGGTATTTTTTGTATTAATTATTATTTAAATTTTATTGGAGTATAAAACAATAAATGGGACGCTAGTCTTATGCCAGGTTCGATTTTCTACGAAAAAATATTTCAATTTAGCCAATTACGTCACAGTGTCGTCATTTTCATTATTTACATGTGACACGTGAGCAAAACCACTGGGTGTGACGATTTGACCGACAATTTATAGAAAAACGATACCCCAATATAAAAACATAAACTTAAATTTTGAAGTGCGTTGTATACGGTGCCACTCTTTTAGGATACATAACATCCTGGGGTCATCGACTTGCTTTAAGCAGTTATGTGACGTTTTATCATGACAAAGAAGATTAACGGTCGTCTGTCGACAATATTAAGACTTGCATATTGTTTTTAAGAGGCAGTTTACACCTACGATTGTCTGCGTCAGGTATACTGACGATACAAGCACGTAAACATGATGGCACCAAACGAATATTTTTTTTAAAGACGCCACTTCCGGTCAAACATATTTCTGTTATACCTACAATTTGAAGGCAATGATGCGTAAGATTAAGTAATTTTGCTAAAATATACATTCTGTAACATTTTGAATAATGTTTATTATGACCCATGTTGAAAATCGCTTCATTTTGTCTGTTTTCTTAATTATCTTGACATATTCCATTATCCACTTCCGGTTACGGGTTTGAGATGCCATAGACATAAGAAATGTACATTCTTAACCATTGGACACAATGCAGCCTATGCTAGATGGGCAAAAACTTGCTGACAGCTCATGTTGAGGCTGTGGAGGTTATTGCATTTTTACTCGTGAAACGAAATTTGAAGGCAGACACAAATGGCTGTCAAGAAGTGCATCATCAAGCAGAAACTTCTGAACGTTTGGATTGATACGTGTTTTCCTCATAGATGTGTGGAACAACATCCTACAGCACTTTATTTTCCCGACAATGAGGCAATGACGCCTGATTTTAATAGCAGGTTGCAGCTTATAAATACATTATTAATTTTGCGAACTTGACATTGTCGATCAATACAGTTCGTGGTTTGGTTTTGTGACCATCTAAACCTTGATTACGATGAAATTTGCACATCTATGACTTCATGTATTGATTTCATTACATGTAAAATTTTAATAGAATTGAAGCACCTTAACTGACTTAAATTTATCAAGAACCCACTGTTGCGTTTTTAAATCGGTTAAGTGTATAATAATCTTCTTATGTCATTTTGGCCATGCTTTATGTTGTTTGGGTGGTTTGTCAGTCAGTAACCATTGTTTAATTTTCTATGAAACCTAATTAAGTTCATTAGCAAGACACTTAGTACATTGGCCAGTTTCTTGCTTTGTTCTATGTGACTATTGTATATGATTGTAGTAATGGTTATAGACAAATGTACTAAATGTGTACCTTAACCATGCAAGAGCCTCCACCTTTTGACATTGACTTTAACCTTGATCTTCAGTGTCTTATATAGGGCATAGCTTTTCCATGTGATATCCCTGATGTTAGACAAAGTTAAAGCAAAGACATCAAGGTTTTCAAACAAACTGATTATGAACCAACAGGCTCACACTGGCATGATAAACACTTTTACTAAAATCAGTGAAATTAAATGCCTATGGAAATATATAGATTTTCTGACTATGTTTGTTTGTAGGTTGGTGGTTTGTTAATGTAGATGATGAACAAGGTTGGGTACCCAGTACGTGTCTAGAACGAGAAGATGGCGTGAAGGAAGACTCTACCGTCAGATTTGCTCCCGGTGAAGGTCAGTCAAATATAACTGCTTTGTTTCTCCTTACACCTTTGTATAGTCCATTGATTCAGGTCTGTCACTTGTATACAGACATTGCAATATCATAACATTGTATTTTTGTGATCACACTTCGTTGGTCGTCTGTCCATCAACAATTTGCTTGTGAAGACTCTAGCGGTTACAATTATGGCCTAATCTTTATGAAACTTGGTCACAATGATCATTTCAACAAAATCTAGGCCAAGTTTGATATTGGGTCATCTGGGGTAAAAAACTAGGTCACCAGGTCAATTCATAGAAAAACCTTGTGTAATCACTAGAGCTCACAATTTTGACTTAATCTTTATGAAACTTGGTCACAATGATCATCTTAACAAAATCCAGGTCAAGTTCGATTGTGGGTCATCTGGGGTAAAAAACTAGGTCACAAGGTCAAATCATAGAATAACCTTGTGTAATCGCTAGAGGTCACAATTTTGACTTAATCTTTATGAAACTTGGTCACAATGATCATCTCAACAAAATCTAGGTCCGATATTGGGTCATTCAGGGTCATAAACTAGGTCACATGGTCAAATGATAAAAAAAAACTTGCAGTAGAGGCTGAATTTTCTTAAATTTTATTCAGAAAATGTAAATGTGTACCAAGGTCACCATAGGGGTGCGCATGCCCTTCTAGCACAGGTGAGGGACCTAGGGCCTAAAGGGCCGTCTTGTTATTGTTTTTCTAAACATTTTGATTTGAAGAAAGGCAGTGAAAACCAATACCTTATTCACTAAGCTACATACTTATGCATATAACATAATATATTAAAATAAGAAATTAGTAAGAGAAAATGTGTATGGATGTTGTCAATATGGCACATTTAATATCTGTGTAAAAATGAAACAGAAACACTCTTTTTCTCAAAAATTTAAAGTACATAAATGTTCCTGGTATTTAATGAATTGAGCACAATCGGGTATTCTTGTGTATGACATCACTAGAAATAGTGTATGAAATACATATGTACCTATTTTACCTTGAAAAGTCCTTGAATTTGGGTGCGTGAATTTTGTACGAACCACGCCCCATCTTTGAAGAGGCAGTATATTGCTTTGCACATGTTCCGGTCTGTTGGTCAGTCGGTCGGTCGGTAAACCAAATGGTTTCTGACTATTGGGCTGCCATGGGGGCATACCTGTTTTACAAACATTTCCAGTTTAATTTTTGAACTGGTTTATTTTATTGCCCTAGACATCATTTTATAACCAATGTATCTTTTCTAACAGAGGAACAGTATTTATGTACTGATGAATTTAAAGCGGACACAGAGGATGAGTTATCAATGGAGAAAGGGGCTGTTGTTGATGTGATAGAGAAAAACCTGGAGGGTTGGTGGCGTGTAAGGTATGTTAACATAGTTCATGTAAATTATAAAGTATCTATAATATTACTGTAAAACACTTCAGTGTGATCTTTATTTCACAAATTCATGATTTTGTGTAAATATTATGTGTGTCTCCCAAGAAAAGATTGTACAGTCATGATATTTACGATATTTCCAGATTGTCAACATAATTGAAAAAAATATTGAATATTTGATGTGATTGTGTTACTGTCTGTGGGCCGTGTGGTTCACCTGATGTTTGTTACCTTCTGTGGGCCGTGTGGTTCACCTGATGTTTGTTAATTGTACACCTCTTGTCCGTATTAAAAAAACTTGTAATGCAATGTCAAGGTATATATTTTCTAAAGGTTAATTATAATTTTGGCATGCAATCGAAGCTAGATGATGATGCCATACATTGTAGGTTTGAATCCCACTTTAGGTATAAGCTATTAATATTTCACATGCTATGTTGTGATTGAACACTGTTTTGGAATAACCCATGTAAGGTAACATAAGTTGTATACATGTATGATTAAGATCAATTTGTTTGGAAGGATATGTTCCAGCTACAGTTCACATAATATGTATGATTAGGATAATATTTGTTGTTGTAGGTATAATGGTAGGGAAGGATACGTTCCAGCTACGTATCTTGTCAAAACGAAATCTGTAAAAATTCGCAAGAACAAACCTGACGTCCAATCAGTTGGAAGATTAGATGGAATGTCAGTTGGAAGGCCTAATGGTGTACCGGTTGATAGTGGTCCGGTTATTGTGAAGTCACTGATAGATGTTAGTGATTTACTCAAGGTACAGGGTTTACATCTTATACTTCACTGCTCATCATTTACTATCAGTTAGTTTAGTTTGTATTGATATTTTGTAGTATTACATCAGGGGTTCTACAGTTCCAGAATAATCTGGAAATCCAGATTTGCTGTATTAAACAGAACTATATTTTCTGCACAAAATAAAAGTTATTTGAAGAAAACATTCAAAGAATTGACAAAGTTATGGTCATTTGAAGTTCTATAATCTGAATTTTGTCAATAGAACAATATTTGAAACCTAGTTAATGTGTAGAAACGTGTGCTAATGGCACCCAAAACAGACTTGTGACTCGTTTTCAGGATTGAGCATTATGCCTCAGTAGGACCCCTGATTGCATGTATTCACACAAAATTTCACATCTATATATAGTATTTCCATTATTTGACGGTAGGTGAGGCTTCTGTTTGCCGATTTGCGGTAAAATAAACCATATTAGGTGTGGTGATTATAATTACATATTTTGCATATGCAGAACACAGGGGGAGCTCTTGGCTGGTATTCACAAAGCTTCTTAGTGGAAAACTTCAATATTTTGACTTCAGTTATATTATGTTCTTCATGCAGGATGGTAGTGAATCCGGTGAACAGAAACCAGCGGTCCCGACTATAACCACATCATCATACGGTGGTGACGCCGACACTGACGATGACGATGAATTTGAGGATGACAATTATGATATGCCAGATGAGAAGATGTACACAATACAAGAATTAAGTAAAATATTGAAAGAAGACAAAAAGGGTGAGAAAGAGACACAAAAAGTGTACGAAAGTTTGCAGTCGATGAAATCTCGATCATTGAAGAGATGTGGTTCTACTCGACCTCCTCCCAGACCTACAGCTAAGGTACATACAATATGTTACTGTATATCAGATTATATAAATCCCACCCTTTGGGTGAGATATCCTTTTATAAAAGCTTACATAAAATTTTACCATAAATATAAAAATATTATATTTAAATATTACCATACATAGAAGCTCATGATGGACTATTATAGTCTCTCTAAATTGTTCCAAAAAACTGCCAAGCTGAGTAAAATCTCTATTTTACAATTAGAAAATAGTGCATACATAGTATAGTGGTGTGTGTTCTGAGCTGGTAGTACATGCTATATAATTGAAAGTTGAAAGCTTGTTCTACTGTAAGGGGAGAATACTATGATGTGGTGTTAAGTGTACTGGTGTTTCAAGAGTTACCCTTCACATTGAACTATGAAACATGTGGGTCTGTGCTCCACTGACATATTATGCTTCATGTTCATGACAACTAAATGACCTCTATTGATTTTGAGGTCAAAGTTCACTGAAGTTTGAACTGAAAGAATTTAAACTCATTTACTGAGTGGTAAAAATAAAATCGTAAGAAGTTTTCTACAAATATCCCGGGTATTTATAATGTTGGAGTATTTATTTGCAATAAGGCTAGCTCTAGTAATCAAATATTGTAGAATGTGTATAATGTTTATTTCAGCCTGGTCCTGGTTCAAATACACCGAAAGTAACAAGACCTCCATTAGTTCATGCACAGTCAGTATCCAAGGAGTATGTTACCATAGCAGCATTCTCAGACGCTGTAGGTGATGGTATCAGCTTTGATACAGGAGAATCTGTCAAGGTCAGTATTCTGTGTATTTCTACTTAAGTTACCAATGTTTGAGGGCTGCTTTCAGCAGTTCAGCCACCCTTTAACATTTTAACTTCCTCTGGTCATTGGTCTACCTATGGAAACCTGCGTTTGAGTCTCCCTGGGGAGACTATTTGTCTCCTGGTGTTTGTGCAGCCAACACCGATCAGCGGCGCCCAGGACTATCAAACATGTTCAGACACAGCCATCACAGGTACCAATTCACACCTTGGTCGAGTGTAGCATTCTGGTTATTCTTGCTCAGAGAAATTAAGCAGTGGTCCAGACAAGGGTTGAACTCGGACCCATTTCTATACATATAACTAACTACATATTGTAAAATCACATTATGTTCATGGGTATTAAATTTCTTGGATTTTGATAAAAATGCATTTTCATGGGGTCATAAATTCATGGATTACAGAACATGAAAGGGTTAACCCATGTCTGACTGAGGTCAACCAATTAATCGTGGGGATTAGACAACAAAATCAACGAAAATTCAACTCCCTTCAAAAAAAAATGATTGTACAGTTGTACTGTATTTGTAGCACTGAGGTATAGAGTCTGTCTCTTTATTGTAAGGTCATGGGCTTGAATCTGACCTTTGTTTTAAGAGGCTCACAGGGAATCCTGGACTTGCCCAATTGTGTCGCCTCTTAAGATAAAGTTGTTATTATCCTTATTAAAGAGTGATGCTTATGATAGTTATTGATGTAAAATGTATCGGTCTAAACTTTAAAAGCTTCAGAAATAGCAACAGTGAACAGTCTCATACAAAATGTTTTAGTCAGTAAAAATTTCATTCCTTATATATTGAATAATTACATTAGATTAAAGCTAACGATTCTACATGTACATTGTTAATTTTGTTTTAAAAAAATATAATGCATTGACATAACTGATCACACAATACTATATAATGTTATTCATATTTTTGTACCACCTCCTCGATAGCCTAGCGGTTGAGCATCAGCTTCGAGTGCGGGAGGTCTCGGGTTCGATGCCAGACAGGGTAATACCAAACATGAAATAAAAATTGTACCAATATTGCTAGACGCTCAGTAAAAAACAAAAAAATAGGGAAACTGACTTCTCTTCTCTCATGCCCTTGTGGCAATGGATAACATCAGATATGAGGTGTCGAGAGTGATTTTATGAGTTGAAACAACTTGTTTCACAACCAACCTTAAATAAATTAGAATAAGGTCAAAAATAAAATATTGTTTGTTTCTCCTTCCCTACCTACCCGAGCGAAAAGTCCCCTACACAAAATATTCCATTGACCATCTGAATTTTTTTTTATTAAAAAAATGAGCCCAATTCTCACTAGTCTCCATAAACAATGCCTGTTGGGACCTTAATACTGGCAACAACCCTCACAGATCATCATTAGTTTCACAATGAAATATCAATCAAAACTGTAGAACTAGAAATGTGCATAGGCAAAACAAACATTATTGACAATAGAATTTTTTTTTTAAATGGCAAGGGTCGGAAGAGGAAACAAACAATATTTTATTTTTGGCCTAAAATAAAATGATACTTTCATTCACACATTAAATGGTGTATTATAACTTCTAGGTCCTGGAGAAGAGTCAGACTGGATGGTGGTATATAGAGATTGCTGGTAACGAGGGCTGGGCCCCAGCTACATATATAGACAGTGTGACCCCTACAGTAGATAAACCAAGGGCACCATCACCAAAATCATTGTCCACAGTCAAGGTGAGATTTTATCTTTAAATATATAATTATTTATGTCAGTCACTTGATTAGCAGGCAGCATCCACTAAACTTCAGGGTACTGTTTTATCAAAGCACTTACGGAAATCTTAAACTTGCGCTCAAATTTAAAGTCCTTATATTGCTTTTACAACTACAAGTTTTGGACTGGTGGTTTTGTATGAGTGCATTACTGAATCATTGATGTAATTGCATATCTATTTACTACAATGTGTAGTTGTTAAAAAAGTATAGATAATTTAAATTTGGATTCCGTAAGTGCTTTGATAAAACAGTCACCAGCACTCTTTATTAGATCCTGTCAACATAATTATTGTTAATTAAGTTTCTTACTAATAGTGTGGCCATGTCAAATAGTGTGAGAACACACTCATTCCCCATTATTTTATGAACTCCAATGGAAAATGCTAGGCCCACCAAATCAAATTATTTTACCTGAACAATGGCCCCTTACCAGTAATAGATTAAAATTTAAACAAATTTGTCTGTCCAGAGTCTAATAAATCATCAATGGTGTGGATATTTTGATTAAAACTTGATGCAAAATGAAACTGGTCACCATGAAGTGCAACCCTATACCAAGTGCAGGCCCAGTCTCCAGAAGCATCTAAAGTAGAAATCTCAACTCAAATTGAGATTTTGCTAAAATCAGAGTCAGAACTAGAGATAAATCTGAAGCTCCAGCTCTTGAAATTTAACTGCTATAAACTCAGAATAACAATTCTGTTTAGTGATGCTAATTTGAGCTCAGTCTGGCATTGAAATTATCATAAAGACACATGACAATATTTGAGATGAGATCTTGTTCAGACTGAGATGCTTAGGGAGATTCGGGGCCAGTTTGTGGTCTTGTACACAGAGCATTATGCATACATGCCAAAATGTGTACTGTTTCTGTTACCAAAATACTCTTTATTAAGCTATTAATGGAGTATATCTATTCTACAAATTTGCGTGAGATTTGATCGATTGGCCTCTGATCATGCGTGAGTATAGTCTCAAATGCGTGAGACTCACACATGATGCAAGAGATCTGGCATGTATGCAGTCGAGAATATCTATTCAACCAATTTGCTTGTTTTACTTTGTTTTGTCCATGTACAAATATCTATTGATTTAAAAAAACCTACTACTGGTAACCCTGTTTATGTTTTGCAGAAGACGAATTCCCCTGCTAGGAGTCGCGAGGACATGACAGAAGATTCTGACATGTCAAATAAACGTAACTCTTCATTTGGCAACCTTACAAGTGCTATAAAAGCCAAGTTCAAGACTGGCAAGTCGCCTCCAACTCTTCCAAAGAAGGATTTTCTTGATGACCATGATGATGATGATGATGATGATGATGATGATGATGATGATGCACCTGCAGGTCCCATGAATCCAACATCACATGCCCATCACAGTATCCCTGGTAGTGGTTTGTCTGTTCAAGCACTGAAACATGGCTTGAAGAAAACAGCGGACAGAAGCATGCAGCCACCACCCCCCGCTCCTCCTACTGAACCATCAGTCAATAAACCAACACCTCCAATACTGCCAGGAAAAGGTGTGCTAAAACCACCACCTGTAGATGCTAAACCCAAACCACCAGCTAAGACTACAAGTAAACCAGTAAGTGTTGCTGTTACAGATGATACAGATGAGAATAAACCTTCACCATTTAATGTAGTGCTTAAACATGCTGGTGGTCCACCTAAAGTTGACACAAAACCAGAAAACAAACCCAAACCAAAACCTCTTGTGCCAATTAAGAAAGACACAAAACCTGTGAGTGATGTAGTGAAGCCTGTAGTTCCGGTAAAACAAGATATAAAACCTGCAGACTTAAAGCCAAAGCCTCCAGTCAAAACCAAGCCTCCGGATAAGACAGATGATTCTGTTGGAAAGGTTGATGTAGCAGGGATTGCAGGTGCTTTAAAAGCCAGGTTTGAAGCCGGTAATGCTAAACAATCAAACAGTGATACTGAAGTACCAAAGCCAGGAGGTGGTGTATTGAATACGTCTCCTAAACCTGCTGTTATGAAGCTTAATAAACCTGAGACACAATCGAAACCTTCACTTGTACCTAAACCAGGGCAGGATAATACGAGGAAGTCATCCTGGGTAAAGAATACCGAATCTTCAGCTCCACAAACTTCCACTAAACCATCATTTCTCAAAAATACCCACGGCAAATCTACATCCCATGAATCTAAAGAGCCAACCGGTGAAACTCGTAAAGTCAGTGCACTGGCTGATGTTCTGAAAGCCAAATTAGAAAACAAACAGCATACTGAGACCGCATTTGATGACATTACTGGTAAAACCAGTAATCCTATAACTCCATTCAATAAGTCTCCAATAAAACAGTTTGAAAAACCACAAAGACCTAGTACACCACCTTCAAATCCAAACCGACCTACTCGTCCAAATATGTCTCCAAATACAAGGACAAAGCCTTTCAACAGATCAGGCTCCCCTGCTCCAGCAGACTCATCGCTTGATCCACGAAAATATTCTTCCAGACCACTGCCCCCTGCACCAGGCAAGGCACCATCTTCTCCTCAAACACACAAACCTTCACCTAGTGTTCCAGTCAAACCAAAACCACATGTTGCTGAACCAGATTCGGACTCCGATGATGATGCTAGACCATCTGGTGTGTCTAATCTAGCAAATGCTCTGAAAGCAAGACTTGGCGGGGCTCATACTGGAGGTGAAACAAAGCATAATATTCCATCAGTTGCTGTGAAACCAAAGATAAATGCTAAACCAGAGGTCAGTGTCAAGGCTGAGTCGCTTAAATCTGATTTTGAAAATAACAATGGAGATACTAATGATGATATGTATTGTGCTATAGCCGATTACCCTGGATGTAACGAGGGAGAGATAAAGTTGGTTACTGGTCAGTATTACAATCTCCTGGAGACCGCAGACGGTTGGTGGTATGTTAGCTCAGGCAGTGATGAAGGCTGGGCACCGTCCACTTACCTAGAGGAAGTAAACTCTGGAGGGGAACCAGCCAAACAGGAAACTCTATCACAACAGTCTTTGTTTATTGTAAGTTCAGATTTTGATGCTGAAAACGAAGGTGAACTAAGTGTAAAACAAGGTGAACAAGCGGAAGTGGTTGATTCTCCTGATGGGGGATGGTGGTTTGTTAAGGTTGGTCACAATGAAGGTTGGATTCCGGCATCATTCCTGTCAGATGAAGTCAGATAAAACATTGTGATGAAATATTATTACTGTTAAATCATTATTTTTCGAGGGAGTTGAATTTTTGTTGATTTCGTTGTTAAACTCAAGCACCTTAAACAGTAATAACACACTATAGTGCGCCCAGGATAATGAGAATGGCTGGAAAATTTGGTATAACCCACAAAGGTGGATTAATCAGGCTTACACGATTTATCAGTGATGTTTTGAGTACAATACTGACCTTATCTGTTTACTTTAGTAATTTGTTAAACTAATTTTGCAACAGTTGACCAAACCGATTCATGTTTGTAAATATCACGTTATCCTGGGCGCACTGTAAGAACCTAATGCAAACTGGTTGGGTTTGAATTAAGAGCTAACACCTGGCAATGTTGTTGTTGTTCACATTGTATGGTATATGATCATGTTCTGGAATTGAGGTGACAATATGTTTTTGTACCATTTGTAAATCATTTTGTAAATCATTTTGATAATAATTTTGATAATAATTTTGATAATTATTGATTACTTATCACACATCAAATTAATTTTTTGTGATAAATCCATATACATGTCATGTATACTGTTATGACTCCCCCTTCAAATTATTTTTGTACTACCGGTATTCGTAACTAGTTTTGATACTGGTTAATTCCTTGTCATGAATTTAATTATTGGGATAAACCCAAACACTCCCTTGTTATTACCAACTGACATAAATAAATAGACGGTACATGTTATTAAGACTGTAACAACATTGTTATGCATCGGATCCCTCTTCTAATGAAGTGGATTATTATTATTTAATCATCCTGGCCCTGATCTTCAGAAGCATCTCAAGTAAAAATCTCAACTCAAATTGAGATTTCACTAAAATCAGAGTTGGAATTGACAGTAATAGATAAATCTGAAGCTCCGGTTCTTGAAATTTTACTGTAATATACTCAGAATAAAATTTCTATTCAGTAATGCTAATTTTGAGTCCACCCAAGTCAAAATGAAAGGCAGTTTCTTGGCAGTTTTTTAGCCTTCACAGTTCTTGTTTTTAACAGTTATTTAGAAGTTCACTAACCTTCAAGAGCTAGCAGTAGCATAGTAAAAATTAGGCAGTTTTTTAGGCATCACAGTTTGATAACAGTTTCTAAGCAGCAGCCTAGCATGGAAATGAACATAAAGACGCAGGTCAATATTTAAGATGAGATTTTGCTTAGATTGAGATGCTCAGGGAGATTGGGCCAGATAACTTACCTTCCTCACATAGCATTGAAATCCAATTGATCTTATGATACATCCGTGTTCAAACCATCTTCACAGTTCATTTAAGCCTAGGTCCCATTGAGGAATTCTACATCGGCAATGTTCTCCCGATTGCTTCTGATACAACCTGATTCATCACAATTCCTTCCGACATCACAAACTGTCTCATGACTTCCTCTAAACTTCCACTAGACCACGAGGAACATGTTCCCGATGTCCTGATAGCTCATTAATATAAATCGAGAGTACATCGCCGAGGAAAAAAGGACTCAGTGGGACCTAGGCTTCACATTGTGCCTTTGATTGCCAGATTTATATTTGAATTCTTAGTACACAAAATTTTTGGCTAGTGCCAACAATAGTTTGCATGTCAATTTCATTTTGATGAATTCTTAGCCTTGCAAAATGTTTAATTAGGCCTTTGGTTTTTAGCTCACCTGTCACAAAGTGACAGAGTGAGCTTTTGTGATCACACTTCGTCCGTCGTCCGTCCGTCCGTCCGTCCGTCCGTCCGTCCGTCTGTCCGTCCGTCTGTCCGTCCGTCAACAATTGGGTTGTGTCCTCTCTAGAGGTTACAATTTTGGCCTAATCTTTATGAAACTTGGTCACAATGATCAACTCAACAAAATCTAGGTCAAGTTCGATATTGGGTCATCTGAGGTCAAAAACTAGCTCACTAGGTCAAATTATAGAAAAAACCTTGTTTTAAACCTTTCAACATGTAGTCTTCATAGTCACTAAACTCTCTGCAGTAACTCTCTACTCTCTATACATACAATAAACTTTCATCAACCAATGAAAATGTGTATCAGGGTTCACAGCAGTTTTGTAAAGGTCAAATATCAAAATATTCTAGTATTTAAACCAGGGTGTGAATTGTACTGGTTAAGTGGAAATCAAAGCGCTGTAGGGAGCGTAGACATTTTCCTGAGGGTCGTGGGTTCAACCCCCACTGGAACCATAATTTTTTTTTTTTTTTTTTTTTTTTTTTTAGTGTTTAGGTATTGTTTTGTCTTTATAGCATGTATTTGTACATTTTCCTGATGGTCGTGGGTTCAACCCCCACTGGAATCATAATTTGTTTTTTTTTTTTTTTTAAATGTTTAGGTATTGTTTTGTCTGTAAAACATTTATTTGTACATTTTCCTGATGGTCGTTGGTTCAACCCCCACTGGAACCATAATTTTTTTTTTTTTTTTTTTAAATGTTTAGGTATTGTTTTGTCTTTATAACATGTATTTGTACATATCCTGATGGTCGTGGGTTCAACCCCCACTGGAACCATATTTTTTTTTTTTTTTTTTTTTTTAAATGTTTAGGCATTGTTTTGTCTTTATAACATGTATTTGTACAGTTATATGGAGGAAAAATACCAAAATATTTTGTTTAAAATAAAGGTCAAATCATAGAAAAACCTTGTGTAGTCAGTCACCAGAGGTTACAATTTCAACTTAATCTTTATGAAACTTTGTCACAATGATCCTGTCAACAAAATCTAGGCCAAGTTCGATTTTGGGTCATCTGGTGTCAAAAACAAGGTCACAATGTCAATTGACATTTTCCTGAGGGTCGTGGGTTTAAACCCCACTGGAACCATAATTATTTTTTTGAGTGTTTAGGTATTGTTCTGTCTTTATAGCATGTATTTGTACAGTTATATGGAGGAAATATTTTGTTTAAATTATAGGTCAGATCATAGAAAAACCCTGTGTAGTCACCAGAGGTTACAATTTCGACTTAATCTTTATGAAATTCGGTCCTAATAATCATCTCAACACAATCTAGGTTAAGTTTGATATTAATTAAGTCATCTGGGGTCAAACGCTAGGTCACATGGTCAAATCATACACAAACTTGCAATAGAGGCTGAATTTCCTTAAATTTTATTCAGAAAATGTGTAGGATCACCATAGGGGTGTGCATGCACTAGTACGACAGGTGAGCGACCTAGGGCCCTTTGGGCCCTCTTGTTAATTATTTAGAATTTTTGTGAAGTGAAAGTATCACAATTTACTTTACTGGGATTATAGCACTGTAACAGGAATATCCAGTTTTCAGTTTGTATCATTTTCAGCTGATCATTGATAATGCGTTACTAGGCTTGAACAATTAGTGCAATTTATTGAACAGAAACATTTGTTCCAATATGACCGTGTAGTAATGTTTATTGTCCTGTTTCTAAATTGAATATTTGAAGACTTTTTAGCTTATTTCAGCTAGGTTCCTGCATACGTTTAAATTTGGGACATTCTGTGTTGGTATGCAAGACTATTTATGCCACCTACCGTATCTTTGATATGGGAGGTTTATTGCTTTGCACATATTGGTTAGTCTGTTTGTCCCCATGACTTTTATCATAACTGACTATCCGTATTTGGCTCCCATAAGGGGCACACATGTTATGTATGTATTCTAACCAGTACTAACTTACTCTTCCACAAGGAACCTGCAATTTCTCCACATGTGGAGGAAAATCAACATTATTGTCAAATTTTATGGAAGTGTATAATCTGCCTTGACCAGGTTGTAGGGTTACTTATACACCTTGTATTAATCACTGACCTGCTGCTTGTCAGTATCATGCTGCTGCCCTGTCTGTAACTATATAATATATTAATTTTGTCTGTCTATGAACAGACGTGTACTTGTTGTTGACTTGATATTTCTCAACATTGTCGTATACTTAGTAGTACACACATGTTTGTCTCCGTACAATAATAAACATTGTCCAGTACTTGTCTACGTATAGATCAACAACTTATAAAACTGGTGCTACACTGTCCGACATGAAAACCCCATTACGTGCCTCCGGGGACCTGCCCTGATAATAGGCCACAAATATAGGTATAGCCCGTTTGCAGTGAAAAAATCATCTAAATCTTGAATGGTAAAAAATCTATTCATCAGATGTTGATAAAAATTTACGTAGAATCATAATTACATTCTACCTACTCCCATTTTAAATTTCATAATTTTTAATTACTTATTTAAACAAGTTTATTCTTTATTGTATATTGATATTACTTGCATTTGAACACTTTAACGCAGGGAGGATATCTGGTATTTCATTGATGATTAACTGTCTTTTTAGCTCACCTGTCACAAAGTGACAGTGTGAGCTTTTGTGATCACTCTTCGTCCGTCCGTCCGTCGTCCGTCCACAATTTACTTGTGTAGGCACTAGAGGTCACAGTTTAAGTCTAATCATTATGAAACTTGGTCGCAATGATCATCTCAACAAATTCTAGGTCAAGTTCGATTTTGGGTCATCCGGGGTCAAAAACTAGGTCACAAGGTCAAATCATAGAAAAACCTTATGTAGTCACTAGAGGTCACAATTTTGGCCTTATCTTTATGACACTTGGTCACAATGATCATCTCAACAAAATCTAGATCAAGTTCGATATTTGGTCATCTAGGGTCAAAAACTAGGTCACAAGGTCAAATCATAAAAAAACCTTGTGTAGTCACTAGATGTCACAATTTTGACCTAATCATAATGAAACTTGGTCACAATGATCATGTCAATAAAATCAAGGTCAAGTTTGATATTGGATCATCCGGGGTCAAAAACTAGGTCACAATTTCTAATCTTAGAAAAACCTTGTGTAGTCTCTGGAGGTCCGAATGTTGGCCATATTTTTATTAAAGTTGGTCACAATGATCATGTCAACAAGACCTAGGTGAAGTTCAATATTGGTTCATCTAGGGTCAAAAACTAGGTTCTTTGGTCAGATCATAGACAAAACCTGGCTTAAATTTTAATATGCCATTGTAAATAACAAGGTCGCTTTATAAGACAACAAGGCAGTCCAGAAGACGGCTATAATCCCCCGCCGCATTTATTAACAGTGAAATTGTCCAATAAGTTACACATTAGCTATGAGTTCATGCAATTTGGCCCAGGTGTTAGAAATCAAGGAGCAGTTGGGAAATGAAAGGTTCAAACTTTTAACCTTTTAACTGTGACCTTGACCTTGAACTGGCATGGTTGGAATGTGGATTATGTATGTCATCTTTATTAGTTACAGATTTGGTATGAGTTTCATGCAATTCGGCTCAGCCATTAAAAAGTTATGGAACGGACACGAAGGTAACATTCAAACCTTTGACCTTGAATTGTGACCTTGACCTTGAACTGCCATGGTAGTAATGTGGGTTCTGCACGTCGACTTTAATAGTTACACATTTGGTATTAGTTTCATGCAATTCGGCCCAGCCATTAAAAAGTTATGGAACGGACACGAAATATAAGGTTCAAACCATTGACCTTGAATTGTGACCTTGACCTTGAACCGTTATGGTTTGGATATGGGCTCTGCACGTCGTCCTTATTAGTTACACATTTGGTATGAGTTTCATGCAATTCGGTCCAGGCATTAAAAAGTTATGGAACGGACACAAAATATAAGGTTCAAACCTTTGACCTTGAATTGTGACCTTGACCTTGAATTGGCATGGTTGGGATATGGGTTCTGCACGTCGTCTTTATTAGTTAAACATTTGGTATGAGTTTCATGCAATTCGGTCCAGGCATTAAAAAGTTATGGAACGGACACAAAATATAAGGTTCAAACCTTTGACCTTGTTATGACCTTAATCTTGAACCGGCATGGTTGGAATGTGGGTTCTGCACGTCGTCTTTATTAGTTACACATTTGGTATGAGTTTCATGCAATTCCGCCAAGGCATCAAAAAGTTATAGAGCGGACACGATTTTGTTACGGACGCACGGACGGACGTACTCATGAGACGGTATTTGTGGGGTTTTCTTTTGTTCTTTCTTTTGTTTGGTTGCAACCCACAAGTAGCATTTTGCACCCCACAAGTGACGGAATGAATAGAATCTAAAAATAGCCTATTGTTCCATATGAAAACCTTGTACATACAATAGAGAGGTTTGTATTAACTACTAGGACAGGTGAGCGACCTATGGCCCTTTGGGCCCTCTTGTTATTAACTGTTATAATCCGTGATCAGCAAGATTAACATTGCTGTGATGAAAGCAAAATTTATGAGGCCCATATAAGTCGATTTATTTAGGTATGTCGCTTGTGTGTATACAGATTATGTATAAAACATGTAATATCACTAAAAAGCAGTGAAAATCAAACCCTTATTTACTAAGCTACAAAAGCTATGTATATACTTATACATGGACATACACGTAATAGATACAGTACTAGTTATTCGTCAAAAGTGTCTTCTTACAAGGGTTATTGTACAGTTTTGTGAGGACAAAGAACATAATTGTCCATCTGCACATGGACAGTACAGATGTACAGACGGGCCTCGTATATGCTATATTAAATAGATTACAAATATGTAAATCTACCGTTAGACGTGTCACGTGACCATAAAATTGGCTGTTGTGTGTATCGAGTCTTCTAACATGAAGTTTCATTGTAAACTACAAATATTTTACATAGAACTTATGAACAAAACTTTTTTCACACATCTCCGATGTTGCTTAGATTTAATTGTATATTAGGTAGATACATTTCATTTACTCGTGCAAAATCTCATTCTTGTAGGTGCAGTAAATACTGAGAAATCTTCATTTTAGACAATTTTTTATCGCCGCAAACGGACTATACATGTCTCCATATGGCTCAACAATTTATAAAACTGGTCCGACATGAAAACTTTGTAGCATGCGTCGTTCAGCCCTGGCCCCGATCTCCTGAAACATCTCAATCTCAGCTCAATATCAACACAAAAAAATTATCACCTATCGTTTGAGATAGTTTTCATGCGAAATTATTCTCTAAATTGGTATCACAAAACTGAAACATTATTCTGAGTTTATTACAGTAAAACTGGCAGAGCTCAAACTTCATATTCCTCTAAAATTCAGTCTCTGATTTGAGTACAATCTCAATTTGAGTTGAGATTTCTCCTTGAGATGCTTCGGGAGATCAGGGCCAGGTAGTAAATCACATGTAGTGTCGTTTTATATTATTTTTCCTGGATGACCACCAATATATGTATACTTCACATTGTTCAACAATGTGGCATTGTTCGTATGGCATTTCTTTCTTTATTATAAATCACTTCATTTCCATGTAACTTTTTAGTCACAATTTTCCAGAAATTTCAAAAACAATTTGTTCGCAAGAATACTGAATTTGTGTCAGTGACGATTGCCCACTTAGTGATGCGAAATTTTCTTAAGAGTAATGATTCCGCGTGTCAACCTCCTCGCAAATATTAGCGAAAATTAAAGTGATTTACAGAATTTCAATATGCTTATAGTTTAAAGTTTAAACATATTTTATTACCCACAAAATATACAATATTTGTCGTACAAAATTTTAATACATCTATAAATACATTTTATATACATGGGTAAATGGGTCGAGCGACAAGTTCCAAAACTTAGTTATGGCTCTGCTTATATTTTGTGTTTATTTGTATGTCAAGGTTACATAATGTGGTTGATTATTTTAAGATTGCAGTCATATGGCCGATACTTGCTACTAGGATAACATGCTTTGTCATATGAGTATAGGCGATGACATATCATTCCTTTGTTTTCAACTTGATCAGGTGTTTGTATGTTGAAAAAGGTTGTATTTTAATACTTGTATATTGTGATATATATACATATACTGAATAAGTGATGCAATTTATATAATACTGAATAAATAGTTAAGTTGACAATATGGAAAAATTGCCGATTTACAGAAATGTATAACATTCGATAAAATGTCCTCTAGCGAGCATTTTGACCTACAAAGACATTCAAATTTCTCTAATACATGCACACGTTAAATGCCTCAAATTCAATCTTTACTAACTTTTCTATCCTCTGAAATACATGGTATTGTATGTATGCAGTTTGTATATGTAACTTTAACAGTGATTGGATGAGTTCTTATGTATATAATTGTTTGACCACCATCTTATATTGATTAATTAAATTGAAAGGTGAAAGTTAAAATCATTGAATAATGTAGAATCATATAATGTTTGCAATATTGCTTTAAATGAGTTATTGTATAAATTGTACATTTTGTGCAACTTTGATTTTATTTGCACTATACAGGAGCAAGAGCTCACCAACAACACAATTGTGATGTAAGTTATATACTCAGCAAATTTAAAAAGGCATAATACAGATTGTGCCTATAACCATTGACTTGCAAGACAATATTGTAAATCACTTTTATTTCAAGATTTGCTCGAAAATTTCAAGATGTTTTGGTTCACGAGCATTTTGAATTCACGTCATTGACAATATCTAATTCCAGACTTTGTATTGCAAAATTTTTGTGAGAAAAGTGATTTCAAATGTCAACATCCTTGCAAATATAATCGAAAATAAAACTCTAGAGAAGAAAAAGTGATTTACAGTACCTGAAATTGACTCAACTCAATACTAGCTAATATTTGTGCAAAACATGCTCTGTATCTCCTTACAATTTCAAGGTATTTTGATACAAACTTTGGTTTCAGAATACAAAAAAAAAATACTAAACAGTCAATGTGGATGACAAAAAGTGTTCCTTTAAAATGTGTCCAGTATACAAGTACATGTATAAGTTTCACTGCTCAGTCAACATATAAATAATGTATATTTAATCTCGATATGTTATATTATATAGTATTTAATATAATATTTTGACAATTTCTGTAACTCTGTAAAAATGTTGTATAATGTTTGCTGTATGTTAAGTTGTTAATTAACGATGTTCATTCATTTACAAATATGAGCAATATTCAATGTATGTACATTATTTTTTTGATACCTTAATTGCTAAACTATGCAGTTTAGCTTCTAAAAGCTTTGTGTTTATATTACAATGTTGTTATATACTGCCTTGCTATGTATTTACACAATTTAATATATTCTTGTTAATTAAACATTACATACTACATAATTGGTTTCTCTTTCTGTGTCCCCTCCAGGTCCTGTCTCTTAATTAAGTATGTCGTAGCTATATTGGAGTCATGCTTGAGGCTGGCTGGTAGGTTGGTCCATCATTTGGGTGGATGGTTGGTCCATCATTTGGGTGGATGGTTGGTCCATCATTTGGGTGGATGGTTGGTCCATCATTTTGGTGGATGGTTGGTCCATCATTTGGGTGCATGGTTGGTCCATCATTTGGATGGATGGTCCATCATTTGGGTGCATGGTTGGTCCATCATTTGGGTGGATGGTTGGTTTGTATGCACAAATTCTCTGTATTGGATTTCAATGAAACTTCCATAAAATTCATTGTTACCAACACGGATATACACATCGGTTAGATATATCGTGATATGAAATCAGAGTCCAAGGTTTTAGACTACGAGTTTCCGTGTTACCAAGTCTAGTTGTGCATTTATTGTGCCCCCACACTTATTTATAAGTGGGGGGCATATAGCATTGGTGCTGTCCGTCCGTCCATACGTAACACAAATCTTGTGTGTTGAACTCCTCATAAACTACTGGGTAGAATTTGTTCAAACTTTCACAGATAAACAACCTCAATGTATAGATGACGGTAAAGGAAGGAATTTTCAATGCGTCAATTTTGACCAGAGTTATGGCCCTTTGGTACTTTTACTATATACCCTATAGTGAAAAATCTTGTGTGTTGAACTCCTTATAAACTACTGGGTGGAATTTCTTCAAACTTTCACAGATGAACAACCTCAATGTATAGATGATCGTAAAGGACGGAATTTTTGCTGTGTAAATTTTGACCGGAGTTATGGCTCTTTGTTACTTTACTATATACCCTATAGTGAAAAATCTTGTATGTTGAAATTCTCACAAACTGTTGGATAAAATTTCTTCAAACTTTCACAGATTAATAATCTCAATGTATAGATGACTTTATAGGATGGAATTTTTTTGTGCCAATTTTTACCAGAATTGTTGCCCTTTGTTACTTTTACTATATGATGGACCTTTGATAAAATTATAGTCCACAACGACACAAGGCTAAGAAATTGAATAATGATGTTACCTCAAACCGCTATTTCCTCTCCTTCGCCATTGTAAATGATTTTCGCTATAATGGGGGCACCCGTGTCGTGAGACACATTTCTAGTTTTAACTGAGTTATTGCCCTTTGAATATTGTCTGTGTTTTTTCTCGGTAACCACTTGGTGGATATCAAAGAAACTTTACAAGACTCATCAGTACTAAAACCTTGCTATAAGACTAAAATACTTTGTTTTAAACTTCCTTCATTTCATCAAAAATGAATTTGTATACATTCTTATTAATATGAAATACTTAAATAATAAATTAATAGTTATTCATAGCTTAAGAAATCTATATACCTTGAAGATGCAGTAAAACATTAAGCCTCAATGGCTTGCACAAGGTTTTTACCCTTTGAGCACCTAATGTTTTAAGATCATTAACGGTGTTGCATGCAGATAAATCATATTTCTATCGAATAACAAGCAAGATTTCTCCATATCTTTGTAAATGTGTGTGTTCCACGTTGTAATCAAACACCACTTCCTTCCTTCTGTTCTTGTACTTTCCCTCGTCATCACGTGGCACACCCTCTCGGGATACAAGAATTATTTCACAATAACACCATCACCCTCAACGTAGAATAATGTGTATACACTGTTTCTAGTGGTTTATTTACAGTTTTATGCTCTTAAAGTCTTAATGAATGTACCACACTTTTAAAACAGTTTATGCATGCAATATATACATGTTTAAAAAAAATTTCAGGCAGTTTTCAGCTAGGTGATATCAGTTTTTCTTAATACACTTGATCATACTTGTACGTATCTGATGGAGTTTGTAGATCATCTGCTGTGAAATCCTCTCGGCGTAGGATGTATGTAGCGGCTTCAGGGAGAGTGTACTGGTGACATCTGGATGAGTACAGTCCAAGGCATGATTGTTTGGAGAAGAAGGTTTTGGTTGAGAAGTTTGGAACTATTACTTGCAGATATTTCGTTGCAGTGCTGGTAAAGGTTCTTGAGAGTGTTCTCTGGTTTGCTGAGTAGCAGGACACAGAAGGACAAAATGTTTCGTATCTTCGTCACCCTGACCACAGAGCTGGTACAAGGGAGATGTGTCATTCTTGTTGAATTTGGCAGCATTGTATTGAAGAGAGTACGTCTGTGTGACAACTATCGCCTTCACCTCCGCTTTCCTGACATCGTATGGCCTCGAATTTGCTACTTTCCATATATTGTGTGGGTTGCCAATGTGTGTATTTTGAATGTGAAGGTATGTAAGGGAAGATTTAGTGACTTTATCTGTGTCCCAAAAGTACTTCCAATGTGCGTTAACAGCTCTCTTGACATGATTCGCCCAGGCGGACATCTTTGGTGGGTTACTGAACAACTTCTCTGCTGTTGGTAGACCGAGCTTATGCACTGCTTCCCTTGTCTTGTCTAACAGAGATCCCCGGGGTTCGTTTCCTTAGGTAAGCTGTCTATCTAAGACGGCATATTCTCTGGTTGCTGGAGACCTGGCATAGCTTACATACTGGGTGAGGACTGCTCTGTTTATTACCGTCTCGATGGGTTCAGCTCCAAGTAGGCAGTACACTGCAGTTGTCGCAGTTCCATCTGGTACATGGGCGTAGGAGAAGGGGGGGCCAGGGGGGGCCAGGCCCCCCCAATGTTAGGACAGGGGGGGCCAACATATCATTTGGCCCCCCCCCAATAATTCAGACCATATTCATAATTTTCCGCCTAAAATAGTCTTGTAAAAGGTAATTTGCCTTTTATCCTTGGTTAAAAAGTATAAAATGTGAATTTTCATGCTCGCTTCGCTCGCAACATAATTTTAATCCATGAAATATGTTAACACCTGATCACGTAACTGTTGAAAAGAGCTACAAAGACTACAGAAATACATTGTACGATAAGGTTTGCACCAGCTCCTATATTGCTTTTAATTGTTGTCATTGCTATGTTAAATTCCCTTACTAAACCACTAAAACTCTCAGAATTCGGGCATCTGTTCAATAATTAGTAAAACATATTTACAAAATAAGGACTTAATTTTGATTGATCTTACCAAAAAATTATCTCAGAACGCACCAGATTGATCCAATGTTTTAAAAAAAATCCCGGGGGAGCAAGCCCCCGGACCCCACTACTTACAATACTAGTTTATGATAGGGTTCATTTTTTACCCGGTATTTTGACAAGCAAACAAATAAGAAGATATACCTTACCTAAGTGAAAATAAACACAAACTTTCACCATAGCTTATTAACACATAATGTTACCCCCCACATATCTCAAAAAAAAATTGTTTCGCCCCCCCCTTCCCAAATATTTGGCCCCCCCAATGTTGAAGACGCTCCTACGCCCATGTGGTAGGGACTGCATGTGTTTCAGGATCTTCCTCTGCATGGCTTCTAGCTTCTTCAGATCAAGACCTGTCATGTTAAGCACTTCTAGCCCATACAAACATCTAGGAATGGCGTGCTGCTTCCATGCATGGAGAGTCAATAATATGCGTCAATACCCTGTGGGAGTAAACAACACGACAAAGTTGGTAGAATAATGTAAACTACTAAGGTTATATACAAAAACATAATGACAAGTTGTGAATTTTTATTATTACGATTAACTTTCCTAGCGTTCGCATACACTTTATTGCCAAATTTTTGCACATATTATCTAAAATCAATTAACATCGTTTGACTTTTGTGAGAAAAATATACACCGACTACTTTTACACATCACTTACATCATGATCGGGCACGTTTCAGTTTAATAATTGTACACATGTAACTTTCTGCAGTCTCCAGTGTTCCTTGTGTAGTGAAGGTGGAGACCACTAAGTTGAGGGGTGGGTTATAATGTCCTGACTGGCAGTGAATATTAGAATACAATCCTTTCTAAGTTTATATCACAGTTTAATACATCGTAGATCTCTGATAATTTATACAGATGGTAGAACAATACGCAGATTGATACATAGTAGTTGATATATACACCCTGAAAATATACAAAGGACCTAACATTGTAATAACAGTATGAACATTACATTTACATAATACAATACATGTTAAACCTCATATCATGGTCGGATACCTTCAGACATCTCTACACATACAATTCAGATTATCACATAACACAACGTCACATGACACTGCACAGTCTCTCACATAATAATATATCACATGACACATAGCAAAGTTACATAACAATACATGTATGACAGTTGACACAGCACAGCAAGTTACATAACATTACAAGTAGACACATCACTTACAAATCTATGGGATCAAGTGTCTATACAACCGTTAACTCTTCTCACATCAATGTTCACTCCCGTGAGTATTATATCTGTAAATAATGGAATTAGCTATTAAATGTGAAAGAATAGGGTTTTAGGAAATGTGATCATAGAATAGAGCAGAATAAAGGAGTAGAGCTCCATTACAGGCAGATTAATTAGCCACACCTGAAGACCACAATTGATTACCTGGGTGCATGATCAAACTTCCTATCTTAGATTTACTTATCTCAATAGGCATTACTTATAACACTTACAATGAAATGATAATAATAAATACAAGGGAATAATATATAGAATACTTGACCAATACACAACCAACCATTCAAATGTCCCAAGTATCATCAATCAATCTCATCAATCCATAAAACATCAGTTTAAAAGTACATCTTCACACAAAGACTTCTGTGTTAGATCTGGCCAAGTTTTAGAGGGAAAACTCTTGACCAATAGAATTGAAAACCGACCACTGTGACTAATCTTGAGTAGATATAGGCTAAATAAGTAATTCCCTAATTATCTCCCTTTGACCATAACTAACTAACATGTACCAAAAATGGTCAGGTTACACACATTATAACAGATATAACATTAACATATACTTTGCGTGTTTTCAAATATTTTCAAACTGTGTTTTTACTGAGATAGAGGCCAAAAGTGATACAGCTATGTAGTCTCATTACTGTATGTTTACTGATAATTTTGAAAAATGATTTGTATGTTTATTGTGATAGAGATGTATGTTTATTGTGATTGAAATGCAGTGATTTGCGTTGTTTCTTAGGACTCTTCAGTGTATTTCAGTAAATTATTTGGTCAAATACTTCCTAAATATTGTACCTAATCATTTTCAAAACGAAATTTACATTTATGTATCGATTGTGAAACTGTAAACAACACTACCAAGATTACTTTTTATTGAGCCGTGTTATGAAACTACCTTGATGTGCCAATTATCCATATCTATGGCTTAGAATAATAAGGTCGTAACTACAAAAAGCCATTCTGAGAAATCTTGGTACACATCTTTATCACGTCAGGACAGTGTGTCATATGCAAGACCATGTTCCTAGCTCAAAGGTCAAGGTCACACTTAGAGGTCAAAGGTTATATAGTCATGTACGTCGTGTAGCTATGTGACTTGATAGTTTCTTATTGGATTTTAAAAATCCTTGGTACAAATGTTCACCACATCAAGACGGTATGTCATGCTCAGGACCCAGATCTCTTGCTCAATGACCAAGGTCATACTTAGAGATCAAAGCTTATATAGCTATGTAAGTCGCGTTCGCTCTGTAACTTTGTCGTTTCTTACTTGATTTTAAAATTGCCTGGTACAAATCTTCACCACATCAAGACGGTGTGTCATGCACAAAACATAGGTCCCTAGCTCAAAGGTCAAGGTCACACTTAGAGGTCAAAGACTATATAGTCATGCAAGTCGCATCCACTCTGTTTCTTTGGCGTTTCTGATAAGATTTTAAAATTGCTTGGAACAAATGTTCACCACATCAAGACGGTGTGCCATGGGCAAGACCTAACTAGGTCCCAAGCTCAAAGGTCAAGGCCATACTTAGAGGGCAAAGGTTATACAGTTTTTGAAAACCTTCTTTTAAGAAACTAATGTTCCGATTTCAAAAAAGAATGGCACACATGGTTGTTTGATAACCCTCTAAACTAAATACATAAACAGTGCTATGATTCGAACTACAACATGGCCACCAGGGGGCGTGACACTTTTCCTCACATATTAAAAGGCTTTAACAACATTTTTTTGAAAACCGCTGCTCTAAATTGAAATTATTTTGGCACAAATGACCATTGGGTAACCCTCTTCAAAAATTTGAAAATCACTTTGATTAGATGTTTAAAAAACATGAATATTAGGGAGTGGAGCACATTTTCCCTATACGGATGTACTAACATTGACAACTTTCTCAGTCTTTTTGTTAAGAACCAGACTTTTGATTTCAAAATAAATTCGCTCAAATATTACTTGGATGACTCTCTACCAAATTCCTTAAAACAGTTAAGGTTCGTTGAAAGACATTGTCGCTAGGGAATAAATTCCACAATTTCGTAGTGGTTGCAATAGAAAACATTGTACATTTTCCTCGCCGAAACTGAATATCTGACAGAAAACAAATGTTACAGGATTGTTCCTTTAAATAGTTGAACCGTTTACAATTTAAACGCCTTAAAAGTAAAATACTCATACAGGTCAAGTCATATACCCTCCAAAAGAAACAAGTATTACGAAAACATGTGACAATTCAATATTACGAGCATATTTCGAAAAGCCAATGGAATTTTCCTTAGTACTTTTTTCACGGTTTACGTCAGCTAGATGCACACTATAAAATATAAAAATTAGTGTTGTAATTATAGTTTGAGGTTAAAAGTTAAAATGACTCGCCTATTGAGATAGTTTTAAATTGATACTTCACATTTTAAAATCTGTTCAATTAGCTGTGACAAAACCTGCCCATGATGGTAGTTTAAGTACCATCATAACGACCAGACGGAAATGAATTTATCATTTTTTAAACTTTTCCCGGGGGCATCCTCCTGGATTCCCTAGTTGCTGGACATTTAAGTAATAAAACCGTGAACCGCCTCGGACTATTCGAGTCGTCTATATACGTTTTAATCTAATATTACACTACGCGTTTAATTTTATTGACTTTCGTCAAAATCACGCACCCGACACTATGTTAATCGTTTTGACTGGTACGAACATGTATTTGTCATTGTGTACAGTTTGTTTAAAATTAGCCGAAGTGTATTATCACTCATATCAAGGTAATGTTTAGATAAATCACGGCTAAAGTCGATTGTACCTTGCATTATGAATTATGGATCTAATTGTGTTTAAATATTGTATATTGTAATTTTTTGATATTGAGGAATATCTGAACTAATAATGGATTTGATAAAGAGCAACCAGGAATACCGAAACTTTGTATCAATTTATTCTGGACTAGCGTTCGTTGGTGAGAAGTTACAAGGTTATACGAACAGCAAACTAGATGACACCTACAAAGTTATATACAATCAACTTGCGGGGAAACCCCCTTGTCTACAACAATGTAGTCTATCATACAGGAACAGGACTGCACAGTGAGTTATGTTTACTAGTCACAAAAGTAATTATTATATAAGTTCGCCGGAGATAACACTAGCCTTTGTTTACAAATAAAAATGACCATTAAATGCATTTTCGATGTTCATTTTGGTTCAGTCTTGTGCATATTCACTTTTAATGATATACTCGTTAAATCTACACTGATAACAAGCGGTCAGTCAATCGTGCAACGTTTATATTATGTACATGTATTGTTTGTTTATTGATAAGTCTAGAGTTATCTCCGGCGAACTATTTTTATAGATCGATATTGAGTGTACGAGGGATGATCAATATATAACGAGAAAATGCTTATAACTGAGGTAGTTAATACATACATTAGAAGAAAACGTACAAAATAGTTTTCAAATATATTGTTTGGAACATTTTTGCCGACCTATGAATTTATAGGCTATGATCAAGTTTGAATCAAATCGAACGAATCATAACAAAATTATAAGCATTTTCTCGTTATATATTGATCATCCCTCGTAATGGTACAAAGATTTGTCTTGAAAACATAAAACAAGCCTTAAGTATGTCAGCTAAACAAGATTAATGATTTGTGTATAGGTTTTAAAAAAACAATGCGTATAAAAAGAGCAATACAACGTACATGGGTTCATCTTGTTAAGATCTTTTTTGGTGATACAACCACATGAACTTGCATAATTTGAAAAAAAAATAAAAAAAATAAAAAAAAAATTTCAGTAGATCTAGAAATAAAATATAATAAATATATTTTAATACAGGCTCTCAGTATTGATTTTTCCCCCTTTTTTCTCCATTTTTTTCCATTCTTTTTTTACATTATGCAAGTTTCTGTGATACAACCCTCTCCTATCAAGACAATGCATTCAAGTGGATGTTTAAGCCTTTATAAACGTGATAGCAATATATTCATACGACAAGTTTAATGTATGATGTTTGAGAAACCCTCTTTCTTCTTCACTTCTACCTCTACCTATCTCATTCTAGACTTATATAACTAGTAATCCTTTCTTCAAATGTAACACTGTTTGTTAAGTATTTCATTTCGCTATCAAATTCCTCTGCTCGCTTGATCTCGTTTCCAATCTCTCCATCTCTATATTATTTACACCCAAATTTATGCAACGTTTACTAATAGCTAAATTGTTGATATTTTTGTTTTTTTATTAAACCGGAAGTCTAACCAAGGACTAGAATTTAATAATACCAAGTCACTTAGTGTCTTTCATTCTACTCCTTTTCCATAAACGGTTGTTATTGTATAGTAAATTGTATGTAAACTGTCTATATTTGTGAAGGAAATATGTTTAAACTAGCCAGTCAGCACATACCCTATATGGATCAAACAGGATATCACCATTGTTTTACAGTCCAGTAATATATTGTGAGGGTGACGTAGATTATACGTACACAAACTATTACAACCGTTTTCTGAACAGGACAGTTACAGCGAATATACAATGTAGTATGTTAGTTTAGCGTCTGTATAAGCTTTTATAATAGCGCCGCTATTCGAAGAATAAGAGGAGCCATTGCAGTCACCCGAGCGTCGTTTGCAAAGTCCTTTGACATATTGCTTGATACTTTGCATACTTGTTCACCATCATGACCCAAATTCATACAAAGGATTGGATAACTCTATCAAACATTTCATTGAAATTAGGCTCCATTTTGGACTTAGAAATGCAAATGTTAAAGTTTAGGTACAAGTTTTTAACTTCTAATATCTTGAAAGTGCATCGGCATATTGCTTTGATACTTTTTACACTTGTTCACTATCATGACACCAACCCCTGCACAGGGGTAGCGAGGTAATTCTATCAGCATTTTCTTGACATTATACCCCATTTTGGGACTTAGAAATTGCCTGGTGCACAGTATTTGGGCAAATTACAGAAAAACAGGTGTACAAGGCCATAATTTGTTTCTCTTTTAGTTCCTTTTCGAACTATTTTCTGTATTTATTGCATCAAAGGGTATTACAGATGTTTCTATGGTTTTCGTTCAATGTCACATCTTCAGAATTTATTATCAGGCCTTAGAACATGCGAAAAATCGCCATTTTTGCAAGTATTGCGTTAGCATCACATTTTTACCCTTTAAACAACATGAACTTTGTTTTGAATATTACTAAATGTACACTTTATATTAACTTCCCTGCACAGACAAATTCATTCTCTTTCCAATGAGGTATAAACCATAGATTTTGGTAAATTTATTATTGTTCTACATCATTTTAAGTAAAAAGGTACTCGTGTACACAGGTCCATTTTGAGAGAGTACTTTATTTATTAAAATGTTGGGGAAAAAATAATTAAAGAGTTTATAGCAAGATTTGTTTCATATTTTTATCTGGAAATAATCATTGATTTGAATAAAAAAAACTGCTGGTAAATCAAAAGAACAGTAATTTTGAAATTACAAATTTTGTGGTTCAAAATTTGTTTGTCACAGGAAATCCGTAACGTCCGCCCCCTAGCTCCCTTCTGTATTTACTAAAAAACAACAAATAAGTATCTTTAACTGGCATTAATTTATGCATATAATCAGTCTTATTGTAGAAACAGCAAAAAAATTGATATTAATAAATCAAATGACATTTTTTTAGTGATGAAAAAAAAATGATGTAACGTCCGTCCCCGTAACGTCCGTCCCCTATTAGACATGGTTACTTAAAATCACTGTATTATGATTAATGTTGATTTTAAATGAAAGTTTATGTCAAAATCATGCATAGTATTAGTTTCTTTTAAAATTTAGTGATAGTAAGAATTATTTTTTACAAATGTAATGGTTATTTATACAGGTTTTAGATTTTTTCAATTTTTATTTCACTTTTTCTCATTTAATTATAAAAATAGTTGCTATAAATCAAGTCACAATTTTTTTAATTCTCTTATATTATACTGCATTAATAGAAAAATGGAACTGCAAACTTCCAAATGGGAATTTATATTAGAAAGATTAAAATTACATAAATATTCTGAGGGGACGGACGTTACAATTTAAGGGGACGGACGTTACAAACTTTGTAAGCTGATAGTAATGTATTGTCAGATACTCACCAGTTTGATTTCAGTCATTATTTCAGATAGATGCATACAATAGATCAATTTCAGTAATATTTCAACACTTTTAAGAAGTTTAATACAAAAACATTATTTCACATCACACCCTAAATATCAAGCAGAACTTTATTTCTTTATTTTAGTCTCATTCACATATATTCAAATACAATTGCATTATATATCACATAAACATTATTATGTGACCATTCTAATACAGAATTATAAATATTCACCGCAATAGTACACAATTCATTAAAATGCAACCATATGACTTGTATACACATATTACTGATATAATATTTTATAAATAATGGTTTTATTAAAATGATATTATATACATAAATATTTTTAGCATTATTTACTAACATGAAAACTAAGGGATAGTTTAAAAAGTTTGTTAGAAATTAATTTAAATAAGACACTGAATGTCTAATATAAGTACAAAATGTATGTTGTTTAGTTGACTTCCAATTAAAGCATTTTTTAGTTGATGCAATATTTTTATTTCACTAAATGACCCCTAATTATGCAGCTACTGTCTCTAAAACCAGTAATTAGCAATAAACTAATATACAACCCTTTTCAAGTCTAAGGAGTTTTATGGTCTATTTCCTGCCTCCTGCAGCTTCAATAATTGATAATCAATTTCTTGTAAAAACATAGACAGCTGTCACCAAGTTACATGACCCCTAATTGTACAGCTACTGTCCCCAAAACAAGTAATTAACAATATACCAATATACAACCCTTTCAAGTCTTAGGAGTTTTATGGTCTATTTCCTGCCTCCTGCAGCTTCAATAATTGATAATCAATTTCTTGTAAAAACATAGATCCCTGTGAGGATTTTAGCAAGGATTATGCAATATTACCTAATTGGGAGGAGTAATTTTAAAACTGTAAAGATAATTTAACACTGTAGTTAAACTGTGGGTGGGGCTATTAGTCTCTTAGACAGTATTGCTCTGTGCATTATTGGAGGAGCTCAATATTGTTTGGTTTGAAAATATTAAAGTATTGTATACTATAGACATACTGATCACATAATAAGCAACTAAGCTGCTTTTAAATATGGTATTGCAACCATAAATGCTCTAGAAAAACACTGTGTTTATCGGGAAATGTTTCACTAATACTAAATAAGAATGATCAATCTTAAGTGAAATAATTTCTTCAACTTTTATTTAATATCTGAGTCTGATGTTCCTCTCACTATTTCAAATAAATTAGTTATGAATATTTAATCATTGATCTTATAAGTGGAACATTCCTGTATCACTCACAATATTATATTAAATGCCTTTTACATAAAATTACTTTTTATAATAATTGGTTATTGTACATTAATATGAGTTGAACTAACTCCGGAATCTAAAATCATAAATAACCTGTTTTGCATAAAAATGTTTTTGACATATTTATTTTATCTAAACAATGTGTATCAAATATATAATCTGTTATTATTTGCTGAAAAAAGAAGAGAACAAGACATTATGTAATGTTTGTGTGTAACGTCCGTCCCCTTTAAATGTAACGTCCGTCCCCTATTTTCAGGATCATATTTATAGATCATACTTTGTTTCAATGGACAAATTATTGAGTAAACATGTATAACTTTAATACTATGTATTCAATTATTTATCATATTTGTGTTTATGTTTCCTAGAATTTGTGCACAAGTTAACAACAGACAAATATTTTAAAAAAATATAAAAAAACATAACTCAAATTGGATTGACATGATGATAAAACTCATAAAAATCTAAATTTGCAGGAATGTTTTTGTAATTGCTTAAAAGTTGGTGTCCAGAAAATATTTTTTATGGTTTAATTATGAAACAAACATGTTTATTAAAAAAATATTTGCAGATTTGTATTTCTATGTAACGTCCGTCCCCTAAGCTGATCAGCCGTACAAAATGCTAAATTTCACAAAAACTATTAACGGGAATGACTTTTTTTAAATTAACCAATAAAATAGATACATGTACTCATGTAAAACACTTGATTTGATATAAAAATATTAAACTTTATTTTTTGACCTTGATGCTAACACAATTTGCCCAAATACTGTGCACCAGGCAAAATGCAAATTTTGACGTTTAGGTACACATGTTTTAACTTCTAATATCTTAAAAGTGCATTGGCATGTTGCTTTAATACTTCGCATACTTTGTTACCAGTTGCTAGGCAACGAAAGGACATAACACCCACTTTACGTTCTCGCTATATAACTAACCACGTAAACAGGTGAATGGTGTTTGAGTTTTATAGTAACTGTAACATTTACTTGCTTTTAGATTGTTGCATATAAATGAACATTTCAAGTCAATATTATATTGTGTATTTAAACACTAATTAAATGGTTACAACATGCATTACTTCACAAGCTTCGGACATAATTAAACTTGGGGAAAATTCAATTTGGACATCATTTTGATATTTATAGACAAACTGACTGCTGGCAAGAATCTTGATTCCTGTACTGCATTGATAGTAGTATAGTCATGCCATATACAAAATGTATTGTATAAAATTTCCAAATGTTAGCTTTTAAGTGGTGAATGAAAATGTCATACCGGTATGTGATAAAGCATATTCTCGTGGCATTCAGTTGTCATAGGGACATATATTATGAAACACCATGCACATCTACAATACATGTTTAAGTAGATATGGTACATGTGTTTGCAAAATACCAATAATACAACGATTGTTTAATAGGACCGTATTTGGTCAGAGAAAATATTCATTTACTCCGACCATTTTAGCATTATTTTACACCAGTAGACAATTGTAATCGACCTTTTGTCAAAGCTTGTCTGAACCGATTTTACAATATCAGGTATCAATTTAAGGCTAGCTAAAGTATCTTTGCAATACATATCACAATTTTGTAACAAAAATCATTGGACATTTGAGACATATATTCCCCCATTCAGTTATACTTGAACAACCCTCGCTTTTTCGTACTTGGGCGACACTCGTTTTATTTTATACTTGAACAACCCTCGTTTTATTTTATTCCAGATGGTGTGATACGTGTGAGAGTTGGAGAAAAGAGTTATATAAAACCCGACCGTCACAACATAGTATCACATGGGGCAATATGAATTCATCTAATTGGCCGACATGTTATAGTAACATTGCTGAAGTGTATCTTCCAAATGGATGGACTATTCGTGATTTCAAAGATGTTAGTACGGCATGCTATATTTGGACAAACTTACAATCGTGTAAAATAAGTAAATCGACAATAAAAAAATTGAAAAATGTTAGAAATAATAACTATGCTCACAATTCTGAACAACGTGCAACAGACCGGGACAAGTTGATGGCATTCGATGCTTTTGAAGATGTATTGAACGACGTTGATGTACAAGCTCATATAGATAGCAGTGAGTGCATTGAAGAACTTGATAAGTTAGAAGATGCAAACGATCGACAGCTACAAAACATTGAGCAATGTCTTGCGGAAATTAGAAATGGACAGATAGCTTACAAACTACGACGTGCCTGTAATTATATTTCGCCAATACTGAATCAGATAGTTGTGGGAATCAGTTGTTATTGGAGGAAGTACAGTATACTTATGATTCTGGTTATGATATTTCTGCTACGTTCTTCACTGTTTCCTTTTCACGAAGTGCACCAGATAGGTAAACAATTTTACTCTTTTTAAATGGTAACATTTCAGATATCTGCATATCGTCTCTATGATTATTATATTACTCTCTTTTAAAAGTTATAATGCCATTCATTCATGAGTCTATACTGTAAATCAAAGATCATACACACATGGATTGGCATGTCTTAAAATAGCCCAATTATGACTTGAATACCAATAATGCATTGTGCGCGCTTTGGTAATTATCCAAAAGTGTCCAAAAGAAATCGTGTTTTGTGTTAAAACCCCAAAACGAAGTGATTTCGTCATTAACAACAGATAAAGAACATCCCAAAGATGTAAATGGTGACAATTATATCATAGGAGTGAATTACTCTGATCTGTTTCTAGCTTGAACTACTGGTACTAGTATAAAAAGCTGTATATCTCTAGAAGTTGCCCTGGATGTAAAATAAAAAAGTTGTTAGATATTGTCATATTACAAAACAAATGGATCAGAAAACCCTTCTTGTTTTAAACGGCATGGAACTCTTGTCTCTTTTCTAAACACTATTTACGTGGGCATTTCGTTTGAAATAATAATGAACCAAATAACTAGTATGTTTCAAACATTCATTTTTTGCAGCGGAATGTTTATCCGAAGACTTCGTTCAGCCATTCAATCAAGACATGCCATTACTTGGATACTTAAACCAACATAAGGCGCTGGTTGGACGCGAGTGGCTTTTTGATGAAATCAGAGAGAGCATTTTAAACAATTCTAGTGAGAATCGGAAAAGTATCATAGCGATTGTTGCTGACATGGGCTATGGTAAGTCGGCTCTCGTTTCACATATGCTATGTCCAGATCAGTACAGTCAAGCGAACGTTATACGGAAGCATATAGTTGGTTTCCATATATGTAAATTTGATGTTAGGAGCACGCATGCGCCTGAACGTTTTATTAGAAGACTTGTTGGATTTTTGGCGCGTAGAAGCCCAGAATACGGCAACAAAATTTCAATGTTACCTAAAAGTTCCATTCTGTACAATGTTGAAGAATGTTCGAGAGATTATGTGGCTTGCTTTGACCAAGGGGTCACAATTCCTTTAAATGAAATAGAAGACATCGGAAACTCACCATGGGTAATTGTTATAGACGCGCTGGATGAGTGTGAAACATTTGACAAAAATGATATTCTACAGTTACTATTAAGTCGTTCTAAGCATATTCCAAAGTTCTTAAAGTTTTTGGTTACATCCAGGAACACAGCGACCTTGAATCGTCTCAAGCGATTAGAAATGCATCAGCTTATGGCCAACGATGCAAGAAACATCAAGGATATTACGGATTACATTCAGCAACATCGAAGCAATTCTGTATTTAACCAGGAACTTGTCAACAGGCTGATTAACTACAGCGATGGTAACTTTGTTTATGTCGTACAAGCAGTAAAGTGGTTAATAGCGAATAGTAATACCGGTCGAGTTCCTGCGTTACCGGTTGATCTGGAAGATGTGTATGAAATAAACTTTGATAGAATTTACACCAATATTGAATCATATACAATACCTCGCATGATTTTAGAAATCATATGTTCCGCTGCTAATCCTATAGGCAAACTTTACATATATCAGATTTTAGCATCGAACTATGTCATCCAGGACACTGTTGAATTTGACAAACACTTTCACTCTCTTTCTTTTTTTCTAAATGTAGATAAAAACGTGCGGTTAGCTCACCAAGCTCTTTTTCACTGGCTAGTCAGTGAAACAAATATGAATTATAGAATATCGTTAGAGAGGGGGCATTCTCTTATATCACAGTATTTGTTGAGTATGACATGCTCATTAGGTCAAAATGATCTGGTTGAGTTGGTCATTCATATTAGTCAGTCGGATGACTCCACGCTAGCCGAATTATTTGAATCTTCTAATTTCAACAATAGCGTTTTCGAAGGCAAATCTTTTCTTCATAAATTAATAAGGAAAACGTCAGATGTATACGCTCTGAAATTACTTTTGAAACATACTAATATACTGGAAAGCCTTAATGAAGATGGTGTCGCTCCTGTTTTTGTTGCAGCGTCGAAGGGACATATTAGTCAATTAGAACTACTTCATAAAAAGGGGGCAGATATTAACTTTCAAGTCCAAAGTGATTTTCGGATTAGAGAAAATGAGGTTGAATTGAGAATCAGTTCGATTAAACAAGAATATTACTCGGGATATACGCTGTTGCACATGGCTTCTCAAAATGGCCATACCAATATCGCTAAATATCTTATAAAGCAAAATCGAAATTTGGTGTTTGTAAGAAATGCCGTTGGCTTACAAGCTGGTTTAATCGCATGTGAAAATGGCCATCTAACTATTATACAAGAAATATATTACATGCATCCTTTATCTTTTGGAAAAGATTGTCTGTATTACTCATCTAAGAACAACCATCTACATGTAGTACAATGGCTTGTCTCAAAAGGTGTTAAGTTTAGGTGTATTTCAAATAAACGGTCTTTGTCCGCATTAAAAGCCATAACTAAAGAAAAAAGAAATGATTTATTTCAACTCAGACGGGTCTTGGTTCCATCGGAGACCCTTGTGTCCAACTTGTTACACCCGCTTGATATATGGTGGCAGGTTTTTAAGTTTGATCCTTTGTTGGCTGGAATAAGACAGGGGTCTATCAAAACTGCTCAGTATTTGATTAAAGCATTTCCTACTTCTCTTGAATGTTCAGATGGCTTTGGTTTTACTGCTGCATTAGCTATCGTTGCATTTAACCGCTCCGAACTTTTACCATTTGTTACAAGTAATTTAACCACCGATAGATGTCAAGCGGTGTCGTTTTATCTGCGCGATTCGTCTTTGACATATACTCGAAGCATGCTGGGTCGCAACAACTGTCCTGAAGGTGCAGGGGTAGCTCATGTGGTAGCCTTACACGAGTTGCCAAATATGTTCACGTATATCGTCCGGCATGGCCTTGTGAGCGACTGGTATGAAGCCGATAGGGAAGGGGTTTTACCTATTTGTTATGCAGTCGCCAAAGGCAATGTACATTTTCTTAAGCATTATACACGTCTGGGATATTTACAGTGCGACGAAGAGGCGATATTACAGTCCGGTCTCGATACAACGACACTCGATATACTGACATATGTTTTACAACACTATTTCCGCACCATAATACCAAAAACGTATAACTATATTTTTGACAGAATGGATTTGCCTTGGGACACTCTACAATATGTACTGTATTACATGCAAGAACCTCTTAAATAAAAAAAGGTAAATCTTAGTGCCACAAACGTTTAACTCGCCTACTCTGATTTGCATAATATGTAATTTGTATTATTTTTCGCGGTACTGTTCTTACAAAATTCTGAGTTGAGATAATATGAAAACAATGTAAATACAAAAGAAGCTGCATTTCCATGACTCTTAGTTTGAAATTGAAAATAATTTATGAGGTCATAATTTACATGACTTCACTAAGTACTACACTAGGTGATCGACCTACTGCTCTGTGTGCCCTCTTGTTTCATAGTAGGCCCATGTAATAAGTATATCATGTATGGTTTCAGTCGGACTGTTGGCATGTCTCGCATGTGTACCAAATTGATAACACGCTTCTGAAATAAGCGAAGGGTTACTCGAATTGGTACACTTGGTACAAATCGCTGGCTAAATAAAAAGTCGCAAGTACAAAGTCAATATTTTGAGAAAAACAAAAATAACAGGATCATAAGAAGCGCATTGAGATGCAGATTTAAAATATGCATGAGTATTTTAGTACTTACGACCTTCTAATTCTAAGCCAGCGAAATCAGCACATTCATTCATATCAACGTAATTGGATTGCAAAATTGTCTAGTCAAAATAAATGTGTTCAATGTTTATAGATTTCCTGAGCTATGTATTACTTTACATGTGTAAGTATTTCTTCTACAAATTTCTCATGTAATAAAGGCAGTTTAAAAAAAGGCGTTTGGTTTTATAGCAAAGACTTGGTACTTATGAGTCTTGTTTAGTTTCGTCGAAATCCTACCATTGGTAAAGAGAAATAATACTATTCAAAGGGCAGTAACTCGGTGAAAATTGTTCCAAGCAGAACATGTCACCATAATGGACAGCTAGATTTTATACTAGTGAGTCTTGTGAATCATTGGCATCTTACCAGTGATTACAGAGAAATAGCACATACACAGTTTGACAGACAGACACAACCACCAACCAACCAACGGAGTGACTAACCAGCCTGTGGAGCATGGCTCCAATAGAGCCACCACATATTGTCCTGAAAGCTTGGTATATTATAATTAAGGTGCAAATAGGACATGAATTGGCTAACCAGCCTTGAGCATGACTCCAATATAGCCACCACATACTGTCCTGAAAGCTGGGGATATAATAATTAAGGTGCAAATAGGACATGAATTGGCTAACCAGCCTGGAGCATGACTCCAATATAGCCACCACATACTGTCCTGAAAGCTGGGGATATAATAGTTAAGATGCAAATAGGACATGAATATGCTAACCAGCCTGGAGCATGACTCCAATATAGCCACCACATACTGTCCTGAAAGCTGGGGATATAATAATTAAGGTGCAAATAGGACATTAATTGGCTAACCAGCCTGGAGCATGACTCCAATATAGCCACCACATACTGCCTGGAAGCTGGGGATATAATAATTAAGGTGCAAATAGGACATGAATTGGCTAACCAGCCTGGAGCATGACTCCAATATAGCCACCACATACTGTCCTGAAAGCTGGGGATATAATAATTAAGGTGCAAATAGGACATGAATTGGCTAACCAGTCTGGAGCATGACTCCAATATAGCCACCACATACTGTCCTGAAAGCTGGGGATATAATAATTAAGGTGCAAATAGGACATGAATTGGCTAACCAGCCTGGAGCATGACTCCAATTTAGCCACCACATACTGTCCTGAAAGCTGGGGATATAATAATTAAGATGCAAATAGGACATGAATTGGCTAACCAGCCTGGAGCATAACTCCAATATAGCCACCTCATACTGTCCTGAAAGCTGGGGATATAATAATTAAGGTGCAAATAGGACATTAATTGGCTAACCAGCCTGGAGTATGACTCCAATATAGCCACCACATACTGTCCTGAAAGCTGGGAATATAATAATTAAGGTGCAAATAGGACATGAAGTAACTAACCAGCCTGGAGCATGACTGCAATATAGCCACCACATATTGTCCAAAGGGATTCGACCCGAAAAAAATATCTTTCACATCTATACTATGAATACATAAGACAGGGGTCTTTCTTTATGACTGGCCCTCATATACCCAACTCAACATTATGTCCAATATTTTAAACAAACCGAATACAATCATTTAATTTGTACTGCACACTTCAAGACAATATAATATTATACATAAAAAATACAACTTTTATCAATACACGTACACAATGTCGCCTGTGTCGAGCATAGAATGTTCACAAAATGCGTAAAACCCGGTTTGACGACATAACCCTGCCCAGACAGAAACTAGAAAACGGCCTTTGATAAAGAAGAGAAATCATTATTTACACACGATCTCAGGATATTAGTACGACGATTTGATAGTGGGACATATTTTTTGCAACTTACCGCCACCTATATGTTTCTGTTCCGCTTAAATAGACGATAATCCGAGTTCAGGGAGAACTGATATTCAATTTCTAATATTTACATTCATTTCGACCATTGTAGTATCACGTGACGCATCATGTGACAATATAGAAAATGATTGGTGTTCGGGTAATACCATGCAACTCTTCAGCCAATCAAATTACTCGTAACAAAAGCCGTGCTGTCACTGTCAAAATGGCAAAAGTCGGCGAATTGTTTTCAGTCAATGTTGTTGAATTGCTGCGTTCGTCTAGCTAAGCTGTACAGAAACGGACGAGTGTCGGTGAGTTAATCCAAATATGTTCCTCTACCAAATCGTCATACTAATTTCCTGAGATCGTGTGTAAATAATGATTTCTCTTCTTTATCGAAGGCCGTTTTCTAGTGTCTGTCTGTGCAGGGTTATGTCGTCAAACCGGGTTTTACGCATTTTGTGAACATTCTATGCTCGACACAGGCGACATTGTGTACGTGTATTGATAAAAGTTGTATTTTTTATGTATAATATTATATTGTCTTGAAGTGTGCAGTACAAATTAAATGATTGTATTCGGCTTGTTTAAAATATTGGACATAATGTTGAGTTGGGTATATGAGGGCCAGTCATAAAGAAAGACCCCTGTCTTATGTATTCATAGTATAGATGTGAAAGATATTTTATCGGGTCGAATCCCTTTGATATTGTCCTGAGAGCTGGGGATATAATAAGGTGCAAATAGGACATGAAGGGGACACAGAAAGAGAAACCAATTATGTACGTAGTATGTAATGTTTAATTTACAGAATATATTAGATTGTGTAAATACTGTAGGTAACAAGGAAGTATGTAACAACATAGTAATATAAACACAAAGCTTTTAGAAGTTGAAATTCATAGCAATTAGTAAACATATAAAAACATAATGTTCACATACAGAATATTGCTCATTTTGTACATATATTGTATACACAAACCGCAAGCATTATACAACATCTTTATAGAGATACAGAACTTGTCCAAATATTCCCATCTACGACATACAATATACGACGGGTATTCTGAAAGTTCTGATAACTGTGTGATAACTTTACATTTGTTGGCCAGAATATTTGAAAGTGAACTTTTTCTGAAAGATACAACCTTCCTCAACCGAAATCATATCATGATATTAATATCAAATAATTTCAAATTCACCTATATGCCAGTGTACATATAAGTATATGACCGAATGAATTGTCGCCAAAATGAGTCATATTGGCCCTTGGAAGGGATAACATTATTGTCAATAATTTCCATAATTTTTATCAGATTTGTTCGGAATTACCCATATCTTGTATCATATACATGTGTATCTTATGTCGAATGAAAATTGTTGTTCTGACAGTACAAATGACTTGTACTTGTACTAAAACCAATGTGATAGTGCCAAAACAGCAATTGACAAAGTACACTTATAATCATCTATACACATGTACATACCACACACACACACACACACACACACCAGTGTATCCCAATATAAGATAATTTATTGTCCAGTTACGATAATAAGAGAGTGACGCAGTGGTATATGCCACTATAAAACTTAATATGAAGGAATATACATACCTGTACATCTATAATTTCAATGCTAAACTAAAATACACACAGAGGTTGTAATCTTTAGTGTACACATAAAATACAACATAACTCTCATGTTATCCTAACTGCATGTAGTACACCATGACGTCATGACCTGATCGCGTCAAACATAAAGGTAGGCCTATTATAAGTAATCACTATCATCATATGACATATCGTGATATCTTTGTAGCTAGCATGGTGACAGGACCGAAACCTAGTCTACATTAATCAACTGCACCTAACATAACAATAATGTACAAAATTTATAAACTTGTTAAGCAGAGTTTTCATGGAGCCTACTACACATTTTGTTTATCAGCGTCGAACAAGACATGAAAATTCCACGAAAACAAGATTCGAAGGTAAGCCAATCCAAAGAATAAATGTATATCTAGTGTATATCCGTGGCCAAGCATAACCTGGCAGAAATGCTCTTTTTTAACAATCGCTTTGAATGACCCCACTGGCCCCGAACCTAACTAAAAGTTACAGGGTACTAGTTGAGATTTGTCATTTATCCCCATGTCTATTCCTAATATTGGCTAAAATTAGGGGGTATCTCAAAATTATTCTTATATGTATAGCAAATAAGTAAGGACAATCATATTTACAGAATTGTGTTCAATTTTATGTCTGCACAAAAATGAAACACACTTAAGAAACAACACTTGGAATGATATGTCCTCGGTGACATCATAACGTAGCAAGTGCTTTATATAGTTTCAGTTCACTAACAGTATCTTCAAACCGCAACCGGTATTCTCTCATATATCGATTCAAAGTTTCGGTCTCTCTGTGCCCTTTCCGTATAAGTTGAACAGCAGTGTAAGTGGTCATTATATGACCACAGTATGGGTAATTCCTGTCCCCTAAAATTACGCATAATATTATTTAGAAAAGCTAAAATACCGATAGCGGGAGAAAAATCAGCACTGATGATCCCATTATCAACTACAATGTAAAATATTGTATCTATGTGTTCCAACGACATTTTCTACTAGTCTTTTGACGCATTTTCGTCATCTTCTATATGAATAATATTTATTTAAAACAGTCATTTGAAAACACAGCGTAGAACACGCTTGTATTTGCAAAAAAGGATGTGGTAAACCGCGATTTGTTAATAAAGTAGAACAAACTCGAAGTTGGTAAGAGTCTAATAAACTATGCTATTATTTCCCCCCATTATTCATGAGGTAAACGCTTAATAGTCTATATTTAAAAAATATTTTAACGAAAACATATAAAAACTTACTGATAAACTATTTGAAAAAATGGTCTGGCCTTACAAACTACTAGTTAAAATAACACTCACATCGAGTCGACGGTGGACTCACTAATACCTAGAGCAAGGACATTTTGTCAAAATCCCCTCACTGGGAGATGCTTTACATACCCCCCGGGATCAAAATTTCGGCCAAAGTCAAAACTTCCCGGGACTCGGCACCATTCTGTCTGTCAAACTCCCACCTATCGGGAACAGCCTTCTGTTAAAAGTCCCGTGTATGCCCGCCGCTCCCCCCCTGGGGGAAAACATTGATAATAGTAAACATGGTCGGCCATTTTCTCGCGCTCAACTGCATGTAATTTCAGATGCATCAAACCGATCAAACCGCCTCCGGGGGTAGTTTGGAAGGTTTGACAAATCGGTTCGTTAAACAAATGGCAAAACTTGTTTCCGTTTCAAACCAGTTTTACTCAACAAACGGACGGTTTGACAAACCAGTTGGAATCCAAACCAGGTTTGTTGCAAACAAAGGCGCCCATAGACATCGGTATGGGTATAGGGATAAGTAACCAATCTCAAGTATTGAGTAGAACCGTATTTGTTTAATTTTAGTTCAATGACCTTCATCCCCAATGATCACACTTTCAATCCCATGTGTAATCTTCACAATATGTTCATATTGAGCGTAAACGGTTTTTATACGCCCGTTTGAAAATCGGGACGTGTTATGGGACACCCTTGGCGGGCGGGCGGGCGGGCGGGCGGTCGGCGGCGTCCAGCAGTTTGTCTGTACTCTACCGTTCAGAGTTTTCATCCGATCGTCTTCAAACTCTGTGACAATTATGGTCATACTATCTAGGCCAAGTTCGATTATAGGCCAAATCGGTCTAGGCCTTATTTGGTTATGGGCCTTTAATTACCAAAAAAGCAGTTACAATGTCAATTGACATATTCCCGAGGGTTTTGGGTTCAAACCCCACTGCGAACATAATCTGTTAATGTTTTATTTTTTAAGTGTTTAGATAATGTTTTGTCTTTAAAGCATGAATCTGCACAGTTATATGGAGGAAAATATTTTTTTCAAAAATATTTTGTTTACATTATAAATCGAATCATAGAAAAACCCAGTTTGTCTGTACTCTAACGGTCAGAGATTTCATCCGATCGTCTTCAAACTTTGTGTCAGTGCTTATGGGCATAATATCTATTATGGGCATAATATCTAGGCCAAATTGAATTATAGGCCGAATCAGCTAAGGCCTTCTTGGGTTATGGTCCTTAATTTAAAAAATTTATAATTAACGATATGACAGATTTTACCGATTTTTAGTCATTTTTTCGTCATAAAAGCATGATTTTCAAATATTCAATTTAAAAACATCATGATTTGAGCTCAGTTTGGGTATTTCAACATGTTTCCAATAAAAATAACACATTAAGCATGATATAAGACCCAATTGGTACTTACAGGATGTATATCATGTCACAGGAGTGAAATTTGAAAATTTGGCGACCATCTTGGATTTCTCAACGTTGTGACAGCAGACTTTTGTAAGAAATCGATTTCGTAAACTGGACATTATATGCTTTCAATACATACCAATTATAGATTTGGACAAGAATTGTAAATAAATGGCCCTCAGCTCTTGAACTATTAATTGATTTTAATACAATCTGATCACAATTTTTCGAAAGCAGAATAAACAGATGAGGAAATGAGAAAAATTTAAAGAACAATGTTCACTAATGGGCTAATTTGGCCCTGTGGTTTTTCAAAAATAAAAATGCATGTTCCAATAAATATGTCCTAGAATTCCAATAACTTAACATTTCCTGTGTAAAAAACCACGATGGCACTCTTGTGACACTTTTATATTTTCGAAAAGAAGTGTTCTGCATATGCTTTATATATATGTACAAAATATCAAAGTGTCGCAAGAGTGCCATCGTGGTTTTTGGGAAGGTTTTACTACCATGAAAATGGCTAAAAATGACATTTTTTGGTAAAAATAACATATTTCACGTAGATTTGTCGACATATTACGAGGGAAATTTGGGAAAGTATGCTTAATTTTGAAAGACCGTGTTAGGCTATGAGAAACAAAGGACAGATTTATAGGAAGATGCATTTCTATTTTTCGATAAACTAGGGCCAAATTAAGCCATAAATGAACCTGGTCAGGTTGTCAATTAATACAGCTGTGTGTCCGCTTTACTTAAAAAGTTCGTTTCAGTTGTATGTGCTTATCACGGAGACATACACAAAGAAAACAATGATAAGAATAAAGACCAATTTTATTTTATTTGATTATTCAATACATCTTTGAAAGCATTGAACGCCATCATCTTGTCATGATCTGGTGTACATTGTTCAGAATTGTGAGCATAGTTAGTATTTCTATTTTCTTTTTTGCGATTTCTTTACAGTGCATTAATTCATTATGTATGATTGTACAATGTAGTTGTAAAAAAGAATGACAAAAGTTAAAGTAGATAACTGATTTTCCACTCCTGACTTATGATCTCTATGTATGACACGATGTTGTGCTACGGATTTGGGTCTTGTGCCAAAACGTTTTCTGGAAGTGGAAACATTTTAAAATCCAGTGTACCGCCACATGCTTTAGCCGGTCAGACAACGAGGAAGATCAGTTTTCTAATATAAAGTTTATTGACTTCAAAACTCGTAAAACAACTATTCTCGTTCCATGGATACATCAGTCTGCACAACATAATTAATCAATGGTAAACCCTATGCATAACAAATATATCAGTACCACCTACCAGGCGCGTGTCTGGGCCTACGCACTTACGCACGTGCGTAAAGTTAATTGAAAAAGTCGAACATTTGAAAATGCCAAAACTGCAATAAAAATCGCTGCCCGACCCGGGTGAGGCATATAAAATTGTCTTCAGAGTTATCCTCTATGCATTACAGAGTAAGTAATGCATTTTTTTCAAGCTCGCTTCGCTCGCAAAATAACGTCATCATTGAACATTTTCAAGTAGAGAACGAGTTTGTGTGAATGGTGATCAAATTTACACTCCATTTTTTCTCTTCACTCACACACTCACATTATCAGTGAATGGTATTAAGGCTAATTTAAGTGACGAAAGAGTTTGTGTAGTATGTAGCTTAGATAAGTAATGCTTTTTGTCAGGCCCTCTTCGATCGCACAATAATTATATCAGTATATAGTTTAAGTAGAGAACTAATTTATTTGGCTTGCAAACGATGCATTTTAAGAGCGAGGCTTCGATCGCGCAATACAAGTATTGGTGTAAATTATTATATATATGGGTAACGAGTTCGTGTGGTAGGCTGTTCAGATAAATTGCATTCTTTTCTGCCCCGCTTCGCTCGCACAATAACGTTGTCAGTGAATCGAATTAAGTTAAGGTCGAATTTATATGGCATGCAACTCAAACCATATAATTTACAATAAATATATAAATGTGTGTGTATTATTATATTAAGTAGAGAACGAGTTTGTGTTGTATGTTGCTCACCGTGTATTACGTACATGGTGTAATAACGAATTATTTCTATCAAGCACACTATTTATATAATGAGTTTGTCTGCTGTCCCTCAGATAATGCATTCTTACACAACTCGTGTGAGCCTTGAGTCACAGCCTCTTTCAGCAGGAGGAGTAGCCTTTCTCTCCTCATCTAAACATATACTCAAGACCCAATGCCGCACCCCTTTTGAAATGCTTGTAGTTGACGTCATGATACGAGACACCGGTTGTGTTGACAAACCATTGATTTAAAAGTGTGTCTATTATATTGACTTTGTGTGCTTCATTCACAGAGGGTAGATTACATTGTTCACTTTATGATGTTTTAATTTTAGTATCGGTACATGTATTTTTATCAATTTAATCTATCATTTTAGACAGTGCTTTATTTCTAAACACACTACAAAATGCTTGTACGACGTTCCAAGATTATTTTTTTCCCGGGGAGCATGCCCTCGGACCCCCTGGCCATATTGTGCGTATGCTCAAAATGGGTCCAGATACGCCCCTGCCTACTAACAATAATAATAACACCAACAAAATTCAAGAAACACAAAATTAATATAAGGGGGAGAACTCCTGCAGATAGTAGAAAAGGTCAATTAAGGGAGAGAACTCCAGCACAGACAGTTAGTACATTTGTAGGGTTGTCTCCCTTGGATTTACACAAGAGGGCCTTTTGGCACTAAATCGCTCACCAGTTACAAAAATACAATAACCTGATGATTTATCCATTACAAACTTATGGTTACATTACACATTCTAGCAGAATTGCAACATCAATTTCGTCAATCCATAGAGTTATAAGACTTAATGCAAAGGCATGTGATGATGATGATCTGATCTCAAGAACATAAAGTATCTGTAAATTCTTGACATATATAGCAACAATAACCTCCAAGATTAACCAACAAACATGGTAAAGTACAGAGTGCGTTCTGAATGATACATACGGAAAGGCAAAGATACAACGCAGAGAGCATCCTGCGATGCATATGAAAGGGTAAATAATAGATCTTGTTCAATGCTTTGACAAGAAAACAGTACTAACTTATACTTAAATATGCCATAATATAAAGAATAAACTTCAAAGCAAAAATTGGAAAGTCTCTAGCTGAAACATTTAATAGAGCGCAACAGGCAAAAACATTTAGTTGTCTGTGACCGTAATCATTTTTATCGACGAAAAATGCACAGTACATATGAATTGCAAAGTTGATAACATGGCAAAGTTAAAGAACAACATCTTATCAATTCATTTATAAACAATATCAGTCATTTGCTTACTTTATAAAGGGAACAGTTTGAAACAAAGTTTCTCATCAACGTTAGCGTGGTTTTGAAACGGTGTCATTTTGGCATGTGAACAACAATTATCGTGAAAACCACAACAGGTCAACAACACTAAAACCTACCCAAAAATCGAGGATACCGATCCGGTACACTCCCGGCCTTAACGAATGTTAACAACAAATAATATCAACAAACTAAGACATCAATCAAAGAAACATTTGAAATTATTGAAAACCTGAATCAAAAAATGAAAACAAACATACTAGGTATTTCAATCAAATTCTCGCCAAGAGCAAACTCGCAACAATTATCGTGAAAATTATAATAGGTTAAACCCACTCCAAGGAAGTTCTGCAATCCCCAAATCGTTAGCAAAAATCATCATCTATAAAACAAGCATTTATCAATATAAAGTAGTATATCAAACAAACATCTTAAGGAGGTACGAGCTGCCTTGTGCGCATGCGCGAAATTTCAAAATCGTATTAGATAAGAACAAACATGAATTTTAGTTTCAATGATCGCATATGAATGTTAATTAATGAAAATAAACATAATTTTATCGCACAAATTAGATATTTTTAACTTTTTATTTTTTGCATGTATGAAAAAGTGGGTGGGGAACGGCAAAATTGTGAATAATATTGGTTCACAATAAGTCCCTACAATTGTTCAAATGCACATGCTTATATATAATATGTAGTGCATGGTTTAGTTATAAGAGGTAGCCACATTTTGAAATATTTTTAATAAAAATTTATTTCATTACAATATGCAAATTAGGTTAATTTTATGCAAATTTATTCATAATTAGTACTTTTTTATGCACAGCTCCCAAAAAAGGCTGGTGACCCCTATTTTTTATTTGACTAAACTGGTGTTCTAAGTGATACTAAACTTAGGGCCAATTCTAAATCATTTTCGATCGTTAGGTATTTTTTGACGTTCGTTTGAAATCGTTTGAAAATCACACTTTTTTGCAAGTGGGTGGGGTAACTATTTATCATGTTCAAATACTGAATTTGTTCACCAGGCAGCTGGACTTGTGACTAATGTCAATAGGAATGACCACTGAACACACAAAATATCATGCATTGCTTAAAAGTGGTTTCATATAGTAATAATCTTAAAAAGAACATAATGGTGCCATAAATGCAGGAAATAGATAAAATGACCAAAATACAATGGTAGGTCATTAGAAAGCCATGTATATTGAAAACGAGCCTGGTGACATATCATTTTTATGATTTCAATGTTGTTCTAGAAGACTGTTCTGTCATTTTAAGGCGTTTCAAGGAAAATTCGATCGTTAGATTAAAGGCGCGCGTACCTCCTTAAATTGAAAGAATTGTCACTTAGGTCAATAATATACATATCATGATCTGATAAACAAACATAATGTTTCAATATTTGAATTTCGCAGATACTTGTAGTCTAAAGTGTCTATTTTTCAACAAGTAACACTACTTCAGTTACTGGGCGAGTATACACAGATGGAGAGCCATCCCGAATAATTTTCACTTCAACCTTTCTAACTATTCCATCAGTTTCACATTTGATAGCGTTAACAATTACACCCACTTTCCACTCATTGCGCGATACATTATTGTCTTTCAACAGAACAACATCATCAGTTTCCAAATTACGCACACTGGTAAGCCATTTTCTGCGGACTTGTAAAGTTTGTAAATACCCATCTTTCCATTTCTTCCAAAATATGTCAGACAAGGCTTGAACACGCCTCCATTGTGATCTGTAGATATCTTTATCATTAAAATTGTCTTGAATCATTACACCACTACCAAATCTTTGGTTTATCAGTGCAGCAGGAGTCAGTATTTCTGACGACAAGGGGTCAGTAGAGATTGGTCCAAGTGGACACGAGTTCACTATTGCACAAACTTCTGCCATGAACGTTGTGAGTACTTCGTGCGTCAAGTATCTTCCATTTGGTCCCAGAAGCATTGCGTCCAAAACTCGTCGGGCCAAACCTATCATTCGCTCCCATACGCCACCCATGTGGGATGAATGTGGAGGGTTAAATCGCCAAGTTATACCAGAGTTATGTAAAAACTTGGACACAGTGGCATCATTCACATGGATAATGTTAGTTTTCAACTCATTAGCTGCGCCTACAAAGTTTGTACCACAATCTGATCTGATTTCCCTGACTTCACCTCGAAGAGAAACGAATCGTCTGAGGGCATTTATGAACGCTGAAGAGGACATATCTTCAATAACTTCTATATGTATTGCTCTTGTAGTCAAACAAGTAAACATTATCGCCCATCGTTTAGTATTGGGAGATCCAGCGCGTGTTTTCCTTGAAACTATCATCCATGGGCCAAAGGCACCAACACCTATAGACGAAAATGGAGGTCCAGGACAAACTCTGTCAAAAGGGAGATCACTCATCTGTTGAATTTGTACCTTTCCACGTAATTTACGACATGTTACACACTGATGGACCACAGACGAAATTAAGCGTTTAGCGCCTATGATCCAGTAACCATTGTTCCTAACTGATACTTCCGTGATTACTCTCCCTTGATGATGAACCTTTTCATGGTAATGTTGAACAATCAATTTCGATATGTGCCACTTACGATGTAAGATAGTAGGATTGACCTCTGACAAAGCTAGATTACTGTTGTTCAGTCTACTTCCTACCCTCAAAATACCATACTTGTCCCAGAAAGGGTTCAAATTGCCAATTACACTGGAATTTTGAACAAATTTACCACTACTTAGTTTTGATACATCTTCTCTGAACTCGCTATTCTGAACCAGTTTAATGATTGTTTGTTCTGACTCAATTCTGTTTATAAGATAGTCTCTATCAACTGGACAAATATCATCGACACCTTTTCTCAGTCTGAATTTGTGAATACCTCTTTTTAACATCATAATCGCACTAACAAGACTTTGCCAAGTTGAGAACTTTTTGAATTTATCACTAACAGTCTCTCGTACGGCTGTTTTGAACGATTTTGCCTCTTCATGACGAATTTCTGGGTCATCGGAAGGATTGACCAGAGGATGATTTACAGTATTGTCTGCTTCTAGTTCTTCTCTGGCAATCTCGGTTGGTCCTTTTAACCATGTACTCGAGCGAAAATTGTCAATATTAATTGTAGTTCTGGTAGCTTGATCCGCCGGGTTTTTACAAGAGCTTACGTAAGTCCATTGGTTAGGTTCAGAAACATGAAGAATCCTCTCTACACGATTTGAAACATATGTGTGAAACCTTTTCACCTTATTGCTAATATACCCGAGCACTATACGACTATCACTATGATACCGGAAATCATCTAATGGTATCTGAAGAGCTTCACTTACACTTTCACCGATCTCGACCGCTAGCACTGCAGAACAAAGTTCAAGTCTGGGGATAGTATGACCGTGAACTGGAGCCAATTTTGTCTTACCCATTATAAATCCTATGTGATACACTTCTTCACTCTTGGCAGATATATAAGCTGCAGCTGCTACAGCTTTTTCTGAAGCATCACAGAAAATATGTATTTTCTTGTCTGTTGTCTTATCAATTGAATGGGGAATAAACATTCTAGGTATTTCAATTGAACTTAACTTGGAAATTTGTTGCATCCATTGGGCCTAAAATAAAATATTGTTTGTTTCCCCATCCCCTACCTACCCGATTAAAAAGGGCCCTACCTAAAATATTTTATTGCCCAAATTAAAATAATGTTTTTTTTATTAAAAATTGGAAATGAAAATTTTATTTTTTTGTTTACTGGCTTCTTTCTTACGATTAAATTTAGGATTGTTGATTTTCACCTTTGAGTTAATTCTAAATTTCATTATTTTTATGCTTTAACCAATAACTATCATACTGAAACAATTAAAAAAAATATTTACCCTACCTACCTACTCATTCTAAATCTGCTAGGGTCGGGATGGGGAAACAAAGAATATTTTAAGTTCGGCCTTGGCACCATCGCTTTAAGTGATAAGACGGAATAACTTCATCCCAGTCCATGTTTGCAGTAAGGTCACGCAGAATTATTCTACCGTGTATAAGTAAGGGTGACAGAAACCCAATTGGATCAAAGATGCTGTTAATAAATGATAATATCTGTCTTTTAGTTTTAACGTCATCTCTAGTTGACACATCAAAGGAAAACATGTCATTGTTCAAATCCCATATCATTCCCAAACTACGTTGTGTATGTAGTATGTTCTTATCTTCAATGATTCTGAGAATTCCTTTAACACTTTGAGACTGTTGGACACAATTTTGTGAAGTCGAATGTTACCGTTTTCTTTCAGCACTCGTTGAGTTTCCTTCATTATTTTCACTGCTTCCTTGCTATCTGATTTTGATGTTAATGCATCCTCCACATAAAAATCATCATGAACAAATTGTTTCACATCACTGTTGGCATTCTCAATAGATCTTCTCAAGCCATATGTCGCAACTGCCGGTGACGGACTGTTACCAAATACATGAGATTTCATTCTGTATTCAATGATATTTGAGTTCGGATCATTATTTCGATACCAAAAAAATCTAAGATAGTCTCTGTGATCTTCACTAACATGGAATCGATAAAACATTTGTTCAATGTCACCAGCTATAGCATATTTATTTTTCCTGAACCGCAGAAGAATATGCAATAGACTGTTTGTCAAGTTTGGTCCAGCCAAAAGAATGCTGTTCAAAGAAATTCCATTGATGTCAGCTGACGAGTCAAATACCCCTCTAATCTTCCCTGGTTTCTTAGGGTTGGAAACTCCAAATAGCGGTAGATACCACACTTCTCCTTTCGGGTCAGGGGCAACTTCTGCAGCGCCACTATCGAGCACCTTTTCATAAACAAAACGAACTGCTTGCGTTTCACTGGATCCCGTCTCAGACTCGCATTTAAAATCATGGCTCGCTTCCATGCCACATTTCTGTTGTTGGGAAGGTCCTTCTTAGGAGACCTAAATGGTAAAGGCATGGTCCAAAAACCATCAGGATCTTTTCTACATTTATTATCCATGAGCTTTATAAACTCTCTGTCTTCTTGCGAGGGTCCTATTTTTTCATCATTGTCTTTAACAGATATTTGACTTTCACACGGTTCAAAGATTGAGCCTTTACCATCATTCATAATGTAAGTCTTAAAGCAATTCACTTGATTTATTTCAATCTTTGGTTGATGAGTTTTACCCAAACAAGCTTCTCCAATAATGACCCAACCTAGGGGTAGTTTTTGAGCAAACGGTGTATTTGCAGGACCTATGATCTGATCATACACATGGTGAGCTGTCAATAGATCTCTTCCAATTAAAAGACCTATATAAATGTTCTGATCAACACTTGGAATAGAATTAGCAATGTGATGAAGATGTTCATAATTCAAAGCAACTTCTGGTGATGGTATTTCGGTGTGGTCTTTGGGAATATTGTCACACTCAGTCATAATAGGAAGTTCAAGTTCAGCTTGTCCATCAATAGATCGAACCATAAAACCCTCGGCTCTCCGACCATATGCAATATGTTCTCCAGAACAAGTTGAAATCGTATACTGTCTCTCCGGTTCATGAACGCCTAAGGCATTTAATAGTTCTGGTGATACTAAAGTGCGATTACACTGGTCATCTAATACAGCATAAGTAGTAACAAATTGTCCTGGTCTACTCTTATGGAAAACGTTCACTAGTTGTACCTTAGCGCAAGATTTTCCTCCAAAATTTGAACCACAAACTTCAGTGCACTTACTTGAAATTGGATTTTGCTCATAATTGTTATTTATGTTCTGTCCTTGCGACAAATCACCCTTTGAACCATAGTCAGAGTTACGATGATCAGAATCTACATGTAAAGCAGATGGATGCTTCTTACTGTTACAGACTGTACATGTTACATTCTCTGTACAATCTCTAGCTAGATGTTTGTAGGCAGCACACTTATAACACAGATTATGTTCCCTAATGAAGGTCTTTCTATCTTCTAGAGAACTCTTTCTAAAGGTCCTACAATCATTTAAGGCATGGGGTGCATAATTATGAAACGGACACTGCTGATCTTGTTGAAGTTGACTATTTTCATCTGTTTCTACATCAGTTTTTCTTACCCGTACTGACTCAGTATTATAATGCTGGCGTGAAGATGTATCAGACCAGTTTTGAGTGCTGAAGAGATTTAGACCAGGGTCATTCATAATTGTTGCTTGATCTTGAACAAAATCTACTAAGTAAGAAAAAGGGGGAAAGGATGATTGATGTGTTCTCTTGTATGTGGCAGCTCTGTCCATCCATTTTGTCTGTAATCTAGGGGGTAGTTTGTTTAATCCCAGTAGCTGAGTCAAAATAACTAAATGACGCAGAAAATACATGATTGTCTTTCACTGACTGAATCTACGTAAGAACGTCCAATAGATCAAACAATTTAGCACAATCCTTTGGATAAAGTTTTGGAAACTTATCCAATTTCTGACTCAGGGTTGATTCTATTACTTCAGGGCTGCCGTACCGAAGATCTAGTAGTTTCCATAGGATACGAAGTCCATCAGAAGGGTTTGAGCTATTTGTACTCCTGACACTTCTAGCGTGATTAGCAGATGCGGGACCTAACCATTTAACTAACAAGTCTAACTCTTCAGCTGGGTTCATTCCAGCTTCATGCATAACAGCTTTGAAACTGTTTTTCCATGGGATGTATGTGTCAGGTTGATCATTAAACTGAACAATTCTAGTCACTGCCAAATCCTTTTTCATGAGATATTGAGCAAGGTTATTTACATCATTACCCCGTGATTCATGCACATTCTGCATACCAACAACATTAGGTCTCATTATAACATTGTCCGTAATTGGTCTAACTGTCTTGTGAGATTCATTAATATCAATAACATTTGTATTGCTAGGAATTACTTCAGACATACATGTACTCTCAACATATTTGATTGTTCTTTTTAACTTTTCAGATGTCAAACAAGACGCATCATCTGGAGTGTTTTGACGACAAATCTGATCTATCCTCCTGTTCATACACATCCACTTCAGCTACAGCCTCAGCCAAGTTACGCTCTTCTCGTAAAACTTCCAAATCAATATCAATTTCTTGCTGAAAGCGTAATGACTTAGCCTTTTCTTCTTCAAGTTGTATTTTCTGTTTTCTTAGTTCAGCTTCCTTTTGAATAAAATCTCTATTCACTTTTGCTTTTTCAACATTTATTTTTGCTTTCATAACTGATAGGTCTGATATAGATGATGTTGTTGAGTCTGATCTAACAGAATCTGTCTGAGAATGTCTACTGTGTTTTGAACTTTTAGATATTGATCTTATATCAACTTGATCACCTTTGTCCATTTTCCTATCCTCTGATCTTACTTCAACTTGATCACCATTATCCATTTTCCTATCTTCTAAGATACTTTTCACATATGCATTATTACTTTCAAATCTGGTTGTATATATCATCTGTAAATCAGCAGATTCTTTGGTATGATACTGATTTAATAATTGCATTAACATTTCATGGTCCATGCTATAATTTCTTAAACAGGCATTCAGCACACTTAGTGTAGGTTCAAAGTCAGCATTGTCAATCACATTTACAACACTTCCCCAAGAACGATCTATTTTAATTGTTATTTTCTTAACCTTTTGTTCAAACTGTTCATATCCTTTTGCTGTCAAAGTCCTTACACGCCTTTCGTCGACATGTTCCCCACCGGACGCCATTTCCATACCAAGGTTTAATTCTTCAAATACATTATATCGCAGTTGGATAGATGGTACTTCTGTGAGGTAGTTGTTTTACTGTACCGCCACATGCTTTAGCCGGTCAGACAACGAGGAAGATCAGTTTTCTAATATAAAGTTTATTGACTTCAAAACTCGTAAAACAACTATTCTCGTTCCATGGATACATCAGTCTGCAAAACATAATTAATCAATGGTAAGCCCTATGCATAACAAATATATCAGTACCACCTACTAACAATGATAATAACACCAACAAAATTCTAGAAACACAAAATTAATATAAGGGGGAGAACTCCTGCAGATAGTAGAAAAGGTCAATTAAGGGAGAGAACTCCAGCACAGACAGTTAGTACATTTGTAGGGTTGTCTCCCTTGGATTTACACAAGAGGGCCTTTTGGCACTAAATCGCTCACCAGTTACAAAAATACAATAACCTGATGATTTAGCCATTACAAACTTATGGTTACATTACACATTCTAGCAGAATTGCAACATCAATTTCGTCAATCCATAGAGTTATAAGACTTAATGCAAAGGCATGTGATGATGATGATCTGATCTCAAGAACATAAAGTATCTGTAAATTCTTGACATATATAGCAACAATAACCTCCAAGATTAACCAACAAACATGGTAAAGTACAGAGTGCGTTCTGAATGATACATACGGAAAGGCAAAGATACAACGCAGAGAGCATCCTGCGATGCATATGAAAGGGTAAATAATAGATCTTGTTCAATGCTTTGACAAGAAAACAGTACTAACTTATACTTAAATATGCCATAATATAAAGAATAAACTTCAAAGCAAAAATTGGAAAGTCTCTAGCTGAAACATTTAATAGAGCGCAACAGGCAAAAATATTTAGTTGTCTGTGACCGTAATCATTTTTATCGACGAAAAATGCACAGTACATATGAATTGCAAAGTTGATAACATGGCAAAGTTAAAGAACAACATCTTATCAATTCATTTATAAACAATATCAGTCATTTGCTTACTTTATAAAGGGAACAGTTTGAAACAAAGTTTCTCATCAAAGTTAGCGTGGTTTTGAAACGGTGTCATTTTGGCATGTGAACAACAATTATCGTGAAAACCACAACAGGTCAACAACACTAAAACCTACCCAAAAATCGAGGATACCGATCCGGTACATCCAGGAAGAAACAAATTTACTGCACTGACTCGACTATGTATACCCTTTTTACTTTTGACCTCGGTGTATAACCTTGACACCAATCTAGAGACATCGGTCATTTGTAAACGAATTGTTTTGACCAACATTATTTGTTAAGGCAATGGTGTGGAAACTGATGCTCATCTTTCAGCTTGATTGCTGTAACTAGTTCATTCTTCGACTTGGACGGTTCATTTACTAGTCAGTTGGGCATTGTGCCTTGTATGTTTTTTTATGTTTTCTGTGCTCTGCTGGTCAAGTTGAGTTCTGCCTTCCCTGTCTGACTGAATAATATATGTTTGCTTATCTGCGAGTAATCAGTTCTTATTGCTTTACGGGCTTGATAAACTAATTGTCTTGTACATACTCACCGTATGATTCAGGCTTCCACGGAAGTTAATGTCAAAGGTTCGAATCCAGACATCTTTGACCTGATACGGCAAATTGAAGAGGCACAAGCTAGTAAAACACATGTGAGTCAGTCTCCACGGAAAACCTGCTATTTTGACAATAAACAATGATTTTGATATGTTCCATAGTTTTAAAGAATACTGTTATGGAAGCAAATGGTAAATTATGTAAATATATTGTGTTTCAAGGATAAAGCGGCTGTTTTTGTAGGGCCCCAATTCGGAACTTTTTGTATGACGTCACATATCCGACCTAACTGTAAGAAGATTTTTATAATGACACCATTCGATCAATTCTGGACAAAAGCTGTTCAAAATTGTATCACGTTTTAGAATTATGTTCTAATTCTTAAATATAAATCGAAATCGAAGCTGTTTGCATTCAGAGAAAGTCTGCTATTGTGTTAAAAACCAACTCCTCGGTTTTTTCAATCGTAGTACTTTTCCCAAAATGATCATCAATAGGTATGTATTTTCCTTATTTTGGAGAACCTTGTTACATGTATTAATTACATAATGACAAAATAGCCATTTTCTTGGAGACTGGCTCATGTAATCGCTAGCGAATGCCTACCTGTCCGATACCTGCCATATTGAATGATAGAAATCGGGAAGTACTGTGTTCAGGCAATAAGTGTCTCATAATCAGACATGGGCTCGATTACTTTGAAAAGTAATCGATTATTAATCGATTAATTAGACAGTTTTGTTAATTGATTATTTTTTTATCGTTAATTGAAGTAATCACATGTTTAACGATTAATTTTCAAAGACACAGAACAAAACAAAGTTAAATGACATGTTTATTAAAAGTTTCAATGTGGCATATCAATTACACACACAAAATGTATTCAACTAGTGAGTATTGTTCAAGAGACCAATCGTTCTCTAACAATAATAAAGTTCAAATATACGTGTTACATTTAATCATCACCAGGCGTTCAGAAGTTTTGTCACTAAGCCTGCAGAGTTCTGGTCGAAAAATAATTCCTACAATGCCGAACAACCGCTCAACATAAGCAGAGGTGGCAGGTACTGCAAGATATTTTCTTGCCAGGTCTGCAAGAGATTGGTATTTTATCCTTCCAGTATTGTAGGGGATAATGTCAATGCATTCAGACATCAGGTAGGCTTTATCGTGTTGTTACTTCCAGGCATATTTCTGCACTTTTTAATTTGTGTTATAAAACTAAAAAGTCCGTAATCTTCAGTCTTGATTTTGGTAGGGGTAAGTATTTAAGTTATTGAAAAATAATTTTACATGCGTATTAATTGATTTTTTTTCTTCCTGTAAATCAGTTTAGTTTGTAATAAACTGTTGTCTCGTTATTTTCTGGGAATCCTGCAAGCGCTCTCACCCTAAGCAAAAGTGTGGGATTTCAATACCGGCTAAGGGCGCATTTCATCCTAATATGTGGGATCACATGCGTCAACGAAGTCCTAAAACGAACCTCCTGTCACGTATAAATTTTTCCCAATAGTTTCTACGCGTGTTCGAATTCAACAATAATCTGTCATTTTATTTAAAACAAGCATTAATAAAGTCAACAACAAAAGAACATCCACGCATTTCACAGACATTCAAAGTCATCAAGTTTTAATTTTTATTACTAAAATTGGCAAAATCAAAATCATTCCCCTTTAAACATGTTCTTATGCGGTAGGTTAGAGAGTGTATAACAGTAAACCAGCATTCTGGAGACCGTTAACATGGGCGAGCGCTACGTAGCGCTTTCCACGGGAGGCAATCCTTGCCTTCTATATTTAATTGAACGGGAGGTAACTGAATAAAAGCGCTCGGTAGCGCTTTGCTTAGGCAACGGACCCCTGAAAACTTGCAGATGCTTAAATAAAAGGATAGATGACGATTAACAAGTGTATTCGACGAATTAGTGTGCCTACAGTTATGAGCACAAGAGTATTATACTTTGAATAGCCTGTATTGAAACTTCCAAACTTATGCCTAGGGTGAGTGCGCTTGGAGAATTCATTGAAAATAATGAGACAACATGTTATTACAAACCAAACTGTGAATTATACGTAGGAAAGATCAATTAATACACAATTAAAATTATTTTACGTATACTTTATGTGCATTCAATGATAATTTCTCTTAGATTTTAGACATTTCAGATGTATCAACTATCCATCTCATTTTATATTTGGAATCTAGTACAGCGGCTAGTACATATGTATCATCAATTTTTCATGAACAAATTCAAAGTTGACAAAATTTTGTTATTGAATGTCATAGAGAGTTTATCAAGTTGATGTTCTTTTCCAATAGTCAATGGAATTCACTCAAGATTAAAACCGATCTATGTACAAGTCTTAAAATACCTGGCTTTTGATTATGGAAAAAAGTAGGGTAAACATGATATAAGCAATGTGTATGTGCATTCTTTATTTCTGTCTCATTTATGTACATGTTCATGCATAAAATGTACATCATTTCTAATCATAGGGGTCTGTATCGACTCACTGGTCTCTCAATCACTAGATATAGATTAACAGGGACGTAACTGGTATCAAAATTGCGACACCACCAACTTTACAAACAGTATTGTAACTTTTCCAAAAAGGCAATTAATCACATACTGTTTTCTCCAGTAGCAAGCTTATACATTTATCTTCGAGATACAACCAATCTTATGTCAAAATATATCGCACTCGAGCCGTTACAAATGCATACATGTTGAAAATATTCTGAAAAATAAAAACAGGACAAAAATGTGGACAGGCCCTTACCATACTATAGGGCTCTTCACACAGGAGTGTCGACAAAAACAATGCCATGGTTGGATGAGCGTATAATAACTAAAACTATAACCAAAATATCACCTCTGAAAAGTAACACAAGCGCTAGTGCGGTCATTCTATCATTTTGAAATCTAAAAATGTTCATCGGACTTCCATTTTGAGTCACGTGACGTAATGTCGAATACCCGATGATACAAGCCATTTTATTGGACACGCTTTGGTGGAACATGTGACGTCACAAACCATACCTTGGGACATTAGGAAATTCGATCGAGGGTTGATCAACAAATATGCGGAAAAGTTACTAATTTAGTACTGTAGGCCTATCTACTTTATTCGTCATTGGAAGTCTATGAAACGTTCTAAATATATAGGTACCCTTTCTTTAACCATATATTCTTATTATTAACCAAAGTCCGAATAGACATGACCCCCTGTGGTAACTTCGTTCGACGCCTTACAGCTTAATGTTTCCAACGTTGCGTGTCGCAAACTGTTTTACAAGTACCAATCGTGCGTTTGTAGCGTCATGTTTTGATAACGGGTTGGTTTTGATCGTGCATTGATATATACATTTGTAGTTGTATATATATATGGTATCAATATACATGTAGTAAAGTACAGAGAATTTAACTTGATCCTATTCTATTAGCATAAATTAACAGATGATATATTGTCTATATGTAAAATGAACAAATGTACTGCATCCAGCGGGGATTTCCCATCAGGTTTTTTTGATAATCTGATCGAAGAAAAAAATGACTTTGGAATTTGTTTGCTCTACAACAGAGACTATAGATCTAGCCTCTGGCTGCCAGGCAGCACCACATAGAAAACCAGGCGAACAAATACTTCGAAAAGAGTGTTTTCCAATCTAAGAGACGGGTTGCACAGATATTCCCTATAAATAGTTATTATAGTTTTACTATCGTCTTTTATTTGCTATTTATCATATGTTTGACGTCGCGGCAGCGTAATAAAGCCATTATTTATTTTTTGATAATACACTTGTGTAATAAAGTTTTGACGTGACGTCACTCAAAGTATAGGCGATGTCGTCAAAGTTGCGCGTTTATTATAGTGAAAATAAGTAGCTATACATATGATAAAAAGAACATTATATTTGTGACTTTCCACATTGAATTTATTAAACTCGTTGAATAAAATCGATAAAACGCTCGACAGAGCCTCACATTTTATTATTTTATTAAACTCGTTTAATATTTTCAATATGAAAAGACACTCATGTAATATCCTCTATAAATATTTCAATTCGACATAATTTTATTCACAAGTTGGCGCGCTAGGTCGTGCGACGACGTCGCGTTAACGTGCGACGACGTCGCGTTAAATGATGTGACGTCAATTCCGACGTCGCCATATTGTTTTATTTACGTTGGATTAAATAAGATATGTATTTTTTTCAATAATTTTCATGATTTGAATCAGGCTTAACGTTATGAAAGAATATGTTAGGACTCAAAAGTTTCGCAATTTGAATACTTTCAACCATTCACTTCTTTCGACTCCGCAATTTTCTAAACCGGAAATAACTTTTTCTAAAACGATTAGTACCGATTCAAAACTCTGAAGAACATAGGCACGTGCGTGTTACTGGTATGGGTATTTACAATTTGTTCGCAGAAATTCATAAATTCAACGCAAGAACTTGTTATATATTCAAGTTAGACAGATAAGCTGTCTGCAAGTGGCTGCTTTAAATTCTGACGGTCCAGCCACTACAGACAGACACTAACTAGACCTAAACACGGTCGGAGATTGCGCACATTTTTTTAGCGCACTTTCAGCTCTTAAAAAATATATGAAAACGTCAAACCACTATGAAATATATAGCATGTATACGAAGAATGAACCTTTATCTCGCGATAGACACCGATAACATTTTAAAAAATGCACAGCAACGTGTCCATCCGATAACTTGAACACGACTATATCGCAATTATGACCTCAATTTCAGCCATAGTTCTTATTGTTATTGTTTGCGTCAAACGTCATTCGCTTATCGACCAATCAGAATACTCAGAAATTGGCGCGCTCGATTTCTAACAAACGGACACAGCAAAAAAATTAATCGAGTCGAACCTTAAAATGAGCTCGATTAAAGCTAAAACACAGAAAATTAACGAACATTTGTAGTGGAATTAAGATGATTTTGTTAGAAAACGACAAACAAACAAAAAACACCATGAGTGATAGCTTTTTAGGCTCGTTTTAACGATTCGAATAATGTTCGGGTCGAATCCGGTCAGTACGGATAACGGTCTTTAAACTTGCGCTGTTTACATGAGATTTACGGACACGGTGCGCGCTGGTTTATTTATTGTTTTTCTGATTATAACGGCCAATTATACTAGGTATTCGACGGGTTTCGTGTTCTTTTATTGTATTTAACATGTACAGAGCCGAAAAATGACAGAATTTGGCTTAAAATGCTAATTTCATGAACATTTAAAATGCACCGGATTTTGGGCACTTATGGTTTCGACGCTTATACGGGCATCCCTGTATAGATTGCGTCGAAATGGTTTGACTAATATTCAAGTATACAGTAAAGGTAAGGATCAGACCCAATTCTCAGTGCTGTACTCCTTATTACACATGACGTGAATTTTTAAATAAAATAATCCAAATACAGAAACGTTTTAAGTTGTTTGTTTGTTAGTGTTAAAATGAACGTTTTTTACAGTTCATTATTTATAATAAGCCAATATATCATATGTTTAAACAACATTGGTCACTTAACAATAATTTATGAGCATTTTCCTTTTTATGTGTGGATCATCCCTCATGTACATTTAACGTGTGCTTCTTAAGGTGAAATAGACCCTTTTCGATAAAAATCGTCTATCACGCGGATTTTGATCATATCTTGTATACATATAGTATCAAGTGTTGGCTTTGTGTTTCGGATGGATTTAGGGAGCAATTGCGCAGTCCTGGGTGAATAATAGCGTCACCTAGCGGGACGTATGTTTTGCGGGATTTTCGACGTTACTGCTCTTATTTTGTGGTCAATATTTACGTCATTAAAAAGAGAAAAATATCTTCGTGTAGGGAAATGAATGCTCCGTCATATGGAGCAATTTATATAAGGAAATGTTGAAGATGATGGGCGTAACGCTTTAATTACTGCGACGCACGCTGAGTAGTGACGGCGTCAAATTCGCGACATTTCTTTCATTTATACGCACATAGCAAGAAAACGGGACGATCAAAGTTTTTTAAATTTTCGTATGATATTATTTAAAGTATCTTCTTTGATTTAGTGAAATAAAAAATGGGGTGTTCTCGAGTCCGTTTTCGCGCTATTTTCAATCTTAGTTTTTGAGTTGGAGTAAAAGTACGCAACGTTAACGTTAGAACGCCGAGTTTTGATGACGATCCATGCGCGTTCGTTTGTCCATTGTAGGATATTACGATCACTCAAACTTGTATGCAATAATAATATACCAGAATTATATAGCTCCCTGTCCATGCGACTCACACATTCAACGGCTCTTTACATACAGGTACCTCCCCTAGCTAGCATGATCTGACCAGAGGGAAAAACTGAGAAGAAGCATCCGAAGTGAATGAGAGAGACATTAGATACAGTCATGTCTAGTTCTGCAGAAGTGCGCCTAGCATTATCATGTCTGGTGCTGCAGGAGTGCGCCTAGCACTATCATGTCTGGTGCTGCAGGGGTGCGCCTAGCACTATCATGTCTGGTGCTGCAGGAGTGCGCCTAGCACTATCATGTCTGGTGCTGCAGGGTGCGCCTAGCACTATCATGTCTGGTTCTGCAGGAGTGCGCCTAGCACTATCATGTCTGGTGCGGCAGGAGTGCGCCTAGCACTATCATGTCTGGTTCTGCAGGAGTGCGCATAGCACTATCATGTCTTGTACTGCAGGAGTGCGCCTAGCACTATCATGTCTGGCGCTGAAGGATTTTCATTTCATTTCAAATAGACAGCGAGGTTCTTTAAAGTTTCCGGTGTGTAACACCGATATACCTGTAGCTTCATGACACATGTAACCATTTTGTACATTACAGACAGACATAGCGGGAAATACTACGAATATAATTTCAGAAATACCCAGATGCCATGTCGGGGATTAAACCCTCCACCGCTGGATTGACAGTCCAATGCGTAATCGCTGAGCTGTCGCCGCTGATTGATATATTGTAGTCGAAACGCAATGTTTCCGATTAAATGTCTGCCATGAATTTCGCTTGACGCGATGACTGACTTTTGGGCAATCTTATACTCCAGTAGTCTACTTTAATTTGTTTACTGTTCTTAAATCAGCATCGCACCTAGTTTGAAATGTAATGACCAGGTGGAGCTCGTGTGCTCGTTTTGCATGTCATTATGTAATCATAAAACGATACAGAATAATCATAAAATAAACATATATCGTTCACTAATGGCCAACACAGTTTTTAGTTCATTTTATTCTTCAGGTTAAACGTACGTAGTCGGATATAGTCTGTTTTCACACTTCCTAATCAAGCCTTCATACGTTAAACTGTGAAGTTTGAAATATCATGATTGATTGGGAATAAAGATTTAAAATACATTCATGTTAGGCTGTATTCATGGGCGTAGGAGAAGGGGGGGCCAGGGGGGGCCAGGCCCCCCCAATGTTAGGACAAGGGGGGCCAACATATCGTTTGGCCCCCCCCAATAATTCAGACCATATTCATAATTTTCCGCCTAAAATAGTCTTGTAATAGGTAATTTGCCTTTTATCCTTGGTTAAAAAGTATAAAATGTGAATTTTCGTGCTCGCTTCGCTTGCAAAATGATTTCAATCTATGAAATATATTATCACCTGATCACGTTACTGTTGCAATGAGCTACAAGGACTACAGAAATACAATGTAAGATAAAGTTCGCACCAGCTCCTATATTGCTTTTAAACTTTGTCATTACTATGTTAAATTTTCTTACTTATCCACTAAAACTCTCAGAATTCAGGCATCTGTTCAATAATAAGTAAAAATATTTACAAAATAAGGACTTAATTTTGATTGATCTTACCTAAATATCATCTCAGAACGCACCAGATTAATCCAATGTTTTAAAATATTTCCCGGGGGAGCATGCCCCCGTACCCCCCTACTTACAATACTAGTATATGATAGGGTTCAATTTTTGTACCCGATATTTTGACAAGCAAACAACTAAGTAGATATACCTTACCTTAGTGAATAATATAAACATAAACTTTCACCATAGCTTATTAACACTGAATGTAACCCCCCCATTTTAAAAAAAAAATTCGCCCCCCCCCCCTTTCCCAAATAGTTGGCCCCCCCCCCCCCAATGTTGAAGACGCTCCTACGCCCATGGTATTGCACTGCCAATTTAACCAAGAATAACGAGTGTTTAGTGGTTATTTTCATCAAGTTGATTAACGGCATATATTATATACCTGGTGATCGCTGACGCTGGCAGTTATCGGTTGTGAGTGGCCCTTTATGTCTGTAAATGACGAACTGGTGTGTTGGGGGTGGGGGCAATAAGCACTCCATTTATTATCATGAAGTTAAGAAACGAATAGTTTTTAGCATTCTATAGAATATGTAAGGTCGAAACGCAGAAATTCAAATTACTTGACAGGGAACTTATTCATTGTTTTGTTTGTACAAAAATGTATGTTATTTGTATGTTACAAATTTTATTTGACTATTTTTCGTGAATGAACATAAGACATAATGTCGTAAAACATTGTAATGCCCCGATAATTACTATACATGTGCAGTCGAACATATGATCTTGGTATTAATCTTCTAAGCATTCAATGTTGATTAACATTACCTGTATTTTATAAATAAAACAGTTAGGTTATTTAAACAGTCATAGAGTATACGGTATTACAGCTATTTATGGGCTGCTTAAAACAGTTCGGCAATACGTGCTCATGTAGCATCACGTATATCATGTAACATATTATTACATGCTAAGTTGTTTGGTCTTCTAAATGTATTCTAAATATTATAACTACATGGTTATCATTGCAAGCTGTGCTATATATTATTATCCTCGGCCTAGAGGCCGAGGGGTATATTCGATTGCCAAAAGAAAATTGACTATGGAGGAGCACGTGACCACATGTCAATGCCTGATTGGCTAATGTGTCAGTCTGACTTAAGGTGAGTCTAGACAGTACATTTTGGTTTAAAAATGTACTGTGTAGTTACATGTAGTATACTTCTACCACACAGTTTCTGGAAATGTACCATCTAGACACATCTGCTGTAAATGGTCTCAATGTTTGAATCACAACATGGGGTCTGCTTTGTTATTATTGATGTAGAATGTTTGAAAATGGTTAGGCCAAAATAATTTATGGAGTGTTTCCACGTTGATTAGGTAGGATTAACCGGTACTCTAACCAACAAGCAGTTTCAGCCATATACACATAGAGGAAATCATGGTGTGCACGAATTATCGATAAAATACAGCTACGACTGACAACTGCAAATAAGCTGTTCGGTGAAAAATGTAGTGCTATTGTTACTACGTCTATTTGTAATATCCAAGGCGGATTATTGGCTATATTAGAATCGAATTTATAAACATGTCCCTGTGTTTTATCTAAAATTAAGCTTGTTCAGGTGCGCATCTAAACTAGTTACTGTGATTTATTCTACGATAAAGCACATGTACACATTCATTATTTCTTCAGTAAAGTTACTGTTGTAAATACTGGTCTGGCCGAGGAAAACTATTTGACTTGTATCTTACCTTTTTTACTAATTCACATTTATACATATACACTAATTCAGAATTTGTAAGGTGTGTACTGGGATACCCTCGACCCAGGCACACCTATTGACGAGGATAATAAACAATCACTCAACCTCAAAAAAAACAACGAAGTTTAAGCTAACCATTATTTCATAATAGGCAAATATTTCTTAATACAATTGTACAACCATTTTAAAGTGATTAAAACGACGATATGTAGTGTGATATGTTTTCTTTTGTTATAGTTACAATTAGCAAAGATCGGATTTCTGATTGTTTTGCTGCTGTTTAGAAGCACGAACAAAAGAGGTTTAATCTAAATAGACAATTCAGCTTACATGATATATTAAGATTGGGAGAAGAGCCAATTAAAGTTTCGTCTGAAGACACAACATATGTTGAACTTCTTTTTATTGCAATATCTTAATTATAGTATATGTTTTTAGTATATATGTCCAATTTGCACGTCAATAGTGGTTAATACGAAAAGAAACGAAATGATCATACGTATCCGAGGTGGATTTAAATGTAAAAAAAAAGTTGTTTGGTCTTAATGACATCATCTTACGTCTTCCGGACCACAGATAATTATGCAACCAGGCCTAGCATAATACCAATAAGATGAGACGCAAGTACGCGTAAATTCTTTATGTACATGTATAATTAGATTTACGATGTACACATGTAGTTGTTATCAATAACATTTCATATAAAATCAAAGCGCTGACAGGCATCAGTTGTTCGAATGAATACCATTCTGATCACCTCGGCCTGTATGCATTCAATTATTTACCGGAGACAAACGGAAATGTCCGAGCTTTCATGCTTTGGATGCTGATCGAATTTATTCCGGTTTACATGTAACATCGGATACTACCGTCTGATTAATCTAACCTAATCAGCTACGTGTATGTGTAACAATTTATATAGAGTGATGCTCGGAGTTATGGATATTTCGCGTACCGCTCGTTGAGAGTAGCTAGATTGATCACGCACGGAACTATGACCTCGATATAATTAGAAATACTGGGTCTGTACCACAGTATATGATTACGTAACAGTTTATGCCAACGAAAAAGGTACGAAAGGCAGTTATCAGAAGTGGCAATTGCTTTGTAAATACAAAGAAATACTGGAAATAGGTTTAAATTATTTATTGGGATATCCAACTGTCCTATAGATTTAGAAATATGAAATAGCTTTGGAGTATTTATATGCTGCAATTGATGGAACTATTTTGCATGACGGTTTACATCCGTGTCGGTAGTTATGCAATACCTGTTGACCGGTTTACTATTGCAAAGGTGGCGCTACCTAGCGGCGGTGTAAGAATAAAAGTAGTTTCATCAACTAAAGTATAGTCGATTGTAGAAGCGGGTTGTACGGTGTGTTAACGGTGCGTAGTTTTACTCCCGACTAGATAACTTAGATTGAAAAAAGCGCGAAAACGGACTCGAGAACACCCTGTTTTTTATTTCACTAAATCAAAGAAGATACTTTAAATAATATCATACAAAAATTTAAAAAACTTTGACCGTGCCGTTTTCTTGCTATGTGCGTATAAATGAAAGAAATGTCGCGAATTTGACGCCGTCACTACTCAGCGTGCGACACAGTAATTTAAGCGTTACGTACATCATATCCAATATTTCTTTCTATAAATTGCACATTATGAAGCAGCATTCAATTCCCTACACGAATATATGTTTCACTTTTCTATGACGAAAGTATTGACCACAAAAAATGACCAAAAACGTCGAAAATCCCACAAGAAATACGTCCCGCTAGGTGGCGCTTTTTATCACTAGGAACGTGAAATTTCTCCATTAAACCACCAAAAACAGAAGGCCAACACTTGATACTATATGTACGCAAAATATCATCAACATCCGAGTTACGGGCGATTTTTGTCGAAAAGGGTCTATTCCACCTTAAAATGGGGAGTAGACTCATTCAGTCATTGATTAGTTTAAAACCTTTAACTGCTGCACGCTTTTCAGTGGTATATAGTAATTTTACAACCAATCTACATTCCTTGCTTACTCACTTGGATCAGAACACGAGTTTTTCGTGCACAACTTGTAGACCGATATAGTTCGATTTCGAGCATTGAGCCGTGACTGCACTTTTAAAGTTTTAACCATTAATCGATATAGGTTGGTATAGGTTAAATGGAAAATATAAGTAATATAATTAAGGCCAAATATTCCATGTGTCTGAATGGTCGTGACGGTATTACGCTTGATACATTGTAAAATAACTTTTGTCTGACCAGGGCAAGTTCGAATCTCACCAAAAAAATAGTTTTCTTTTTTTAATTTATATTTACACATTTTTTAATTTATAAATGCACATAACTTGCAATATCCGTGTTATAACAGTATGTGACAAGCCATATGTGTTACATGCTTCAAAATATTTTTAGATCTTGCACACATGTGTATTGTAGAATGTTTTGACGGCAAATCAACGTAATACAGGTTGTCAGTAAACTCTGAATATGCAAACGATCCCTATAAGTGATAATGAAAAATAAATTGAATCAACACATTTTTATGGATTAATTAAAAAAAAGAAACTACTCTTTAAATAACATAAAATAATGAATTAAAAATATCAGCGAATTGGGAATTTGAACCACGAACTTCTGGTTAGAAATCCTGAACGTTGCCGACTGCACTAAACTGTAATTCGATTACAAACAGATATATGTAAGAATCACATCATTATATAATGATATGCGAACGTAAAAAACTATGGTCTACCCGCCAAAATGGACTAGTCCGATAGGTCATGGCTCAGAGTTCAAAATTGAACTATACGTAGTATTTTTATTTACAAACTACTTGATCCCGGTTGTGCATCCAATACGTATTACCTGCGCTAGAATATCGAGAACTAGTATATCTGTTTGCAGTGGTCACATGTTCGAAAGTTTACAAACATGGAAGTCCGATGAACATTTTTAGATTTCAAAATGATAGAATGACCGCACCAGCGCTTGTGTTACTTTTCAGAGGTGATATTTTGGTTATAATTTTAGTTATTATACGCTCATCCAACCATGGCATTGTTTTTGTCGACACTCCTGTGTGAAGAGCCCTATAGTATGGTAAGGGCCTGTCCACATTTTTGTCCTGTTTTTATTTTTCAGTATATTTTCAACATGTATGCATTTGTAACGGCTCGAGTGCGATATATTTTGACATAAGATTGGTTGTATCTCGAAGATAAATGTATAAGCTTGCTACTGGAGAAAACAGTATGTGATTAATTGCCTTTTTGGAAAAGTTACAAGACTGTTTGTAAAGTTGGTGGTGTCGCAATTTTGATACCAGTTACGTCCCTGTTAATCTATATCTAGTGATTGAGAACCAGTGAGTCGATACAGACCCCTATGTTTCTAATGTCATAACCGTTCATATTTGAACTATAACAGACAGTTGGCACTTATAATAAACTCAATAAAGCACCAACAGTAATACAATATCATATTACAAATCAAATCTTCACATAAATGAAACTAAGAGATTGCCGTTAATGCGTTGTTATTTTTTTATTGATGTAAGAAACTGAAATTTGTAAATAGGCACAAATGCGCTTATTTAAGTACACCTTTAAATATCTCTTATCTCCCCGGTCAGATCTAACAGCAGTCTCTTAGATGGAAGTAAAAATATACAACATTATTAACATTAAAATACTACACATGAAAAAATATATAAGAAACATGCAATAAAAAATCTATCAAGATCCATCGAAATCTGTATGTGCAGATCATTGTTTTTTCTAGAACAATTGTGTGACATTGAACCCACATCCCCCTTTTTTACACTTACAATACAAATCTTTGCCTCAGGCAACAGACATGCAGCTATGGGCATAAAATGAGTTGTACACACTACAAGAGGGCCAAAAGGGCCATAGGTCGCTCACCTGTCCTAGTAGTTCATGCACCCCTAATGGTAGCCTCTATTCCATGCACAAGGTTTTCATATTGTCTTATGCTTTAAAATTTACATCTCATTTAGACCCAATGACATATTGAAGTGATTTGACTTTGTGACCCAGTTTTTGAACCCGGATGACCCAATATCAAACTTGACCTAGATTTTGTTGAGATGATCATTGTGACCAAGTTTCAGAAAAATTAGGCCAAAATTGTGACCTCTAGTTACTACACAATGGTTTTCTATGATTTGACCTTGTGACCTTGTTTTTGACCCCGGATGACCCAATATCGAACCTGACCTAGATTTTCTTGAGATGATCATTGTGACTAAGTGTCATAAAGATTAGTCCAAAATTGTGACCTCTAGTGACTACACAAGGGTTTTCTATGATCTGACCTTGTGACCTAGTTTTTGACCCCGAATGACCCAATATCGAACTTTACCTAGATTTTGTTGAGATGATCAATGTGACCAACTTTCATAATGATTAAGCTAAAACTGTGACCTCTAGTGTCTACACAAGAAATTGTGGACGGACGGACGACGGACGGACGGACGGACGGACGGACGAAGAGTGATCACAAAAGCTCGCTCTGTCACTTTGTGACAGGTGAGCTAAAATAGGTGAGAATTTTCAAACTGTATCATGATTAAAGTGTTATAATCTTATAACACACCGACATGTGATAAACATAATGTGAAATTTGTTACATGTATATACAAATATTTCATTGCACACTTACATTCATTGTGTATGTGATGTATATTGACCTAATAAATATTAAATAAATAAAGAATTCATAACTGATTATTCACAGAAAAATAGATTTAATTCTATTCAGTTTTAGTAGTTACAAGCATTATGTTTTTGTTAATGCTGAAAACATATTTTCTGCTGATCATTCTCATATAGAAACACAAAGTAATCATAAAGTAATCGTAAAGTTATCGTAAAGTTATCATGATTACAGCCTTCTTTTCATCAATAATCGATTAAATTATTATTAATCCTGATGATTACTTTAAGATGCTTGATCGGTAAAATGCGCATGCGTCATTTGCCATAGTACGTTATGTGCCTTATAAATGTAAAAATGTGTCAAAATAATCTAAAATAAATCAAATTGAACAGTTTTGATAAGTATTATGCAATAATATTAGAAATTACTAATCGAAATGACGGTTTCAATTCCGAAAAAAATATTACATTACAAAATAGGTGGGTTGGGTTAAAAAAGAAATATTGCTATTTATGCCAAATGACTTTTTTGGGAGTCAGGTTCGTTTGGTAATGTTTGTTTATTGTGTGTTGATGTGTTTTCGCGATATTTACATGTTCAATAAATTTTATTTTAAGCCTTTTCATTTATTTTCTCAGCATTTTAGCCATATTTAACTAAAAAATCAAATGCGAAAAAGATACCTCGGTGACATATATTTTTTATTGCATAATTTTGAAGATCTATGTCCCTAGACTTATTTAACGAAATATTAAAAAAAGTTTAAGGTTGCGATTCAATGATTTTATTACTTTTTTAAATATTCTGTACACACAATGTAACATGTAAACAATTAAGTAAATAATTAAAATACCATAAAACAACATGAGAAGTACATACATATTTCAATATACGATTGGTAAAAGTTAAACAAATTTGAATAAAACAACGAGGAAATACAATTTCTGAATGACAATGGTAATGTATATTGTGTGACGTAGATTAGTCTGGATAATAAAGTCAGCAATACACAATTATACGAGCACGCATACGTATTCAAACAAGTACAAAATTATTGACGGAAAGACAATGGAACTACAAATGTATAACTAACGATGTCAATGTAAATCTACAAAAGGGTCTTCAATATTTACTCTTTCAAGTTCAACAGATTGTGGTTGTTTTTCGTACACAGCAACCGCCGTTGTATGTTTTCCCAACACATCATGTAATTCCTTATACGAAAGTGTTTTCATTAATATATTTAGATAATGGAGCCTATGTGTATTCAAAATAAAATTATGTTGTGCAGGTAATGTGTTTGTATCAGACCCTGTCAACCGATATACTGCCAATCTTGACCGCATGAACTGATACTCGTAAGGTACATTAGTAATATTGTTTTTATTAAATTGCAAAAAGTAAGTGATAACTAACTCCCTTGTCAACGTATGTGCCTCAGACAATGTGTAGTAGACCGACGAATGGAATGCTTCGAATGTCCATTTTTGATATCGCATACAAAATTTATTCTCCGCTACACTGATCATTCGTTTCATTGATACTTCAATCAGTCTTTCCAATTTGCTTAGTTTTACAATACCTGGAAACTGACCAATGGTTTTTAAGACAAAAAACTCCCTAAAACTACTTTGCAGTCTTACAATTTTGTCGTAACATCTAAAACACATTCGTACGAACTTTTCACATTTCGGAATGGAATTGAAACTAGCATAAAGGCCAAAATAGTCCGTACATGTTTTCAATTCATATAAGTTCACTCCTACCCGTTGTAAAATATCAGAGGATCTTTGCAAGAACTGTTGCTTTGACTGTGATAGTTGGCGCAGGATGACATAAATGCAACTATACCAGGATCCAAAGAGTCTTCTATCAGGTCCGTGCAATGTAATACATGATGAATAATTCCTTAAAGGAAAGTCACATAGTAACGATACAATAAGAAATTCTTCGGCATAATTATCTGGCAAAGACATTGCCAGTTTGCTTGATAAAAACGACACAACGGCGTTTTTATTGAACGTCTGTGCTAGATACAAAGGCGTTAATCGGTCAGCGTTATAGCATGCTAATATGTCCCAAGAAAACATTTTGACTAGTCGTTTTAGCGTCTGAAGCATTCCATTAGCAGACAAAATATGGACTAGGGATAAGCCAGACGTTCCATTTTTGCAGAAGTCAGTAGACATTAATGTTTTCTCACTCAATTTCAAAACCTCTGTCAAAAAGACATCGGTACAACCGGCTTGAGAATTATATTGCATAGAGCACCCAAAAAAATTTGCATCATGAGTTCTACGCTTAGCAGTCAAAGCTGCCAGAAATATTCCTTTCACGTCAATAGATGGACTTGTAATCTTTATACCATAACTAATAAGGCTTCTTGCTATTTGTATATTACCGGCATTTACAGCATGGTAAACTATGTTGTACCCATGTTTGTCGTTGCAATGCAAGTGACCTGAATGCTTTGGAGAGCGAAACACTTTTCCATACGCAATTGAAACATAGTCGTTTGTCAGACTGAATAATGTGTTTTGATAATTAAAATTACGTACTATGTATAGCAACGGGGAATTTATTGCCATGGTTTTGGACTTGCAGTAACGAAATACAGATGGTACAAAACGAGCTAGTGTTAACTGGTTATATCTTACTAGTAATGAATCACTGTGACGTAAAAGAAGATTCCGCATTAGTTGCATATCAAGATATTCAAGATGATTATTTATAACTACTACAAAGAGATAAACACTTTTTGACCAAATATGAGATAGATGTGGTTCAAGCAACTCTTTGAATTCAGATTTGGTCATTTGCTCTATAACATGAAGGAGAGAAAGTTCCCAAGCTGACATAAAGGTTGCATATTGCTCCCAATCTGTTATACATTGCGTATAAAAAAGCTCAAAATAAAAACAGTTGGTAACATCATAAGGTTCGATTAGAAAATAAATATCCTGGGTATACATTTCTAAAGCTAACCCGACCGGTCTGTGACCGAATATATCGATCTGTAACAACATGGTTTTGACTGCAGATCTTTGAGCGCTATATAGATAATGTATTATTTCAAAATAACCATTTTGTAGAGCATAATGAAGAATGTTTCTTTGTAAATTGGTCCGTGCCATTAAATCGTGTTTCTGAATTTGTATCAAATGTTGGAACAGTACTTTCAATGCAACATGCAAAGAATAGAACATATCGGCAGTTCGTGCGTTATCTACGTATGATACTACATAATGTAGTGTGCTCATATTCTGATTATCTCTTCCATCGGGTATTCGGTTTAGAATAGTATCGTCTCTTGTGCAAGTGGACGCTAGTATACCATTTCTGGCAGATATGTGATATATTGTACTACCATCACCGGCTTTTGCATCTTCATATGAAAAACCTAAATATTTGTAATGTTTCAGAACAATAAAATTGATTTTCTCGGCCGCATAATGAACTGGTAGAAACCCATCTTTATCAGCCTCATTCCAGTCTCTCACAAGATCATGCTGGACGATGTACGTCAACATATTTGGCAAGTTACATAAGGCTACCACATGACCTAGTCCTGCACCTTCAGGACAGTTGTTACGATCAAGCATGCCTCGTATATATGTCAACGATGATTTACGCAGATAGAAAGGCACAGCTTGGCATTTATCGGTTATCAAATTACTTGTAACAAATGGTAAAAGTTCGGAGCGGTTAAATGCGACGCTAGCTAATGCTGCAGTAAACCCAAAGCTATCTGCACATTCAAGAGAATTAGGAAATGTTTTAATCAGGTACTGAGCTGTTTGGATAGATCCCTGTCTTATTCCAGCCAACAAAGGATCAAACTTATAAACCTGCCACCATTTATCAAGCGGATGTATCAAGTATGGCAAAAATGACTCAGATGGAAACATTACCCATTTGAGTTGAAATAAATCTTTTCTTTTGTCTTTGGTAATGACTTTCAACGCGGACAAAGCTAGATTATCTGAGATACACATAAACCTAACACCTTTTGAGACAAGCCATTTTACAATATGTAAATGGTTGTTCTTAGATGAGTAATACAGACAATCTCTTCCGAAAGATTTAGGATACATGTCAAATAGTTCGTGTATTATAGTTAGATGACCATTTTCGCATGCTACCAAACCAGGTTGTAAACCTAACGCATTTCTTACAAACACCAAATTTCGATTTTGCTTTATCAAGTATTTAACGATGTCGATGTGACCATGCTGAGATGCGATATGCAACAACGTATATCCTGAAAAATAAACTTGTTTTATAGAAGTGATTTTAAATTCTGCCTCATTTTCCTGAATACGAAATTCACTTTTGACTTGAAAGTTAATATTTGCCCCCATTTTATGTAGAAGTTCTAATTGATCAACGTGTCCTTTCGATGCTGCAACAAAAACAGGGGTGACACCACCTTCATTGAAGCTGTCCAGAATGCTTGTGTGTTTCAACAGTAATTTCAGAGGGTTTACGTCTGACGTTTGCCATATTATCTTATGCAGAAGAGATTTGCCTTCGAAAATATTGTTGTTGAAATTAGAAGACTCAAATAATTCAGCTAGTGTATAATCTTCGGAGTAACTTACATGAATGACCAAATCAACTAGATCATTGTGACTCAACTTGGATGTCATACTTAATAAATACTGAGATGTAAGAGAATGCCCCCTCTCTAGCGATATTCTATAATTCAAATTTCGTTCACTGACCAGCCAGTGAAAAAGAGCTTGGTGCGCTAACCGCACGTTTTTATCTACATTTAGAAAAAAAGAAAGAGAGTGAAAGTGTTTGTCAAATTCATCAGTGTTGAGAGTTACATTGCTCGATGCTAAAATCTGATATATGTAAGGCTTTCCCATAGGGTTAGCAGCGGAACATATGATTTCTAAAATCATGCGGGGTATCGTATATGATTCAATATTGGTGTAAATTCTATCAAAGTTTATTTCATACACATCTTCCAGATCAACCGGTAACGTAGGAATTTGTCCGGTATTACTATTCGCTATTAACCACTTTACTGCTTGTACAACATAAACAAAGTTACCATCGCTGTAGTTAACAAGATCGTTGACAAGATCCTGGTTAAATGCAGACTTTCGTAGATGTTGCTGAATGTAATCCGTAATATCCTTGATATTTCTTGCATCATTGGCTAAAAGATAATACATTTCTAATCGCTTAAGGTGCATCAAAGACGTTGTGTTCCTGGATGTAACCAAAAACTTCAGGAACTTTGGAATATGCATAGAACGACTTAATAGTAACTGAAGAATATCATTTTTGTCAAATGATTCACACTCGTCGAGCGCGTCTATAACTATTACCCATGGTGCATTTCCAATGTCCTCTATTTCATTTAAAGGAATTGAGACCCCTTGGTCGAAGCAAGCCACATAATCTCTCGAACATTCTTCAGCATTGTACAGAATGGAGCTTTTAGGTAACATTGAAATTTTGTTGCCGTATTCTGGGCTTCTACGCGCCAAAAATCCAACAAGTCTTCTAATAAAACGTTCAGGCGCATGTGTGCTCCTAACATCAAATTTACATACATGGAAACCCACTATATGCTTCCTTATAACGTTAGCTTGACTGTACCGATCTGGACATAGCATATGTGAAACGAGAGCCGACTTACCATAGCCCATGTCAGCAACAAGCGCTATGATACTCTTCCGATTGTCACTAGAATTTTTCAAAATGCTCTCTCTAATTTCATCAAAAAGCCACTCGCGCCCAACCAGTGCCTTATGTTCATTGAGATATCCAAGTAATGGCATGTCTTGTTCGAATGGATGAACGAAGTCTTCGGATAAACATCCCACTGTAAAAAAATACTAAAAATAAATGTTTGAAACAATCATACTAGCTGTGTGCTCAATGGTTAGTAGAAAATGTATTTCAACTGGCGTTGACTGTTTAAGATTGCCCTGTCGCTGAGAATTTAAAGTCTAATATTTCTTCAGATATCTTAGTTCTCTTACATGAACATATCTAACGACAAGCCGGTGGACCATCCGCAGAGATATAACTGTTGTACAGAAAAACAACATTTGGGATGGGTGGGAAGTTTTAGTATACTTGCTATCAAAGGTTAATGACGTGTAGTGACGACCTAATGCAGTAATACAAATCTTAGTAACATACGTGTTACATTCCTAGGTGGATGGTATCCAACCACCTTTAGGTAAATCAATGCTCATTTACTTCTCTACGGGTAAACAACAAGTGAAAATATACAAACCAGTCAGTTGCGAACTGTTTTCCTCAGCCGTAAACGTCATTCATATCGACAGATTCGCAAAACAAATAAAGTTGGTGCATATTAGGGTCTTTAATGTTTATGCAATGTAATGGAAATGATAAGATTCGCAGACGTCTTAAATGATAAATATTGAAAATGAGTATATTTCCTTACCTTTCTGGTGAATTTCATAAAAGGGTAACATCACTGAACTAAGCAGACCAATCAAGACTAGAACCATAAGTATGTAGTACTTCTCAAATGTCGTCCAAGTAAAACTTAATCCCGCAAATGCCCGATTCAGAACTGACATTAGAATAGTATCGTCACGTGGCGGATTGTTGTTCGCTAGCTGTCCACGTCTTATCTCCGTAAGACAATGTTCAATGTTTCTTAACTGCCGATCATTTGCATCTTTTATCTTATTTAGTTCCTCAATACACTCACTGCTATCTATATGAGCTTGTACATCACCATCCTTCAATATATCTTTGAAAGCATCGAATGCCAGCAACTTTTCCCGGTCGGTTGCACGTTGTTCAGAATTGTGAGCATATTTATTATTTCTTACATCTTTTAATCTTTTTATAGTCCATTTATTTATTGTGCACGATTGTAAGTTCATCCAAATATGGCATGCTGTACTAACATCTTTGAAATCACGAATAGTCCATCCATTTGGAAGATACACTTCAGCAATGTTTCTATAACATGTCGGCCAATCTGATGAATTCATATTACCCCATGTGATATTATGTTTTGACGATCGGGTTTTACATAACTCTTTTCTCCAACTCTCACACGTGTCACACCATCTGAAATGAAATAAAGCATGATAAATATTGATATGTTATTACGTCATATATAGTCCGTTTAATCAGCTCTGTCACTTGTAGATACAAACATTGCAATATTATTACATTGTATTTTATTGTTTTAAACATTTCGATTGGAGAAAAAAAGCAGACCAATACAGTGTTCCCTCTCTTTAGCAACATCTTGCGGAGACGAGCGGAGCGTTTGTTGTAGAGAGGGAGTTGTTGTGGAGAGGGAATGGTTTGATGTGAGATGTGTGGTCATATAAAATTAATATAAGTATGATGTAGGTATTTTGTTTGTGATTTCAATACATTAAATTAGTATTATCACACAATATCAATTTGAGAAACAATTATTTCTTGATTTTGAAAGATATTTAACAGAACTAATGCTATTGTGTGATTATATTAATTCATTGTTTATACATTTGTACTTGATTTTCTGTTTTTCGCCATCCTCAAACATCAGTGTTGTGCTTTTCAAGCAGGGTTTTCATCATTAATAACAGATTGACAGGTAAAACAACTGATTGGACCATACAGCTTTCTGTTTAGTATTATATATTAAAATATTTTTTTTAAAACAAGAGGGCCCACATGGCCCTAGATCGCTCACCTGTGCACATTAGAGCCATATTGTTTATAGTTTTTTAAAAAAGTTTTTTCCAATCGGTTGTCATGGCAACCAGAGTCCTGCATGGAATATAATTCTTTTAGCTATTTTAGAAAGGATAACCCAAGGAACATTGTTACCCATTTAACATGAAATCCAATGAAATCCAACCAGTACTTTTAGAGAAGAAGATTTTACTATAGATATATAGGGCAAAACAGCGCCCCACCCACTGGTGGCTTTTTTTCTGACGAATCAGGACAAAAATGACACCCAACAACTATTTCTGTAAAAAAAAATTGGAATCTGGCCAGTGGTTGATTTTTTATGATTTTTTCTTAAGATTTTCTTATCGGTTGCCATGGCAACTAGTTCTGCATGGATTATAATTATTTTAGATATTTTAAGAAGGGACCACACACAGAACAATTTTACCACTTTTAGTGAAATCCAAAAAGTACTTTTAGAGGAGAAGGTTTTTAAAGATTTTACTATGTATATAAAGGGAAAAACAGCGCCCCACCCACTAGTGGCCATGTTTTTTGACGAATCAAGACAAAAATGTCAATTTTGTAAGAGGGTCACTCAACAACCATTTCTGTAAAATTATTTTGAAATCTGGGCAGCGGTTGATTATTTATGATTTTTTAACAGATTTTCCTTACGGTTGCCATGGCAACAAGAGTTATTTATAGATTACAATTCTTTTAGCTATTTTTAGGAAGGACCACCAAAGGAACATTGTTACCAATCTATAATGAAATCCAACGAGTACTTTCAGACAAGAAGATTTTTAAAGATGTTACCATAGACATATAAGGAAAAACGAGCTCGCCCACTGGCAGCCATGTTTTTTGACGAATCACGAGAAAAATGTCAATTTTGTAAGAGGGTCACCCAACAACTACTTCTGTAAAATTGTTTTGAAATCTGGCCATTGGTTGATTATTAATGATTTTTTAAGATTTTCCTAACGGTTGCCATAGCAACAAGAGTTATTTATAGATTTCAATTATTTTAGCTATTTTTAGAAAGCACAACCCAAGGAACATTCCTGTGGAGTTTGGTTGAAATTGGCCTAGTGCTTTAGGAGGAGAAGTCGTTTGAATGACTTGTTGACACACGCACGCACGCACGCACTGACAACGGACAAAGAGCGATCACAATAGCTCACCTTGTCACTATGTGACAGGTGAACTAAAAACACAGTAAAAAGACAAAACACGGTCAGTGTTATAAGTATTGCAGCTGAGTTTTCATGTAATTGAAAAATAACAATTTAAAAACAAGAGGGCCCACAGGGCCCTAGGTCGCTCACCAGTGCACATTGATCAAGTAGAACCATGTTCTTTTTAAAAAGTTGTTTCCAATCAGTTGTCATGGCAACCAGAGTTCTGCATGGGTTATAATTCTTTTAATTTTTTTTAGAAAGGATAACCCAAGGAATATTGTTACCCATTTAATATGAAATTCAACCAGTAATTTTAGAGGAGAAGATTTTACTATGGATATATAGGGAAAAACAGCGCCCCACCCACTAGCGGCCATGTTTTTAGACGAATCAGGACAAATATGTCAATTTTGTAAGAGGGTCACCCAATAACTATTTCTGTAAAATTATTTTGAAATCAGGCAAGCGGTTGATTTTTTTATGATTTTTTAAAATATTTTCCTATTGGTTGCCATGGCAACCAGAGTTCTGCATGGAATGTAATTCTTTTAGCTATTTTAAGAAAGGATCACCCAAGGAACAATTTAACCAATTCATAATGAAATCCAACCAGTACTTTTAGAGGAGAAGATTTTAAAGATTTTACTATAGATATATAGGGAAAAACAGCACCCACCCACTGGTGGCCATGTTTTTTGACGAATCAAGAGAAATATGTCAATTTTGTAAGAGGGTCACACAACAACTATTTCTGTAAAATTATTGTGAAATCTAGCAAGCGGTTGATTTTTATGATTTTTTAAAAGATTTTCCTATCGGTTGCCATGGCAACCAGAGTTATTTATAGATTACAATTCTTTTAGCTATTGTTAGAAAGGACCACACAAGGAACATTCCTGTGGAGTTTGGTTGAAATTTGTCAAGTGGTTTAGGAGCAGAAGTCGTTTGAATGAAATGTTGACGCACGGACGGACGGACGGACGCACGGACGACGGACGAAGAGTGATCACAATAGCTCACCTTGTCACTTTGTGACAGGTGAGCTAACAAGAGGGCCCACAGGGCCCTAGGTCGCTCACCTGTGCACATTGATCTAGTAGAACCATATTTTTGTGTTGTTTTTTCCAATCAGTTGTCATGGCAACCAGTTCTGCATGGATTATAATTCTTCTAGCTATTTCCAGAAAGGATAACCCAAGGAACATTGTTACCCATTTAACATGAAATTCAACCAGTAATTTTAAAATTAAATGAGAAGATTTAACTATAAATATATATATAGGGAAAAACAGTGCCCCACCCACTGGCAGCCATGTTTTTCGAAGAATCACGACACAATAGTTATTTTTGTAAGAGGGTCACCCAACAACTATTTCTGTAAAATTATTTTGAAATCTGGCCAGCAGTTGAGTTTTTATGATTTTTTAAAATATTTTCCTATCGGTTGCCATGGCAACCAGAGTTCTGCATGGAATGCAATACTTTTAGCTATTTAAGAAAGGACCACCCAAGGAACAATTTTACCAATTTATAATGAAATCCAACCAGTACTATTAGAGGAGAAGATTTTTAAAGATTTTACTATAGATATATAGGGCAAAACAGCGCCCCACCCACTGGCGGTCATGTTTTTTGGCAAATCACGAGAAAAATGTCAATTTTGTAAGAGGGTCATCCTACAACTATTTCTGTAACATTATTTTGAAATATGACCAGTGGTTGACTTTTTATGATTTTTTAAAAGATTTTCTTATCGGTTGCCATGGCAACCAGAGTTCTGCATGGAATGCAATACTTTTAGCTATTTAAGAAAGGACCACCCAAGGAACAATTTTACCAATTTATAATGAAATCCAACCAGTACTATTAGAGGAGAAGATTTTTAAAGATTTTACTATAGATATATAGGGCAAAACAGCGCCCCACCCACTGGCGGTCATGTTTTTTGGCAAATCACGAGAAAAATGTCAATTTTGTAAGAGGGTCATCCTACAACTATTTCTGTAACATTATTTTGAAATATGGCCAGTGGTTGACTTTTTATGATTTTTTAAAAGATTTTCTTATCGGTTGCCATGGCAACCAGAGTTCTGCATGGATTATAATTCTTTTAGCTATTTTAAGGGAGGACCACACACGGAACAATTGTACCAATTTATAAAGAAATCCAACCAGTACTTTAAGAGGATAAGATGTTTAAAGATTTTACTATAGATATATAGGGAAAAACAGCGCCCCACCCACTGGCGGCCATGCTTTTTGACGAATCAAGACAAAAATGACATTTTTGTAAGAGGGTCACCAAACAACAATTTCTGTAAAATTATTTTGAAATCTGGGCAGCGGTTGATTTTTTATGACTTTTTAGAAGATTTTCCTAATGGTTGCCATGTCAACAAGAGTTATTTATAGATTTCCATTATTTTAGCTATTTTAAGAAAGGACCACACACAGAACAATTTTACCATTTTATAGTGAAATCCAACAAGTACTTTTAGAGGAGAAGATTTTTAAAGATTTTACTATAGATATATAGGGAAAAACAGCGCCCCACCGACTGGTGGCCATGTTTTTTGACGAATCACGAGAAAAATGTCAATTTTGTAAGAGGGCCACCCAAGAACTATTTCTGTAAAATTATTTTAAAATCTGGCCGGTGGTTGATTTTTAATGATTTTTTAAAGATTTTCCTTACGGTTGCCATGGCAACAAGAGTTATTTATAGATTACAATTCTTTAAGCTATTTTAAGAAAGGACCACCCAAGGAACATTCCTGTGGAGTTTGGTTGAAATTGGCCTAGTGGTTTAGGAGGAGAAGTCGTTTGAATGAATTGTTGACGCACGCACGCACGCACGCACGCACAATTGTCACCACTGTTATCATTAGACACAATCATCACACTTTGAGCTCTGGACTGTCATACGCTGAACAGACATTTCGGTAAATGCTGATGCGGAGTCCATCATACTATCCAAAAACTTGGCATTTCCACATTTTGATGCAAGCACTTTCAGCTTCTCGATATAGTCACGGGCCTCATTGAAGTCTATCACATTTTCCATTTCACGGTCTGATTCGCATTCTGAATCGCTATCTGTACCGTATTCACTAAGCTACACACTAATACACATAATGTGTAACCTTAAACTTTTGCTTGGTATAGCTTCGTGTTTTGCTGTTCGCTCCATCCCTGTAACGGCAGTGTTACTGTTTCTGTTATATGTATGTTCATAATAACTTGAGCGAATCGCTCCCGGGATCAAAGATGGTTGTCGGAATGTTACGATATATTTATATGTAAATTATACAAATACATAATAGCATCCATAGATGTGATAATCAACTACACTTCCAGTTTATATATTTATTTCCATAACGTTTTTTACACTCGTTTCAGTAATCAAACATATAGTGTTCACACGATATTATCACAAAATATTATCCAGTTATTAGTCATTATGATAACGTCCATACTCACTGGACACCTAACTTCCACTCTCCAGAATCTAAGACTTCGGACAATAACTCAAAATGTTCGTTCGTGCCGGAACCAATGATACCTGTTCCAGCAAGCACGTGACCTACAGAATATCAAGTTTCTAGCAAATCTCCAAATCTGTTATCTTACTGACCCGTCACGTGATAGCTATTAATAACTTATTCTGTCAGGTAAACAACTTATCAACAACACACAGACACCTGTGACTACTTATATACGTGTGTACATGTAACATGGTTACATCTGCCCCCCAATTCTTTTTTTTAAAAGTCCCCCTTTAATTGAATTGAATAACTTAAAAAATGAACTAACTGGATATTTTTTGTTTGTTTTTCAATCCCAATATAATACAATCATGAATAATAATCATAATCAACATGATAAAAACATGAAAAGCTTTCAATGATATAATGATATAAAATTTTATTTAAACACATCAACTCAAATTTAAAAACATTTATTAAAACACAATTAAAATAAATGTATATTTATTTACAAGTCATGGCTGAATATTAGATATTTAAACTATGTAATCATGCCTGAATTGTTTTATAATATAGTTTAATAATTTAATGTTGTAACAAATTTCGTGTACCTATAATTGATTTTTAAAATGTTTGTCAAAACTTTTCAAATACAGTAAAACCTCGGTAATACGAGCAGCGATTATTCGAGCAACCGGCCTAATTCGAGCAAATTTCAAAGTCCCGACGAATTTGCTCTATATTGTACATTAATTTATCCCTCTAACTCGAGTAAAGTTATTACGAGCATCCGGTCTAATTCGAGCGCAGGTGTCGGTCCAATCAACAATTTTCAACGATAATTAATTACCTTATCTCGAGGCAATCATCCGAGCGAAATTTCACACCTCCGAAAAATGTCATATTAAAGTTTGTTACAGTCCGTATTTTTCACACATCGTGATAATCACAGTTTATGACAATAGCGAAATCCCTAACACTTAAATTGATGTCCGTTACATTAAACACGAAGTAGAAGATATTTAATTAATGAGCGTGATTTAAACTACACATACGTTTCAGAACAAGTTCAATAGGCAACAATTGGGAACATTAACTCATACGAGAACTAGAATTATTAAATGCAACATCGTTGCTTCGAACGTACTGACTCGCACAGACTTTTAAATTATCGTAAGATAAACCGACGTCCACGTAGAATCTTAAATATTTAGGCTCCGTTCGTTATAAAACTGCAAGTAAAAATCATTTCAAAATCTTTTCATTTTCCGTATTTCATGAAAACCTGCGAATGTAAGCTTACGTACAGTACAATTTTTAACGTGTCTGATACTGAATAAGTGAAGTAGATCAAGTCCGCGATTAAATCCAATTCTTATCAAACAACCCTGAAGAATAAAAAATTTGTCGACTTTGTGCAGTAGAAAATTAAATGTCAATTGAATCTACACTATGCGCCGATTGGCGAATTCAAACCGCGGTATGGAACTCTGACTAAACACTACTCCCAACTGTACCGGCAATTTCTTTGATGTGCGGCGCGTTTGAAGTCAGTCGAAAGACCGCCGCGTTTGATGTCTCCAAATTGTCGCGCGCGTTTCAATTGGAAACCACAGGGATATAACTCATTCAGCTAAACATCATGTCCTAAATAAATTATCATAGATAATATAGTGCGTGTTTTTTACTCAATCAGCCGTATCCCTGTGCTGAAAACTGGATCGACTTTGCATCCGGGTTTTATTTTATCACGTGCGATTTTTGTGCGTGGGTGTTTGTTCAAACATGTAGGATCTATCGTGCGCTTTGGGTAATGTTATCTTTTTGCCGCAATTTTACCGTTAAATGGAGTTTGATATTTAATGTAAAAAGATAAATTACGACTTTCATATGCAATTTGTTCAATTCGGCAAATGTCCACACGATTCAAATTGCGTATAGACTTGATAAACAATGACAGTATTCGTAGTTACAACCAAATACATGTATCATACGTGTTTTCATTATAAACACAGTTACACTTAGTCATAACAACAATTCATAATAGACTTCGGATATTTCGAGCACCTGGCTTAACTCGAGCATTTGGCTTGTCCCGATGGGTCCTCGAGATAACGAGGGTTTACTGTATGCTTTTTGCACTTTAATAAAAACTTTTGTTTATTGTCCATTGTAATATCTTTAATAAAATCCAATTGGAAAGTTTTTTAAATATTTGTTTTTAATTAAAGTTCAACTTCACGTTAAATTGTTACTTTCTTCCCTTCTTTAAACAATTTTGGAGAAAAACAATCTTTGTTTTAAACAAACTTCCTATCGTAACTTTCCCTGTACACGAAATTAGTTGACACTTTTGTTAAAAATATTTTATCTACAACTTTTTATATCAGTTTAAAATATTTGAAATATTCAGCCAATTATGTGGTAACTATATTAATATTTGCATAATTAATAATACCATCACACTCTATAAAAGATGCTGTGATCTAATTTCATTGATATTTACAGTTATAATGTATTTAACGTATATGCAAAATACTAATTACATTCATATATTAAAACAATTTAAATAACTTCACAATATAAACTACTGTATAATGATACAATGCATATTAGTAAAACAACTTGGTAACCATATGTATGTATATATAAATTGCTATACTAATCAAATATTAGCATCATAAATATATATCATTCCTTTTAATGTACATACTAATGGTGGTAATAACTCTTTTTACTACCCTGTAAAACATAATATAATTCAATAATAACACATAATAATAAAAAAACACATCAACCACACAGTGATTTTCTAATAATAAAACAAAATAATAAAAAACCATCATACATTGGTCTTTTAATTAAGTTTGTAATTAATTCTGAGTTCACCAATACATGCTTTCACAATCCACCTTCCCGTTTGATTATTTGAATTATCCTTTAATACCATAATTATTTATATAGTAGTGATATTTCCACTGTTTAACTTACCGTTATCTTATTTTATTTTCCTGTACTAACTTATCTCCCTAAATTAGCCCTGAACCTTATTCTGGTTAACTTACTTGTATTTTAAATTACACATCAAGTTAATACTAATTACAATTAATGCTTGTATTTCACTTTATCTTACATAATGTAGTCTGTAGTTCATATGTTACTATTTAATCGCTTTCCTGCCGTATTTCTTAAATACTTTTACTTCCTTTATCCTGATTTGCAAATGTGTTAACCAATGTTCATTTCTTTTTGTTTAGAATCTTTTTCGGACTGGTGCTTAAATATCTTAATTCTATATAACTCGATATCTTTTAAACGCCTTGGACTATTAATTTCAAATAACTCATTTTTTTGAGTTTGTGAAAAAATATCTTAACTAGGGCGCATTAATCATGCTCATCTCACATGGACACATTTAAGTCCTATATTCATGTTACTACTACATTCATGATTGACGAACAGTTGTATTCTCCCAATACACTGTAAGGACACACAATTTACAATCCTTTATAGTTGTAATGTTTGGTCCAATACTTTCAAGATTAATTAATGAATTAGTTCTGCTGCAGACAGAATTTTATTTTCATTTAACCTTTTCAAGTTCTCTTATTAGCTCGTCCTGTACCATCATGTACTTCAACTAATTACTTTTGTAACATCATCATATTCTTATATACCCATAAATCCCCATTTAACAGCTGTCTTTAATTGCCTAATTGCAAAATACATCATCCGCGCATAACATACATTTGCCTATTGTACGTATTCCTTTTATTAGCAATTGCGTCGAAAATTTTAAATCTTGTTCAAAGGAACAGGGAACATTTGTGCACATTACCCCCTTTTGACAATTGGCATAGTTATGCGGACATTAAATAATCGGCTTTATTATTTAAAACAAAATAATTGCCGCATTATTCCACTTTAACTGACATGCATTTAAATTTTTGGTTTGTTATCCAAAATAAACTAAGACATTCAGCTAATTTTCACATGTTTCTTTTTAATCCCCGGGCCCTCTACTATTTTCATAATGAGCTTTCCTGCACCATTTTTTTTCACTATGTTAAGCATGAAATACCATCCTTTTGATTTACTAAACTATTGGTTAAACACATCTGTAAGCTTTGTTTGTATGGCTATATATGTTTAATTGGTCTCTATACCAAATATTGACCACTTCAATCTCTAATAATGAACCATGCACAACGAACTATAATTACAAGTAGTTTGGCCTTAATGTTCTTTGACTAACTACATAATTATCATCACAGCGTTGTACTTATTGCCCTCAGTTGACCGACATTTGTATCATAATTATCTATTATCACCCTTGTTACCCTGATAAAACAACATGATTGGATATTCCCAACATGATTGAAAAATGGCCGACATGAAAAATGTGATAAGTGCATTGTTTTTGCAATATTTTCCATATAAACTATCCAGATTGTTTATTTCAATATTACATAATCAACATATGAAGAAAATGTACTATATGCACTAAACAATTTGCATATAGGTAATATTTTTCACTATGTAAAACCTTAAAGAATGTGTGGATTTTGCATTTGAGAATGAGTTTTGTACTTAAAAACGTTGTAAAACTCATTTATTGGACTCTATGTAATGAATATCATTTGGGAAGTATCGGCAGTTGTATAAACTATGATTTGGACGTTTCAATTTTTTAAAATCTTAGATAAATTAACGCTCACCAACAATAATTCAAACATGTGTAGTATTTTTTGGATACTGACCGACGTGATTGTTAAATTTATTAGGATACTGGCCAACATGATTGTGGATAAAAACCAACATTACAAATTGAAATCTTGCCAATGGGATTCTCAAGGTACAAATAATTGTACATTAAAGAAGTGTGCTCATGAATTGTGGTAGCAGGTTTATGAGCATACCCGATGTAAGGCATTTCACACCCAGTCTATAGCACTTGCTTTTAGGACATTTAATAATCAAAGCACTGAGAGTGCTGATGGGAGGCGATCTGGTTGCTGCTACTAAAGCTTAAACGACTTTACACGTTTAATGTTCGTTTTCTTACTGCCGATCTTGTCTTGAATGTCAAAATAGGCATATGTGACTATATAGGCATCTAGGGTATCTAAATAATTGTAAAAAGGGGCATATTGATGTATATGTAATACGTGTATTGAATGCGTATTTCAAAAGTGGCTTTAAAATAATACTGCGCGCGCCTATTTATCAGATTTTACAGTACCGTCTTGTAATCACTTCCATCACAGCGTTAGACATCTCTAGAAAGCGGCTAGTATAGCCACACCATATGATTACATAACATAACGATATACGATTAATTGATAAAACCATCACGTGACCCTGATCTGAAGTTTCTAAAAATAGCTATACGGCTGGGACATTTGATGAACACTTCATTTTCATATTACGAAACAAGTTCGATATCTCCCCGGCTGACTGATTATCTGCAAAAATATCGATATAATGAACAGTTTCACAATAATTATTGGGAATGTTGACAGTTTCTGGAACTACTTGAATGCGGATTCACATAGCAGCCTAAAGGCGGTCCAGGTTGCATTAAGAAATTGGCAATGGTAGTATAGAGAGGCTAACGCCTACCAAAAATGGGTACAAATGTTCACCACATCAAGACGATGTGTCATGCACAAAACCCAGGTCCCTAGCTTAAAGGTCAAGGCCACACTTAGAGGTCAAAGGTTAAAAAGCTCAAATAGGCATGTGATTCGTGTCCGCTCTGTAATTTTGTCATCTCCTCTTGGATATTTTATAATATTTGGTACAAATGTTCACCACATCAAGGTGGTTGCCATGTGCAAGACCCAAGTCCCTAACTTAAAGGGCAAGGTCACACTTAGAGATCAAAAGTTAAAATTCTCAAATATGCATGTGATTCATGTCCGCTCTGTAACTATGTCATTTCTTATTGGATATTTATAACACTTGGTACACATGTTGACCACATCGAGACGGCATGTTATGCGCAAGACCTAGGTCCCTTGCTCAAAGGTCAAGGTCACACTTAGAGATCAAAAGTTAAAATTCTCAAATAGGCATGTGATTCATGTCAGATCTGTAACTATGTCATTTCTTATTTTATATTTATATTACTTGCCACAAATGTTCACATCATCAAGACGAGGTGTCATGCGCAAGACCCAGGTCCCTAACTCAAAGGTCAAGGTCACACTTAGAGATCAAAAGTTAAAATTCTCAAATAGGCATGTGATTCATGTCAGATCTGTAACTATGCAATTTCTTATTTTATATTTATATTACTTGCCACAAATGTTCACATCATCAAGACGAGGTGACATGCGCAAAACCCCGGTCCCTAACGCAAAGGTCAAGGTCATACTTAGAGATTAAAAGTTAAAAGGCACAAGTATACGCTTCTGGTCTGCTTTGTTTTTTTTTTGTTATTTCGTTCTGGATTTTAAAATTACTTGGTTACATTCGCATTTACACCCTGACTCAAATGTAAAGGTCACACTTACAGACCCAGCTCTTGTCTGCTGTTCAATGTCACATTTAAGCAATTACAAACTTGTTTCAAGTTATTCCATTTGCATAGCCTTATACTTAGATGTCTGATGACAGCTTTTAGCGGGGGCATCCGTGTCCTGTGGACATATTTCTAGTTAAATACTTTTTTCTGCTATATGTTGGTAAAATTCATAATAAGTCAAGACAGGTAAATTTAACACATGTATCTAAATGTGCAAAATTCATCGGGAATAGGAACAGTGAATTATGGGGACCACTGGCTAAACGCTGTGAGCATGTCTTGAATGGTGCCAAATTGTATTTCTAATTTAAACAAGAGGGCCCAAAGGGCCATAGGTCGCTCACCTGTTATAGCAGTACATGCAAGACCTGTGATTTGACCTAGTGACCAAGTTCTTGGCCCCATATGACGCAATATCGCACTTGACCTAGATTTTGTTGAGATGATCATTGTGACCATGTTTCATAAAGATTAAGTCAAAATTGTGACCTCTAGTGTCTACACAAGGTTTTTCTATGATTTGACCTTGTGACCTAGTTTTTTACCCTGGATAACCCAATATCGAACTTGACCTAGATTTTGTTGAGATGATCATTGTGACCAAGTTTCATAAAGATTAGGTCAAAATTGTGACCTCTAATGACTACACAAGGTTTTTCTATGATTTGAACTTATGACCTAGTTTTAGACCCAAGATGACCCAATATCTAACTTGGCCTAGATTTTGTTGTGATGATCATTGTGACCAAGTTTCATAAAGATTAGGTCAAAATTGTGACCTCTAGTGTCTACACAAGGTTTTTCTATGATTTGACCGTGTGACCTAGTTTTTGACCCCGGATGACCCGATATCGAACTTGACGTAGATTTTGTTGTGATGATCATTGTGACCAAGTTTCATAAAGATTAGGTCAAAATTGTGACCTCTAGTGACTACACAAGGTTTTTCTATTATTTGACCTTGTTACCTAGTTTTTCACCCCGGATGACCCAATATCGAACTTGACCTAGATTTTGTTGTGATGATCATTGTGACCAAGTTTCATAAAGATTAAGTCAAAATCGTGACCTCTAGTGCCTACACAAGGTTTTTCAATGATTTGGCCTTGTGACCTAGTTTTTGACCCCAGATGACCCAATATCGAACTTGATCTAGATTTTATAGAGATGATCATTATGATTAAGTTTCATAAAGATTAGGCTCAAATTGCGACCTCTAGTGTGTTCACAAGCTTTTTCAATGATTTGGCCTCGTGACCTAGTTTTTAACCCTAGATGACCCAATATCGAACTTGACCTAGATTTTATAGAGATGATCATTGTGATCAAGTTTCATAAAGATTAGGCTCAAATTGTGACCTCTAATGTGTTCACAAGGTTTTCCTTTAATTTGGCCTAGTGACCTAGTTTTTGACCCCAGATGACCCAATATCGAACTTGACCTAGATTGTATGAAGATGATCATTGTGATCAAGTTTCATATTGATCAGGCTAAATTTGTGACCTATAGTGTGTTCACAAGCAATTGTGAACGGACGGACGGACGGACGGACGGACGGACGGACGGACGACGGACGACGGACGAAGAGCGATCACAAAAGCTCACCTTGTCACTTTGTGACAGGTGAGCTAAAAAGGGGACAACTCTTCAACATATACTTAGTACATATAGAAACGCAACGGTTTTATCCCCATTTTTTTCTTACTTGCATTATACATGTATATTTGAATTTTGTGTAGTAATATTGTATAATCTTGTAGAAACTTGGCCATCACCCAACTTTTATCGATCGTGTTACGTAAATCCCGTGCACCGATATAATCACAAAAAGCATGATTTCCACGTGCACCAATTACGCATGATAAATCTTGGTATAAATTGAATCGAACTTTTTGTAAAGTTTGCTAATAAAAAGAAAATCACAAAAGAAATGGCATATGTTCAGGAATGAAAAGTCCATGATTGTCCGAATATGAGCAAAATCAGGCCATCCGGATGCTTATGGCAGAGATGTTTAACAGGAGTTTGCACGACGGTTAAATTGTCATACACCGAACATTTCTCATCTAGAGACACGCTACCAACACACTGGTACCATTTGCGACAGCCTAAGTTCAGGTCATGCATGCGTAACAAGCCTCCCACAGGATGAATAAGACACCAGATCAGGCTCACAACTGCTGCTAACAGTGTTCAACAACTTGTTGCTCATCATGAATAAGTAATCAATCAATATTTGATCAATACTTTACATATTGACATAAAACAACGATTCCGAAAAATTAGCTAATTTATAAAAAAAAATCGTTATTTTTCGCCCGCACTATATTTATGTTCCGTTATTTTTCGGCCGCACTATACACCAAAACACTGCTCTGCACCTAAATGTAGCTCTATGTGATAAAATGTTACAGATGTATTGGAAATAGGATAAAACTGCATCAAGTAAAATTAATGAAGTTTGATTGTCCATCATCAGATTGAACAAATATTGACAGTAGAACCCAGTGTTGCGTTTCTAGATGTACTCAGTATATATTTGATAGAGTTGCCTATTCATGTGGAGGTCATGGCTACATGATGGTGATAAAGTATGCAAAGTATCAAAGATACATGTCTTAGAGGTTAAAATTGTGTACATAAACTGTAAACTTTTGTATGTCTAAGTACATTAGTCCAAATGGGGCATAACATTCAACAACATGCTTGATAGAGTGCAGATGCTGTGGTCAAGACGGTTGACAAGTATGCAAAGTATCACAGCAATATGAACATGCACTTAGATATAATAGGTTAATACCTTGAACGTAAACTTACAAATTTGCACGAAGTTGAAAAAAGGGACATATTTTCCAATAAATACTTCATAGAGTTATCTACTCCTACGTACGTGTTGGGGTCATCCCATTATTCTTCCAATAGTGAAGCTACATATTAAATTCGCACTGCAGTGCATCAATGAAAATTCAATGTTGGTCAGTATCCACTTTAAAAGATAAATCATGTTGATCTTTATCCTCAAATCATGTTGGTTTTTATCCATTTTTCACACATGGGTTACTTTAAATAGTTATCACGTAGAAACGGCAAATGTAAATAACTTACTCTAAACTAAGTCTGATAGTGAAATGAATGAGCTGTATAAACAAAAGATCTTAACCCAAAATAAACAACAATATATATGTTTTTTAGACTGTCAAATAAATCCAACACAGATTTTTCTAACTTTTTATCGTATTGTGTATCACATTCACAAACATACGGATAAACAGTTTTAGTTTCATGGAAGGAATGTACAAGTTTATCTTCATACAGCATCAAAAGGTGGTTAAACCCGTAGATTTTGAAGAATTGGTCTAAAATGCGATGAATATGTAAACATACATCCGCCATTTTTCAATCATGTTGGGAATATCCAATCATGTTGTTTTATCAGGGTAACAAGGGTGATTATGCGTAACATCTAATCGTACAATGTGAATGTTATCTAGCTACATAGTCACTCAATAATTTCTCTACGGCAGAAATAATGAATCGTAAACCATGACTATTGTCTACAAGTTCTCCGTTTATCTACGTAGTCGTTAAGTACTCATCATTTACCTGTCTATTATTTGACCTCATCTGACCAACCTCAGTAGCATACCTATCTTTTACCTGTTGATTAGTAGGCATAGCGTTTTTGTTCTATGTATACAATATACTTATACTACTGTACATCACCTCCCATTTGCGTGATATTTTATTTTTGTTTTGTATAATGGATTTATTCATTAATCCAACCAATCCGTGGCAAACTTCTGGTTTTATTACTTACATGTATGCCTTGCACGTCTGTTTAAACAGTGTAAAAGTTCTTGTCAAGCTAAACACGCTCATAACAGTTAGCAAAAAATAAACTTTGGTAATAATAGCCTACATACATTATTGTACATTATTGCCGTGTCCGAATTTCTGGCATCAATTATGATTCTTATGAGAAGATTGCTATCTTCATCCTACATAATTAGCCTATGCTACTGTCAATAACTTGACATTTGCGTTATATTTACTCGGTAATTTCCTCAGCATACTCAATTACTCACATATGATAAGTCTTTGGAATAAGTACGTTTCCTACATTATGAATCCTCACACGTCAGCACAATATATTATGAATTTTACACGTCAGCACAATATATTATGAATTTTACACGTCAGCACAATATAATAACGTGATAATTAGTACCATACGGCCTTATTATACCTTACAACCTATGTACCTAATGTTTTGTTTTCATGAATATCCGTAACTTATTGTTCAATGTTCCCGCTATACTGACATCGACAATGGCCTTCCATAGCCATGACTTTATGAGGTCAGAGCATTTATTTGTTTGTTTTCCGTCTGGATTTGTTAATAAAATATTCTCTAACTAAAGCATCAGAAACATCTTCCTGTGGTACCCAAGAATTACGATAACGTTTATTAGACCATTTAATTATTAATGACAATAAAATGGTTTCATCTAATTTCAAATCAGTAGCCATTTTTAAAGCTCTATACATGTAAGTATCTGAACATTCTTCATTCATTTGTTTAATTCCTATTAAATCATAATCTAATTCTTTTGTCTGAAATCTATTACACAAAGCTTGTGTTAGCGCAGAAAAATCTGATTTAATATCATCTGACAAATTGTCATAATAAATACATGCATTGCCTTCCAGGTAAAAACTTATAACATCACATTTTTGATCATTTGGTATATTGTTCAATAAACAAAATTTGTCAAATTTTCTTAAAAATGCTGTGATTGATTCACTGCCATTATATGGTGATAATTTTATGATACTAAAATTTGACATATTACCGTTAAAATTCGAAGTTTGTTGTCTAGAAGCCTGGTCACAGTTCGAAGTCATCACATTCTGCACTAATTTAGAGTTTTTAGTGTCATTTAATCGTTCCTCCTTAGAATTACTTGTCGGCGTTGTTGTTCCATCGAAATTTAAACTAGGATTAAATGTTTGTTTCTGATTTGTTGTTGCATCATGAATCCCTATAGTAGGATTCGGAGGTTCAATTGCCCATGGATCGAATATAGCGTCTGCATCCCCTTTTGGATGGTCATCCCCTCTAACGGTCGTATTGGTATCGTCTGGATGGTCATCCCCTCTAATGGTCGTATTATGGGTTTCATCGTAGTTTGGCGTGTCCCCCTTAGTTGCGTTTGTTGTCCCCTGGTCATCGTAAATTGAGTTTGTTTCGTCACCATTATTTAATGACATATAAAACTGCTTCCGTAGTTGTTTATTTCTGTCCTTAGTACGTTTCAAAAACTGTTTAAAACTGGTAGTAGATTCTGGATTAGATTTTGGCGTGGTTAACTGCTTACTGTTTAACTTTCTACTTCGTAAAAAATAGTCCGACATTATCCATCTTAAATGTAAATAGCTATTAGAATACGCTATTAACCTCGGATTCTCACCAGATGTAACCTTAAGCTTTTGCTTGGTATAGCTTCGTGTTTTGCTGTTCGCTCCATCCCTGTAACGGCAGTGTTACTGTTTCTGTTATATGTATGTTCATAATAACTTGAGCGAATCGCTCCCGGGATCAAAGATGGTTGTCGGAATGTTACGATATATTTATATGTAAATTATACAAATACATAATAGCATCCATAGATGTGATAATCAACTACACTTCCAGTTTATATATTTATTTCCATAACGTTTTTTACACTCGTTTCAGTAATCAAACATATAGTGTTCACACGATATTATCACAAAATATTATCCAGTTATTAGTCATTATGATAACGTCCATACTCACTGGACACCTAACTTCCACTCTCCAGAATCTAAGACTTCGGACAATAACTCAAAATGTTCGTTCGTGCCGGAACCAATGATACCTGTTCCAGCAAGCACGTGACCTACAGAATATCAAGTTTCTAGCAAATCTCCAAATCTGTTATCTTACTGATCCGTCACGTGATAGCTATTAATAACTTATTCTGTCAGGTAAACAACTTATCAACAACACACAGACACCTGTGACTACTTATATACGTGTGTACATGTAACATGGTTACATAATGTCTATTAAAATAACACATACGAGGGTTGTTCGATATGTATTGTCACTTGGGTCACAAATCAGAAAATTCGTTGATATCTTTAAATCTTTATACATTTCTAGAACCATCAAGATTTCCGCGATATTTCGTGAAAAAATCAATAAAATTTAATTACCGGAATGTTGTTTCTGTTGTCTTTTCAAAGGGCTAGTAATAGACACTGCGACTTTTTGCGAATAACTGTCGATTAAAACTTCCTTTCGGGAAATAATCTTATTCCACAACTATCATACCATAAATTATATATAAGCACTTACGACCTTCTAATTCTAAGCCAGCGATTATAAGAATGTTATCCTATTGTGTCTCGTCTATTGTTATTATCGGATCATTTAAGGTGCCAATCCGAGCATAACTACATGTAGTTCAAGTTTGATCCGTCTAAGTTTTACTAATAATCTATCAACTACTTTTGTTTTGTTATATCTTCTATTTTAATCAACCGTGTCAATTGGACGTTGCCTTTTGTGACATGTTTGCGGATGCCTCTAAAGATCCTTAATTATACTATGTTTTTCTTATGTACCTATCAAAGTTTAGAGTATTCTCAATTAAAACACCAATGTCTCTGACATAGTGAACAAATTTAATTGGCTCCACCAACGTTGTCACTTGAAATGTTTTCTTTGGCCAACTGTTGTTTAGTGCCATATATGATTATTTCCATTTCGGGGTTATTCATTTTCAGTTTGTATTTAATTACCTACATGATGTCTTTGAGGTAATCACTGTAAGATGTTGCAGAACTTGTTCCTCACCTACATTATTCCCTGTTTGAAACCTGAATGTAACTTTGTGGTCATCCGCATAGCCATGTAATACTGCTGGCTATATTAGCACAATCCTATTCAAGGCAGCGATATACGAGGGGCCTTCTGAAAGTTCTGATAACTGTGTGATAAATTTACAATGGTTGGTCAGAATATTTAAAATGAACACTTTTTGATAGATACAACTATATCCTATAAATATATCCTACCCAATCATACCATACCCTACCCTATCAATTCCCTATACCTATACCAGGTTTGCCCCTAAGGCCATCACCAAAGAACGCCATTTTTTCTGCCTGTGGCCCAACGTTCCTCCTGGCCCCACGTCCACCATTTCTGCTTCATCTCGCGGGTTTTCGTCTCCATGTCGACTTTGGTCGGTCTCTATTTCCTCTTCCTGCTGGGATCCATCTCATCGCAACTCGTGGAATGGAATTGGGTTGCATGCGGCATACATGGTCTATCCTTCACCACATCTGTCTCTATATTTCTTTGGAAATCGGGATGGTGTTGGTTCTCCTGTAGAAGTAGTGTTTGGAGATGGTATTAGGCGAGAAGATGTGTAATATTCTTCTTAAGGATCGTGTCTGGAAGACAACTAGGCTGTTGGTTATGGCATTGGTGACCTTCCATGATATAGTATGACAGACAGGACTATACTCCTGAATAATCAGAGTTTGGTGTTGATGCTGATCTTTGTAGACTTACAGATGTTCTTAAGCGATGCTAAAGGTTCCTCTGGCTTTGTTGATCCGAGCCTTTACATCTTCTTCCGCATTTCCATTTGCTGTTAATTTGCTTTCAATGTAGACAAACTCTTGGACTTCCTTTCCCTTTATCTTGATGTAGTCAGTTGATGTTGTGTTAATCTTCACTAATTTGGTTTTCTTTGAGTTGATATTCAGTCCAATTTGGTTGGCATGGTTGTCTGATTTTCAGTCTTATTTTGTCTCGATGGCGGTGTGAAAGCAGTGCAATGTCGTCTGCAAAATCTAGGTCTTCTAGAAGTTCTGTCAGAGTCCATGTATATACAGAGTTTGTAAATCATGTTTGGAAGCTGCTTGTTCTGCCTCATCTGCTAGCTTTTCTGTATATTATTCTCTCTTATAGGTTTTTGTTCCTTTCCATCTCCTTGAATTCTTCTCCTTATTTTTCCTTGATTCTCTCTAATTTTGCTGATAATAATCTTCTTTTCTTCTCTTTCCGTTCACCTGCGCTGTAACTAAACAGTGATCACTGTTGACGTCTGCTCCTCGTTTCACTACCACATCCTGTAAGCTTCCCCTCCACTTTCTGTGATTGATAATACGATCGATCTGGTTTTTGGTTCTTCCGTCATGTTGTTTTATGAATACCCTTATGTCTAAATATTGTTCCTCCTATCACAATATTGTTTTATTGACATAATTCCCTGCGTCTCTTGCCCTTTGTATTACTGTCACCTATTCCGTGTATGTATATAACCCATTGAATTGTCGACGAAATGAGACATATTAGCCATAAATTGTTATAAAAAGTTATAAAACGGAGAAAAGGTTTAACTGATTAACTAATTATCAGCCTAAATGCATAAACTTGCTGTTAAATACACGTTTATTTTCACACAAAAATTTGTAAATGTATAGAGCACTATTCACGTAAATGTAGATCTACAATTATACATGTACATGTTTGAGTTTATTTCTGCCTTGTTCACGTGCTTGATCTATTCTTAGAAGCGAAAGTACCACTTGCGATTTTATCAATTTAGCCGTCAGATTTATGTTTACCAGCATCGTGTGTATTTTTATTTATTTGCCCGTAGTGGTCTATATAAAACATTTATATTGATAGGAAAATTCCATTCACTGAGGTACCGTACGTAGTACTCGTAGTAGGCATCGCTTAAGTTTGCGATTGCATTACGTCAAATATGTTAAGAGCGTATTTTCTCGTGGTAGGCGGGACTAAAATTTACCACCAAGAGCAAAATGCTGCATGTTTACATGTATCTATGCAGTAACGATCGACACAATGATGGAGGAAATCGAAAGTAGTCCAAAATGCTTAACCCAAAACACGAATCTACAACTTTTGATTAAAGAGTTTAAATTAAAACTGCGATCTCCAGATGAAGGACAATGTTGAAGACGGACTAGATTCACATGACTACATGTGCCTGGCTAAAATTTAATAACATGCAATCTACATCAGTGTTTTTTTTGGCTAAAATATATGGAGATATTAGGCCCCTTTCCCCTCTCCGCATAGTATATATTTTTCCCCAAATATTTCTAAATTTTCCCCTTGGAGTCTGGCTCAATTTTTTCCACATAAATAAAGTAAATTATGTTGATAAATGAATGCAGAATGGATTGAAATAGTATGTTTTGACCTCCAATGCTTAAAATACCACCAATAAACAATCATAGTAGACATTTAAGGAGAATGTAACAATAAGTGAAAATTCCCCTTTCAGCATTTCCGCGTGTTAATTTTCCCCATTCTATGGGCCTGGACCCATTTCCCCCAAAAGTCAAAAGAAACACTGTACATTGGCCTCGTTTCACGACACCTGTTTCCATTACCTAGAATAAAAGGTTTAATACTTTTGAAAAGAACTTAAATATCAAGTGTATGCCTAAACATAGAAATACAGAATCTAACTCACTGTGCCGTTCTGTTCTTGTATATTTTACTACATTGTTGAAGGCAAGGGGGTTTCCCAGCAAGTTGTTTGTATATAACTTTGTAAGTTTCATCTAGTTTGCTGTCCGTATAACCTTGTAACTTCTCACCAACGAGTGCTAGTCCAGAATAAATGGATACAAAGTTTCGGTATTCCTGGTTGCTTCTAATTAAATCCATTCTTAAATAACAAACCACACTAATTGCCCAAGAAGGATTTTGTTCGTTACAACAATGGCTGATTTCGATTCGCGAATCCAGGTCGGAAAGGGTGAGGGTTGATTTGCGCATGCGTCAAAAAATGTAACATAAACGTAAAAACCAAAACTAACGATTATAAAAGTTATTGGTTTTATATTTCATGTCAGTCAAACATAATGTCCCTTACCCTTATTGTGTGATTACTTTCATCGTAAAACGCCCTACTTTCGGTTTCGTTGATTTTGTTCAAAAACGAAACCGAAAGTAGGATCGTTTTTAAGGAAATGTGGCAACAGTATCCGCATAAAGTGTATCTGTAGGACAGATGGTGTCAATGGCTTCATAACTAAGGTGCTAACATCTAGCTATATTAGCTCATACAATGATTTTTCAAGAAAAATCTTATTTAACCTTCAGAAAAACGACTTGGTGTGTCCACTCGGTCAACATATTGTAGAACAAATGGAACGATAAAAAAAGCATGGTAAACCCTTGCGTCAACAGTAACTCGTGCATTATACATTCCTACATGCAAACCTGTGTTTTTGGACGAAAAGGCTTATTTTCTTACCTCTCTTATACTGTACTAGATAGAGTTCATCTTTTTGCAAAACGAGTGGTCTGTGTGCGAACAGAGCGTGTTAGATTTTGTAAGTAAGATCTAGATCTGTTTGGTTCTTTAATATTTTATTTCTAATGAATAAAGTTTGAAACATACAAATGGCCAATGATCACTATTAAATGATTTATTTAAATATTATCTAGGGTCCAATAGTTAGAGACAAGTCAAATAAGTGTTACTCAAGTAGTGTAACCGAAAGCAACCATAACAAACGTACTTTAAATAGATCAATAGTTCAAATAAGACATGTAACTTTACAAAGTACGTGGGTGCTATCAATGAATATAGAGATTATCAGTACGATGACTATATGAATAGAATAGAATATAGTTTATTTTCCAAATGCTGGACCCTCTCGGGTATACAATTTTGATATTTACATAAAAGGCAATCCAAAGTTTAAAACAATTTCAAAGTAAAAGAGAAAACATACAAACAAACATGTAAATAATACTGATCAGAAAATAACAAAACAAAATAAAATAATAAAAACGTTCGTGCTTTCATTGACTAGAGCACAAAGTTATTGGAATATCTAGCACATAATTATAAGTGTAATATTAAAAATAATTCAAACAAGATCAAATAACAGCACCGTAGTGTGGTATACAGTCATATTATAAGACATTATGTTTCAAGTATATTGATCTTCTAAGCAAACATTGATGTATAAATTTTCCTGTCATGTTTATTGTTTCGACATTTTCGCTAGACATTACATATTGGAACTTCTCTGAATCTGTAAGGTTCTTAAAGGCATTTACAATATGTGATATGTTTGACAGGTATAACGGTCTTTTTGATTTATAAAGAGAACATTTTAAAAGAAAGTGTTCCTCATGTTTAGTCTCATTTAAAGTGCAGCATTAAATGTGTCAAATAAATACAGGGTGTACACAATATCGGTCCCCATTACAATCGAATGCCATGAGAAAATGCTTCACCTCACATAACATTTTCATATACCAATGGAAAGCAGCTAACATTTCAAAGTTTTATTCAATAATTAACATGGCCATGTTACTATCAATGCAGGAATTAAGATTCTTGCAAAAGGTTATAGATAAATGTCAAAATAACGTCCGTATCGAATTTGTTCAAAGTTCAATTATATAGCTTGTAAAGTAGTGCATGATATTACCAGTTTTAATGTGTTTAGAGTGCTTTTGAGTACCATAGTTGCTTTGGTAACCTGTTGCTAGGCGACGAAAGAACATAAAAAACAATACTTTCTCGCTTTTAACCAAGTAAACAGGTGACAGCTTTTCAATTGTTTTTCTTTCTATATTATTCTATTAAATTCTTCCATTGCTTTTGGTGGATTAGTTTAGACTCTTTGCTTCTAAACAATCATTGTGAATGAATTATAGTTGAAAACCAGTCACATGTTTACATGGCTATAAGCGAGAATGTAAGTTTTGTGTTATGTTCTTTCGTTGCCATGCAACTGGTAACCAAAGCAACTGTAACATTTACTTCTTTGAAATTGTTTAACATAAACGAAACTTTCGATTCAACACATTATTTTATAATACTATTAAACTGGCTACATCTTGCAATACTTTACAAGCTATACTACTACATGTAATTTGGGGGAAATTTAGACGTTATTTTGACGTTTATAAAACAAAAATAAATATTTTTTTCAAGAATCTAAATTCCTGTGTTGCATTGATAATAGCAGCATGTGGTCATGCTGTATATTGAATAAATTATTTGAAATGTTAGCTTTCCATTGGTAAAGGAAAAAATTTCTCATGGCATTCGATTGTAATAGGGACATTTATTATGAAACACCCTGTATATACCGGTACATTCAACCAGAAAATTAAAATATGGTCTAAAAGAAAGACTCTTATTACCATAAAAGGTAAAAAGGTACACTGGAGTGAACATGCAAGTAAATTTAAATATCACGTTCATATTTAGTGTAAGTACACCATATAATAGCTATAGTTGGACAAACATAAATTGGCCGGGCTAAATTTAGCAATAAATAGTAAATAAACACAACACTGACCTTACATCTAATTAACAGGAAACTTTGGTAGACATGACAATGGGGCATTTATTTCTCCGATAGGCCCAGTGGCTAAATGGTAACGCGTCAGCCTATAGATGATTTACCAGGTATGCTACTTTTGTACGCTGGTTCTTTATTGTTCTAAATTGTCTTTATTTTTATCATATTTGTTTTTCAACTTCTCAACACTTTTAAATTACCAAATTACAGGAGTTCGGATGCGGAAAAATTAAATCACGAGTGCGTAGCAAGAGTGGTTTAATTTTCCGCATCCGAACGAGTGCCCGTGTTTTATTCACCGACAAAATACAAGAACAGAGTTTTTATTTCGATTCTAAATACGATAATATCCCGCACTATTTAACTGCGGGCATTCCATTTTTACCCATTTGACATTTAACATAATTCCTCGCTGAAATTGAGTGGCTTATTAGCTGGTACAATTACCTCCCTCGTTAATGAAAACGACCTTCGTAATTTTCTGAAGGAAGTAACACATTTTAAACATTGAAACAATTTTAATAACACGAGCATAGTGTATTTATTTCATGAAATGAAAAATATAAATGAATTGATTATCAGAAGTTTTTATGAATCTTTATTTCGAGAGTTTATTGGAGTTTCTAAAAATAGATGCGTCATAGCTGTAACACTGGATACTCGTGGAACTCGCGGTCCGTAAAGATTTTACTATAAAGTTTACGTTCATTCATTCATAAATAGATCACGTGAAACGGGGCGTAAATAGTAACAGCCAATTTGATACCATGTTTTATTGCGGAAATAATACATGGCTTGGTCCGCTCTATGTTTAATGGATTAATCCGCAGATCGTGTTAGAATAGTTATTCATTTGCGTAATTACATATGTTTACATTGAAAATAAAAGCAATCAAAAAGATGAATACCCAAGCTGAATGACCTAGTTCCAACAGTAACATGGCTGAAATACCTAGTTTAAGCTGTCAGTTCTAAGTCCTAGAATGTAAACAAAAGAAGAACATGCTTAGTGTCAAGGTTTCAGCTAAATGACCTAGTTTTAGCAATACATATGAGCCGAATGCCCCCAGCCGAGTGACCTACTTTGAAAATTAGTAATCCAAGATAAAATAACCACGTTTCAACAGCAAAACATTTTATGCCCCCCTGCCAAGTGACCTACTTTAAACAAATAGTAAGCCCAAGTAAAATAACCAAGTTCCACGAACACAGTCAGTGGATCACAGTTTAATCATTTAAATAACCTATTTCGATGATTAAACAAATGATTAACGAATGTTAAAACAGCATTGGATGTATTCTTTGTTTTTATGGAAAATTAAAGCCACTTTTTGTTAATTCACTTTTGTGTATTTTTTTGTTGTTGCTGAAATTATGTAAGATAAGTGAGTATACTTATTAACATGTGTATTTTGTAGGAGGTCCACACAACAGATACTGTTATATCCCACAACACGGAAATATAGGTACCACGGAAAATGAGGTCCGCAGTCCGCATTTATTGGTCCGCATTTTATACTTTATCCTATTCTTGCGATGCAGACGAAATGAAGACATGACCGTATCGAGTAAACAGAAAGGAGTCTGCTCTGCACATTATATGTAAATCATATTTTGTTAATATTTGACAGTAGGTTAAACATGATAATATACAGCTAATGTCGCTCCTGTAAAATTGTCTCAGTATCAATAAATGCGTGTGTTCTATAAATAGTATAACAATATCGGATAGGTTATAATTTCGGATAAATATTATTTTTTGGTGATTGTCACAATGTGGTACCCTTGTTTGTAGGTGGTTGAGTTGATAACCCTCTTGACTACTGATTGAGAGGTCATTGCTACAATTCTCGGACCGGGCACTATGACTTAGTCCAAGGTCTTTGACGATGATCATTCCATTTCATTTAAATTAAAAGGTCGCAACGTCGGTGTAAATAAAAGACCATTTAGTTACTGAATCCGGACAACCACCAATCCGGACAGACTCAAAAACGCTTTATAGCGGCCATTAATTTTGATCATCGGTTGTCAATCAATTAGACGCTTGGTTTTTGTCAACACAACGAAGTAGCAACGATAAAAGTTAAATATTTTACAAGAAATGTTGCATTTATTTTCGTCTGCACTCGCGAAGCTTGTTTACATTACAGGGGATGTCGAAAATTGTTTAACTGCGCATGCGCAATACTTCTGCGCAGCCCCCAAAATGTAATCTACGGTCCTTATGCTAAATCAGGGACCGTATAAGAGATCTTCCCGGGCTAAATATGAGGTAAGCCGATGCAATGTTTTCTAACAGATAAACCAGGAAAATATAGCTTTAGTAAAGTATGTGCAGAGTTTCAAAAACATCGTACAACGTCATTTTGTATCAAAATGCCCGCTTTGAAAAGTGAAAGTTTCGATTGATATTTTTCCAATATTCACGGGAGATAAATCGTACAAATTTTGTACAAACCGCTTACTTGTGCTCTCCCTTTATTCATTACACAGTTTAATTCGATATTAAACGCTTTTTTCGTAATAAAAATGCAACAACACGGTGTCCGGATTGATGGTCCTGTTGGACTTAAAAATGAGGCGATGTAGTGAACACTACAACTGGCCTCGAAAATGCACTTGAGCTTTTTTTAGAAGTAAACAAATTAGCTCTTAAATTCAGCCTCAGGGACGAACCTAGCTTCATTCAGGTGAAATTTCAATGACTTGATTTACACATTTCTCTAGTTATCGTGAAAAATATGCCAAAAGTGTCCGGATGTAGGACGTCTGCCAGTATGGTATCCAGAACTAGCCATTTGTGTGATTTTAAAATCTGGCAATATCCGGTTTTAGTCCCAGTTGGGACTATTCTTTTTCGAAGTAATAATGATAGATTTTCTTGTAGTTTTATTGACCCTTGTTACCCAGACTCTTAAAAAATATTCCCGAGTGCGCATGCGCAAGCCAATATTACAATTATACATTAGGGGGCGTGGCCAAATATGCAAATTTATAAAAAAGTACCATTAACAACGTAATGGCCGTTGGATGTACCTCATCGTGGTCCACACTAAGCTTATGTAATTATAACATTTTATGTGCTTGTGTATATACCCGAACAAGAAGATCACATGAAACTAGTATGTGGAAATATAACACAACACTATGTTTGAGTTGAAAATGGGCAAATTTTATTTTGCCAAGAAAAGAACATATTTACACATATGTACAACATAATATTTTCCACATATCTGGGCGGTATAAACTATATAAGTCTTTATACGGTCATTGTGTTATTGTAACAAACATAAAGGCATATTTTAGTGTACCGTAATGAAATTATTTGATTCGTCGCTTATATATACGGTTTTATTCCCATCGTGGTATTCCTTTTCGTGTCATTTCACCATTACTTACAATGCAATTCATTCCGTAAATATTTTAAAGCATTAATGCTACTAGAGGCAATTTATAACAAGATCGTCACTAATATATTATACTCTGTTATACTCCAAAAACATTGAATTGGTTACAGATAACACGAAAAGAAATAACACCATGGGACTAAAACCAGAGTATATATATAGCGACGATTTTAACAATTAGTATTAATGTTACTAGAGGGAAGTTTCTCCCGGGAAAAGAGTTTCTTTTGGGGCATCAATACTAGAGAAAAAGGGGCTTGGATACTTTTGGGGGAAGAAACGGTTTTAAATATTTATGGGATGAATTGCATTGCACTTGTTGATTGCAGATAACATGAAAAATAATAATACCATGGGACTAAAGCCAGAGGTATATATATAGCGACGATGTTGCATGTTATTGACGCTATTAATGAATACCCATTATGTACATTCACACAGGTTTAAACGGTTACATGTTCACCCGCTGTATAGGACTGATCATGTTCATTGTATTCATCATTCACTCATTTATTTTAGTGTGTTTTTATTGTACCGTTATAATGTTTTCACTTACTGGTATTGTCTGACCAGATTAAACTGACTCTCTGATCAAAGTCCGTATAAGCCCGGCTGTACTCGGCTGTTTTCGATTCGTTTGTTTATTTACTACATGTGCAGTAATCTCTGCATTTATTACAAAATTCTAAAGAAAAAATAAGCATGAATAGTAGCGCAGTGGAAACGTTTGCGCCTTTAACGCAAGTGGTCGCAGGTTCGAAACTTGCTGTAACCTTTTGACATTAATATTTTTACTTCAACATTCTACCCTTGAATCAAAGGGTTTATGTTTAAAATTATTTCCCGCACGGTCTTATATTATTTGGTCTTTAATTTGGATTTTTGTAATATTCCTGATTGCATAGTTCTTTATTTCAAGAACATGAACAATGTTTCAACGACTTGACCTTATAAATTTTATGTATGCCTGAGTTGTGTAATGGATATGTGAATATAGGGATGATTATAATTAATGAATATCATACTTGTATATAAAGAAAAAGTTAAATAAAATAATATTGAGTTTGCCTCGAACCCGATACCTTGTGGTCTACAAACTGCACACATACCCACTGAGCCATCACAGATTGTTATCAAGTAGCAACTCAATAAAGCCACATATAGCGATAAATGTAATTATATGTTTTTATAACTTCGGAAATTTCCGGACTTGAACGAATTATGCAAGGAATCTCAGTTTAATCTGGTCAGACAATATTACTGTCTGACAATACTATAACTGTACAGGTACGTTGCATGTTTTTCTTTTTTTGTAATGAGCCTAAGGTAGTTTTCTCATTGTTTTCAAACCACCTCTCTGTTCCTGTATGGAACCACAAATGGACATATATATATAGAACTTGAAAATATTCCCGAGTGTGCATGTGCAAATGGACATATATACGAGGGCCACTTAAAAAGTATTAATCAGTGGGCGATAAATCAACATCGTTGCCTCTGACAATATAAAAAGTGTACATTTCTTAAGGAACAATCTCTCAGCTAGACATTCGTGGTATATTCATCATTTAATATGAAATCATTTCCATTTTATTGATATTCAAACAGGACACGGTTTAAAGCACTGGTCAAAGAATACCCCATAAATACGTAAGAAAATTGTGTTATATGGGCTCATACGATTTCGGAGCGCTGTTGTCAAATGTCATTCAGGCTTACTGAAATTAAATTGATATCATTTGCAATATATATCATCGGACTCTTAAATGGCAATCCATAATTTTGAAAACAGTAACTATTATCAAACTATAGCAATTTAAACAAGTAACATCCGAGACTCAAAATATCACAATGACACCCTAATTGATATTAGATATATACTAGGTAAATAAACACCAATTTATTCTTAATATGTCAATTTTTCTAGATTATTATGTGTTGTTTCATTCGTCGGACAATTTTAATCCTTTTTACTTCAATTTTATTTTTTACAACAAAATTTGATGTTCGAGCCCAATTTAAAAAAGTGGGTTGGGTAATGTTATACCCCCTATTTATGAGAAACAAAGACAATTCACCCCTGTTGTCCATTTCATGTAATTCTTCTTATATAAAATTACTATGATGCGCTTTTTTAGCTCACCTGTCACAAAGTGACAGAGTGAGCTTTTGTGATCACTCTTCGTCCGTCGTCCGTCCGTCCGTCTGTCCGTCCGTCCGTCCGTCAACAATTGGTTTGTGTAGACACTAGAGGTCACAATTTTAGCCTAATCTTTATGAAACTTGGTCACAATGATCATCTCAACAAAATCTAGGCCAAGTTCGATATTGGGTCATCTGGGGTCAAAAACTAGGTCACTAGGTCAAATCATAGAAAAACCTTGTGTAGTCACTAGAGGTCACAATTTTAAATTAATCTTTATAAAACTTGGTCACAATAATCATCCTAACAAAATCTAGGTCAAGTTCGATATTGGGTCATCCGGGGTCAAAAACTAGGTCACAAGGTCAAATCATAGAAAAACCTTGTGTAGTCACTAGAGGTCACAATTTTAACTTAATCTTTATAAAACTTGGTCACAATAATCATCCTAACAAAATCTAGGTCAAGTTCGATATTGGGTCATCCGGGGTCAAAAACTAGGTCACAAGGTCAAATCATAGAAAAACCTTGTGTAGTCACTAGAGGTCAAAATTGTGACTTAATCTTTATGAAACTTGGTCACAATGATCATCTCAACAAAATCTAGGTCAAGTTCGATATTGGGTCATCCGGGGTCAAAAACTAGGTCACAAGGTCAAATCATAGAAAAACCTTGTGTAGTCATTAGAGGTCATAGTTTTGGCCTGATCTTTACGAAACTTAGTCTCAATGATCATAACAACAAAATCTAGGTCAGGTTCGATATTGGGTCATCTTGGGTCAAAAACTAGGTCACAAGGTCAAATCATAGAAAAACCTTGAGTAGTCACTAGAGGTCACAATTTTAGTCTAATCTTTATGAAACTCGGTCACAATGATCATCTCAACAAAATCTAGATCAAGTTTGATATTGGGTCATCCAGGGTCAAAAACTAGGTCACAAGGTCAAATCATAGAAAAACCTTGTGTAGTCACTAGAGGTCAAAATTTTGACTTAATCTTTATGAAACTTGGTCACAATGATCATCTCAACAAAATCTAGATCAAGTTCGATATTGGGTCATCCGGGGTCAAAAACCAGGTCACAAGGTCAAATCATAGAAAAACCTTGTGTAGTCATTAGAGGTCACAGTTTTGGCCTGATCTTTACGAAACTTAGTCTCAATGATCATAACAACAAAATCTAGGTCAGGTTCGATATTGGGTCATCTGGGGTCAAAAACTAGGTCACAAGGTCAAATCATAGAAAAACCTTGAGTAGTCACTAGAGGTCACAATTTTAGTCTAATCTTTATGAAACTCGGTCACAATGATCATCTCAACAAAATCTAGATCAAGTTTGATATTGGGTCATCCAGGGTCAAAAACTAGGTCACAATGTCAAATAATAGAAAAACCTTGTGTAGTCACTGGAGGTCACAGTTTTGGCTTGATCTTTACGAATCTTGGTCACAATGATCATCTCAACAAAATCTAGGTCAAGTTCGATATTGGTTTATCTGGGGTCAAAAACTAGGTCATTAGGTCAAATCATATAAAAACCTTGTGTAGTCACTAGAGGTCACAATATTGGCCTTATCTGTATAAAACTTGGTCACAATGATCTGAACAAAATCTAGGTCAAGTTCGACAGGTGAGCGACCTAGGGCCCTTTGGGCCCTCTTGTTTTTTTTTGTATTATTGTATTAGGGATATGACGTCATAAATCTAAAATACGTATTTTTTGGTTACATGATCATGTTCTTTGGGCTGTAGTAAAGGACAGATTATGGATACTTCAGAACATATTTATCATGAGAAAGATAGTAACATATATAAATGTATAAAAAAAGCTAAATGTTTGACTTTCCCACTTAAGACGTACAGTAGTACAATGCAGCAACAACATATAGGGTATACAGGGTGTCCCAAAAAAACGGGGACCTAGGCTAAACATTCCAATTTTTTTCTCTTTAATTAATAACACAAAGTCATTGTCAATATGACAAAACATTAAGGGATAAATACAGTTCAAAATACCAACATCATAATTGTGATTATTTAGTCCCAGTATCCAGAGTTATCTCCCTTGTTTTTAATCAAGTGTTACAGTATATTAGCATACAGTGAACAGGGAATTTCAGCGTGTTCATAAAAAGCTTTACATGTTGACCGCAAATTTCATCTCAGGTGTCCCATAGTCAAGGATAATGGATCTACATACACTTGCTGATCACGTATGGCAAACAGATTCACTATAGGCTCCATCTTTGAGCATACTTTATTGCAAATATATCATAATTTTGCCGTTGATTTGTTGTAATAAGCGGTTTCTGCTTTCTTATAAATGCTGACACACTATTGACTCTGATATATATCTATGAACTTTTGTTTTGGATAAAAGTTCACATTATTACCTTTTGCTTCTTACTAAGCTTTCTTGTTGATTGTTCTCAATAATAATAAATGAATCTTTATATTTTGCTTCTTTGGTGATTGTTAATGAATATTTTGATGGTTGTCTGCTTCCCTTTTATTTAGTAAACTTGCCACTTTCTCCTCTCTTTCATTATTTCATTGCACAGCTCTTCGATGTTCACAATATTTTCATCACCTCTGTGACTTTAAAACTTTGTTTTCTCAGAATGAACAGTCTGACAACAATGTCTTATCTAATGATGACATTTTCAAGACAAGTCAGCAAAAAAACCCCAGGAAATGACGCCGAATTGAAATGATGACGTAACTTCCTGTTTTAAAGCAAAACCTATTAACAAGGACTTATTTTAGAATTAGAAATTACTTTTATACACTCTCACAAAACTACAGTCAAATTCATTAATAAACAAAAAAGTTATTAAGGATTTCGGTAGGTCCCCGTTTTTTTGGGACACCCTGTAGTCCCAGCAAAATGCAGTTTTTGGAGTATTTCGAACATGGCAGATTCCCTGTATAACTATATACATTTAGACTGTCCAAACAATAATGTGGATTCCACACTAGTTAAACAAGTATACGGTGCATGAAATCTGCAAATTTCAAATGAATCAGATAAATATTATATATAGTATGAGTATTAATATGAACCCTTACGTCTACTGATATACCTTATTTTCTCGCAATTCCAGTGTTTCATACCCCTATTGGTTCAATGTCATATGGGTGAATTGATATTTTACCAATTGCAATATTGTTTTATGGGTTAGCTAGACAAAGGTTGTATCTTTCAGAAAATATCCACTTTTATACACATTGATTGAATATTAAACGCATTATTGGCCACTGATTAATACTTTTTAAGTGGCCTTGTATATATTGTAATATTGCAAAAATTTACCATTATGCAAAGGGGGCGTGGCCAAATATGCAAATTTATTCAAGTGTCTCACTGACACCGATTTCAATGTCATCCACAATGACTTGATTTCATGAAGTAATAATTTTATCAAAAAGAATAGTCCCAACTGGGACTAAAACCGAATATTGCCTAAAATCTATATTTTAATGCTTTTATAATTAATGCACGTCTGATATTTATCTAGTCCAGAATTCTAGACATGATGAATACTGAGTTACTTTGATGATTGGCAATATATCCAACGGTATTGGTTTGAAAACGAAAGTCCAAATGTTAAAAAACAAACCGAAAGTCATATTTGTAGGACTAATATTTATCGTGGTGTTGTTGTTTTTGCGTCTGATATTTAAAGGGGTGTTGTTGTTTTCACCAATCAGGCAAACGCAGATTGATTTATACACCCTGAAAAGCGACAAAGGACCTTTTATCGTAACATCAGTATGAACATTACATTTACTCCTGTGAGTATTATATCTGCAAATGTCCAAAGTTTCAAACCAATCTCATCAATTAATAAAACATCTGACAGTATAAAAAGTAATTGTCTGCACACAAAGACTTCTTTTTTAGATTAGGGGTGGTATTCAATATTGATCTTATTTAATTCGAAAATAAGGATAGCCAATTATATTGCCTGTTACTGACCAATAGTTTAATATGGTGTGATCTGATTGGTTGTCCTTATCCTTAATTCAAGTAAGATCCATATTGAATACCACCCCTGGCCAAGTTTTAGAAGGAAAATTCTAGACCAATAGAAATCAAAACCGACCACTGTGACTATACTAGGTAAATTTCCAACTTGGGTAGCTAAACGGGGGGATTAACTGTATAAACTCTATGGTTAAAGTACATAAACATGCATGACCTAGAAATACACCTATAATCTTGAGTAGATATAGGTTCAAAATAAGTACTACCCAAATTATCTCCCTTTGACCATTACTAACTAACATGTACCAAAAAATGGTCAGGTTACGTTTACAAAATATGTCATCAGCTTACCTCACATTTTGCATAGACTGATATGGTCCTACAAGACTGACTTTCGGTTTGTTTTTTAACATTTGGACTTTTGTTTTGTGCCAATCATCGAAGTAACTCAGTATTCATCACGTCTACATTTCTGGACTAAGACTGATAGAGCCTTTAGTTTACATTTCGGGACTGTGTATTGCGCATGCACAATTATGCGATTTTCGACTTCCCCGTGTGTAAACAAGCTTTGCGAGTGTAGACAAAAATAATGCAGCATTTCTTGTTAAATATTTAATTTTAATCGTTGATACTTGGTAGTGTTGACAAAAATCAAGCATCTAATCTCTCATACCCTCGTGGCGATGGATAACATCAGGAATGAGGTGTCGAGAGTGATTAATATAAGTTGGAAAATTTGTTTCACAATCGACCTTAAATAAATTAGTATAATAAAAGAAAAAGCATCTAATTGATTGATAACACATGATCAAAATTAGTGGCCGCAATAAAGAGTTTTTGAAGCTGTCCGGATTGGTGGTCGTCCGGATTCGGTGGTTGCCAGTCAGTAATGAGTAATGATACATTAATTTTTGCGTTTTCGAATCTCTAGGATGCACACACATTTGAAAATGGGTCAAGCAGCAAACAATCGCTTCGAAACCTGCGCTTTTCACTACATGTTTCTCAGTCATCAATATAGGCTGTGAATTTATGATAGGCTACATTCGGAAACATCCACTGCATTAATGGAATTCTTACAACTGACTTCACTCAAAGTCAAAGTTGATCAGGCCTAAATAAAAATAGGATATTGTTTGTTTTCAAGAGCTTTACACCCCCAAATTTTTTACATAGGGTAGGTAAATAATTTTATTTTATTTTGATTGTGCAGTAATATAAACCTTTATCAAAAGCATTAAAAATAAATATAAGCCATACTATTAAAATGTGCTGGCCTTGTCACATACAAAATAAAAAAAATATTCTGTTGAAAGCAATATAATTATTTGAGTATGGGCCATTTTATTGGGTATGTAGGTAAAGGTCAACCAAACAATATTTTATTTTAGACCTCATCACACATTATTATCATCCGTGTATTTTACAGAGAGACAATGGGAGATTGGTTACACTGTAATACCTGCTTCAAGCAACCAGGAGACGGAAGAGGCTTTTTCCTTACTAACTGTGGTCATATATATTGTGAGCGTTGTAAAGACAAAGGTTAGTAATGGATGATGTTTTTCAAAGCCGAAAAAAAATGTGCCTTGTGTGTTTTCAATGTTTTCTGTGCTCGGCTGCCGCTGGTTAGGTTGAGTGCTGCCTTTCCTGTCTGACTTCAGTATCTCCCACCCAACTGGTTGTAATCGGTTTCAATTTGCAAAACTGCTAATTGTTCTAAAACAATACAGATTCTACAATGCCAATAAAATGTATGTCAGTGCATGGAAAATAAAGCATATTTTTTGGCTTTAGGGCATTGGGGCAGAATTTCGGTCCCAAAAATGAATGAGAAAAAACTTTATACATATAATACATCTATTATGAAGGGAGCTAACTTGCATGTTACATGTATTATTTAGGGAGCTTACTGCCATGTAGATCTTGATAATTGAGAATCATGTTTATAATTGCAGGATGGCTGAAAAGATGTTTACTTTGTGAAACAGAAAATCCAACAAATATACAGCTTACTTCTAAGGTAAAATTCATTTAACAATGACCATTTAACAATGACCATTTAACAATGACCATTTAACAATGACCATTTAACAATGACCATTTAACAATGACCATTTAACAATGACCATTTAACAAGAGTGAAATGTTTATAATTAAGTCCAATATTTTAATTACTTCAACCAATTTGCAATGAAGCTTGGCACACTTTCTATTATTAGTCAATAATACTAATCTACTAGAGACATGTGGGATAATTCTAGGATGATTCCGTAATCTCCTTTAAAATCAGATCCTAACATTTGCTCCGTTCCTTTACGCTGTTAGCGATCTGACTGCACCTCATAAGAGTTCATGTTAAAATGACCTCTCTGGCACACAATGACATCACGTAGCCTCAGCAGACTATCACCGCACTTTGAGATTTGTGACATGACCCTATACGGAGTGTACCGGGTATATCAGCGTAAAGTAGTGAAGCGTAATAAGGGTTGGATTTTACTGAGATTGGGATGATTCTATAAGGATTAGGAATAAATCTGTTTTAACTTTTATATTTCAATTCAAGTTTCAATTCAAGTTTTTCAAAATGTCCAATGTCTTTAATCCAAGATATGTTGACATCATTTCTAAAAATAATATTTAAGAGAATGAGCGGAGAAGTCCTCTATGTGAACGGAGTTACCCAGCTGAGAGTGTTAACAAAAAAGCATTTGTCAAATTCTTCAGTTAATTTAATTAAAATGTCAAATAATAAAAACAGGCTAATCTACGGATTAAGCGATAAAAACATATTGCAGAAGCTTTAAATTACATTAATACGCAAGCAAATCATAGGAAAGTCATATGAATGTACTAAAAAAGTATCTTTAGTGTGTTGTCCGAATGGAACCTGAGTCTACCTACCGTAGATGGAAGTCGCGTTCCATATGAACTCGTCCATGGATATGGATGGATGGATGCACTTCGCAAAGTGTGTCAGTCTTTCTGCACTTCTTCTCCTGAACTAGTGGTCAGACTTCATTGAAACTTCACATGAGGCCAAAATGGAGTTGTAGCCCTTTGTGGGTAGCAGTGGCCTAGAGGTAGGGCGCATGCTTTGGAATCGAAAGGTCCCGGTTTCAACTGCCGACTGGACCACTGCTTAATTTCTCTTGAGCAAAAATAACCCACATGCTTCACTCGACCAAGGTGTGAATTGGTACTTGTGAGGGCGGTGTCTGCACATGTTCCATATTCCTGAGTGCCGCAGATCGATGTTGGCTGCACACCCACCAGGAGAGAAATAGAGACTCGAACGTAGGTTTCCTTAGGTAGCCCAATGACCAGGGGAAGTTAAAATGTCAAAGGGTGGCTGAATGGCTGAAAGCAGCCGTCGAAAATTGGTTACTTATCTTTACTTCTTTAATGTTTTTGTGTGAAACTGTGTGAAACTGTGTGAAACTCTGTATTTTACTGTCTTCTAGATGAAGCCACCATATGATACTTATATGACTGATCCTTTATTTCTGATGAAACAAATTGATACGGTGATGAAACAACTAATAATGGTATGTTTGTTTGTTTGCTCATGTAAGGGATAATAAATTTATTTCTATATTAGGTCCGTTTTTATGTTTACTCTTAAATATGTATCATTTCTTCTGAGGCATGTCGCCCAATCCTGAAAAAAAAGATACAAGTCTCTTTGGGATGCCATTAGCACACATTCCTACTCCAAAACTATGCTTACACTGTTCTGTCCTTCAAATCAGCTAATGAAATTTCAAATGACCATAATTTGGTCATTTCTTTGAACTTTTTCATCAAATAACTTCTTTTCTGCAGAAAAGGACATTCTTTCTAGTTCAACTACTAATCTGGATTTCCGGATTATTCCGGAGTTGTAGATCCCCTTTGTATTCTGTTGGAATTTTCTGACCTGTTGCAGATCATCTTCTTGTCCTTCGGTAATGTGAACAGCCTACTCGACCTGAATTCCTTTAATAATTTTTATGCCCCCGTATCGATAGATCGGGAGGCATATAGTGATTCACCTGTCCGTCTGTTCGTCCGTTCGTCCGTCCGTCCTGGTTAACCCAAATTGACCGTTTCTTCTAGCATCATTATGGCTTGCTACAAAGCTTCCAAACTTGCATGGATGTTGTATATGAACACTCTCCACACACCTGTATCACCTGACCCCATTTTGACCTTCACCTTGACCTGATTTTGGACTTAGACTTATTTATGGACAAGGCTTCCACAGGGGGCATAAGCGTTTATTGAACGCAGTCTTGTTAGATTTGTCCTTCAGTTCATATTTTATACACTTGCTTACATTGGGCCTTGGTACTCAGGTGAGCGATATAGGGCCAAGAAAATTTCAAATCCCGTGTATATACTCTGATTTAAGAGTGAGGTGAGCTGAAAATGGTGAATATATATGGCCCTCTTGTTATAATATGCTTGATGGCTTGATGTATTGCAATAATTATGTTTCATGAAACTATTCCATTCCAATGTTAGATTTGAAGTAGTTTCAACACATGATAAACTGTAAACATTATACACGAGGATTTTTACTGGCACTTAAAAAATGGCCCTCGTAACTTGTGTAGAAAAATAGACTAATTAAGGTTCTGTGGAGTAATGGGATAAGCTTGTAATCTTTGTTTTACGAGGGTTGATCAACAAATATGCGGAAAAGTGTTCATAGTGGCGTTACAGTTTCTATGATTTTTAGACAAATATTTTCTTGGATGTAATGTTATTATGCTAGATGTATTATTGTATTACACTAATTGATTATCTGACCGAGTTTCAGCCATATACCGTAGGTCAGGTAACAAAGTTTTCATAGCATTTTTCTGCATATTTGTTGATCGCCCCTTGTAGGTACAATAGTTTATATTTGTTGTTCAGGCTGCAGACTTCCAGCAAAGACATCGGAAGAGGTTTGTTTGCTGGCTTCAAAAATGTGTAAGTTCTTTCTTAAATACAGTTCAGAAATTGCCCAGGTACATCAACTTAATTTTTCAAATTTTAGCAATTTTAATTGATTAAATGTGTTGCATTGAACTCGATAATCCATAATAAGCCGGATCAAAAACGGAAATGCTTTTTAGTGTTTCCCACCTATTATAACTAAAATTACTAACAGTCTTTCGGTTGAGATGTTAAGCAAGGTCCCGTGTATAATGCTTTGCATCTGGCACGTAAAAGAACCAAGGATGCTTCTGGAACTGGGGCATCTTCTGTATCACGCACTATCCCCCAAAAACTAAAGTGAATATCCTCTTCTGGGGGCCTCGCCCTTATGGATTTCCAGTGGCGAGGATAATTAATAATCAATTAATAATTAACATTCTGTTCACATTGAACTGGTAACATGTGTTATTGTTCTACAGGTTACCAACCAAGCACAAATACTGGAACAACAAAAAGAATTCCAAATTTCAAAATTAAAGAAACATTATGAGGAGCTTAGAAGGTACATGCATAATTATACATGTATATATTTGCTCATATTGTTGTAACTGGGTGTTACACCCGTTACCTTTGAATTAGTATGTTGCTTATTGTAGCCGTGGCGGTGGTCCTGGGGTTAGTATACTTGATTTGTAACCCTGCATTCCAGGTTTGATTCCCGGTCGCAGCAGGCCATACCCTTACATAAAAGTTTAACGACAATTTTGATTACGAAAATCACCCATGTCATGCACGAGGACCAAGTGCACATGATGAAGCCATTTCCCACTAACCGTTCTACATGGATTATTTTGTGCATGAATATGTGATTTCTGTTTGGAAATCGATAGATTAGTGTGTGGAATAAAAAAATAACACAACTTTATATTTATTGATTGAATATATCGCATAATATCATATTTCATAGGGTGGCCAATTAGAAATTAATTGAAGTGTATAAACTTGGCTGAGATATAGTAATTAGTCCCCTACCGGTTTTCGGTTGATTCGGACCAAAATAGTGATTGCCATGGTAACAGAAACAATTTGAAAATTTTTTAAGGGTCATGGCTTCAAACCGGTCGGGGACTTCTGTATTGCTTGCAATTCTTAATGACTTAATTGTTAACCTTTACTCAGGATGGAATGGTGGATGACTGGTTAGCGCTCTTGAACATTATTCTGGAGGTTCCTTGTTTGAATCTCTGCTGGGGCACTTGAAAGTTCAAAAACTCTTTTGTGTTTCCCACCCACCTACAGATGAACTGGTTGGAAACCCAGAGGTAGTCTGGTTTGCATCGGTGCTTTACCCAGGGAACGTTAAATCTTAACAATTAGTCTATTCGGAAATAGCTAGGGCAGGGTGACCAGATTCCTTGTATCACACAAACTTTCTGTCTCTTCACTCAAAGCCAGAGCTCATTGGCAAATTAGGCAAGGATTCAACCCAATAGCCATGCACTATGACTGTCTCTGTCAAACGCCAAGAAAACCCCAGAAAACCTAGTCATTCAAATTAGGCATGATTCTGATTTACAGAGAGAATTTGAGACTGCGGGAAGAAAGTGTTTATCTGAGGAGAGTCATGAGTGAAAGGGTAAGATACAATATAATTAAACATATCGTCACCTCAAGTCCAGAATGTTCTAAGTCTACAAAAATCCATTTTAAGAAAATCGACTTTAAAGATTTTGACCTCTTGATCTCAGTAACTAGAGATAGAACAAAATTGCACTGTAAATTTATTGGCTATTTTGAATGTCACAATGCTCTTAGTCTTTTCAATATATAGATCTTGAAACGCGCTTTCCAACGATACCAAAAACTAATTTTTTCAAAAAATGAGTTAGAACATTCTGAAATTGAGGCGACGATATATTGAAAATAGGAGATATCTTTAAAAAAGATAAACAGTGTAAGCATTAAATCATATGATTGTGTAATACCTAAATGTTGTTGCCATTTGAGGGAAGATCATAGTGTAGATGGAGCCAAGTTTTTATGTCGCTCGACTAGGTGACATATAAAGGGCTTATTTTTGTCCCAATATATACTTGTTTGGAGCATAACATTGTTAGAATGACTTGAAACTTGATATGCATGTTTCTTGTAATAATTCAAAGTGCTGTGCGCAAAAACCATAACTCTACCTTGCCCTGCTTTTGTGATCGCTTTTTATCTGTCGTCTGTCCACAATTTCTTGTGAACACACTAGAGGCCACACTTTCAGCCTAATCTTCATCAAACTTGCTCAGAATGTTTGTCTCTTTGAAATCTAGACAAAGTTTGAAACTAGGTCATGTTGGGTCAAAAGCTTGGTCACAAGGTCTAATCTTAGAAAAACCCTGTCAACACATTAGGGGATACCGTTGTCGTTCAATCTTCATGAAACATGGTCAGAATCTTTGTGTCTATGAAATCTATGCCAAGTCCGAAACTAGATCATGCACGGTCAAAAATAAGGTCACTAGGTCAAATCTTAGAAAAAGCCTGTGAACACATTAGAGGACACAATTATGGTCCAATCTTCGTGAAACTTGGTCAGAATATTTGTCTTTATAAAATTTAGTCCAAGCTCAAAACTGGGTCATGTGGGGTACAAAACTAGGTCACGAGGTCAAATCTTAGAAAAAGCTTGCAATGGAGGCTGAATTTTCCTGAATCATATTCATAAAATATAAATGATTACTTAGGTCACAATAGGGGCTTGCATGCTCTACTACGACAGGTTAGCGACCTAGGGCCTTTTGTGCCCTCTTCTTGAAATATTTACTTTTGACAGATTTTATTAGAGCATTTCTTGTCTGGAGCATTACATGGTTACCATAAGTTCAAATGACTCCAAATTTGGTTAATAATGCATCTTTCTTGCAATGACATGAATAGCAACTCTACCTTGCACTGTTTATAAAATATATCCATTTGATAGATTTTATTAGATCATCAAATTCTTGTCCGGAGCATAACTTCGTCACTTTTAGTTTGACTGACTAGAGAACTCCGCAAGTTGGATGTGTCGCCCTATGTGTCACACATCCAACTTGAGGAGGTTTTATTTAACCACTGAGCTAACAGGCTACATAACATCAGATATACTGCTCCTCTAGGAAGATTTTCAAATGTTTTAAAAAACAAGCTTTTAATAACTGCACTTCAAAAATTGTTGCATTGTTTTCAGAGATATGAGACAAAAATGTGAGTATTTCCTGATGTTTATTCTTAACAGCTTTTAATTATGCTACCATCTTTGATGAGGCGGTATATTGCTTTGCACATGAAAGTTGGTCGGGCGGTAGACCAACTGGTTTCCCTTTAATAACTCAAAAATGCTTTGCCTTAGTATTTATGCCCCCCTATCAATAGATGGGGAGGCATATAGTGATTCACCTGTCCGTCCGTTCGTTCGTCCGTTCGTCCGTCCGTCCTGGTTAACCCAAATTGACCGTTTCTTCTAGCATTAATATGGCTTGCTACAAAGCTTTCATACTTGCATGGATGTTGTGTATGAACACTCTCCACGCGCCAGTATCACCTAACCCCATTTTGACCTTCACCTTGACCTAATTTTGGACTTAGACTTTATGGACAAGGCTTCCACAGGGGGCATAAGCGTTTATTGAACGCAGTCTTGTTTCATACTTTATATGGAGGTTGGTCATCAACATTAGATGACCCTTATTGAATTTGAGGTCAGTAGGTCAAAGGTCAAGGTCTTTGTGACCTTCACCATTTCTGACTATTGGGCTGCCAAGGGGACATACATGTTTTACAAACATCCCGTGTTAAGTACATTATTAAGTAGTCAGTATTTTATTATTGCCATCCCTGAATTATGTTGCTTAAGTTTGAGCATTATTTGGTTTTGATAATATACATCTTCATGAAACTTTGTATATAGCAAGCTGGCATTGAGACCTAGGTTGGGATTGTATTTGGGGCCAGTAATGTCAAGGTCACTGTTACTAAAATTAGAAAAAGGGTTTTAGCTCAATAAGTTTAGTTCAGATTGATCTATCTTCATGAAACTTTGTATATTATATAGCAAACTGGCATGAAAACCCTAGCTTGGGATTGTATTTGGGGTCAGTGGGGTCAAGGTCCTTGTTACTAAAAATAGAAAAAAGGTTTCCGGTCAATAAGTTTAGTTCAGATTGATCCATCTTCATCAAACTTTGGGTATAGCAAAATTGCATGGATACGTACCCAACAGCAATTTGACTACCTCATTAGCTGGACACTGCACAGAAAACCTGTCTTGTTTGTTTATAGAATTGTATTTCTGTTTGAGTATGTGGGTTATGAAACAAGTTGTACAAGTTTGTATTTATCTCACTTTCCTCTTCTCATTCCTGATGGTACACTCCAGGGTACTGTTTTATCAAAGCACCCACAGAAATAGTAAACTTATAATTAAATTTAAATCATATAATTTGTTTAAGCTTATTAAGTGTGGTAAATGGAGCTGCAATACAAATAATGATTCAGTTACTGAACTCCTACAAACATTATCTGTCACCAATTTGCAGTTGTTAACGAATTATGAAGAATTTAAATTTGAGCGTAACTTTAAGATTTTTGTAAGTGCTTTGATAAAACGTAATATCCATAGGTGCAATACCATGGTTAATGTGTCATATATTTCATGATTTCAGAAGAGGTCCAGTAATGTACGACAACAAAGGTAATGAATATACTCATTTATTTTTTGCTTTCAATGGATTATGGAGATTTTTCAGTGAAAATAACTGACATTTTGTTATTGTCACTGTTTTAGAAGCTGGTTCCAGTATCATGCAGAAAAACAGGCCTCAACAAATATTTTTAAAAGCACTCGTCCTGCAATATAGACATAGAAGAAAACTCCAAAGTCTTACTTGTCCTGCTATATAAATAAAGAAGGAAGATATTGTGCAGGACGAGCGGACGAGTGGATTCATTGAGGCCTGAAAAGAAACATAACGTCAACGGCGCCGGGCTCTAAAACATGTGTTACGTCATCATAACGTCATAATTATTAAGTTTGACGTGATTTTTCCAATAAAGCCAATTATGGCACATTTTTAAGAGGAATTCAGGCATATAATAAACATAAAATTTGTTGATTTTTGGTGTAAGATCATTAATATTTCACAAGCGATCATAGAAAATTAAATTTTCACTCGTGGCTAAGCATTTTCTGTGATCACTCGGTGAAATAAAATACGATCTTACACCAAAATCAACAAATGTCCTCTATGTACTAAACTTAAAGCTACGTTTCCATTAACATGAATTTCACATAACATAGTATTTGTCTTTTATATAATGATAGATCTGCAGCTGGTTTTCCATTTACCCATTGTTTTTAGTCCCAACTGGTTTTCAACCATCCATCTGTTTTTTTGTCCGTCAAAAAATCTGATATTGACATGACTCAACCAGTTTTCAAGCTAGGTTTATGAAATATGGTATGTGGATAGGGGGCAATTCAGCACACCACATTAAACTAGAGAAAAGGAGCTTTCTATCAAGTCATCTGATCTTAAGAAAGTTAAGCATGTTTCTTGCCATGATTCGTGCAAAATTTTAGTTCTTGAAAATGTTCCCTCATCCAAGCTTTAGTGCAGGATGAGGGTCATTATTGGAATAAAGCCGGAGGCTGAGCATGTACAATTAGCATTTCAGTCATAGTACTGGAATGAGCGCTTTTTAAAGACCCGAGAAAAAGTGCAGTGCACCGTATAGTATATATCACGTGTGCACCTGTAATCAATCATAATTCAAAGCCAAAGTTTTGTTGCCCTAAACAATAGGCTAATCTCTAATCTAAGTGATAAGCATGTACTAGGGAGGGCAAAGCATAAAAGGCTGAAAGATACACATAATATCACAACACAAATTATAACATTACATCATAAAATAAATATACCTGTATGCATACAAATATGCACTTTAAATATAATGATAATCTGACACAAAGGGAGGGTATGTACATGCTCAGCCTCCGGCTTTATTCCAATAATGACCCTCATCCTGCACTAAAGCTTGGATGAGGGAACATTATTTTTCATAAAGCCTATGGCTTTCACATGTACAATTAGCATCTTCAAAGCAGGGCAACAAAACATATTGCCATTAAAACAAAAACCCTCTTAAAATTAAAAGTGTAATACAATAATGTAAAACAGACTAGACACCATGTAAATCAAGAGTAACAATAATATATACATGAACAATATATATTAATACCATCATAGAGTTAGAATACTTCTCCACAGGTAATAAAACCTCTATTATGTCAATAATTGAAATTCAAATATATCTCAAAGGAAAATACTTTATATAAACTTGAAAATACCAAACTAAATTTAAACATGAACTCATGAGGTGACTTGAAAAAAGGATTCCTCAACCAAACAAACACCATTAAAAATATTAAGTAACAAAAAATGAACCTTATAACACTTTGATAGTTCAAAAGAACAATGCCGATACAGAAATCCTCAAATGAACATTCTAAACCTGCAAATCAACAACCAGTTGTTAACTGTCAAAAGCTAAAGCTTATAGATTTTAACAAAATAATAAATTAAATTTAAATGATATAATACATAGTTCATCAACTTCAGACCATCAGTGAATCAGAGTATCGTTTTCAAATTGAAAAAGTGGTTAATAAATAACTATTACATAAACACCTATAATTCTATTCTTAACATATATACAAGACACAAGCAATAACCACTCTTTGTATACGGTAAATACAATTCTATCAAAGCCCAGTTTATGTCAAGATCATAAACTTATAACACTCCAATACATCCTTAACGAAATGACATCCAACCTTTCTTAAATCATAAAAATATACAATATGGTCCGTAAAGAAAACTGCTATGCAGCTTAAGTGCTATTCATTGACAATAAAAAATCACGTATTAAAACATGATATACATGTAATATGTAATATAAATAATAAAACTAAAGTAAATAAAACCTTTATAGGAATATAAGAAAATAATAGTACTGTTACAGACTTTCCATATATAATATATATAAATAGATCATTCTGCAAAGACACAATACTGCCATATTCGTATCATGACCATCTTAAATGACTATGATAAAAGATACCACTAATAAATGACAAAGGCCATTATTATTATAAATTCCTCATTAAAATAAGTAAAGTCAATATCTAAACCAAAGTCCGCTCAGGTAACACTAACCCTGTTTCTTCGAAAAGAAATAAAATCCATTACAATAACACACAAATGTAACAGATACGTCTATAATTACTCTTAATAAAAACTTAAAGAATAAAGTACCTCAAATACTCATATAATTACATATAAAAAAGTAACAACCACTATATATACATTACCATTAGCCGAAACTATGAAATATTATCTATGCTTGAAATGTTCCTGGACACAAAAAGCTAGTTTCCCAATAAACATGTATAATAAGCTAGGGAGTTTCCAAAGAAACATATATAATAAAGCAAACATATAAGCACTTCCAAAAGGCTAAACTGGATCCATGTTAGCTAATTAACACTAGCAGCACATATAAAACAAACAACCATAAAAACAACACTACATTACGACCGTAAACAAGTTGTTAATATTTTACAACTATTACCAATAGGTTTCTAAAAAATAACTTTTAATTCAAATTCCCAGGTTGCTTAACAGAAGTACAAATGCATGTAAGTTCAACCCTTCCTTTCCAACTATGTACAATGACTAAACAATCCTGCTTAACTTTACTGTAAAAGTCATTTTCAAATATCAGGTTCACTCCGTAAAGTTTATAGTTGATAATCAATCACTCATTTTCAAATATCAGCTTCACTCCGTAAAGTTTATAGTTGATAATCACTAAAGCATAGGTGAAAGTTAAAAATCTTGAAAACCCTGAAATCCTCAGAAAAGGACCATTAAATTGGGAAAAACCAGCAAAACATACTCTTTGGTACACCCAAAACCTGAAGTTCAGACATAAGGTTTGAAAAAATTTACTCATGTAGTTGTGCATAAAAAGTCTGTTAAAATATTATGCATCGTAAAACTACACGTATCCAGTGTATTGATAAATACATGATACTCCAAAACAGTCTCACTTATAAACATATATCCACGGATACTGGTTACTTAATATATATATATCCCTTCTCAAGAGGAACTATAGTAAAAATACTAGATTATAGTAGATTTTATACTAACGACTGACAACATCCTATCATCACATGATAAATAAATGAATATAAACAACTAAAAATTTGTACTCTCATCGGTCATAAATACACAACACTTGTTGCTACAGTGATAATGTTCAGAATGCAAAAAGCATTGGGTAATAAGTCTATAAGTAATTCGTACTGAGTCACTCATTTCAAGTATATCAAAAGTATAATTGATATATGGCTAAATTTAAGAATACAGCAACATATATTTCCAAAATTCATGACATGAATACCTAAAAGCAGATACATCTAAATAAGTTCAACCTGTATCCAAATGTACCAATTCATCAAAATGAACATCATTCCTCTTGTAACCAATTCTCCACCAAACATCTGAGTTATTCAGTATCATATATAAATACAAGCCATCATAATACTGCCGTATAAATAAAGTAATCATTAAAGACAATTCATAAACATGAACTTGATATCTCTATTCAAATGAAACCTTTTAACTCACAAAATACTTATTCAATCAACACCAAATACTCACTATTTGATGCCTTTGACAGACTCATAGCGAAATCAAAATATAATTATAATCATAAACATGCTAAACCATCCTGCATGTCACTTAAAAACAGTGTCATATAAATATAACTTCCCTCAAATACCAAAATCATGTTCCATGACCAAAAATATATCAATTCAAAAAAGAACCAAATACACACTTATGTCAAATCTAATAGATTGACGACACACCACAAAAGCAAATGACAAACTGCATAAGTCTCTGGTCAGAATAACTCAGTGCCATACGTTATATCAAAAACTTACCCACAGACAATATCATACTAATGTTAGAAAGCCAACACTTTTGGCATGTAAATAAACATATCCTCTAATCCAAAGACTAGGTCATTGCATTATAATCGGCGTCCTAAGACGCGTTCACTCGGATAACGGAACAAATTTGTCCGAATTTTAACATCCGAAAAGCATGTACTACGTACTATGCACAAAGACGTAATTCGTCTATAAAATTGTCCAGAGGACATATTTTTATAATAACTATGTTTTACTATCACAAACTAGCAATGAAAATAGAAGACATGGGACAAAACCGGCTCAAAAACTCTGCCAAAGTAATCATTATCGTGACATAAGCTGTTTTACAAACTAGCTTCCGGTTCCCAAAAAAGTCTTCTTAGTTCAACAATAAAGGATAATAACGGAAGATAAAAAACTCATAACGATTGAAAAATACAATACATTCATCGCAATTACCTTCCTCGAATGTAAACTGCCAACGAAAGTCGTAATTTCGCCGCAAAAACCAAAAAATTACCACGCGACATTGTCGCACGAACGTCTTGCTCATTCAAGCGCTTGACTAAATATGATTGATTACAGGTGCACACGTGATATATACTATACGGTGCACTGCACTTTTTCTCGGGTCTTTAAAAAGCGCTCATTCCAGTACTATGACTGAAATGCTAATTGTACATGTGAAAGCCATAGGCTTTATGAAAAATAATGGGGAAATGGTCACCTCAATTCCAGAATATTCTAACTCCTAAAAATTTGAAAAAAAATGAGTTTTTGGTATCATTGGAAAGCGCTTTTCAAGATCTATATATTAAACAGCATTGTGACATTAAAGATAAACAATAAATTCACTGTGCAATTCTTTTATATCTCTAGTTTAATTTATACTGAGATAGAGAGGTCAAAATCGTCAAAGTCGATTTTCTCAAAATGAACTTTTGTAGACTTAGAACATTCTGGAATTAAGGTGACGAAATGTACAAGAAACATTCTGATGAACCATGTTCGTTGTGTAATTTTAATGCCCCACCATGAAGAAGCGAACGGTCATACATCCGTCCCTCTGTCTGTCTGCACATCTGTCTGTCCATAATAAAATTGTGTCTGCTTCATAACTTTTTAACGCCTGGGCTAATTTACATGAAATTTATAGCATATGTATATAACTAATGAAGACGACATGCAAAACACATGTTCAAACCGGGGAGGCTCAAGGTCACTGTTCTAGGTCAAAGGTTTGAGTCTTATATTTCATGTCCGCTCAATAAATTTTTTTAATGCCTAGGCCCAATTGCATGAAACTCATAAGAAATGTGTAACTATAAAGACGACATGCAGGACCCATGTTCCAACCATGCCAGGTCAAGATCACTATTCATCGTCAAAGGTTAGAGCCTCCATAACTTTAATGCCTTGGCAAAATTTTATAAAACTCATATTGAATGTGTAACTAATGAAGATTCAAGCTGGCTGACATACGATGAAGGTCATTGTTCACTATGTTGGAGTTCAAAGGTCAAGGTCACACTTGGAGTGCAAAGGTCAAAATGGCAATAATTGTGCTTGTCCAGAGCATAACTAAGTCATTTATTATTGAATTTGAAAATGATGTAGCCCAAATGTTCACTACTAGAAGGTGTGCCATGCGAAACAATTATGTCAATATCTCAAAGGTCAAGGTCACACTTGGAGTGCAAATGTCAAAATAGCAAAAATTGAACTTGTCCAGAGCGTAACTTAGTCATTTATTGTGGGATTCAAAAATAACCAATTGGGCAGGGAAAGAAAAGAATGGCCATCAGCAGCTCTTACAACTGCCTCATTTGAATGCAAACAAACAACAAAACAAAATCCTATTGACTCGTTCTTGGGGAGAGCCGTTACTAAGTTTTGGAACTTGCGGCTCAATCCTTTAACTCATGTTTATAAAATGTATTTATCACATGTTTGACGTCGCGGTAGCGTAATAAAGCCATTATTTATATTTGATAATACACTAGTGTAATAAAGCTATCACGCGACGTCATTCAATGGATAGGCGACGTCGTCAAAGTTGCGCGTTTATTATAGTGAAAAATAAGTAGCTTTTTATGTTTCGGCCGAAAAAGGCTAACATGTGATAAAAAGAACATTACATTTGTGACTTTCCACATCGAATTTGATTAAAAAAACTCGTTTAATAAATTCAATATGGAAAGACACTCATGTAATATCCTCTATTTATAGATACCGGTATATTTGTATGACAGTGATTGTATATTTTGTTTGGGTAACAAAATATGTTTTAACTTGTTTATAATAGATTATGTTTCATATTTCATATTTTCAGGTCAATATTCTCCTGCTGGTTATCAACATGTAACAAATAACAACAACAACACCAGACCTTACAGTTATCATGCTGGGTAACCTCACACTTTCCTTTACACTTATTTATGACCCCCCCCCCCCCCCATTTATATATTGCTTTGTACATGTCTGTCGGACAATCGGTAGACCAAATGGTTTCCGTTTAATAACTCAAGAACGCTTTCTCCTATGATCTTCAAACTTTACATGGTGGCTGGCAATCAACCGTAGATGACCCCAAGGTCAGTAGGTCAAAGGTAATGGTCACTGTGACTTTTACCATTTCTGACTATTGGGCTGCCATGGGGGATGAGCGTTTTAAAAACATCTCTTCTTTGCATTAGTAGAGATCATTGCCAAATTATTTCGAGTGATAAAAATCCAACATTGTTAGGCAGTCAAAAATCATAATTTGTTTTAAGGATTCCGATGATGACATGGTAGGTTAATTAGTTAAAAATAAGAAGCGCAAAACCTAATGTCACACAATTCAATTTAGTCATGATATCACATACATGTAGTTTCACATTATTTCTGGCTTTCAGCATCAAAATGCAACCAGTGATTTTTTTCCTTCTTCGTTTGCTACCGGTAAACAGTACCTTCCTTAAAAAAGGCTCTTAGTTTCCCAAATATGAAGGGAGATATTCCCAATGAACATTTAAAAAATTTTTTTTTCAAAATCGGACATAAAATGACAAAGTTATGAACATTTTTGACAAGAGGTCAAGCATAAAAGTTTACAGAAACCTGTAAACAGTCACATGTAATCTCTTTTTCTGTTTTATTAAGGCCTTTCTACTTCATGAAAATTCCCAATTTCAAGTTGTCACGGCGCGAAAATTCCCAATCTGAATGGACCCGGACCCTTTCCCAAAGAAGCAGAAAAAATCACTGGCAACTTTAGTTCAAAAATGAATCTTGTACCGGTCTCATTGCTGTTGTCAAAATTGTATTTAGTGTGAAAGGAGAGCATTCAAAAGATTACATATTGTGCACTTCAAAATGTCCATCTTTTTAGCTCACCTGTCACAAAGTGACAGAGTGAGCTTTTGTGATCACTCTTCGTCCGTCGTCCGTCGTCCGTCCGTCCGTACGAATGCACCGGTAGTTGTGGGATGTGGAACAATAAGCTATTTTTAGATTCCATTCATTCCGTCACTTGTGGGGTGCAAAATGCTACTTGTGGGTTGCAACCAAACAAAAGAAAGAACAAAAGAAAACCCCACAAAAACCGTCTCATGAGTATGTCCGTCCGTCCGTCCGTCGTCCGTCCGTCCGTCCGTCAACAATTGCCTTGTGTAGACTCTAGAGGTCACAATTTTAGCCTAATCTTTATGAAACTTGGTCACTATGATCATCTCAACAAAATCTAGGCCAAGTTCGATATTCGGTCATCTTGGGTCAAAAACTAGGTCACTAGGTCAAATCATAGAAAAACTTTGTGTAGTCACTAGAGGTCACAATTTTGACTTAATCTTTATGAAACTTGGTCACAATGATCATCTCAACAAAATCTAGGTCAAGTTGGATATTGGGTCGTTCGGGGTCAAAAACTAGGTCACAAGGTCAAATCATAGAAAAACCTTGTGTAGTCACTAGAGGTCACAATTTTGCCTTAATCTTTATGAAACTTGGTCACAATGATCATCTCCACAAAATCTGGCTCAAGTTTGATATTGCGTCATCCGGGGTAAAAAACTAGGTCACAAGGTCAAATCATAGAAAAACCTTGTGTAGACACTAGAGGTCACAATTTTGGCCTAATCTTTATCAAACTTGGTCAGAATGATCATCTCAACAAAATCTAGGTCAACTTCGATATTGGGTTAACCGGGGTCAAAAACTAGGTCACAAGGTCAAATCATAGAAAAACCTTGTGTAGTCACTAGAGGTCACAATTTTGACTTAATCTTTATGAAACTTGGTCACTATGATCATCTCAACAAAATCTAGGTCAAGTTTGATATTGGATCGTCCGGGGTCAAAAACTAGGTCATAAGGTCAAATCATAGAAAAACCTTGTTTAGTCTCTAGAGGTCACAGTTTTAGCATAATCTTTAAGAAACTTGATCACAATGATCATCACAACAAAATCTAGGTCAATTTCGATATTGGGTCATCCGGGGTCAAAAACTATGTCACAAGGTCAAATCATAGAAAAATATTGTGTAGTCACTAGAGGTCACAATTTTGGTCTAATCTTTATGAAACTCGGTCTCAATGATTATCTCAACAAAATCTAGGCCAATTTAAATATTGGGTCATCGGGGGTCAAAAACTAGGTTACAAGTTCAAATAATAGAAAAACTTTGTGTAGTCACTAGAGGTCACAGTTTTGGCCTGATCTTTATGAAACTTCGTCACAATGATCATCTCAACAAAATCTAGGGCAAATTCGATATTGGTTTATCTGGGGTCAAAAACTAGGTCATTAGGTCAAATCAAATGAAAACCTTGTGTAGTCACTAGAGGTTACAATATTGGCCTAATCTGTATGAAACTTGGTCACAATGATCATCTCACCAAAATCTAGGTCAAGTTCGACAGGTGAGCGACCTAGGGCCCTTTGGGCCCTCTTGTTTATTTATAACAAGAGATTTTTTTTCAAACTCACATGTATTCGCATTTTGATGCATAAAACTAGGAATTTGGTGATTTAACACTGTGATACCTTGACTATGTACAATGTATTTAGTAAACTTTGATTCCCCACCTTTAAATTTAATTAACTATTTATACATGAGGTAAAATCAAATAAAACTGTTCCATGGCTGCCTAAAACGCTGGATTCCAAAAATTAAAAAAAAATGTTAGTCATGCGTAAAATATTCACCAGGTTAACCATGTGGTACATTTTCATTGAGCGTGAGTATAATTGATGCAACTTCACATTTTGCTGAGATTTTTATTGCACATACAGATGTTACAGTCACATCTGTCAGTAAAGACAAGCCATGGAAACAGCAGAAAGTGTTCTTTTGTTGATAGGTAAAGACAAGCCATGGAAACAGCAGAAAGTGTTCTTTTGTTGACAGGTAAAGACAAGCCATGGAAACAGCAGAAAGTGTTCTTTTGTTGACAAGTAAAGACAAGCCATGGAAACAGCAGAAAGTGTTCTTTTGTTGACAAGTAAAGACAAGCCATTGAAACAGCAGAAAGTGTTCTTTTGTTGATAGGTAAAGACAAGCCATGGAAACAGCAGAAAGTGTTCTTTTGTTGACAAGTAAAGACAAGCCATGGAAACAGCAGAAAGTGTTCTTTTGTTGACAGGTAAAGACAAGCCATGGAAACAGCAGAAAGTGTTCTTTTGTTGACAAGTAAAGACAAGCCATGGAAACAGCAGAAAGTGTTCTTTTGTTGACAAGTAAAGACAAGCCATGGAAACAGCAGAAAGTGTTCTTTTGTTGATAGGTAAAGACAAGCCATGGAAACAGCAGAAAGTGTTCTTTTGTTGACAGGTAAAGACAAGCCATTGAAACAGCAGAAAGTGTTCTTTTGTTGACAGGTAAAGACAAGCCATGGAAACAGCAGAAAGTGTTCTTTTGTTGACAGGTAAAGACAAGCCATGGAAACAGCAGAAAGTGTTCTTTTGTTGACAGGTAAAGACAAGCCATGGAAACAGCAGAAAGTGTTCTTTTGTTGACAGGTAATCTCTCTTTACAGGATAAATATTACTGAAAAATGTTCCCTCATCCTAGCTTTAGTGCAGGATGTGACTCATTATTGGAATAAAGCCGGAGGCTGTGTATATGAGCTCTTGCTTTCAGAGTGATATTTCAACCAGTAAAAATTGTTCTCTTTCAGGCACCATAAAGGATCAGATTCTGCAAAGGTAAAATATTTAGCTGTATACTGTAAACCAATTTACGTTCGTGATTACTAACTTTCGCGTTTTGCTGATCGTTGGCATATTCGTGACTTCATATTTTTCACCAATGTTCATATAAATGTTTTTAGCACTTTCCTGGTGACTTAATTTGCAAACTCCGCGAAATTAAATTGTGCAAAATAATTTTTTGGTTCACAGTATGTAACCTGTAAAGTTTTTACTCCATAGCAACACATTGCATTTATTACCGGTGTATAATTACTCCATAGCAACACATTGCATTTATTACCGGTGTATATTTCAATGTGGATGTTATAGTTGTCAGTTACTAGGGATTTAGTTTTTGCTGAACCTATTTTGAAAATGATATTTGTACATTTGCATGTTTCAAGTTTTTTGGTACATATTTCAGACAACAATGGTAACTTCGGGTAGAATTTCCCTACGTACACCTCCATCAGGGGGAAGAATGGGTAAGTCTATCATAACTTATATATAATATAAATCTCATTAAAATCAGACCCTAAAATTTGCCACATTCCTTTACGCTGTTAGAGATCTGACTACACTTCATTAGAGGTCATGTTCAAATGACCTCTGGCGCACAATGATGTCACTACTGAGACATAATGCCAAATCCTGAAAACGAGTCGCAAGTCAGTTTTGGGTGCAATTAGCACACATCCATACATCTTAACATGGTTTCAAACGATGTTTTATTGTTAAAATTCAGAATCTGGAACTTCAAATGACTTTAAAAAAAGTCAGTTCTTTGATTTTTTTTATCAAATTACATTTTGTGCAGAAAAGATAATTCTTTCTAATGCAGCTAATTCTGATTTCAGGAATTGTAGGACCCCTGTGTACATAATATCTGACCTGAATTTTAATGATTTTGAAAGTGAAATGGAATTTGATGCCTCAAACAGTATTTGCAAACATCCTAGATGCCCCGGACAGGTTCTTCAGTCACACCAAAATCCCTTCTATATATTTTAAAAACTGTATTGTAAAATATTGGATGACTGAAACTATGTCTAACGCAAACATTCAAACTGATTGGACGGTCCCTTGCTATGATTCACCTGAAGCTGGGTTGTACCTTACAAGTTTTAGCACTTTTCACATTGACTGTTGAAATCCATTGTTTGGGCACTCATATAGTCGGCGACAGGTGTGTTAACAAGTTATGTTTCTTTGGCAGGTGTTATCCCATGTACACCTTCACCTATCAACAGAGTTCTACATACACCTAAGTGAGTAGTTCATATTTCATGTTTAGTTTTAGGATGTCGAACCTGCCCTGCATTCAACGAATACCTACAATCATGTTAAAAAATCCAGGGTTTTTGTTGCATTAATTAATTCTTTAATGTACGCTTCATTGGCGGCAAACAATTTGTAAGTATAAATCCCTGCTTTTTCCGTTTTCAGTTTGAAATATGTATGGATGCACAGGTTTAACTATTCACATTCTTTTATTTGCCTCTGTCAGCCATTTTGTTACGATTTGGCAATTTAGGCACACCACCTTGGGATATGGTTAGCTAAACTTCACTCACATGACAAACATGTTTTTTTAACATATTGTTCAACGAATAACAGGTACGAAACAGGTACGTTACATGTCTCACGTAATATTTCGTTAAACGCAGGGCTGTGTTATGTTGACTGGTAGTATCACAGGTGAATACAAGTAATTAAGAATTGCAAGCAATACAGAAGTCCCCTACCGGTTTTAAGCCATTTTCAATGTTTCTGTTGCCATAGCAACCACAATTTTTGTCAGAATCAAACTATTTTAGACGTGCATAATCCCCTTATTGCCCCCTATCCACAAATCAAGTTTCATAAACCTAGCTTGAAAACTGTTTTGAGTTATGTCAGGATCCAGATTTTTTGACGGACAGACTGACTGACGGACTGACTGACGGACTGACTGACAGACAGACGGAGGGCAAACCTATAGTCCCCTCCGGTCAAAAACAGGTAGGGGACTAATAACTGGGTCACGAGACCAGACAATGTCCGTGTATCCAATGTGTTCCCAATGACTAAGCATCGTGTACATGCCAGTCATTCGATGCGTAGCATTGAATATTGATACTGAAAAAAAACATTTGGCCACTGTCTGACGCTCCACAATGCCCTGATGACAGACCAATGCCCATCCAGCCTCCGGTACAAAAAGTATGATCGTATTGTGACCCAGATATTAACATCCCTTGAGAAGAAATCTGTTTGTTAGGTTGTACTTGCAGTTATATGTGCAGGTATTTGTGCCACCAGGACAGTGTACATTGTACTGCAGTTATATGTGCAGGTATTTGTGCCACCAGGACAGTGTACATTGTACTGCAGTTATATGTGCAGGTATTTGTATCACCAGGACAGTGTACATTGTACTGCAGTTATATGTACAGGTATTTGTGCAATCATGACAGTGTACCTTGTACTGCAGTGATATGTGCAGGTATTTGTGCCATCATGACAGTGTACCTTGTACTGCAGTGATATGTGCAGGTATTTGTATCACCAGGACAGTGTACATTGTACTGCAGTGATATGTGCATGTATTTGTGCCACCAGGACAGTGTACATTGTACTGCAGTTATATGTGCAGGTATTTGTATCACCAGGACAGTGTACATTGTACTGCAGTTATATGTGCAGGTATTTGTGCCACCAGGACAGTGTACATTGTACTGCAGTTATATGTGCAGGTATTTGTATCACCAGGACAGTGTACATTGTACTGCAGTTATGTGTGCAGGTATTTGTATCACCAGGACAGTGTACATTGTACTGCAGTTATATGTGCAGGTATTTGTACGACCAGGACAGTGTACATTGTACTGCAGTTATATGTGCAGGTATTTGTATCACCAGGACAGTGTACATTGTACTGCAGTTATATGTGCAGGTATTTGTACGACCAGGACAGTGTACATTGTACTGCAGTTATATGTACAGGTATTTGTGCCACCAGGACAGTGTACATTGTACTGCAGTTATATGTGCAGGTATTTGTATCACCAGGACAGTGTACATTGTACTGCAGTTATATGTGCAGGTATTTGTACGACCAGGACAGTGTACATTGTACTTGCAGTTATATGTGCATGTATTTGTATCACCAGGACAGTGTACATTGTACTGCAGTGATATGTGCAGGTATTTGTATCACCAGGACAGTGTACATTGTACTGCAGTTATATGTGCAGGTATTTGTACGACCAGGACAGTGTACATTGTACTTGCAGTTATATGTGCAGGTATTTGTGCCACCAGGACAGTGTACATTGTACTGCAGTGATATGTGCAGGTATTTGTATCACCAGGACAGTGTACATTGTACTGCAGTTATATGTACATGTATTTGTATCACCAGGACAGTGTACATTGTACTGCAGTGATATGTGCAGGTATTTGTATCACCAGGACAGTGTTCATTGTACTGCAGTGATATGTGCAGGTATTTGTATCACCAGGACAGTGTACATTGTACTGCAGTGATATGTGCATGTATTTGTGCCACCAGGACAGTGTACATTGTACTGCAGTAATATGTGCATGTATTTGTGCCACCAGGACAGTGTACATTGTACTGCAGTTATATGTGCATGTATTTGTGCCACCAGGACAGTGTACATTGTACTGCAGTTATATGTGCAGGTATTTGTATCACCAGGACAGTGTACATTGTACTGCAGTTATATGTACATGTATTCGTATCACCAGGACAGTGTACATTGTACTGCAGTGATATGTGCAGGTATTTGTGCCACCAGGACAGTGTACATTGTACTGCAGTTATATGTACATGTATTTGTATCACCAGGACAGTGTACATTGTACTGCAGTTATATGTACATGTATTTGTATCACCAGGACAGTGTACATTGTACTTGCAGTGATATGTACATGTATTTGTATCACCAGGACAGTGTACATTGTACTTGCAGTGATATGTACATGTATTTGTATCACCAGGACAGTGTACATTGTACTGCAGTGATATGTGCATGTATTTGTATCACCAGGACAGTGTACATTGTACTGCAGTGATATGTGCAGGTATTTGTATCACCAGGACAGTGTACATTGTACTGCAGTGATAAGTGCATGTATTTGTATCACCAGGACAGTGTAGATTGTACTGCAGTGATATGTGCAGGTATTTGTATCACCAGGACAGTGTACATTGTACTGCAGTGATATGTGCAGTTATTTGTATCACCAGGACAGTGTACATTGTACTGCAGTGATATGTGCAGGTATTTGTATCACCAGGACAGTGTACATTGTACTGCAGTGATATGTGCAGGTATTTGTGCCACCAGGACAGTGTACATTGTACTGCAGTGATATGTGCAGGTATTTGTGCCACCAGGACAGTGTACATTGTACTGCAGTGATATGTGCAGGTATTTGTGCCACCAGGACAGTGTACATTGTACTGCAGTGATATTTGCAGGTATTTGTGCCACCAGGACAGTGTACATTGTACTGCAGTTATATGTACATGTATTTGTATCACCAGGACAGTGTACATTGCACTGCAGTTATATGTACATGTATTTGTATCACCAGGACAGTGTACATTGTACTTGCAGTTATATGTGCAGGTATTTGTATCACCAGGACAGTGTACAATGACTGCAGTGATATGTGCAGGTATTTGTGCCACCAGGACAGTGTACATTGTACTGCAGTGATATGTACATGTATTTGTATCACCAGGACAGTGTACATTGTACTGCAGTGATATGTGCAGGTATTTGTGCCACCAGGACAAGTGTACATTGTACTGCAGTTATATGTGCATGTATTTGTGCCACCAGGACAGTGTACATTGTACTGCAGTTATATGTGCAGGTATTTGTATCACCAGGACAGTGTACATTGTACTGCAGTTATATGTACATGTATTTGTATCACCAGGACAGTGTACATTGTACTGCAGTGATATGTGCAGGTATTTGTGCCACCAGGACAGTGTACATTGTACTGCAGTTATATGTACATGTATTTGTATCACCAGGACAGTGTACATTGTACTGCAGTTATATGTACATGTATTTGTATCACCAGGACAGTGTACATTGTACTTGCAGTGATATGTACATGTATTTGTATCACCAGGACAGTGTACATTGTACTTGCAGTGATATGTACATGTATTTGTATCACCAGGACAGTGTACATTGTACTGCAGTGATATGTGCATGTATTTGTATCACCAGGACAGTGTACATTGTACTGCAGTGATATGTGCAGGTATTTGTATCACCAGGACAGTGTACATTGTACTGCAGTGATAAGTGCATGTATTTGTATCACCAGGACAGTGTAGATTGTACTGCAGTGATATGTGCAGGTATTTGTATCACCAGGACAGTGTACATTGTACTGCAGTGATATGTGCAGTTATTTGTATCACCAGGACAGTGTACATTGTACTGCAGTGATATGTGCAGGTATTTGTATCACCAGGACAGTGTACATTGTACTGCAGTGATATGTGCAGGTATTTGTATCACCAGGACAGTGTACATTGTACTGCAGTGATATGTGCAGGTATTTGTATCACCAGGACAGTGTACATTGTACTGCAGTTATATGTACATGTATTTGTATCACCAGGACAGTGTACATTGTACTGCAGTGATATGTGCAGGTATTTGTGCCACCAGGACAGTGTACATTGTACTGCAGTGATATGTGCAGGTATTTGTGCCACCAGGACAGTGTACATTGTACTGCAGTGATATGTGCAGGTATTTGTGCCACCAGGACAGTGTACATTGTACTGCAGTGATATTTGCAGGTATTTGTGCCACCAGGACAGTGTACATTGTACTGCAGTTATATGTACATGTATTTGTATCACCAGGACAGTGTACATTGCACTGCAGTTATATGTACATGTATTTGTATCACCAGGACAGTGTACATTGTACTGCAGTGATATGTGCAGGTATTTGTATCACCAGGACAGTGTACATTGTACTTGCAGTTATATGTGCATGTATTTGTGCCACCAGGACAGTGTACATTGTACTTGCAGTTATATGTGCAGGTATTTGTATCACCAGGACAGTGTACATTGTACTGCAGTGATATGTACATGTATTTGTATCACCAGGACAGTGTACATTGTACTGCAGTGATATGTGCAGGTATTTGTATCACCAGGACAGTGTACATTGTACTGCAGTGATATGTGCAGGTATTTGTGCCACCAGGACAGTGTACATTGTACTGCAGTTATATGTACATGTATTTGTATCACCAGGACAGTGTACATTGTACTGCAGTGATATGTGCAGGTATTTGTATCACCAGGACAGTGTACATTGTACTGCAGTTATATGTGCATGTATTTGTGCCACCAGGACAGTGTACATTGTACTGCAGTGATAGTGTACATTGTACTGCAGTGATATGTGCAGGTATTTGTATCACCAGGACAGTGTACATTGTACTGCAGTGATATGTGCAGGTATTTGTGCCACCAGGACAGTGTACATTGTACTGCAGTGATATGTGCAGGTATTTGTGCCACCAGGACAAGTGTACATTGTACTTGCAGTTATATGTGCAGGTATTTGTACCACCAGGACAGTGTACATTGTACTGCAGTTATATGTGCAGGTATTTGTGCCACCAGGACAGTGTACATTGTACTGCAGTTATATGTGCAGGTATTTGTGCCACCAGGACAGTGTACATTGTACTGCAGTGATATGTGCAGGTATTTGTGCCACCAGGACAAGTGTACATTGTACTTGCAGATATATGTGCAGGTATTTGTACCACCAGGACAGTGTACATTGTACTGCAGTTATATGTGCAGGTATTTGTATCACCAGGACAGTGTACATTGTACTTGCAGTTATATGTGCATGTATTTGTATCACCAGGACAGTGTACATTGTACTGCAGTTATATGTGCAGGTATTTGTGCCACCAGGACAGTGTACATTGTACTGCAGTGATATGTGCAGGTATTTGTGCCACCAGGACAGTGTACATTGTACTGCAGTGATATGTGCATGTATTTGTATCACCAGGACAGTGTACATTGTACTGCAGTTATATGTGCAGGTATTTGTATCACCAGGACAGTGTACATTGTACTGCAGTAATATGTGCAGGTATTTGTATCACCAGGACAGTGTACATTGTACTTGCAGTGATATGTGCAGGTATTTGTATCACCAGGACAGTGTACATTGTACTGCAGTTATATGTGCAGGTATTTGTATCACCAGGACAGTGTACATTGTACTGCAGTGATATGTGCAGGTATTTGTATCACCAGGACAGTGTACATTGTACTGCAGTGATATGTGCAGGTATTTGTATCACCAGGACAGTGTACATTGTACTGCAGTGATAGTGTACATTGTACTGCAGTTATATGTGCATGTATTTGTGCCACCAGGACAGTGTACATTGTACTGCAGTTATATGTGCAGGTATTTGTATCACCAGGACAGTGTACATTGTACTGAAGTTATATGTGCAGGTATTTGTATCACCAGGACAGTGTACATTGTACTGCAGTGATATGTGCAGGTATTTGTATCACCAGGACAGTGTACATTGTACTGCAGTGATATGTGCAGGTATTTGTGCCACCAGGACAGTGTACATTGTACTGCAGTGATATGTGCATGTATTTGTGCCACCAGGACAAGTGTACATTGTACTTGCAGTTATATGTGCAGGTATTTGTACCACCAGGACAGTGTACATTGTACTGCAGTTATATGTGCAGGTATTTGTACCACCAGGACAGTGTACATTGTACTGCAGTGATATGTGCAGGTATTTGTGCCACCAGGACAGTGTACATTGTACTTGCAGTTATATGTGCATGTATTTGTATCACCAGGACAGTGTACATTGTACTGCAGTTATATGTGCAGGTATTTGTATCACCAGGACAGTGTACATTGTACTGCAGTGATATGTGCAGGTATTTGTATCACCAGGACAGTGTACATTGTACTGCAGTGATATGTGCAGGTATTTGTATCACCAGGACAGTGTACATTGTACTGCAGTGATATGTGCAGGTATTTGTATCACCAGGACAGTGTACATTGTACTGCAGTGATATGTGCAGGTATTTGTATCACCAGGACAGTGTACATTGTACTGCAGTGATATGTGCAGGTATTTGTATCACCAGGACAGTGTACATTGTACTGCAGTGATATGTGCAGGTATTTGTATCACCAGGACAGTGTACATTGTACTGCAGTGATATGTGCATGTATTTGTATCACCAGGACAGTGTACATTGTACTGCAGTGATATGTGCAGGTATTTGTATCACCAGGACAGTGTACATTGCACTGCAGTGATATGTGCAGGTATTTGTATCACCAGGACAGTGTACATTGTACTGCAGTGATATGTGCAGGTATTTGTGCCACCAGGACAGTGTACATTGTACTGCAGTTATATGTGCAGGTATTTGTGCCACCAGGACAGTGTACATTGTACTGCAGTTATATGTGCAGGTATTTGTATCACCAGGACAGTGTACATTGTACTGCAGTTATATGTGCAGGTATTTGTATCACCAGGACAGTGTACATTGTACTGCAGTGATATGTGCAGGTATTTGTGCCATCATGACAGTGTACATTGTACTTCAGTGAATGTTCCTAGTCAACTGCAATCTACCGTCAGTTTCAATCGTTCACATAGTGACATTAGATCAATCTTCGTCGGTCCTTTCATACATTGCCACCAAAAATAAGTATACAGTTGCAAAATTAAAATTGGTTGAATAATTTAAAATCTGTTCACTAGACTGTCACAATTATACTAGTTTCTGAAACTACAGTTACTAAACGAGTCAATAAGTGATAGAAGTAAAGATGGAGATTTTCTGTATTAAAATAACCATGTTATCAAAAAGCCTGAATTTTCCATCTTTTTACCACATAGTAACCTTTCATGCCGGACAAAAACTATATTTTTCACTTAAGGTACCAATCAATGTATGGTCTTACACTTAACAAACAAAAATATTCCTTGTCTTCAAAAACAATGTTGCTCCACTGTTCTGCAAACAGTGTTTTTGCAGATGAGTTAATGAGTAGATTACCTCTGTATACTTTTTTTCGGTGGGCAGTGTATATGTTGAACAATTCAAAAATCCCCTTCTTAGAAACCACTCAGGTCCTATTTCATTATAGTTTAACACACATGTGATCCTCTACTAAATGCCTTCAAATATTTTAAATTTTAATACACACAACGGCCAGTGGGCGGGTTTCCAAAGAAACTGCTAGTACGATTAACATAATATGATCGAATGTTCCTCGGGTGACCCTCTCATAAGTTTCTTCAAGATTCATTTGTATATTGATATGTCAAAAATTGACCATTAGGGGTCGGGCCTTCTTGTTCTATAGAGCATTTTTCCAGGTCTCCCACCAAAGCAATATCTTGCCATTGTGGCCCTAGTTTGCGTCGAAATCGGGAATCAAAATTTTACTTATAATGCCTGACTTCCTGTATGACATGGGGGTGAAGTTTCACCTGCCCTGCGTTCATTGAATATTTACGTTACGCACGTTTCATACCTATTTCAGACCTGTTACATACCTGTTTCGTACCTGTTACAAAACAGGTACGAAATATGCATCACGTAAATATTCGTTGAATGCAGGGATGATTCAATACATTCAATTTGATCTCTTATAGGTCAGTACCTCATCCTATTGGATTAAATGACTGTGAGCTGACACCATCATAGAGATGACACCGTCATAGAGCTGACACCATCATAGATAGAGGACCATAGTGTACAGATGTGTTAAAGTCTTTCACAGAACAAGTCTGCTATATATTTTGTATTTTCATGTTTTCTGCAAATGATTTGATGCAAATAAATTATCAGAACATGTTTATTGTGTTTTTCTGAGCTGTGACTGTGACCATATCTGCTGGCTTAGAATTAGAAGGTTGTTAATACTACTTACAAACTTATAAGATTCATGCATATTTGAAATCTGCATCTCCAGACACTTCGTATGAGCCTATTTTCATGAAATTCGGAATAGGTCATGTTGACCAAACTGAAGTTTAAATTTAGCTTGTTTTCAGACAGTTTTTTCTTGTTTTCTTAAAATATTGATTTTGTACTTGCAACCTTCTTATTCTAAGCCAGCGATATATTAACCTAATTCTGTTTAAACCTCCACTAGTTATAACATCTTGTCAATACATTTTAGTAGACTTCAGAGGTTTTTTAGCTCCACTATTTGTAGAATAAGGGGAGCTAATTTGCAGTCGTCCAATAGTCATCGTAATGCTTATGTTAAAGTTTTGTTACAGGTTTTTAACCTCTAATATTTTCAAAGTCCTTTGACATATTGCTTGGATACTTTGCATACTAGTTTACCATCATGACCTTAAACCCTACACAAGGGTAGGTAACTCCATCGAGTATTTTGGGGAAATTTTGCCCCCAGTTTTTCAACTTAGTGCAAATGTTATTAATGTTTAGGCAAAGGTTTTTTTCAACCTCTAATATCTTGAAAGTGCATTGACATATTGCTTTGATACTTTGCATACTTGTTTACCATCATGGGGGTAGGTAACTCTATCAAGCATTTTGGTGAAATTATGCCCCCCTTTTCAACTCAGTGCAAATGTTAAAGTTTAGGTACCCCTGTCTGACTTATTATTACCTTTTTGAAAGCAATGCATTTGATGGACTTCAAAAATATTTGTGTTTCAACAACTTGAAAGTTTTGGTTAACATATTCGGACGAACGAATGGGCGGCTGGACACAACAATCACTATACTGGCCTCTTGCATCAGTAGATGCTGCTGGGGTATAATAAACAAGTATATTGAATAATGAATGAAAAAAAATGGCATGATTTTATCAGTATTTATTTACCCAATAGACTTGAAGTTATAACAACAACAAGCAAATAAAAAACCAACATTGTTATGTTTATACAATCCCTCTTACATACTACATAGTTAATATAGTACATAAATTAAAACAATAAGAAAGTAAAAGCCCTCTATGGTCCACACATAATTGTGAGTGAACATACAATACAAAAGGCTCACCTGAGTACCATGATCATATCGCTGGCTTAGAATTAGAAGGTCATAAGTACAAAATCACTATTTTGAGAAAACACGAAAAAACTGTCTGAAAACTACTCTTCACTTATGGAAAAATAATGTCAACATGACCACTTTCGATTTTCATGAAATAGGCTCATAAGAAGCTCCTTAAGATGAAGATTTCAAATATGCAACATGGCAACATAATTGACTTTAAAATTTATAGAATTAATAAGATCATAATCTAGTCAGGAGTTAGCAACCTCAATACACTGTATTCATCTTTAATTATTATGACACGCTGCTTGTGTACATCATGTACATATTTTGGAGGTTAAATCATGCTATTTATGCACCAGTCAGTTAGAAGTACAATCCTCTCCACAACGGCTCCCTCTCTACAACAAACACTCTTTCTGTCTCCCACAAATGTCGCTCAAGAGAGGTACCACTGTACTTACGACCTTCTAATTCTAAGCCAACGATATGAAAGCAAGCATATACCGGTAGATAGCATGCACACATTGACATTGGGTCAGTCTGGCTGAGTTACACTGAAGAAGATTTTCAACACTTACTCAATAAGTGTACACAAAAGAACAGAGGTGATATTTAATATTGATCTTATTTAATTGGAGAATAAGGATGGCCAATCATATCGCCTGTTACTGACCAACAGAGTTTGATATGGTGTGATCTGATTGGTTGTCCTTATTCTTTAAGTCAAGTAAGATCAATATTGAATACCACCCTAGGGCTACTTTTTAACCTCAAAATAAAAACAGAGGTTACATAAGAATTATTATAAGTAACACTGGATACAAGAAGCAATTAATCAAATGTCAGGATCATTACTTATTTCACAGACTGGAATCATTTATACAATACTAACCAAAAATTATTCCTGTTAACTAGGTTAAGGAGATAACAGCGTAGCTTATGTTGAAATACAATGCATATTCAAGGATCGTAGGTACAGTGGTGTCAACAGAGCCAAATTAAAATCCTGAAATTCATATGTGGTCAACCATTTTTGTCAACAAGAGGCCTTCAACTACATTGAACTACAACTGAAAATCCTTCATAGCAGACCAATTTTATAAGATATTTTCATTAAATAACTTATATTTTGGTCAGAAATTTTAGCTCTTTCGGGATAGATAAATCCGGAATTCTGGATTAATCAGGAAAATTGACTCCCCTGTAGGTATAGCTCGCTATGAACATTTTGTACTCAGGTTAGCTGATAACACCCAATGTAAAACATGATCAAAAGCTCCAAATTTTACAGCATCATTACAATCCGTTTCTTTCATAGTAAAGTAGATAAATTAATGATCACAAATGCCATTGCAATTTCAGTAAACTAGATTATACAAAATGTTTACGTTATACAACCCATCTAGATCAATATATGATACACATACATCGCTGGCTTAGAATTAGAAGGTCGTAAGTACTATACTTACCACCTTTAAAGACTCGCATATTTGAAATCTGCATCTCAAGGCACTTCTTATGAGCCTATTTTCATGAAAATCAGAAATGGTTATGTTGACCAAAAGTTTTAGTTTTTTCTTGTTTTCTCAAAATATTGATTTTGTACTTGCAACCTTCTAAGTCCAAGCCAGCGACATGTATACATAAGTATTTGAAATGTACCAGTAGTAATGACACCTAAAATTTTGCATTCCATGTATTTTATAAAATGTATGTTATAAATACCGGTACATGGCACCAAAAATGCATCATTAAGGCAATCAAATATATTAGCACAATGTAGTCTCCCTTAAGCACTTACTCAATACAATTACAAATGTCATATACATGTATAGTCCAGTCAGGGTAAGAATCCAGTGACGCAGCGGTCGAGTCCACTTTTACGTGTAAAACCAACTATAAATGCTTAAACAGACAGTTATAATTTCAATGCTAAACCAAAATTCTATATTGGCACTACCTGTTCAGACAATGGTAGTAATCTTTAGTGTACACATAAAGATCCTAACTGGACTGGTACATTAAACAACTTAAATATCTGATAAAAGTGAGAAATAAATACAAATGTAATACACAATATTAGTAAACCACATTAAATTGAGACACATAAGGCTTGAACGACCATAAGCTCAGAGTCTGAGTTTGATGCAGTCAGATAATACAATAAAATTTAGAGATTGTATAGCACAGAGAATTTGACCTGAGCCTGACCTATCGGCATGAATATATTACAAGGTAACACCTTGTGGTGAATTTTTAAAATTTCCTTGATCAAATCATGCAATATCGGTCCTTTAAATTCGAGTTGGTATTAAACACCTCGAGTGTCTTTGTGACACTTCCCGCTTATGAAAACATACAACAGGGATTATAAATATAGACAATTATTATTACATCATCTGTTAAATTATGCTAAAAGAATGTTGCGAGACGTGTTAAATTCCTCATACTATAACAATTGCAAACCGTGGAGAGCAGACAAGAGAGACTAGATAAACTTGTAATTGGACATAGACAAAACATGTATGCCCGGCTGAGATCATGGTAACCTTTGACCAACAAATCCAGTAGGAAAATCAGTAATAACCATCTACTCGTCTGTCATGACCAACCAGCATATCAAATTTGAGGATCCTAGGCCAAACCATTCTTTAGTTATAGCATATAGGACCTTACTATTTGTGTTTGTAAATACACCCTCAGCGTCTTCATGATATCCCCTGCTTATTAAAACATTCAACAAAGGTTAGAAATATAGACAAGATATCAGCTGTTAAATTATGCTAATAGAAGGTCAAGCATCGGGTCAAATTCTCTGTACTATACCAACCTATTCACGTTTTTACATAAACACTGTTCATCTAAATCAGTAGATGTATATACATAATTTCACATAATAAATTAGCCTATGTATAGCATAGAGAATTTGACATGATCCTGACCTTTATGCATGAATACATTACAAGGTGCTTGCGTTAAATAAATAAATTTCCGCGAGCAAATCTTGCAATATCGGTTCTTTAGATTTGTTTTGGTATTACACCTTCAGCGTCTTTGTGATACCCTCTGCTTATGAAAACATACAGCCGGGGTTATAATAATAGACAATATATCAGCTGTTAAATTATGCTAATTTAAAGGTCAAGAGTCGTGTCAAATTGTCTGTACTATACTAAGGCTAACTTTCCCAGTACACTGACAGGTATCTATAACGGCTCCCCAGTATTACAAAGTACATTTAATCAGAGTTTCAAAGTGAGTTTTCATTGACCAGACAATATTATTGCATGACATGGATCAATATGCAAATCAATCTATCTCGGTGTGACAACACTACATTTCTTACTTCAGGTTGATAAAATCATTAAAATGATGGCAACAGCTAACAAGCACATGTGTAATTTGTCTATAATAGTCGTTTAAAGGTAAACCTAAAAAGAGACTCATAATACGCAGAATATGGAAACAAGTATACAGAGAAATGTTGTCAACTCGAAACTCTATGAACTATTATTATACCGCTAATATAATTACCAGTGTAATGGTCAGTTTTATCCCACCCGTCTAGAACTTCCCTAGGGGATAAACCAGGGAAGACCCGCCCAGAAATTCCCCCGGGGATAAACTGGAGAAGTACCAGAACAATTTTCGTAAGAGACTACTGGTAAGTTATGTTTGACACTCGTAATGTATCTACCACAGGGAATTATGTTCATGTTAATATTAAGATACTGATATATAAGGCTAACATGAACATAAAATTATTATGCATCAATTCCCTGTGGTATCTACTTGAAAATGCACACTGGGTAAATTAGTTAAAACTTAGTTCCTTGGAATGGATTAATGGTTAAATAATGTCACATTTTGTAAAAACTAATCTAAATATAAACAATTGCAATTGTAGTAAATGTACAAATAGTTATTATGGATTAAACAATAAACAATTCAAATGATGGAATAAAAACATCTATAGGCCTACATGAGATTCCTTCATTTCAAATTACACCAGTATAAATATAACAAAGTATAACTATAAGGCTATATTAATGAATGTATAACTATCAAGTACATGTTGAACAACAAACCTTTCTAACATAATTTTGAACATCAAATTACAGGTATAACATAACTGTTTTCATGCAGTAATGTTATAGTACCAAGACTGTTGCTTAGACTCCAAGCTTTCAGTCGTTTTATATGCTGCACACTATTGTTGATAGGTGATTCCATTCAAGTCCCCTCTCTTGCCAATGGCCCCACCACTACCACAGGAAATTGCATGGATATAATATACAGATTTTTCACTTGGTAACATAAAAATTGTCGGGTGGCCACAAAACAAGTAACATTAGATTTATCTTGTCTGGAAAATTAATATGTGTGTTATCAATAAAATTACACCCACTCCCACATATCACATGGTTTCCACTCAGCCAATCAGAGCAGCTGATCTGCTCATGAACAATAATGAGGTATAATCATATTACATATCACCAAGTCTTGATGATTGAATCATAAATTAAAACAGTAATTGATAAGTTAATAAACAAGACAACATGAAAGCCAGTAATTGGAATGTATAGTCAATTTACAACACAAGTGACATTAGTTAACCAACAATGAAAGACTTATCTTTATGACATCGGAAACTTTAGCTTATGAGTGGGATGTCGTGATTTTATATTTGCTTTGGGCATTGTCTGTGCCTTGTTGTTATAAAGTATTTGATGTTTTTATGTTTTCTGTGCTCGGCTGATTTGGTTGAGTGTTGCCTTCCCTGTCCAATTATCTATTATCTTCTCGTTTAGTATCACCGAAAGCTGATTTTCAATGAAAGAGAGATTCTAACCTGATCCTAAGATGATCATTGAATAATTATATATGGCTCTTGAGCACCGTGAGTGAATACATCAATTTGAAATGATCAACAAGTTTCTTTAGTGTTTTATTTGTAGCTCACCTTGTGCAAGTTCCTATTACTGTTCATCTCTATAGTTTGCCGGGGATAACTCTAGCCTTATCAATAAACAAACAAAGCAAATAATAAACACTGCACGCTCGACTGGCCGCCAGTTATCAGTGTTAGATTTAAAGAGTGTATCATTAAAAGTGTATCTGCACAAATTTGAACAAAAATGAATATCGAACATGTATTTAATATTCATTTTTATTTGTAAACAAAGGCTAGTGTTATCTCCGGCGAACTATACCAGTATACAGTAACCACAAAAATAAGTATACAGTTGCAAAATAAAACTTGGTTGAATTTTTCAATATCTGTTTAACGAACAGTCACAATTATACAAGTTTCCGCAACTACAGTTACTACAGGAGTCAAAAGAGACAGTTCTAAGTAAAGATGAAGATGTTCTGAATTAAAACAACCCTGTGATCGAAGAGGCTGAATGTTCTATCTTTTTTTGACAATATTACCTTTTCAAGCCGGACAAAGAAACTTTATATTTTGCACCTAGGATACCAAACTACCAATAAATATATTCCTGCTTCACTGTTCTGCAAATAGGTTTATATTACAGATGAGTAAATGGGGAAGTAATCTCTGTATACTTAATTTTGGTATGCAGTGTATATACAGAAAACCAAAATTAAATATATAAAGAAGCCAAGTAGAAACTGAATATGATACAGTGCTTCCGACGATGACAGTTAACCGATGCTATAATTCAGCTTCAGATAGCTGAGGACCAGTCAATATGTCATTAACATATGAACATAGCAGCAGGAATATTATTACTAAACACATAGGCTTCCTTCTGATCCAAACAAATGTGATGGGGCCTGCTGGTGCATGCTGAAACAGCTAAAAATACCCAAAAGATCAGACCCTGGAAAATGTAGTAATCATAACTGATGAAAGGTTGTATTTACGATCGAATCACTACAAATATTTCAGCAGTTCCATACAATTTATGCAAGCATGCGGCCATTTTACAATGATTATGAATAGAATTTCATTAAAAATGTTTAAGGTCTAAAATTAACATTTTATCAATTTAATGAACAGAAAAACATTTCAAACCTATTGAAATATAAACTTCATTCAAATCAAATACTTTTCTATTCATAAACACACATTTACTCAACCATGATTTGCGATATTCATTATGTAATGTCTGCATATTTCAAGTTTAACTTAGTGTTAAGGGAGCTTTATGTAGAAGTAGTAACAGTATCTTAACTTGAAATGTAAACATGAACATAACTCATTTTATAACGACGTCTCTTCGTTCAAATTTTTTCGAGCTCATGAATGCTTTTCTTCAGGAATTTTTTATTTCAATTACATATATTTAAGTTACATCCATCTTGTTAGTAATGTTGTTATGACGTGAAGTCATTAAATACCTGAAGAAGAGCTTGAGCTCGAAAATTTGAACGAAGAGACGTCGTTATTTATACTATAAAAATACTTTACTGTTGAGAAACAATACATAATGATACAACTGATTTTAGTTTGACCTGTAGTTAATTATAAAAAACTGTAGATATAATATAATAGCAAAATTGATACAGTTACCCTAGAAAATCGGTTATACTATAATATTGACATTTTCACTTGCAAAACTTCACAAGCTGTAAATGTGGTATATTTTCAAATTGCCATGCTTGAAAACTATGCAACTATTAAATATAAACTAGTATAACAATTTGCAAGGAAGTATAACTGTAAAATTTAAAAATTACATACATGTACAAATGTATATCAATGAAAACTTCTAACACAAAATTTAATGTTAAGTCAAACGCCAAAGTACAATAAACTCTGTAATACCTATCTATCTTCCATTAATGTCAAACCCCTTGCGGGGACGTAGACATTTGTCTAGACAGACTTAAAATCAAGAGAAAGAGGTGTGATACAAGGAATCCGGGTGCGTTACCCTAGCTCATTTCTAATAGACTCCTTGGTTCTTTAACGTGCTCAGTGTATAGCACCGATACACGCGAGACTACCTCTGGGTTTCCAACCAGTTTCGTCTCTAGTTAGGTGGGAAACACTGAAAAGCGTTTCATAAATGACCAAGTGCCCCGGCCGAGATTCGAACCAGGGACCTCTCGATCAGTAGTCAAGCGCGTTACCACTCGACCACTGTGCAACCCTATATCATTCATATTTGTAGATTTTGGAAAGACAAATTTGTGCAGTAGAAAAATAAAGTATTTCGTATTAATTAAATTTCCAAATAAAACCAAAAGAAAGAATACACAATGTATTAAAAAAAATTTGTAATTAGGTGGTGATGATCCATGAAAATTTGTACCAGACAAATGAACAAGAGCCAAAATTTCACAAAATACGCCCGTCTCGGGACATGGTAAATGAAAAAAACACCCGTCCACCATTGGTGTTTCCATAATATGTCCTGTTTTCAACGGGCGAACAAAAAGGATTTACAGTATTAACTGACACGAGCACAATGTCATGTATACACCATATGAGAACTCTTCTCCTCCAGTATTAAAATCCTACAGCTTGTGTCTGGTATGGCAATATAACTCCTCCATGATAATTGACAAGACTGTTTGAAACAGGTAACAACTCCTACTCTGCAGATTCAGACAATATATAGTCGTTCGATGATAACACTAGCCTTTGTTTACAAATGAAATTACGTGCATTTTTTATGTCCATTATAATTGTTCAATCTCGTGCATAGTCACTTTTAATATGTGTAATCTTTCAATCTACGCTGATACCGGTAATAAGCAGTCAGTCAACCATGCAGTGTTTATATTCTCAATGTTTGTTTATACATTGAGTTATCTCCAGCAAGCTATACATGGTACAAAGGAGTGGATGGAATTGTAGCAAAAATAGAATAAATGAGTCGGCCCATCACTCCCCATAAGTACCTAATTGGCAAAATACTGGTAGATGAATAAAATGTCAAGTATCTTGGATTCAACTTGTCGAGAACTGTTAAACATACATCATGCTCTTCCCCAGAAAGAATAGTTCAATATCCTCTAGTGACTTTCCTTTAGTCTCCGGAACCTTTCGCCATACATATATAACACTAGCCATACATGACAAACCAAACAGAGAGAATGTTGTTGAAGCACCAAGAGTTTCTTGAATGAACAGAAACTCCTTGGTTACAAGGAATGCACAAGTCCAGTTTGTAAGTACAGCAATGCCACTTGCAGCCCCGCGGGCCCTGGATGGAAAGATTTCTGACATAATGAGCATCGGTATAGGGCCCCATCCCAGGGAGAAGCCAACTATATACAATACAAGGGAAACTACTGGAAGCATTCCCATATCTGTTGCTGATGAGCCGGTAGCAACCTTGTGGAAATACCAGCTAAAGATGAAACAAGCGATACACATTACTGAACCAGCTATAATCAGTAACTTCCTTCGACCCATACGATCCATTAATGAACAAGCCACCAATGTTGCCACAACTTGTACCACTCCAATCAATACGGTCGCCATTTCACTATTATCCAGTCCAGCACTTTTAAATATAGAAACTGTGTAGAACATGATGGCGTTGATGCCGCTGAATTGTTGAAATACCATGATGATGACGGAGATTAGTAACGGACGAGAGAGTTCAGGTTTACGGAATTCTGACATGACAAACACTTCTTTAACATCAAGACCTTCCTCGATATCACGACACTCATCTTCACAGTCTGCATGAGGATGTCGTAACTGTCCAAGAGCCACAAGCGCCTCCTTCTTCCTGCTATTCATCAGAAGCCATCTAGGGGTTTCTGGTATGAAATGAAGCATGATAAATGTAAGAACAGCAGATCCAAACCCTATCATAGCCATACTCGACCATGTACAGGTAATACCTGCAGCATAAGCTGTCAGTATTCCAATAGTTATTGACAGCTGAACACCAGCACCTAATGTCCCCCTCAATGAATTGGTTGAAACTTCAGCAATGTACACTGGAACACAAACTGTCACTAATCCACTTCCAAAACCACAAAAAAATCGACCAATACATAATGCCACATAATTTGTGGCTCCAAAAATGCACAACCAACCAACTGCAAATGGCACAGATGTTAATCTTATTGTGAATTTTCTTCCATATTTTTCAATACACCAGCCAGCAAATGGTCCGCCTAACATTGCCCCAACAGTAAGCAAGGAACCGAACCATCCACTTTGGCTCCCAGTAAGCAAGCCACTCTTCTCAAGCTCAGGAATAGCAGGTGAACTATATCCAATAGCAAACCCAAATGAAAATGCTCCTAGTAATGCACAAGCCACAGCAAATATTAGCCGACATGCCGAGCCATCCATCTTCTTGCTAAAATGTCTGGGACTTGGTAGATCTTCATCCATGTTCAGTTTTACTGTCTAAGCTGAAATATAATATAACATATAAACATGGAGACGTACAGTCGAGGCAGAGTTAAAGGAAATGAACCAATCGTGGGGAACAGTTGAGAAGATCGCAATAAGTAAGTAAGTTAAAGTAATAGTTTGCAAAAGTTGAGACATGTAAACAATACAGGCTTTTTCCTATACCTTTTGTAGGTCATGAAAACAAACCCATTCCCAAAGCAGAAGGACCCATTCTCAGTGGAAAATATCCATTTTTGCCAATTGTATGAAATTTTCATTAGCATTTTTTGACATGGACCTATTTGAAGCTCAATCATCTTTCATTTAATTGTTTTCAACTTTACACAAGTATAACATTACTTTACCGACCAAAACATCACTAGAGATACAATAACGATAGTCGTGATTTAAGCTTCTTTTGTTCAAAAGTTCCCAATTCATGACTGAGTCATTTTCCCTAAACAGCCAGGATAATATCCAAGCACTTCTATTAAATTTGTTATATATAGTTCTTTTACAACTACACATGTTTGTATCAGGAGCTGCAATGTCAATTATGTTTCAATTAATAAACTCCTCCATTGACATTAAAATGTCCCCAATTTATAGTTTCATTGAATCTGACACCAAATAATCAACTTCAAGTATTTCACAACAGTTACTGTCCCTCAAAGTCAGAGTTCATGATTGGCCAATCTGACAGTAAAAAAAACAAATGACTACCATAATGTGACTTACAACTAAATCAAATACAAACAACACCTGATGTAACATTAAGATGAATAAGTCCTGTAAAAGACACTTATAATGAATAGAATAGAATATGTTTATTCAGAAAACCACATGAAATGGTGTCTTCCATACATAGCTGGGTATTGTCGAGACAATTTATGCTATGGGATAATACATATATATAACAATACAATATATACATTGAAATAAACATTCAAAGTAATATAGAACATTAGTGAACATTAGTGAAACATGAAACATTATCGAAACACTAAAACACCTAGTAGTTATCTGGTCACCATGTTTTTTGAAATATAATGTATGTTCTTTCTCTAGATGACAATATTTGGACTTCTTCAAATTTTCCTTCTTCCCGCATACCAGAATCCTGTGGAATAGGTTACCTTTCCACATCGCGACCCTGACTGATCTTGAATCATACAAGCAGTCAGTGGCAAGGATTTATCGGTAATACTAATACCCAGCAGTGGTTTGTATCTTTTACTTTTCACTATTTTTAACATTTTAAACATGTCTAGCTGACAGTTTTCAGTTTTTACCTTTACTTTACTTACTTACTGTTTACTGTTTCTTTACTTTTAAAATCTGCCGTGCACCCGGCCAATAATACTTGAAAGAGGTGTTAGGCAGTAACCATAAATAGATAGACATTTATTGTACATATTTCCGGTGAAGTCAAAATGTGAAAGTTGTTTACAGGGGGTAGGCCGAGAGAGAAAATATTCCAAAAATATATTTTCAATTATTTATTTGAAGACAAAACAATCATGTCGCATCAAAGACAGAAATAGGTGAGAATGAGTGTTGTTGGTAGTGACAACTTCCAACATTGCTAAGGGAAGGAACTGGTGTAAGAAGTTATGACAGGCCACAAGGCATCATACACATGATAATCAGAATTTATAACAGACATAGGCTAGCATGCACAGCAACAGTGCAATGTTAACATGTGCAGAATTGGTCACTACAAATTGAATCATAAGACGATATAAATGTATAAAACGGACAAAACTTACGATACAAGATAGCAATGTTTCAATGTTTTGGTTTTTGACACATCACAGGAACAACAACTTTGCTGGTACCCACTAAAATAAAATAAAGCGTTTCGATGATCGAGATCAAACTTTTATTTATTTTTAACCTTAGGTTAAAGGCCACTAAATTAGAGCGCGCAAAAATTAATTTCAGAAAAATGCTTTAAAGAACTCACCATTTGCATATTTCGGCAACATGCCTCGAATAGAGAAGATAACAAGTGATGAAGAAGATGATATTTGGGATTATCGATCGCAAAAACAGCGAAAATCGATGGTAATTGTATTTGTCATATATATTCGCGATTGTTGCGCAATTTAGCAGAAAGTGTCTGGTATATATTTGATTATATAACGAATAAATTAGCTATTTAATTGATTGTGCATCTATTTGTGACCACAGGCATGCAGAAATAACAGTAATTTGAGGGATGTTAGGCGCATGTTTCTAAAAATTAAGGCAAACTCTCTAGTCAGCCGTTTTTGTTTATCTTTTCGTCTGCTGTCCTATTAAAAAAGTAACGCTGTGGTATTTCCATGCAGCCCTATTTCAACTCCATATTTGTTTTTTACCTATCTTTTGATTTCCGACCATACGGTTGCAGGTTAGGTTTGAGCACAGGAACCTGATATTTTTATATTATATGGCCCAAAACTTCAGCAAAGATTTTGTCTCACTCTACTCCCACACCACTGACATAAACACATTATGGAACACGTTCAGGGACTTTGTCAACACCACCATACCAACGCATGTACCATCAAAGATGTCATCCAGACGCTTCAACCAGCCATGGATATCCAGGAAAGCCAAACGACTATCAAGGATTAAGAAGAGGGCATTCTGTAGAGCCAAGACCACTGGAACTGAAGCTGACATCAACCGCTACAAGCAGGCACAGAATGACATGGGTTACGAATGTAGGAAGGCCTACAACCGCTACATCAGCGACATGGTAACCACAGACCGCAACCCGAAGAAACTGTACTCTCTTGTAAAGGGGAAAAAGTGTGACAGCAGTGGCATATCACCCTTGAGGGCCGACGGAGTGACCCACAGCGACCCAGCCACCAAAGCATCCATCCTCAACAAACAGTTCAGCAGTGTCTTTACCAAGGAGGACCTCAACGACATGCCATCACTCGGACACAGCCCTCATCCAGACATACACAGCTTCAGTAATGATTATAGACAAGGAGGGTGTGAGGAAGCTCCTAGCCGGCTTGGATCCACACAAAGCGACGGGTCCAGATAACATCCCCACCAAGTTCCTGAAAGACTATGCTGAAGAACTGGCTCCATCATTGGCGCTCATTTTCAACGCTTCAGTATCACAGGGTGCCGTTCCATCAGACTGGAGGCATGCAAACGTCACACCCATCTTCAAAAAGGGAGACCACAGTGACCCTGCCAACTATCGGCCCATCTCGCTCACCCCTGTGTGCAGTAAGCTGATGGAGCACATACTTCATAGCCAGATCATGACCCATCTCGACAAGTATCAGATACTAGCTGACCAACAACATGGGTTCCGGAAGAAGAGGTCTACTGAGAGCCAGCTAATTCTTGCGCTCCAGAACCTAGCTAAAGGCCTAGATGACGGAGAACAGATCGACGCCGTCCTTCTGGACTTCAGCAAAGCCTTCGACAAGGTTCCCCACGAGAGACTAGCACTCAAGCTACAGTACTACGGTATAAGAGGAAACCTGCTGTGTTAGATAAGTAGCTTCCTGGCAAACAGAACCCAGCAAGTACTGGTCGAAGGGCAGTCATCCAACACAGCACCATTCACCTCCAGCGTACCCCAGGGGTCAGTCATTGGACCCCTCCTCTTCCTGCTATACATCAATGACCTCCCACTTCGGGCAACATCCACATCCCGCTTGTTCGCTGACGATAGTCTCTTGTACAGGACAATTTGCACTACAGAAGATGCCAAAGTCTTACAAGATGACCTAGACAGGTTACAGCAGTGGGAGCGTGACTGGTTGATGTCATTCAACCCATCCAAATGTGAGGTCATCCGCATCACCAGGAAGAGAATCCCCATCAAGACGCCATACTTCATTCACGGCAGCGAACTGCAAGTTGTGACGGGGCAAGTACTTGGGGGTATACATAGATGAGAGGCTCTCCTTCAACACCCATGTTGCTACCACGGCAAAGAAGGCGAACAACAGTCTCGCTTTCCTGAGAAGAAACCTGACAAGCTGTCCTCAACAGATTAAGGCACAATGCTATCAGACGCTTGTCAGGCCAATCCTTGAGTACGCCAGCACTGTCTGGGACCCGCATACAAGGTCCAGTATCAGTCAACTGGAAGCTGTCCAACGACGCATGGCACAATTTGTCAAAGGGGACTACCGCACTACAAGCAGCACCAGCCAGATGATTGCTGACATTGGCTAGAAACCCCTTGCCAAACGCCGTTCCAACGCCAAGCAGGTGATGGTCTACAGAATCACCCATGGACTCGTCTACATTCCAGCTGAGGCCTTCTTCCACCCAACATCAATCAACACCAGGGGCCACTCCACCAGGTAATTGCTTCCCTTCTGTCGCACTGATGTGTTCCTGCACTCCTTCTTCCCCTCCGCCATCGGACTCTAAAACCAGCTCCCTGAGCAAGCCACTATCGTCGACGGCGTTAAGGTCTTCAAGAGGGGCCTGGTCAGCGAATAAGCTGTTTTTAACTCTCACACTGTAAATACTTGCTGCACCGCTCATACGATTTTAATAGTATGACATTGCCCCAGGGTGGGATCTGTACTAAACAGGAAGAAGAAGAAAACACGATCCAAGAAATAGCATGAACATCGTCAAAGACCTTGGACCAGTCAGTGACACATGACCAGATAATTCTGTTGATCTGGTTTTATTTACTGTCTACTGACTGGGGAAACCCCAATATGGACAATTTCAATGTTTGTTTTTTTTACAACACAGCGAATTAGGGTTTTCCCTTGGAATTTTCATATTGGGGTCCCAGGACCCTCAGGGTTTGCATTTCGGGGGTCCCGGGCAAATTTTGAGGGTCCATCATAAGCAGATATGCATTTTGAAAACCTAAAAACAGATAAAACCACAGCTCAAGGGCTTGAGTCAAGTTTACTGCATCAAACTAGATCAATTTTATAACTAAAATAGCAAAATCTCATGTACCATTGTTTTCATCATTTGTATGATGTACCGTACACTACTGAGTTACCTACAACGATGTGGCAGTGCCTACCCTAACAATGTCATTTTGTTCCTGACTTTTTTCATGAACGGTACAAATTTTTCAGAGTACACATTGTGTTGGGTACGAAACCTTCGCAACGACAGCGATATTGGTATTAGTCGTCTGCTTTTTTAGACTGCGCCGTCATTGCGGACATCTGGGTAACAATAAAGTCTGTTTACTGTCCAGTTACCACGGCTGTTGATAATTACGGGTCCCAAGGACGAACACACTGTTGCAAATGCGGAACCAACGCCAAAATATTGTGTCTGAGACGCAAGAAACCTGCATCAGGGAAATCCCTGGCGAAGTATCAACAATTAAAGTTGAAGCCACCTTGCCTTATAAGCAGATTAGATGGTACAAGAAATGGTGACCTTTGAGCTTGTTGTCATGAAATTGTATACACTACTCAACACTTATAACCGATCACGTTTCAAACTCATATATTTTTGTTCACGACAATAGGGAAATATAGGTACTTATCTTAATCGGCATGCCCATGGCAATGCAAAATAATGTTAAAATAACGACTCAGTGTTGATCGCTAAATCAGAAAAACATTAAACATTGCTTAAATAATTACACGTTATAAATCTGTGCAGTTTTGAAATTTAGGAAATGAAAACAAATGTGAAATTACCTCCCTTTCAATTGAAAATAGAACAAAATATAAATTTCTGAAAATAGTGAAAACGCGTGGTGACAGATTAGTCAAATTTCATACACTTCTTCTTTTGTCAATTCGCATCTACCAAACTTAATCATACCAAAATATTAGTTTGTTTGTCTTTTATAGGCGACATTGAGTTCCCTATGGTAAATTACATTGTCACTATCAAAATTTAGCTAAATCTTAAAAGTCGAAGATTTTAATTTGTTCACATTTTCTCGACTAAACAACTTTTCGCAGTAACGATTTGCAAAATATGCTTTTATGGTTGACGTATCGTCCATATCAATTATTGTTTATCATGTTTCATGTTTAAAAATGGGTTACTGACATTGCATTTAATCCAATTCTAATGTTTTTTCTGGTTTTGAGGTTCGTCGTCAATTATATGGAATAATTCTGTTAAAAATAATAGCATCATCATCAGGCTTTATTCTTATGCTATTTACACTTAGCTTATACATTTACAACCGTCAGAATATAAATTAGATACTTAGTGACCAAAATTTTGTTAATATATGAAGTGATCAGTTATAAGTGTTGAGTAGTGTATGATTGAGTTTTTACAGCTTAGTTTGGATCTGTGTATGGTTACAGCACCTGTGACGACATTTGAAACAGAGGACAGTTGCTTTACTGATAGCCGGGACTTCAAATTTGAATTTGTATGTCCGTGTTGCTAACAGTATAACAATGTAATTCTCGATATCGACATTACTCGGTAAAACCCGTTTTTCCGGAACGGAATTTCACGGTCAGGGGGTTAGCAAGCAATAAGCGGTATAGCGGGAGTGTATTTATGTTTTATTTTTTCAACGTTCAAACATGAAAAACATATAAAACAATTATTACACATTATCATTAAACATCTTTGTTTTTTAAACTTTAGCAAGAATTATCCTAAAAAATGCTTTATATTTGAAATATTGCATTTTATTCTACACTGTCGCTTCCGAAGCTCGATACTGATGGCGAGAAAATATACGCATTTTTCAAGTTAAACATATTATTGAGGCAAAAATATTGTCAGCGGGGTCGTAAAATAATGTAGCATTGTGTTCAAGTAAGACTTTATACAAATTCTTATCTTTTGGCTAAAATAATCGCGATATTTGTACCTAGTTGCTCTATATGCTATATCTGTTTTCCCTCCTGACGTACATTCGGAATGTCTCGCACATTGTCGCTCAATTAATTCCCTAATCCCGGAAAACGGGTTTTAACCTGTAATGTTGATATGGTAATACAGAATCTGCAACTTGTTCTATTCACCCCAAGAATTTTCAAAATATTCTGAAAAAATTCCCCCCAGTCCTTATATTGATTCTGGCCAGTGTCAACATTTAGCAAATGAGAGCCTTGAATTCAACATGACATGACAAAGAAACATAGCGTTTAAGTGATCATTTGATATAATTTGACAGCACACATTTATAGCACAGTGATTCTTTTCCTTCTTTATTAGGGTCCGGAAAACGGACCCTTTCCCAATTGCAAATAGGCTATAATGTACCCAAATTTGAATGGAGAAATTTCCAATAAACAATTTAATTTTTTTTTCAAAATCGGACATAAAATGATAAAGTTATGAACATTTTTAACAAGAGGTCAAGCATTAAGTTCAAATAAACCAGTAAACATCCACATGTCATTCGCATGTAATCTCTTTTTCTGTTTTATTTAGCCTTTCTGCTTCATGAAAATTCCCAATTTCAAGTCGTCACGAATCTGAACGGTTAATCTGAAGGGACCCGGACCCTTTCCCAAAGAGGTAAAAAAAATCACTGAATTATTATATTTATTTCTTTTCAGCCAGACAAAAGTCAGAGTACAAGAAATCAAGTAATTGCTGGTGTTAGCGTAAAGGTGGAGAAATCAAGCACAGAATTTAAATCCCGAATAAATAAAGTGAAGAGAAAAATCATTAAGAAGAATATAAAGAAAGAAGTGAAACATGAGGAAACACCAGACAGGAAACACACTGTTGATCGCAGCGGTCGTTGCCCTGTGTGCCAGATGCCTTTCTCTATTTTAAGTCTAGTAGAAACACCATCCTGGCATGTGGATCAATGTTTGGAAGTTCCATACTCCAGTAAAAATGGTAATTCAAAAAAGTAATTAATAATACATGTAATAATATCTACTTTATTTTAAGAAGCAACATTGAAATATGTCCTCCGCTGAGCATGACATAAAAACATTTTATTATCTCCAAACTAGGCTTTGGAAACTTGTCTTTGAATCTTCGACTTCAAGATATTGCTCATCATCATACAATTACATGTAATGATGTTTATTAGTCCCCTACCGGTTTTTGACCGGAGGGGACTATAGCTTTGCCCTCCGTCCGTCAGTCAGTCAGTCTGTCTGTCAAAAAATCTGGATCCTGACATAACTCAAACAGTTTCCAAGCTAGGTTTTGATTCCGACCAAAATTGTGGTTGCTATGGCAACAGAAACATTAAAAATGGCTTAAAACTTGTAGGTGACTTCTGTATTGCTTGCAATTCTTAATAACTTGTTATTCTATATTTATATTATCAGAATGTCAACAAGGTATGGAATGTAACTGTGAAATAATCAGTCATTACAAAAAGTTCAGACATACACAACTGGCAAGATCTCAACGCAAGAACTCTGCTGCCAAAAGCCGGGGAAATATTGGTTTGTAAATTTGTATAGATCTTGTAATTGTATATTTAATTATTTAATTGTGTGTAAGCTTATTGGATTGAAAGTAAAAATTTTACTATGTGATTTTAGTTCACCATAGAAAAGCTATGCAATGCTTTTCTTAGGATTTCTAAACTATTGCAGTTGTTTTAGCCCAGTACATGAGTTTTAGTGGCTAATGTCGACTTTTTATTGTTCTTATGCAGAAATCATGATTTACCCTTTACTAAACGGAGATTCATTTTGGCACAGCAAAAATATATCAAGTCACGACAGGGAAGGCAGCTCTCAACTTAACCAGTCGAGCACAGAAAACATTAATAAAAAGCATACAAGGCACAATGCCCAACTGAACTAACAGAACACAGAAAACACATACAAGGCACAATGCCCAACTAATCAAGTAAAAGATCAGCCCAAGTCCAAGCTGTCGAAAAGTAGAATAAAATAGTTTCAGCAATCAAAGAAAAGCTGAATGCCCACGCTGAATGACCCAATCATGTATGTACAGTACAACCTCTGTAGAGCAACACCCTTTGGGAGCTACACATATTGGTCATTGTTCAGAGATTGTTGCTCTACAGAGGGCGGCTCTGGAGAGGTTTTACTGTAATGTATATATTTCAGGTATCGGTAATGTGGACAAAGCCAAAGTGCGACTGACATTTGATGCTGATAGAAATGAAGACGTATTGGATTCGAGTGACAGTGATATATGTATCATTGATCTAGTCTCTAGTCAAGGAGCTTCTGATGATGATCTGATATCCAATGTGGGCGAAAAACCCAGGCCGTCTGCTGTAGGTGTAGATTCCGAAAATGAGGAAGACTTCTTTACTGCAACAAAACATCAACCTGATCTGCCACAATCGGCAACAATAATCAACCAAGATAATGCTGCACAAAAGAAAACTGCTTCCTTTCAGCCAGATTTGGTGTCTGACACTGCTGATGTAGACAATGTAAAAACTGCTGATGTAGACAATGCTAACTTTGATGATGAATTAGATGGTTATGACAGTGACGTTGTTGAACTTCCGGATATACAAGTGGGTGATGATGATTTTACTAAGGTAGAAGCTATTGATTTAGTCAGTGATAATTCTAATGGTAGCAGCGTACATGATGTGCACAGTATGTTTCAGTTTGATGAAACCAGGGAGATATCTGACATGATTTCTGATGCACTAAGTAGGAATAATAGTCCAGTTAGTGATCCAGCGAGTGATAATCTTACATGTAGTGATGATGATACACAAGCTGGTCACATGATGGACGACAGTGAGGATGATAGAGAACCAGGTAACATGATGGACAAAGTTAATGATGATAGAGAGCCAGGTAAAGTGATCGAAGACAGTGATGATGATGGTGAGGGACGTAAAGGGCTGGACGACAGTGATAATAATTTATTTGACAGTAATTTTGAGATTTACGATCAAGACAGTAATTTAGAGACTTACGATCAATATGATAGAGATGATAGCCCACTGCCAAGTTCCTGTGTTGATAGAGATGATGGTGGTGGTAAAACAAGTGCAATATCTAAGTTGAGAGAAACACCAGAAAAGTCTCGTACCAACTCAGAAAGTAGCACCGATTGGGAAATTCTGAAATCCACATTAACTCCATCTACCGCTTTTCTCGGAATTGAACTCCACTCAAACTTAAACATTTCTCCGAATGAATCTGAAATACCAAAGAAAAAAGATACATTGAATGAAAATGTTTGTGATACAGGAATAGTGAAAGATAAACAAAATGAACCAAAGGGATTTTTTGCTAATCTAAAAAAACTTCAGAAAAATATGTTGAAAAATAAGCAAAACGATACTGCCAGCACTTCAAAAATAGACAGGACTGAGTTAAATTATGAAAGCAATTCATCCAAAGATTTAAAGGTAATAGGTCCTTCAAAGGGGAGCATGCTTTCTGAATCAGACAAAAAAGGACCAGATGACACCCCTGTTTATAAACAGGATCCAGACCTGATACCAAGAGTGGAAAATTCTGTACAGGCAACGACCAAAAGAACTGCTAATAATGATACAGAGACATTCCAGAATGGTTTTCAAGCAAAGAAGCCAAAACTTGAAAAATGTACGCCTGTGAAAAGCAATGTTATTCAAAACAATTTTAAAAGAAAAAATATTAAAAAAGAGAAAAATGAGCCAAAAGCATCCATTAAGTCGGTAGCATCCTATTTTATTCCAAAGACTGGTAAAACAGCGGTTACTATAGCAACAGATGATGAGAGTTCCGGAGAATGTGATAGATTCTGTGCCGGTCAGCTGTGCTGTGATCATTGTTCAACAAAGAACTCAAATACTCGTACAACTAAAGATAAGAGGACGAGTTCCTCGTGTAAACTTCACACGTGTAGTACCGCAGTGTGTTCTAATAGTGGTGTTTGTTTACCTGGAAACAGGGGAGATAATCTTGATGCACGCAATTGTTGTTGTAATACTAGTAGTTTGAAGATTGCTGGTAATCTAGCTACCAATAACTTAAGTCAAGATAGAAGTCAGAAATTTACTGGTAATCTAGCCACCAATAACTTAAGTCAAGATAGAAGTCAGAAATTTACTGGTAATCTAGCCACCAATAACTTAAATCAAGATAGAAGTCAGAAATTTACTGGAAATCGAGCTACAAATAACTTGAGCCAATCCAAGGTTGGTAGTGTGAACAATAGTCTATCTCTTTCTCAGAGTACACCAGACTTTGGTATTCAGAATGTGTGTACAGTGTCTCCAACTATGTACACTATGTTACAAGGAGGTTTTATTCCTGACAATGATGACCATAAAGCTGTGGACAATGCTAGTACCTATACCAGTACTAGCGGTTCAATGGGTGGAGACCGTGGTTATATGTCACAAACATCTTCACGTGAGAATTTCCTACCTGGTACCATGTCATGTGATAATGAGGTACAGTCAATTTTAAAAATTCAAAAAAGTGCTACAGACATTCTTATGGAGAGTGCTAAATTGTTATACAAGAAGACGACAGGATTGACCTGCAATAATTCCAAAGATACAAGAAATTCTGTCACTAAATCAGTGAACGATGTTCTTATGCAGAGATCTGGGTCAGGTAGTAGTAGAACAATGTCGTCTAGGTCGTCGGTTGATAATCAGTCGGGAAGAGGTCGAGGCAGGACTACGAGAGATGTGACAACAGACAGTGATATGTCCAGAGGCGCTGATGAAGTGAAAAGAAAATGTCCATTTTACAAGAAAATGCCAGGTAAACCTTTTATAAGTTCCCTTACCTTGTGCCAATATGGGAATGATTTAACCTACCCTCTGTATGCATATCTTAGTGATTACTGTAAAATCATCAATATTCAGGGGGCGTCTTCAACCACGAAAATAAATTCCCAATAAATAATTATACTTATAAATACATTAAGTTTACAGTGGCTGCCATACTTCAGTAAGGTATAAGACTGGATTTTGGGGAAGTTTACTTGCATATATATCAACTTGTAATATACAATAAATATCTGTTTGGTTTTTGAATAAGTTCTGATAATTTGTGTAAATTTTGAGCTTGCCATTTTTCATGAAATCCGAAATCCTTGAAATTACGCCACCACAAAATGGTCTTATTCATCTAAACCAAGAAATTTTGTACCATTGAAACTAAATGATTTACAGTATGAACAGTTAGCTTTTTATACTAGATCAGGAAATGGCTTGTTTTATTTAACTTCTGACATTAAAGTTTTCTGCCTTCTGTACTGATGCAAAAAGTAGAAAATGTTTATTGAATTTAAGATAAAAAATTGGACTGTAATTAGAGTCTCGATAATGTTATGTTATATACATGTTCCTATATAACAATAATAACAACTTTATTAGTCCCCTACCGGTTTTTGACCTGAGGGGACTATAGATTTGCCGTCCGTCAGTCTGTCCGTCAAAAAATCTGGATCCTGACATAACTCGAACAGTTTCCAAGCTAGGTTTCTGAAACTGGGTATGTGGATAGGGGGCAATAAGGGGATTATGCACATTTTGATTCTGACAAAAATTGTGGTTGCTATGGCAACAGAAACATAGAAAATGGCTTCAAACCGGTAGGGGACTTCTGTATTGCTTGCAATTCCTAATTACTTGTTTAAAAATTGTGGATTTCATATTTGACAGTAATATCAATTTTCAATATGGTCCACATGGTACAATTAATGCACCACTATTTTCTCCTACAGATACCTCGTTCACTGTGGATGCCTTCAGATACGGTAATATACCAGATTGTAAAGCATACATACTTTCACATTTCCACTATGATCATTATGGTGGACTTACAAAACGATTCCAGAATCCAATATACTGTAGCAAGGTTTGTTACCTTCTTTTCTATTTTGTAGTGGATTTCTAATTTGTCTTTAGCGATTATTTTTGTCAGCTGAACATAGCTATGTACCGCCTCCTTGACAGCCTTGTGGTTGAGCGTTCGCTTCAAGTGAGGGAGGTCTTGGGTTCAATCCCAGGGCGCGTAATACCAAAATTCCCTTGCTAGACGCTTAGAATAAATGGAAAACTGGCTTCTGTTCTCTTATACCCTCGTGGCAATAGATAACATTAGAAATGAGGCGTTGAAAGTGATTAATATAGTTGAAAAAACTTGTTTCACAATCAACCGTAAAAAAGTTAGTATAAACTTGTGAGCTATGTTGTGTTGTGACAGTCTTTGAATTTAGGATTTAAGACTACTGTATTCCTAGATACTTTCGCGGATACAATATTTCGCGTTTTTCATACCGTCGGCATATTCGCGGCTACAAATTTTCACGGAATCATAACGCCCGCGAATTCCGCGAAACTAAAGTCGCTACGGCATAAAGGTATGTTTGACACATCTTGCAATTTCAATAGGACTGTTTGTCATCACCATCCGTGTATACACAAATCAAAGTCAATTGATTGTGACCTTAGCTGACCTGATAACAATTATGATGATCAATTAATCTCTTTAAAACAAAGGATTTCATAAAGTGTTTTCACTAGGTGTTATCAACGTAAACCGGTAAATAGTTACAATTATGAATTAACCACCAAACATACATGTTTAACAAATAAATGTGAAATGATTATTGTGAATACCTGTACAGGAATACATTGACTTTAATCATGACAAAAACAAACATTATACGCAGAAGTAAACGGATTCATTTACACCCCACCCATGTACCCCTGTGCTTGTTTACATTGAGCACATTACACGCTACGTCATAACAGTGTTTATGTCTACACAAGCTACAATATGCACGATTCTTAGAGGATCGAAATTGATGTTTATATTGAGAAAATTAGCGCAATTGTTCTTAGATTTTATAAATATGGATTTATTGAGAGAAGTTCCCACGTCATGTATGCGCAAGTACAATTATCCTTCGTCTAATGTTTTGCGATTTTAGCATGTTTAGTATGAAGAAGCTAGAAACGTTCGCGGATTCGTTGGAGAGAACATTTTCGCGGCTATTAAACTTCGCGAAATGATACCTCCCGCGAAAGTCGCTAACTTAAAATGCGCGAAACCATTTCTAGGAATACAGTACTTGTCAGAATCACCAACATTTAACAGTTTACCTCTATAATAGTCTATACATAATTACTGCAGAAGTAACTTGACAGATGAATAATTACTTGCCCCGGACAACTGGGCAAGTGTTTATTTCGCAGTCTGTTGTGAGCTGTGGTCTGTTGTGAGATATAGTGTTGTTTTCTGCTATGTTCTCTTGTGAGCTAAAGTATGTCTGTGTAATTAGTCGCTTGTGAGCTAAAATCTGTTAACAGTTTGTCTGATCTATGGTCTGTTGTGAACTGTTGTGAGGGACAATCTGTTAACAGTTTGTCTGATCTATGGTCTGTTGTGAACTGTTGTGAGGGACAATCTGTTAACAGTTTGTCTGATCTATGGTATGTTGTGAACTGTTGTGAGGGACAATCTGTTCGAATACAGGGCTTTCATTTGACTCTTGAAACTAAATTTTGACTCATGAATTTAACAAGAGTGCCAGTTTTGACTAAAAAGTCTTTTGAAAATTAAAGCTTAAGAGTCAAATAAACTATTCCTTATAATACAATTTTTTGCACTATTTTGATGACTTCACGTTTGGAGGCTACAAAAAGCCCAGTGACTAGTTTAATATTGACTGTTGTGAGCTAAATTCTCATGTGAGCATCTGGGGCTGGGATTACAACGAATACTTACACTCAGCACTCAATACTCAAATATTGAAATTCACTCTTTTGAGGTTCATTGTGGCAATTTTTTAGAGCAAGATTTTGCAATAATGTTAGATTGGTACTTAATATTGTTTTTGGCTTACTTCCTAGTTTAATTTAGTGTACATTTGTATTTGTAAGCTATTTGTATTCATCAGTCTGAGTGCTGAGTGTGGCACTCAGATTCAATAATTACATTTACACCTTATAAATGGTACAAAATGGCAAAAAAAAATATCAAATGTTATTTTCAACACCCATTAACTATCTAATACATTTTCCTCATCTAAATATGCAATCTAGGACAAATAATATCTCATTATATTACATTTTCAATATATAAGTGTTGAGTGCTGAGTGTAAGTATTCATTGTAATCCCGGTCTTCATAGATTACTTGTGACTGTTTTAATATATACGATTATACTCAGTCAATTTAAAAGACCCATTGGCTGTACATAGGGAGCATACAAACAGTATTTTATTTTTGGTCTAAGTTTGTTTTACAATCATTCAGGTATATATTTATTTGCACATGTCAAGCGGTTGGTATATCAAATGGTTTCCTATCATGCAATAACTAAAAGAACAGTTTGGCCTTGGATCTTAAACCTTAATTAGTATGCAGGTTGGTTGTTTCCTTTAGATGACCTCTAATGATTATGAGTTGGGTTGTTAAAGGTCAAGGTATCATTACATCGAACTTAAATGCTGTTACATGTATGATGGAAGTTCTGTATTCGGGTAAATGATTTGGAGCTGTTGTCTTCATTATTTCAATGTTGTGCATATGATCAGGGCTTTTTTTCACTATATACGAGGGGCCTATATAAGGCCCCTTCACAGTTTCCTATAGGCCCCTTTCACAATTTCTAAAGGCCCCTTCACAATTAGAATTGGGGTCTTGGTTTCGTAAAATAAACTTCACCACAAAACAAACCAAACATAAATAAAAATCATATATTCCTGTACTGGACTTGATATGAAGTATTATATCATAGATACATGTATGTTTGGGACAAGTGGACAAAAATCAGAAAAACTTATTTCACAATTTGGTGATTTATCGTGCTTAGTTTACAACAATTTGAAAAGTTTCTACTTTTTCACAATTATGACGATTATTGCGCTAAATTTTCACAAAACAAAAGGGTCTGGGCCTCTTCACAATTCAGCATAAAAAAGCTCTGATATCAGATATCTACTACAATTTTGTACACATGTATTCTTGTCTTTCAGTTGTCCGGGTGCCGTATTGATACTCTTCAAATTGAAGACAGGAAAGGTATATCTGCACACTGGAGACTTTCGAGCTGGACAAGAAATGGAGTTATACCCAGAATTACAAAATTTACGTGTGAATTGTTTGTACCTTGATACAACGTGAGTATAACTCAATTAATCAGGTCAGTCACTTGTTTACATAACATTGTGTACACATACATTGCACTTTCTCTTATTAATGTCTTACTTTAAAATATAGTATACATATTAGAATAAGGTATTGGTTTTCCCCTACTCTTTTCTCAAGTAAAATATTTAAAACAATAAAATTACAATGTTATGATATTGCAATGTTTGTATAACAGTGACAGACCTGATTAAATGGACTTTATATACTGTCAATGTTTACCTGGACTTCCTATTTCCACTTATTTACAAATTGCTAAGTCATGTTCCATAATATCCACCAGATAACAGGTTGCTGAATAAATTTTGCTTTATTAGGTTAACTGGTCATGTGACTTCTGATAAACCATCATTTGACCATATGATGTGACAGAGTTCCCGGTTCTAATTCTGACACCGAGGTTGATGTTTTCTCCTATATTAACTGCCGGTTAATTGATAATTCTTCTATGACTTTACTCACATAATTTTATGACATTATCAAGATGCCTGACACCATTGTTTATATGACATCACATTTTGAAATATCGATTCATGGGTAAATAAATGGAACCACCCAAAATCCTCATTTTCCAGAACAAAACATTTTCTTTGTTAAAATGTAAGTTCACAATTGACAAAATGGGTCAAGTCTAAACTCAAACCAAAGGTGCTATTTCAAAAAGCTGAATCAATACCTAAATATATACAGTGTAGAATGGCTATATAAGTGAATCATGACTGATGGGCCCGTTTCTTGTTCGTGTAAATCGATGTATGGTTGATACTCGTCTTCTGATATATTGGAATCGTCGATATGCCTCGGGTCGAATCAATAACAGCTCTATCATTAGGTAGATAATAAGTGACTGGATATATAGAATATTAGGTTAGTGACGTGGATGGAGTAAAAGTTTATCAGACTCAGTTGTGGAATTTATCAGATTTGCCTTGGGTTCGCCCGATAAATTCCACCGCCATGCCAGATAAACTTACTCATCCATGTCACTTACCTATTACTCTTTATATATTTTTGTATATGTTTAACCTGATATTCCTATTACTACATGGGTGAAAGTTTTCAGTATTAATACTTGTTTCAGCAGTTTGAGAAATAGTTCAATATTTCAATATTTAGAAAATAATTTTTCTGTTATGTGAGGAAAAGGTTGAGCTTTTACCCATGTTTCTAGAGATTTACGAAATGTTTACCTATCATTCCTATTTCCAGATATTGTGATCCGCAGTATGATTTCCCGCCACAAGTTGATGTGATCAAGTTCACTGTGAAGCTTGCATTAGATACACTTGCAAGCAATCCAAAGACACTGATTGTTTGTGGCTCATACACTATCGGCAAAGAAAGGATTTTTATGGGTAAACACATGGCGATGTTCTTCCGATTTCTTCTGGTACCACTCGATTCGTCACAATTCCTTCCAATATCACAAATCTGTCTCTTGACTTCCCCAAAGCTTCCCCTAGACCATGAGGAACCAGTTCCTGATGTCCTGATAGCTCATTAATTTCAATCGGGAGTACATCGCTGAGGCAAAAAATGCTCAGTGGGACCTAGGCTTAGTGTCTACCATTTAATGCTCTCACAACTTGGTAGTTCACCCTGTCTAAGCGTATTTTCGAGCGTTGAGATCGAATACAGCGGAGCAATGCAAGAAAAGTGGATCGTTCGGAGAGTCAAGGTAATGTTTTGCTTCACCATTCTTTTGATTTTAAAACTATGAGATTGTGAATTGGCCGAGGAAAGCCGTGAGAAAAACGTTTTCCATAAAATCCACCAGATCGAAAATACGCTCCGATCCCGCCCCTCGGTCGTATAAAAACAAGTCTCACTGACAGCCGGGTATTCGAGGGTTCAGTTAGTTTTAAACCGCTTGAGTGGTGAGGTATTTGTTAAATATGATGTATTTTATATGTATGACGATGAAATAAGGATTATTTGGGACATTTGATCCATTTACCACGAGAAAACAACGGGACGGTAGCAAAACAGATGAGTTTCGATGAGGTTGTCCCGAATGTTAGAAAAAACTACAAGTGCTATGAATTTTTAAATGCATCACGATCAAGGGACATTTATTGTAGGTCATCCTCGGCCAATTCACGATCTCATAGTTTTAAAATTAAAAGAATGGTGAAGCAAAACATTACCTTGACTCTCCAAACGATCCCCTTTTCTCGCATTGCTCCGTCGTATTCGATCTCAACGCTCGAAAATATGCTTAGACAGGGTGGTAGTTGGCATAGAGATTTTATCCTTATTTTTATACTCATTCAGTTCAGATGGATTGTGAATTCTACAGTCGTCAAACTTCATACAAATATTAGTCGACCTGTTTAGTTGTACACCTAGGTATTATTTTTAACAACTTTTTAACTACCGGTATTGTTTTAACATTCTCATTACAAAATAGTGCAAACCTTTTCAAACTCAGTATGTACTTGAATTGTCTGTTGATGGCTATATACATGTATAAAATTCTTCTCTATGAACACAATCGTCAGTAAAATTATATAACATTGTATTATATTTTTGGCTCTCCACAAACAACCACATTCAATGTTGTTTGTGTACATTGTATTTGTATTTTCATGTTTGTAAAACTATATTTATGAGCCTTGAAAATGTTGTTACATTTTGTAAACCTCAATTTTTATACCCCGGCACAATGTGTTGTAAGGGGGGTATACTGGATTCAGCTCGTCTGTCCGACTGTCTGTCTGTCCGTAGACGCATTCTTGTGGACGCAACTCCTCCTACAGTTTTGGCAGGATTTCACTCAAACTTTCACAGATGAACAACCTCAACATATAGATGTGCATGAAGAAAGGAATGTGCGCTGCGATTAATTTTGGCAGAATTATGGCCCTTTGCCGGCGGGGTATATTAGTCTGCCGAATAGCGACAGCTCTAGTTCATGTAAACTTGACTATATACAGTGTGTGAACTATTTCAGCTATTGCCCAAGCTCTTAACTGTAAAGTATGTGTTACGAGGGATAAATCGCATGTGATGAGCTGTCTAGAAGACGACGATTGGAAACAACGAGTATCTCTGAAATGGGACGACTCAGGAATACATGTATTACCTATGAACAAACTTAATATTAAGGTATGTTGGGTATGGATATAAAATCTTTTTCAGTGGCTGTGCCATTTTGTCCAGCACCCTGTGAAACCTTTGAAATGGCACGGCTGCTGGAAAAGATGTTATATTTCATGGAAAGCAAATAATTTTCCACTTAGCATGGCGTATATTTCATAGAAATCGATGAAGAAATAAAATACTTATAGCTATTTTATATTTTCCATTGTTGACAAATTTCGCCTTGGAACTGTAGCCAAAAGTCACATGGTATTGATACACTGATAAGACCAATAATATGAACTAATGCACAGCATATTTTTAGCGGACCTACATTATTTGTAACATGCTCATCTAGTACTGAATTTTTTTGATGATGCATAACTTGACAATAAATTGTTTGGTTACAAAGTTACGAACCTGGAGCCCGTTACCTAACCAATCCGTTTCCAAAAGGCGCTACCGAGCGCTTTCGTACGTCTATGCAACCTGCAGAAGCAGTCCGTTTCAAAAGAAAGCGCTCGATAGCGGTTTGATACGAAATATTGGGTACGAAGTAACGAAGGACGATACGAACCTGCTATCGTTTGTCAGTCCGAATGAACATTTGTCAGCCCGATCAAAATGAAAATCTGTCTGTGGATAATGCACGTTTTTCAATTTGTTTAATTCTAGGTCTACTTAATTCAGGGGTAACTAATTTAAAAATGCCTAATTAGATATAAACACAGATAACAACTGATTTCAAATAGGCCTAATTTGATATTTACTTTTTATAGTATACAGTAATGGGTTGCATGAGTATATCAGTGTCGTTTTTATTAGATTTTCTTAAGATTGGTTGATATTTCGCACATATGAACAATTCCCGCTCGACTTACTATGTAATCTCAGAGTAATCATGTGTCTCATAACAGTTTGTAGCATCTTATATGCATTGAAAATGTTAAAATTTCCTTCCGAAGCGGGCAAAATTTGGCTGCCATTTTCGTTTCCAAACATTTAGGAAATAGTGCTTCCCATCTAGACTGGGTGACTGATAATTATTATCTTTTCTTTTCTAGACAGGGGCCTACACTAGTTTTTGGAATATTTCTAAACATCATTAAAAAATAAAAGAAAATTTATGAGCTGCCGAATATCGCATTTTAAAAAATTTTGTTATTCTATTGGCAGCCATTTTTCAGTATCTTTCTTTCAGTGCGGGATTTTAACACAAATTTCCAAATCCATTAGTGTCGAACTCTGACCAAATCACATGACATGTGTTATCGTAAAGCTACTGAGCGCTTTCGTACGTCTATGCAACCTGCAGAAGCGGTCCGTTGCTCAAGAAAGCGCTCGATAGCGGATTGATACGAAATATTGGGTACGAAGTAACGAAGGACGATACGAACCTGCTATCGTTTGTCAGTCCGAATGACACAAATTTCCAAATCCATTAGTGTCGAACTCTGACCAAATCACGTGACATGTGTTATCGTAAAGAGGAAGGTCATCCACAGGCCATAAGGCCTGCGTATAGTCCGCTATGAATTAGAAGAGTATTTATGGGAGATAACTCAATACCTTATTCTGTGAAAACCTTGTTCTGTAGTTCTAAAGTTGTGTAGTGGTGTGTGTGTTTTTAGTCCCCTACCGTTTTTTTAACCGGAGGGGACTATAGGTTTGCCCTCCGTCCGTCAGTCCGTCCGTCATAATATCTGGATCCTGACATAACTCAAACAATTTCAGAGCTAGGTTTATGAAACATGGTATGTGGATAGGGGGCAATAAGGGGATAATGCACATCCAAACATAGTTTGATTCTGACCAAAATTGTGGTTGCTATGGCAACAGAAACATTGAAAATGGCTTAAAACCATAGGGGACTTCTGTATTGCTTGCAATTCTTAAATACTTGGTTTTTTTACAGGGACTACAGGAGCATCTAAGACTACATGGCAAGAGGTTTACTAATGTACTAGCTATAGAACCTACGGGATGGACACATAGCAAGAAAGTTTTATCTCTACATCATATCAAACCAAAACTGAAGAAAGAGAATGTCACTATTTATGGTAGGTTTTCATTCTATGTATTGTTGATATTTTATGTAGCATAATTGATCAGCCTTTTTAGCTCACCTGTCATATATAGTGTGAGCTTTTGTGATCACTCTTCGTCTGTCCACAATTGCTTTTGAACACACAGTTATGACCCAATCTTCATGAAACTTGTCAGAATGTCTCTATGAAATCTAGGTCAAGTTCTAAACTGGGTCATGTGGGGTCAAAAACTAGGTCACAAGGTCAAATCTTAGAAAAAAGCTTGTGAACACATTATAGGACACAATTATGAACCGATCCTCATGAAACCTTGTCAGAATGATCGTCTCTATGACATCTAGGTTGAGTTTGAAACTGGTTCATGTGGTGTCAAAAACTAGGTCACAAAGTCAAATATTAGAAAACGCTTGTGAACACAGAGGACACAATTATGAACCAATATTCTTGAAACTTTGTTAGAATGTTTGTCTATATGAAATCTAGGACAAGATTGAAACTGGGTTATGTGAAGACAAAAACTAGGTCACAAGGTCAAATCTTATAACAAGAGGGCCCAAAGGGCCCTTGGTCGCTCACCTGTCGAACTTGACCTAGATTTTGTTGAGATGATCATTGTCACCAAGTTTTATACAGATTAGGTCAATATTGTGACCTCTAGTGACTACACAAGGTTTTTCTATGATTTGTCCTTGTGACCTAGTTTTTGACCGTGGATGACCCAATATTGAACTTGACCTAGATTTTGTTGAGATGATCATAGTGACCAAGTTTCATAAAGATTTAGTCAAAATTGTGACCTCTAGTGACTACACAAGGTTTTTCTATGATTTGACCTTGTGACCTAGTTTTTGACCCCAGATTACCCAATATCGAACTTGGCCTAGATTTTGTTGAGATGATCATTGTGACCAAGTTTCATAAAGATTAGGCCAAAATTGTGACCTCTAGTGTCTACACAAGCCAATTGTTGACGGACGGACGGACGACGGACGAAGAGTGATCACAAAAGCTCACTCTGTCACTTTGTGACAGGTGAGCTAAAAAGCTTGTGAAAGCATTAGAGGATACAATTATGGCCCAATCTTCTTGAAACTTTGTCAGAATGTTTGTCTCTATGAAATCTAGGTCAAGTTCGAAACTGGGTCATGTGGGGTCAAAAACTAGGTAATTAGGTCAAATCTTAGAAAGAGATTGTGAATACACTAGAGACAACAGTTAACAGCCCAATATTCCTGAAACCTGATCAGAATGTTTGTCTCTATGAAATCTAGGTCAAGTTCTAAAGTGGGTCATGTGGGGTCAATAACTAGGTCACAAGGTCAAATTTTAGAAAAAGCTTGTGATCCGTTATAGGACACAATTATGACATAATCTTTATAAAACATGGTCAGAATGTTTGTCTATATGCAATCTAGGTAAAGTTTGAAACTGGGTCATATGGGGTCAAAAACTAGGTCACTAGGTCGAATATTGCAAAATTCTAGAAAAAGCTTGCATTAGTGGCTGAATTTTCCCGAATCTTATTCATTCATAAAATATAAATGATTACATGTACTTAGGTCACCATAAGGGCTTTAATGTTCTACTACGACAGGAGAGCGACTTTGAACACAGACCTTGGCTTCATTGCATTTTATATTACAGTACCAGAACAAGATGCTAATCACGATGAAAACGAACTGTTACATTTCTTTCAGGTGTCCCATACAGTGAGCATTCAAGTTTCTAACATTTCTTTCAGGCGTCCCGTACAGAAAGCATTCAAGTTTCTAACATTTCTTTCAGGCGTCCCGTACAGAAAGCATTCAAGTTTCTTACATTTCTTTCAGGCGTCCCGTACAGAAAGCATTCAAGTTTCTAACATTTCTTTCAGGCGTCCCGTACAGAAAGCATTCAAGTTTCTAACATTTCTTTCAGGCGTCCCGTACAGTGAGCATTCAAGTTTCTAACATTTCTTTAAGGTGTCCCATACAGTGAGCATTCAAGTTTCTTACATTTCTTTCAGGTGTCCCATACAGTGAGCATTCAAGTTTCTAACATTTCTTTAAGGTGTCCCATACAGTGAGCATTAAAGTTTCTAACATTTCTTTCAGGCGTCCCGTACAGAAAGCATTCAAGTTTCTTACATTTCTTTCAGGTGTCCCATACAGTGAGCATTCAAGTTTCTAACATTTCTTTCAGGCGTCCCGTACAGAAAGCATTCAAGTTTCTTACATTTCTTTCAGGCGTCCCGTACAGAAAGCATTCAAGTTTCTTACATTTCTTTCAGGTGTCCCATACAGCGAGCATTCAAGTTTCTTCCATTTCTTTTAGGTGTCCCGTACAGTGAGCATTAAAGTTTCTAACATTTCTTTAAGGTGTCCCATACAGTGAGCATTCAAGTTTCTTACATTTCTTTCAGGTGTCCAATACAGTGAGCATTCAAGTTTCTTACATTTCTTTCAGGCGTCCCGTACAGAAAGCATTCAAGTTTCTTACATTTCTTTCAGGTGTCCCATACAGTGAGCATTCAAGTTTCTTACATATCTTTCAGGTGTCCCATACAGTGAGCATTCAAGTTTCTAACATTTCTTTCAGGCGTCCCGTACAGAAAGCATTCAAGTTTCTTACATTTCTTTCAGGTGTCCCATACAGCGAGCATTCAAGTTTCTTCCATTTCTTTTAGGTGTCCCATACAGTGAGCATTCAAGTTTCTTACATTTCTTTCAGGTGTCCCATACAGTGAGCATTCAAGTTTCTTACATTTCTTTCAGGTGTCCCATACAGTGAGCATTTAAGTTTCTTACATTTCTTTTAGGTGTCCCATACAGTGAGCATTTAAGTTTCTTATATTTCTTTTAGGTGTCCCATACAGTGAGCATTCAAGTTTCTTAGAGATGAAAAGATTCTACCAGTTTATCAAACCTGATAAAGTATTACCAACAGTTAACAACGGAAATGTACATAGTCGACGTAAGATGGAAGTTATATTTGAAGCCTGGTTAGAAGATTTAGCATCAAACCATAAACAGGTAGATGAACAAAGAAGTGTAAAGGGCTGGATGAAATGAATATAGATCTGATTTTGAACCTGTTATCAAATGGAATGAACTGTAACCACTTACCAGATTGGTGAATTTGAAGAACTATAACCTCTTACCAGAATGGTGAATGTGAAGAACTGTAACCACTTACCAGAATGGTGAATTTGAAGGACTGGAACCACTTACCAGAATGGTGAAAATGAAGAACTGTGACCACTTACCAGAATGGTGAATTTGAAGGACTGGAACCACTTACCAGAATGGTGAAAATGAAGAACTGTGACCACTTACCAGAATGGTGAAAATGAAGAACTGTGACCTCTTACCAGAATGGTGAAAATGAAGAACTGTGACCACTTACCAGAATGGTGAATATGAAGAACTGTGACCTCCTACCAGAATGGTGAATTTGAAGAACTGTGACCTCTTACCAGAATGGTGAATATGAAGAACTGTAACCACTAACCAGAACGGTGAATTTGAAGGACTGGAACCACTTACCAGAATGGTGAATTTGAAGAACTGTAACCACTTACCAGAATGGTGAATTTGAAGGACTGGAACCACTTACCAGAATGGTGAATTTGAAGGACTGGAACCACTTACCAGAATGGTGAATTTGAAGAACTGTAACCACTTACCAGAATGGTGAATTTGAAGAACTGGAACCACTTACCAGAATGGTGAATTTGAAGAACTGTGACCTCTTACCAGAATGGTGAATTTGAAGAACTGTGACCTCTTACCAGAATGGTGAATATGAAGAACTGTAACCACTAACCAGAACGGTGAATTTGAAGAACTGTAACCATTTACCAGAATGGTGAATTTGAAGGACTGTAACCACTTACCAGAATGGTGAATATGAAGGACTGTAACCACTTACCAGAATGGTGAATATGAAGAACTGTAACCACTTACCAGAATGGTGAATTTGAAGAACTGTGACCTCTTACCAGAATGGTGAATTTGAAGAACTGTGACCTCTTACCAGAATGGTGAATTTGAAGAACTGTAACCATTTACCAGAATGGTGAATTTGAAGGACTGTAACCACTTACCAGAATGGTGAATATGAAGAACTGTGACCACTTACCAGAATGGTGAATTTGAAGAACTGTGACCACTTACCAGAATGGTGAATTTGAAGAACTGTGACCACTTACCAGAATGGTGAATTTGAAGAACTGTGACCTCTTACCAGAATGGTGAATATGAAGAACTGTATAAACTCATTGTTAGATTATCATTCCCCTGTTTTTATGCCCAGGCATCTACTAATGCAGGAAGCATGTAGTACTTGCCCTGTCTGTCAGTTCATCTCACTAAAAATGTTCACCAAAATCTTTCAAGGTTTTGAAACTAAAATAATTTTAAAGTCCATCATGACATTGCTTTCAAACTTGGCCGACTTGTTTACCATAATAAATACCTTACATTGTCCATGCTAGATAACACTTTCCAACATTTCAACAGATTTGTGACCCTAATTGACTAAGCAGAATGCCTAGTTATTATGGATAAGGCTTCCACTTAACTGGGGCATATGCATTTAATGAAAATATTCTTGTTCTAAAAAAGCAGAATGAACATTTTTATATGGCCGTATTATGTGAACACCCTGGGCATGCGGTGTTCAGTAATTTGTCTATACTCTAAATATACGGGGCAGGAGGGGAGTGATAATTTAGGTATAATTTATTCTGACCTAAGTTTTTGTATTATGTTAAATTTCTTGCATGTTATTGTTTTAAAGCAGAATTATATATTCTTATTACTTGTTCAGCATAATAATATACCAGAGTAAATAATTTTGAATGATTATGTGTAGTTGTGTTACTTTTATAACTCTCCTAAGTAAGAGCTATTCCTTCTCATCCTGACAATCTTTCCTGACATTGCACTAAGTTATAGAAACTATTCCAGGGTGGTATTCAATATTGATCTTATTAAATTGGAGAATAAGGATAGCCAATCATATTGCCTGTTACTGACCATGCAAGAGTTTAATATGGTGCGATCTGATTGGTTGTGCTTAGCCTCAAGTCAAGCAAGATCAATATTGAATATCGCCCCTGAACTCTGAGTTTGACCATGCATGACTACTGAACTCGGAAGTGAAGCATGGATTTGATTTTAGTTAAACAAAATACAATGTGACATTTTAGAAGGTGCTAGTTAGTTTCAATTGGTAATATATTGGTTTATTACAATCAGGGACCATTAATTATTGTCTGAAATCCCAAAATCGTGTCCTGCTGTTCTGAAAATTCATGGTGCCTTTGATTTCACTTTGAAGAACTAATTAAGCAACATGAGACTAAATAAGGCCACATCTTCGCCTGAATCGCCCTCTGTGTCGTTGGCTGTAAACAGCTCGCTGTTTTCACCTGTGTGGCATATTTCCTTCTCAATTATTTTCCTTCAATGTACAGAAATTAGTTACTCAAACTTTACATTAGTCAAACCTGTGTTAAGACCACATGTCTGCAAAGTCCACTAACAATACCTGTCTGCAAAGTCACTTACAAAACCTGTCTGCAAAAACCACTTACAGAACGAGTCTGAAAAAAAACACTAAAAAAATCTGTCTGCAAAGACCACACATTTCATCTCCAATCAGAACTATTTCAAGATATCTAACATGTTAAGAAAGACCACCAGGTCCTGTAAATTCATGAAAGATCTTTACAGACAGGTTTGACAATTTAACAGAAGTAACCAAAGACTTAATTGTTTTGGGGTTTTATATTTACACATATTTACAGAACACATTGAAAGAGCCACATTCCAAAAATATTAAGTCTTCATTTTTTGTTTGGATATAGACAAGTCCTCTGTTTCGTGCTCATATTCTATTTCCACTTTACGTCGAGGTTTACGCGGACGTTTGGACGTAGAGGGACCTTGCTCATCGTCAGATTCTGATGAACTTTCTGTATGATCTTGTAGTTGATCCATGTCCTGCAATAAAACAACATTATATATATCTCCAGGAAGGGTTGTTGACACGCATACATACATGTCTCCCACAAAGGAACATAACTCGGGCAAAAATTATCTGACATGACATTCTTGACAATACGCACCACAAGGCTTGGAAACAATTTTCATCGAAGTCTATTCAGTGGTGGTATTCAATATTGATCTTATTTATTGGAGAATAAGGACAGCCAATCATATCGCCTGTTACTGACCAAGAGTTTAATATGGTGTGATCTGATTGGTTGTCAAGTAAGATCAATATTGAATACTACCCCAGATCTTTAGGAGATCAGACAAATTTTGACCAGAGGATAACGTACGCCTATATATAGGATCCATCATGAGTAGTCTTTGTTGATCAACATTTATTAAATGATTCTAGAAACACAGGATATTAAACAAGCTTTTGGCAAGTTTAATAATATGTTTTTTCGTGACAAGTTCAAGAAATGTTGATCGGAAAGACAACATACGACAGATTCTTTTTATCACATTACTTTTTTATCAAGTCAAAACAAAGTCAGAAATAACGAAGCCAAAGATTTTACGTTTTCGCACAAAAAAGCTGGTGACACAACTCATTTGTTATCACACACGTTGGAGAACATTGTTCTGTGATTTGTTCTCACAAGGAAGATCACAGTATTCAGGTGATGAAAAAATAATGCAGGTTTCTGCCTTACAACACTAACATCAAGCTGTGCTATTTTGAAGTATACAGTTTCATAGTACTTTTTCATAATTGAGCACTTTTCTCATGCACCAGGGTACTGTTTATCAAAGCACTGATGAAAATCTGAAAGTTACACTCAAATTTAAATTCTTTTACATCAACAATGTAAATCGAGTTGCGATACTTATAATGATTCAGTTAATCAACTCCTACAGACCGTTTCTGTCCCTATTTTGCAATTGTAAAAGAATTATAAAGAATTTGAATGTAAGTTTACGATTTTCCTATGTGCTTTGATAAAACCGTACTGGGTCCTTTATGAAGTGAGAATACTATGTTACTTACCTCCAAATCTTCCAGATCGCTTTCTTCAAACTCTTCAACATATTCAACATCTCCAGAGTCCTGAAATCATTGGTTACATATAACATGTGTCAGTCACACTAGCTAGCATGTTTTTGTTTGTGGTTTACTGTGAAGTTATTAATGTTCGTAGTGGATTAATTTCTCTTGATTTTTCTTTTAATATTTAAAATCAACGACTTTTAGAAATCACAAATTTACTATTTTACCGTAATCCGCGAAATTTAATATATGGTTATATGTATGTATTGTGAATACTCGCAGTACTTGCTGATTTAAAAGTTAGGAAAAAAATACTATAAAGTTAAAAATATAGACAAGAAATCAACTTTCAAATTATGTTAATAGTAGGTAAGAGGATCCAGTAAATATTGGTTAGTTCTCGGCAACACACACATTAAATAAATATACCAGATTTATAGCCTCCTTTTCATGAGAACATACGTTCAAAGGCACTTTACATTATTGTGTTGCAGCCACAAGGGCGCAGGTGCATCCTCTGCCAGTGCAGATACAGCATGATCTGACCAGAGGGACAGGCTGAGAGAAAGCCCCTCAAGAGAGAGTTAGACGTTAATACAGGCATGTTCGGCGCTACAGAAGTGCGCCTAACTCTTATTTCGAATAAGACAGCCTGGTTCTTTAATGTGTCACGTGTATAGCACCGATACACCGCTTCCTGGCACCTTTACCCAGTACAACTCGGTCAGATACAGCGGGAAATATTATAAATATTTCGGACAAGTCTAGTTACCACGCCAGGGATTTAACCCACAACCTCAGGATTGACAGTCCCAGTGGGTTACCACAGAGCTATACTTACTGATTCATCTTCCATTTCTTCTTCATTTTCCTCTTCCTCCTCGGAGTCCACTTCTCCGTCTTCTTTCTCTGACTCGCTCTCACTATCTACCTCCTCACCTTCCACCACCTTGTCAAACGCTTTCTGAGGGAAGTTGTAGATATCCTTATACTGAAATATAAATCACAGAACAATCTTGAAAACCTGTTGGAGGACAATACAGTCAGGTCTCAATACAACACCGCTTTCTGTGGGAAACTGTAGATATCCTTAGACTGAAAAAATAAATTATACAAAAATCTTGAAAAAAAAGACAATACAAGTAAAAGTTCTGAAAAACCTGAAATCCTTAAAAATTGTCAATTTATATAGAGAAAATAAAGCAAAACATACTTTTTGGTACCATTAAAAAACCTGAAATCAGTTATAAACCTGAAAACTTCTACCCATGAATATGTTGTATAAATTCATAAAAATTTACTTATAACAAGACCACCATACATGGTGAACCAAGAGACATAAATTATACATCATCCTACTATCAAAGTTCTTGGCCTAAATATTTCAGACAAAACACTACTTTCGAAATTTTCACATTCATCTTTTTTTAAGCACCAATGAACTGTATGTTAGTACAGGTTATTACACAGGACCTGCAGTTGGCATTAAGTTGATATTGGCATATTAGGTTAGGTATTGGCTCCAGGGCTTCAGCCAATATTGACTTAATGCACACGAGCCCTGTTTTATAATCTTTTTATCGCATATGTTCAACTCCACTGATTTTTTCCAAATGTGAGATAACAAAACACACAAGGATGCAAGTTTTCCATTTATCAAAGACCTTTTTTAAACTGCAAAACAGTTGGAATCTTCACCGGATATAGTCTCGATACAGAATTTTGAAGAGGGCCAAAAATCGCTAGGCTAATCACCATACATATCACCTACATATTGTTCAGATCTGTCAAAATACAGTGCAATTTTGTTACAATATTTAGTAACACATACAATAATGAGTGTTGACATAAAATTCAGGGGTGGCATTCAATATAGATCTTCTATATAGACTTAAGGATAAGGACAACCAATTAGATCACACCATATTAAACTCTAACTGGTGATAGGATTGGCTATCCTTATACTCAAATTAAATAAAATCAATATTGAATACCACCCCAGACCTATAACAGTTAAATGACAATTGATAAATGCAGTGTTGCTCAAACTATTCTGAGGAAAACATACCGTTCCCTGTTTAAGTCTCTCCAGCAGTTCTTTCTCAATGGCTGTATCAAGTTGAGCTGCTACCAGTGCTTTCTCTTCTCGCCGACTTTCTCTTCTCTCTACCTTTCTACTCAATGGTACCAATTTCTTCCTGAAAACATTATAATTAATCATTTAAGCCTCTTATATGTCCTCTTTGTAGACAAAATTTCATTTATGTACCTAGAATGGCCAATAAAATTTTTTCTTAACATAGACACATGCTGAAAAACTCCCATTTGATTCAGAAGAAGGGGTTTTGACTCTTGAAATTTTCAAAAAAAAACACATTTTGATCCTCAAGAATTAGGTTTGAAGGGAATTTTTTTCTTGAAATCATGGGTACATGTATTTTGCTTATACATGTAAAGTGGTAAAATTTAGTCAAAAGTATCAAAATGCTGAAAACTCCCATTTGATTCAGAAGAAGGGGTTTTGACTCTTGAAATTTTCAAAAAAACACATTTTGATCTTCAAAAATTAGGTTTGAAGGGAATTTTTTTCTTGAAATCATGGGTACATTTTGTATCTTGCTTATACATGTAAAGTTGTAAAATTTAGTCAAAAGTATCAAAATGCTGAAAACTCCCATTTGATTCAGAAGAAGGGGTTTTGACTCTTGAAATTTTCAAAAAAAAACACATTTTGATCTTCAAGAATTAGGTTTGAAGGGAATTTTTTTCTTGAAATCATGGGTACATTTTGTATTTTGCTTATACATGTCCATGTAAAGTGGTAAAATTTAGTCAAAAGTATCAAAATGACCCTTTTAATTCAGAAGCTAGTGGAACCCCTGAATGTGATTAGCATCAACATCATCGCCAACCTCTGCGATAGTACAATAACTCTCATTATTCTTCGACTAGTCAAGCTAAAAAGAAACTTACTGTCTTTTTAGGGTTAGTTTTCTTATTCTGATAAGATACTGTGTAATCTTTGTAAATCTCTGTTTACATTTGTGCTTGATAAACCTGAAACAGACAATAAAATAACTGAACAACAACATGAACATCTAGCAGGGGTTCTACTGATGCATAATGCACAATACTGAAAATAATATGCAAGTTGGCTTCGAGTGCCATAAGCACACATCTCTATACCAAAACCCTGCTTCATAACTCAGTCAATAATTGATATTTTTTCTTCAAATAACTTTTATTTTCTTCAGAAAAGTTCTGTCTTTTAGTGAAGCAGACTATTCCGGAACATAAAGGACCCCTGGAAACTTTAATTGGTAGAATACCTCAATCCTAATCTGAAAGTTGTTGAGTTAATTTCCCTCTTTAGTTTAGGATCTTTGAGTTCAATGTTGATTCTCACCACCTTTTTACTTATATGGGCACCGATTCACCTTCACAAGTTTTCCTGGACTGTATTCTAACCAGTACTAAAACCAGGAACTAGCAACTTCTCCACTAGAGGAGGAAAATCAACATTGGTCAATTTGGTGTCAATTTTTTGTGGAAGGATATGACCAGCGACAACCAGATCACTGCCACTGGGTTACAAATTCAGCAGCTGAAATCCCCCCTTCAGGTAGAATCCTTATTTTCATTAGTTGTAGTAATACATTGTTTCACAATTGATCAGTTGAAACTAAACTCTATCCTAAATATTTAAAGCCACATTATCTCTCCCAAGACGTTTTTTTTCAATCATCCAGTAAATAGACTAATTACAAGGAATTTGGATATTTTTCACAAATGACCAATAATTGACGACAGAATGTTAAATATATGTCTCGAAATAGTATGCCAAAACTCACATTTAAAATACTAATTTTGCAAGAGTTGCTTCCCTTAGATTATAAATTGCGCATTTTTTGTTCACAATTCATTATTGTGTAAACAAAGTAACTGGAGGTTATATTTCGCTTTCTTCCATCTTATGGTGTTTTCCCACTTTGGGACTCAACTAAAGTCCTTAAAATCCATGGCTCTTCAAATAGGTTACCAAGTTATTGGTAGTTCCGACAAATAACTTAAAAAACTGAATATATGTTTTTAGGATGTGCTCCTTCAAATATATTAGAATTCTAATATGACATCGATATTTTCGTTCATAACAAAATGAGATGTAGCCAGTGCATGCACAGCCAGTGGCAAAAAAGTAATGCAATAAGAGTACAACCTCTGTAGGGCAACACACTTTTGGAGCTGAAAATATTGGTCATTGTTTGGAGGGTGTTGCTCTAAAGAGTATATAGCAGGTTAAGGAAATTTTGAAGGTGTTGATGCTCTATAGAATTGTACTGTAATGTCTTGACCATCTCAATCAAAACAGCAAAGGCAATAGTCAAACACATGAATTACTCGTCAAATTCAGGACTTTCTACAAGTTACAAGTCTCATAAGCCTGAACTAGTGACAGCTGAATCAACAATTTGAAACAACTTGCTAGGGTATGTCAGGTTACTAGAATCACATTGTTTTATTTTATTTTTTTTAAAGTTATATGCCGAGCATAGCCTTTATTTGCCAGTCAGCTTTCTGCTGAAATCTGGCAGGCATATGAGCGCCTCCACCTGCATTTGAACCCGGGTCGCCAGATTGAACGGCAAGCGTGCAAAACATTGAGCTACGGAGGTACATCCTACTTACTTTGGCCAATACATAAGCTGTTCATCAATTTGTTTCAATGCTTTTGCATAACTTCTTGACAGTTTTACCTTCTCCCATAGCCTGCTAGGAAAGGCAGCCCTTTCTATAACTTTCATGTATAAAAAACAGACACCTGAAAAAACAATAACAACCGTAGTCATTCAACGTAGAAATGTTTGTAATAGTTTTAAATGGAAACTTGTTTGGGGCTTTACTAAATTAGAGCTGTCATTGATAGACGTGATATCGATGTATCGACGATATTGTTTAGCCGTTCGATTATCGATTCACATTTTGAAATATCGATACATGGGAAAATGAAAGGAAATCCTCATTGTTCCTGCACAAAACACTTTTCTTGGTAAAATGGAAGTTTATTAATTGCCTAAATGAATCAAGCCTAACTCAAACCAAAGGTTCTATAATTTTCGAAAGCTAAATCTATACTCTAAATATACATTATAGAACGGCTAAATAAATCATGACTGATGTGTTACTGGTTCATCTGTATATGCAAATCGATGTATCGTCGATACATGTCTTTTGATATAATCGTCATTATGCCTTTGGCCAAATCAGTGACAGCTCTATACTAAATAACTAAAAGACAAATAGCAACAGCACAAAGCAATAAAATACTCTCAATTAGAAAGTTTTATATAGAGGATATTTGTTGAATTTGGTGTAAGATCGTATTTTATTTCATCGAGTGATCACAGAAAATCAATATTTTCACGAGTGGCATAGCCACGAGTGAAAATATGATTTTATGTGATCACGAGTGAAATAAAATTGATCTTTCACCAAAAATCAACAAATGTTCTGTTTATTATATGCTGTAATTTCTCTTAAAAGTGTACCGCAATTGGCTTAATTGGAAAAATCATGCGAAATTGGAATGTCACGACGTGACAATTGTGACGTCATGATGACGTAACATACATTTTAAAGCCCGGCGTCGTTGACGTTACGTTTCTTTTTCTGAACGATACTGGAACCAGCTTCTAAAACAGTGAAAATAACAAAGTGGTAATTTCACTGTTATTTTCACTGTTATTTTCACTGAAAAATCTCCGTAATCCATTGAAAGCAAATAATAAAACCCTTTACTTATCACACCCCCTCTCCAATATACAGCTAGTCATCAAACATGTTTATTTACCAACATCCCATTAAAATGTGGAGAATGTGTACACAATTCAAAATCTTCTTAAAAGAAACTGCTTGGAACTGGATCAATTAGAAGTCTATTGGGTTTTTAAAGGGCAAACCCATAGATTCACATGTCACAGTTTTTTAATTTATTTCGCTTTAATAACTTTTTAGGATAATTGCCATCCATCCGGTTGACACTGGTTGTATGCGTTTTATGTTTGATTGTTTGTTTTTGCTTGCATGTATGCTTTAATTCTTAAATGTATGCTTATTACTTGACTGCATTGATATGGCTTGGTACATGTCGGTCGTACAAGTAATTGCTTGATGCTTGCTTCCTCTGAATTTAAATTGATATGTTTATTTAAAAAAGTAAATTGTTGTTTTAATCTAAATGCATGGTTCCTTCTTATTCTCTGCTCAATGTGTATCTACATGTATCTTAAAATATTTTTAATGTATAAACAGTAATTTATATTTTGCTACTTAAATGTTTTAACTTCTGCTTATATGTATTTATAATTATGTTTGTTAATCTTATACTTTGTTAAAAATGTCGGACAATAGCTATACATAGCTAATGTTTCCTGTTATACATGTATCCGACTTAAAATAAATATTGTTTTGTATTGTAGAGCAAGATTCTTAATAAATACAATTCTCTCGAAACATAATATGGTATTTGTGTTTGACTGAGACAAGTTCAAGAATCAAAATTCTTGACTGAGAAGGACCAGGTTTGTCCTTCTAATTTAATAAGAATGGGTATAACTGTTAAACTATCACATGCAACAGGGGTTCCATTAGCTTCTGAATCTGAAGGGCCATTTTGAGACTTCTGACTATAATTTTACTATTTTATGGACAAAATAACCATGATCTTAAGAGAAAATGACCCTTCAATCCAAAATCTTGAGGGTCAAAATGTGGCTTTTTGGAAATATCAGGGGTCAAAACCCCAAATGGAACTCCTGTGCAAAGACTATAAGATTTAATACTGTTATAATACAAGTCATGTACATTGATCAATCAAAGATTTTACCATTTTCCTCTCGTATTGTAGCGTACTGACTGTTGGCAAGAGGACACGATGATCTGTTACATAATCCTGTTAAACTATATTCATTTCTACAGAATTTCTGTGTCTTTGCTCTGTAAGAGAAGAGTAATAGAATAGAATATAGTTTATTTTCCAAATTATGGACCCTCTCGGGTATACAATTTTGATATTTACATAAAAGACAATCCAAAGTTTAAAAAGACTATTCAAAGTAAAAGAGAAAAACATATAAACAAACATGTAAATAATACTGATCAGAAAATAACAAAATAAAATAATAAAACAATAGTGCTTTCATTGACTAGAGCACAAAGTTATTGGAATATCGAGCACATAATTATAAGTGTAATATTAATAGTATTTTTTCCTATTGATCATTAGCCTTTCAATTGAAGTGAAGAATATAACAAAACTAAGTTTGACACACGGGGTTTTCACTTGGAATTTTCATATGGGGGTCCCAGGACCCTCAGGGTTTGCATTTTTGTGGTCCCAGGTAAATTTTGAGGGTCACTCATTAGCCGATACGCATTTTGGCTATTGATATTTTGAAAACCTAAAAACTGATAAAACCACAACTCAAGGGCTTGAGCCAAGTTTACTGCATAAACTAGATCAATTTTATAAATAAAATAGCAAAATCTCATGTACCATTGTTTTCAACATTTGTATGATGTACCATAGACTAGTGAGTTACCTACAACGATGTGCCTACCCTAACAATGTCATTTTGTTCCCGACTTTTTTCACGAACGGTACAAATTTTTCAGAGTACGAATTTTGTTGGGTACGAAACCTTCGCGTCGACAACGATATTGCTATTAGTCGTCTGCTTTTTTAGACAGCGCCGTCATTTCAGACATCCGGGTAACGATAAAGTTTGTTTACTTCGGAACGACTCCAATCGCGGAATATTGCAGCGGAGAATAATCAATTCATATTTTATACAATACTCTGTAAATTGCAAAACGCAGCGAACCAGTTACGGCGGACGTTGGTGATTGCGAGTCCTGAGGACGTAGACACAGTTTCAAATGCGGGTCCAACGCCAAAAAATTGCATCAGAGACACAAGAAACCTGCGTCGGGGAAATCCCTGACACAGTAAAAGTAATGCAGTAAAGATCTGCCAAGTTGAAACTCACCTTGTTTTAAAAGAACAGAACGATCCATTGATGATACTCCAAATAACCTGAAATAAAACAATATAACAATTCAAACAATAACAAAATTAAACCTGAAAATTTTTTTATTAAGAGTTTTTTGTCCAACGGATCGCTTTGGTAATAATTTGTTAATTGATAACGCTTTGCTATCATATGTAATGGTCCGCTATCATTTATCTAACTGAGGCCATCAGATATCTGAGGGAATGAATGCGATGGTAACGCAAGGGATAGCGTAAGCAAACTTTCCCCAGCGTAATTGAACTCTTGTCCAACATAAGCCGACGGTCTCAGACATAAGGAACACAGAAGTAACGCAAGGCATTTGCGCAGATGAATTTTCCACAACATTCCCGGATCCTGATAAAAGTCGATTCATTTGTCTAATTCAGACTAAATTAGGAAATGTTGCACATACGCTTAACCTTGTTGGCAAAAGTTCACATACACTTATAGAAAATTCCTACAACGCTGGCAGCCTGGCAAATGTTTCAAGCTCAAGCCAAAAGCAGGAAACGTGCGCCAGATGAGCAATGTGTGAACCAAAACATTCCTCCTCCCAAACGTAATTTTAATGAGCAATTTTTGTTTTACTTTTGAAACACTAACCAACACTGGTACGGGCTAAAATGGGAAAATTTGTTTGATTTGGCGCGCCAGGACACTCTCATGGACATCTCAATCATTCTTACCTAAGAAGAGAAGACATAATCTGCGTCTTCACACCTTCAGTCAAAGAACAGGTAATGTTTGGAACAATTTAAGAAGCAGGACTGTGTCTACAAGTTCCTTGAATATTTTAAATCAATGTTAAATACCGAGAATTGGAATGGAAAGAAATTATTTCCATCTTGCTATTACCCTAGTGCGTGAGTAAATAAATAGACAAGATGTACAGTGAGTGTGTCAATAACGGATCACTAAGGACTATATTTGCTATTGTGCTTCCAAAATATGTTTTTCAAGCAAGATTTTTGGACAAGCTGAAGTTTAAACCCTTCTGCTTCTTAAATCACAACATTTTGTTTCAAACAGAAAAGTAAATAATTCTACAGATTGAGAAACAGTGACGTCACTCCTTGTGCCTATTACGGATCATTTTGGTGCATCCCGGTCAATTTTAGGATAAAAATCAAACCTTTTGGGGCACTTGTGAAATAACAATAGTTTTTACTCACCCAACTTAATCATTACAAATTAGCAAACTAGAGAGGTAAAAATATGTTCCCGTTTAAAAAATAATTACTTGATTATGATATGTCCCAAGTGCGCCTATAACGGATCACGTAAAATGACAATAGTAGACTTTTCTCCAAAGTCCAGCGATCTGCAGAATTTAAAATTTGGTAAGTTATTCCCCATATTGAAGCAAATATCAATGCCAAAAATCAATTTATTCTCTTTATCATATAAGTGTAGAGAGTGCTTTGATTCGTTACTGGTCTGATTCGTTATTGGCACACACACTGTATAAATTGTGAGAAATAACAAAGAGACCACTACATGGAGGGGCCAGGATAGGGTAATGTGACGGCCCTACATCCATGTATTAAGGTACAAAAGTTCATAGTGTGTACCCACCTTTAGGCAACGGCCAACAGCCAGGGGCACGGATATCTAATGACTAGTAATGTATTTCCGTGCCAGGGGCAAGAGCAATTGCCAGTCTCCATTTTTGCCATTCAAGTGGTCATGGTAGTTGTACAGGACATAAGATACATATTACTCCCTTGTGAACTCCCTTGATCGTAGCAAACTGTGAACAGTCATGGTTCGTCAAAAATGCCAGGTGTTCATGATTTTTTAACATCGCGAAAACTAATGACATTTAGCAATTTATACGCAACCATTGTATTAAATAAACTATATTATCTATTACCACATCAAATATATATTGGTACTTACATCGTCGTTCTGCATTGTTTAATATTTACTATAATTTAAGTAATAAACGTGATTAATTTACTGTGTTGACATCCAACACACACGTGCAGTAATAGAATTTCGGCAAATCTCTTAAACGAATTTAATATAATTGTGCAATAATGTAGTGATACAAAAGCTCCGAATAAAGTATCTTTACGAGCACATTGTGTTTGTTTTTAAATACTTTATCAATTATGTGACAACTTATGAGTCAGTCAGGAAGAAAAAGAAACTGTGAAAATAATTAATATTTCGTTTAATTTTCATGGCTGTTCTTGTTAATCAGTCAGGATGTAAACAACTAGGAAGTAAAATTCAACGACGCGAGTTTGTTTTAGGATTACTCAAGATCGAGTATATGTCAGCTGTGTCTGTATACGTCATTTAGTAGGAAAAAATGTCGAGAAAACTTCAACCGCTTCCAGAATACCAAAGTCTTGTTCGCTGGACTGTACAGGATGTTGTTAACTGGTTGTCTCAGGTAAATACATGAGAATGATTATACTTCGTGACTTGTTTCTACGTAAACAGTGTAGCAATACCACGTGACTTTTTGCTACAGTTACAAGAATAAATTCGTTAACATTGACAAATAAAATAGCCATAAGTATTTTATTTCTTCATCGATTTCTATGAAATATACGCCACACTACGGGGGAAATTATTTGCTTTCCATGAAATATAAGATCTTTTTCAGCAGCTTTACCGATTTTTCCACTACCAAGTGAACCCTACACGTTCCACGGTTTCACAGGGTAATGGACAAAAGGCACAGCCGCTGAAAAGGATTTTATATTCATGGAAAGCAAATAATGTTCCCCTTAGCGTGGCGTATATTTCATAGAAATCGATGAAGAAATAAAATACGGCTACATTTGTGTTCCAATATTTACAAATTTCTACTTGGAACTGTAGCCAAAAACCATGTGGTATTGCTACACTGGTAAACATTGAACTGATTATGATGTGTTGAACATAAAATTCACCTCCCATTTATAATCTGTATAGATTGACAGGGAGTTAAATGTAGATGTAGAAATTTAACGTAAAAAGGCATGTGCATGGGTCATAAAGATACTGGTTCGATTCATAGTCATATTAGAAGTATACAAGTTTTTATCTCGGCTGAAGAGTTTCATTCGAGAGTGCCCCGAATAAGTATAGTGGGAAAATTCTGGAAAAGAAAAGGAGCCCGTTGAATAACCAAACTGCTACCAAGCGCTTGGAAGCGCTATGCTAGGAAAAGGCTTGCTTAAAAAAAGCGCTACGTAGCGATAAATGCTACCAAAATGCGAGCGCTTTCAGATAGCAGACCGTTGGGTAGCAAAGCGCTGTCGAGTGGTATCGAAGCGGTCCGTTGCTCAAGAAAGCATTCGGTAGCGCTCGCCTATCAAAGTGTTAAAAAAGGGTATGCTATCAGTAAGTACTGCTCGCTGGTAAGATGTCGTTGCATAGTTGTAGGAAAGCGCTCAATAGCGCAATTTGGAAGCGGCTTGGTTAGGGAACGGGCTCAAGCTCTCACTTAGTGATTGACAGACTGTAACTTATGTAGTGAATCCGTTGCCAAAGGAAAGTGTTTCATAACACTAGGAAACAATTCGCTACCAAGAAGTGATATGTTGCTATTAGCCAGCGTTTACCGATAGCGTAGGCAACTATTGCACAGCAAAGTGCTAGACATGCTTACTGTCTCGGTGTGGTATCCCGCACCCAAGTGTGATACTGTACGTTTGCTCACTTCTGATGTCATTTTGACATTTGACAAAAAAATGACTTATTGCAAGAATCTTGCGTAAATTATGGCCGTGTTTTAATAATTGAACAAAACATTGACATGAAAGCTAAAAATTTCCATTGATATATGACAATGTCATATGAAATCATGCATTTTCTCATGACATTCGGTTGTAATGATTACACATATTATGAGACACCCTTATTAATATATTCAATTAATAGCATAGTGAGGAAAGTCATGGCAGAAAAGTCAAATTTGCCTTTTGTCTATGAAGGATTAGAGTGTCAACAAATTTGATGAGATTGTGTGTTAGATTTGTAACTTTGTTTATATTTAAACCATGACTTTTATTCATTCTTATTATTCACTGTAGAGAGAAGTGTGTCAATCTGAACGGCGGAAATTACCTGACAAGAACTAGAACTTAGCTCTAATCTATAATAATTAATGTCCTTAAATCATGTCAATATAAATCAAGATAGTATTTGTATGTAATCATTGTGTTTTTTTACAGAACAGTATGTCAGACTGTATGAAAAGTTTTCGTCATGGTGGTGTGGATGGAAATAAACTTGTTGTAAGTTTTCTAACATGTTTGTGTCTACTGTTCTCAAACACATTCGGGCTTTGACGTAACACGTCTGGACAGAAGTATTTTGGATTTACAATTCTTCCGGGTTCTTTATCCTTTACTCCAAATAGACTTTGTACAAAAACAATTGGTCAGATTATTAGCACAATCTCTGTAAGAAAAAAAACTGGAAAATGTTGTTTGAACATCAAATAGCTGATATGCATCCTGCATCATGATGCTTCAAACTTTCAGCATGATACGCATACATGTCAGATTTCCTGCATCATGCGTGAGTCTCATGCATTTGAGACTCTACTCTACATGCATGATCAATTGATCAAATCTCACGCATTTCTTGGACTTACTGGAATTTGACATTTTTTGTTAAAATTATGAAAATGATCAGAAATATTAGTTTAAATTGCTTCCTGAAGCATGCATGGTATTGTCATATAAAAGTAAAGTAAGTGAAAACTGCATACAAAGTTCATTAATTTAAGTTTAAAGCAAGGAAAATCTCCCTCAATTGAATGAAATCTCCGGCATTTCCATCCTTATCTCATGCAAAGGGGTCTGCGAAGCATGGCATGTACATGTAGGGATACATGATGCTGAAAGTTGTAGGTATCCTGTACGACAATCCTGCATCATAAGGAAATCTTAAACTTACGTTTAGATTTAAATGCTTTCTCTCTCTTTTAATAATCACTACAAATTGTGGTGAGGTAATAATTATTATTCAATCAAGGAACCCCTATAAACCATATTTGTTCCCAATACGTAGGTCTTAAAGAATAATTAAGACTTTAAATTTGAAAATAAGTACAAATTGTATGTAAACCCTCACCTGGTGTGTGGGATTCGACCCCAACAGCAACGGTGTCTAGCCCTGAAGTGACCGTGACAATACCGACTTCACCACTGAAACAACACAGAAAAAGTTGCTCAAATGATGTTGAGTTTACAATTTCCATAAGTGCTTTGATAAAACATAACCCCTTGTGTTTTTTTTCCAGAATGTCACTACCACTGATCTGAACACCATCAATTGTCCGAAGAGACATATTCCGTAAGTACTTGCCCGGTTTAACATTATGATTCCTAGAGCTATGTAATAACACTCCATATCAGCTCTATATTATAGCAGTTACCATGCAGTATTCCACTTCTCAACAATTTAAATTTATTGGTTGAAATTTTGGTCATTTTGTCCTATTTGATCTTTAAAAATGTGTTTATACGATCAGTTCATTCGTCTGTCCATCTGTCTGTTTTTGCAAAGGGGAAGAAAAATCTTTATGTAAATTGGATTTTAGGGAAAAACTGCATGATTTCAAATAATTTTCCTGAAGGGAAGACACCTGTAAACGGCCCCTGCTATAGAAGGAAAAAAGCCCTGGTATTATTTGTGTTTTGTAGTATTTGTTAACTATGGAATCCATGAAAATCATGTTTTATCTCATTCTTTCAGGGATATCATGAAACTAGTTGGTCAAGTTATAAAGCCAGGAATGCCGCCACCTAAAAGGTTTGTTTAACCTTTCACTGATTATACCCCCATTTAGGATAGTGCCTGTTTACTGTCAGGTCAACTAAGCCCGTTGCCTAACCAAGCCGGTACCAAATTGCGCTATTGAGGACTTTCCTACGTCTATGCAACGACACGCTACGAGCATGCATAACTCGCCATTAGCATACCGTTTCTTTACACTTTGCTAGGCGAGCGCTACAGAGCACTTTCTTGTGCAACTGACTGCTTCGATAGCATACAATTTTTCGGCTACGTCCGCTACAAAGCACTTTTTTTAAAAGAAGCCGTTTCCTAGCATAGCGCTCAGTAGCAGTTTGGTTAGGCAACAGGCTCCTGGTTTCTTTAAATTGACTACAGTATACATAGCAATTTAAGACAAGATTTAAAATGGCACAATAGATTATGTATAACAGCAGTGCCCCAGCTAGACGTTAATAGCAGGGCGCAACGCCCTGTTGCCCTTTTCCTGCGCCCTGCTGTGCCCTTTTGTTGTCAAATCCGCCCTGCCCTTTTTAATTTCTTATGTGTGTAAAAAATGGGTCAGTGGAGTAATAAACAACGTGACAAGTTGTATATTAATCAGATACGTCAATCATCCATAAAACACTCTTAAATTGATAACATCGGAGGCGGGGCTTGTCATCTGCAACGGCTATCAACCAATGAGATCGTGTCTCACGTTCACGCATAATCAACGTGTGAATAGCTAATTGGCATTTATCCGAGTGAATTAGATCACAGATTGTCCGTGAATTTGATCAAGTCAAGTAAAATTCTTAGAGGGCACTTGTCAATTTCGACAGAAATGTTTAACATATGTCACAGTAATGATGAATTCATTCTTAAATTTCGAAGTTTTATAACGCACATTTTTTTCTCAGGATCTTGCGGGGAAATAAACGCGTGCTATTAAATCATTCTAACTAACCTTTATTTACCAATGTAATCCGTTGACTAGCATGTTTAATCCTCAATAAAAAATATGTCGTGAGTCCAAAAAGAATTTTAAAGCACAGAGCACTATTAAAGTCCTCGACGCATCGCCATATAAGGCGTTAATTCACCAGAGAAACGTGTAAACTCAGTGAGTTACATAGTGACGTCATACGGTGTGTAAAACTCACGCGTGTAGAGACTTGGGCGTAGGCCTACTGTAAAGCATCACAGTGTACACGTTATATGTTTTGAAAATGTTAAAATTAATCTTAATGAATTAAATCGCGCCTTAGTCTTTGACCTGGCATATTGGAAAGTTATTGACGTGGATTTTCACGAGATTCACTCATATAATGAAGATCCACCAGCGTTGACAATTCTCGCGTAAGTTCTAAAGTTGGACAATTTCCAATCTCGTTCTTTATGTTAGATTACAATTTTTTTACGCGAAAAGTCCTATTTCCCCAAGTCTATACTACCTTGATATCAAATACAGATCGATGTAGAAAATAGATAGAAATCTATGAAGATTCACGGGCCGGGATTTAAAATTTCGTATTACCCACGTCGATTAATTGCCTTACGCGCAAGTTGGCCGAATTTCGATCTCATTGAGTAGGATCTGAAAACTTTTTTGGAATACTTATTCTTTTCCCTTCTTTAAATCGGTGATTCCGTGATATGATACTAATATCTCTCGGAAATTACTTTCGTTTTCGGTTAGTGATAAAACTCGCGCACCGTCCGTACCGTTGTGAAAGAGAAATTTGATGAGAAAATCGTATTTTTTATGTTTTACATCGTACAATTAAACAGTTAATGAATGCTGTCAAAAGAATAAATATTAACTACTACATGTATGATGTTTGTGAATTGAAAGAACATTGAAAGAACAATCTGAGTTGATTATATAAGTGTTAATTATACATACAAGTAGAGCAATACTTTGGCATAGGGCATTTGTCTGTTTAAATGTTTTGTGATCATTTAGAAATCTATGCTTCATTTTTTTTACAAAATATTTTTTTCCTTTTAATGAAAAGGTATATTTGCTTACTTGAGAAACACCACAATTTCTGTCAGGAAACACAGGAGATGCCATAAGCAGACACTAAAACTTCAAAATTTTCTTGGGGGAGGACCCCCAATCCCCCCTCAGCCGGGCGGGGGACACCCCCTCCCGAACCCTCCCCCAAAGTGCCCTTTTCACAAAGTTGCACCCTGCCCTTTTCAAATCCTAGCTGGAGCACTGTAACAGTATGCATATAAGAAGAATACTCCTTATATGCTCAGTGTAGACAATTCCTGTAATCATTTAACATCAATTCCTCTGATGAAGTACAGAACTATTGTTCGAAACTGATCAAGTTAGATGTAATTGAAACCCTTAGCAAGCCAGGACACTGTTTTATCAAAGCACTTGCGGAAATCGTAAACTTGCGTTCAAATTGGAAGTTTTTTGTTAAAATCTACATATTGGACTCTGATACTGTTTGTAGGGATTCATTGACTCAATAATTATTAATACTGAACAACTCTTTACAACAATTTGTAGTCGTTAAAGAGTTATAATGAATTTAAATTTGAAGGTAAGTTTAAGATTTCTGTTAGTGCATTGATAAAACAATACCCAGGGCTGCCAAAAGTAATTAAAACAATAAAATTTAGATCATATTCTGTAAAATAATTATTTTTCGAGGGAGTTGAATTTTCGTTGATTTCGTTGTTTAACTCGACCACGAAATCTAATACTCACAATTTATCAAACTTCAAAATACAAAACATAATTTTACCCTTCTATGTTTTGAAACCATGAATTTACGACCCCACGAAAAATGGATTTTGTATTAGAATCCATGAAATTTAATACCCACGAAAATATGTAATTTTACAGTAAACCTTGTCCTGCATTTTCCTCAATTATACCACAAGTGTATGACATTATTATCATAACCATACTACACTACTCAACACTTAAAATCAGTCAGTTTTCATAGCACAAAGGAAGTTAGTGGTAATTTTTATTTATATCTAATTTGTTAAAACCATTAATAAGATGCAACTAAACTTTTACTGCCTGGTAAAAAACAAAACAATGTTAAGATGTGAAATAAAATTATTCAGTGATTTATAATCATACTTCTAGTTCTGTTTGCATGAAATGTTAAGGTGAGCGATTATAAGTGTTGAGTAGTGTATATATTTATCTTGTTAACAATTACATTGTACATGTATATAACTTCCTGATACCGGATGATGTGGGTTGTATCATATGGGTTGGGTTGTATAACATTGCACTGTACGGTATTTACAGGATATTGAATGTAGTTAGGATTGTCATTCAAACAAGTTCTTATAAAAGTATTGTCGATCAGTGGGCCAGTCTGACTCAAATGGTTAACAATCATTAAGGCCAAAACAAATTAATTATGTGGTTCTGGTAACAGGGTTAGGTAGGTAGGTAGGTAGGTAGGTAGGAAAAATATTATATTTTTTGAAATGATTTTATTTTTCCTTTTATAACAATATTACAGCACAAACCCACTAACCTTTGGTGAAGCTCTAAAAAAATAATTACAAATCAGACGGGGAAGGCAGCACTTAACAGAAGTAGCCAAAAGGCACATAAACAACACAGTGGTCGAGTGGCTAACGCTCTTGACTACTGATCGAGAGGTCCCTGGTTCGAATCTCGACCGGGGCACTTGTTCATTTCTGAAACACTTTTCAGTGTTCCCCACCCAACTGACCTTGTGTCACTGCAAAGTATCTGGGTAAGGTGCCAGGAAGCTGTGTATCGGTGCTATGCACCGGGCACATTAAAGAACCAGGCTGTCTATTCGAAACAAGAGCTAGGCTCACTTCTGCAGCGCTGGACATTCCTGTATCTAATGTCTCTCTCTCCCTTCAGGGGCTTTCTCGCATTCTGTCCCTCTGGGCAGATCATGCTGTATCTGCACTTGTAGAGTGTGCACCAGTCTTGCGCTTTTGTGGCTGCAACACTATATGTAAAGTGCCTTTGAATGTGAGTTTGCATGAAAAAGACGCTATATAAATCTGGTATATTTATTTATTTTTATTTTAACACACAAAAATGCAAAAAACTCATATTTTTATCTGAATATCAAAACTATCAAAAAACAAAATTCAACATCATGTCATAAAGCAATAAAATGTTTAGGGTTGGGTCATAAGAATAAAGTCGGTCCGGTTGCTAGAACCACCAAATTAATTTTTATGCCCCCGTATCGATAGATCGGGAGGCATATAGTGATTCACCTGTCCGTCCGTCCAGTTAACCCAAATAGACTGTTTCTTCTAGCATCATTATGGCTTGCTACAAAGCTTCCATACTTGCATGGATGTTGTATATGAACACTCTCCACATGCCTGTATCACCTGACCCCATTTTGACCTTCACCTTGACCTTATTTTGGACTTAGACTTATTGAATGGCCAAATTCTTGGTTAATCCAAATTGACTGTTTCTTCTAGCAACATTATGGCTTGCTACAAAGCTTTCATACTTGCATGGATGTTATATATGAACACTCTCCACACGCCTGTATCACCTAACCCCATTTTGACCTTCACCTTGACCTTATTTTGGACTTAGACTTATTAAGCGTCCATTAAAGTCTTGTTAACCCAAATTTCGTCTTACATCAAGGTGTTGTCTTCAAACTTGTCATACTTGTTTACCATCATAAGTCCCTGACACTGACAAAGCCATGTAACCCTATTTAACATTTTAACAGAATTATGGCCCCTGATTGACTTTTTTTATGGACTAGGCTTCCACGGGGGCATAAGCGTTTATTGAACGCAGACTTGTTTTGGTCTTACAAAATTGTGTAAATAAATAGATTTCACCGAAAACGTGACTACCATGCTACATGTGTCTAATTGACATTACATTCATTGTCAATGAAGTACTAATTGGTATAAACATTGTAATGGTTAATTATACTGTAAACCAATTTACTTTCGCAAATACTAACTTTCGCGTTTTGCAGGTCGTCAGCATATTCGCGACTACAAATTTTCGCGTTGTTAAGTTTCCCCCAATGTCTGAATAAATGTTTTTAGCACTTTCCCGGCAGCTAAATTTCACGAACTTCTACCACTCACAAACTCCGCGAAATTAAATCGCGCAAAATAATTTATTGTTTGACAATATAGTTTACGGCCCATTTAATAAACGTGTAAACCTTGGACAAGCACATTTCGGCAAACAATAAGGAAAATGCATTTTCGATGTCCGTTTTTGTGCATAATCACTTTTAAATGCATATACTATTTCAATCTACACTAATAACAAGCAGCCATTCGACTGTGCAGTGTTTATATTTTCCATATTTATTTATTGATAAGGTTAGAGTTATCTCTGGTAAACTATACTGGCATTTAAAAGTATGTTTTCAAACTCCTCGCAGTGGTTACTTCCCTTTGCAAAGCGGTTACTTACCTTTGCTCAGTTCAGATAATGTAATGGACATGACCCTATGAGGAGGTTGGTACATTTAACATGTGACCCCATTTTGTATTGTTCAGTTTTCTGTCATCCAGTGAGCAGTAAGTATACATATATAATATATTGTTTGTTTGATGTTATGTGGTGATCAGTGAATGAATCTATCTATATATAACTCACTTACCAGATACGTTTGTTTGCCGGACACCTTACATACATATGTACAATGTACTTGCCTACAAGGAATAAAATTATTCATGTTACACTTTGGTTTCATGTGAAGATTTGTTGATCATTTTATTCATAAAAAAACAACAGGATATATAAATACATACTGGTAGATATATAATTCCGATGTGCTGATCAAACGGTGCATCATTCTCTTTGGATACAGGAACTGGATTTATACTAACTTCTATGTTTTTTTATATTCAAGAAAATATGTTACAGCTAGGGTATAAAAATCCGTCTTTAGCTAACAAATTGTCTTCAATTGTTTTACAGTATTAATAAAGTTAAGCAGTTATAAACTTCTTCACATAATGAACAACAATAACCTGTAATAGGATTCCTTTTTGTTTTCAATACATCGTATAATACGACATAGGCGCCAGGATCTAACTTCTGTGGAGAATGCTTGTTTCAAAATTATTTGCATCTGTGAGAAAATCGTTGGAAAGGTATAATTACGATTTACCAATATTGATATGTTTATTTTGGCCCCCCCCACTACTGTGGAAAGTGGCATATTGTGGTGGTCACGGATAACAGTCGTTTCATACACTAGTAGCTTCGTACATTGTAAATTTCGGTCATTTCGTACACTATCAATTAGTTGTTTCGTTTACTGTTGAAAATCAATTTATCCGTTGACAGGTTGTTTAAAACAGCCAGATTTGATGCATCCAATGACAGGTTGTTTAAAACAGCCAGATTCGATGTATCCCATGACTGGTTGTTTAAAACAGCCAGATTCGATGTATCCTTACTTACTTACTGGCGTTCGCTCCACACGACCACGCCAGTATCTGCGATGAAGGATGCGGTTCTTCTCAGGTCATCAACGTCTCCATAGAGTTTCTGGTGGAGGGTTGTGTCTTGAGGCCACTTCGCAGCTCGCTCCTGGTCGTGACGTTTACATCTTTGGAGGATGTGTTCAGCTGTCTGGTCTTCTGTGCCACACGGACAGGTCGGTGACGGGGCCAGTCTGTATTTCTTATGCATATGTGCATTCAGTCGGTTGTGCCCGGATCTAAGTCTGACCATTATCACCTGTTCTGCCCTGCTTAGGAGATGATAGGCATCTGTCTCTTGTCTAGGCCTTGTTAGTGACTTGATAATGGTGACCTTCTCCTTGTATGTTGCTTGCACATGAGGTTGTTCTGACTGAGCACCTTGCTTTGCTAGCTGGTCAGCTTCTTCATTGCCGGCCACTCCACAGTGTGCTGGGATCCACTGGAGGGTCATGCTTAGGTTGGTGCTGATTCTGTGCAAGGCTTTTGCTAGCTGAGGAACCTTGTTGTTGTTAAGGGCTTCTATTACAGACATGGCATCTGTCAGGAAGACTACATAATTGACAGCTTCAGTCGAGTCTTCAATCATAGACACTGCCTTCATGAGTGCTTCCGTCTCTGCTCTGTAATTACTACAGTGTGTACCTGTTGCTGTGTAATGTGTCTCTCTTTTTCCAGATGGGTATAGAATGAGGATGCCAGCACCTCCGTCTTTGACTGCTCTAGTGGCAGAGCCATCTGTGTATACATGAGTCCATGTCTTCGATGTATCCAATGACAGGTTGTTTAAAACAGCCAGATTCGATGTATCCAATGACAGGTTGTTTAAAACAGCCAGATTTGATGTATCCAATGACAGGTTGTTTAAAACAGCCGGATTTGCAAGATTTGATGTAGCCATTGACAGGTTGTTTAAAACAGCCAGTTCAGATGTAGCCATTGACAGGTTGTTAAAAACAGCCAGATTCAATGTATCCAATGACAGGTTGTTTAAAACAGCCAGTTCAGATGTAGCCATTGACAGGTTGCTTAAAACAGCCAGATTTGATTTAGCTATTGACAGGTTATTTAGAACAGCCAGATTTGATGTATCCATTGACATGTTGTTTAAAACAGCCAGATTTGATGTAGCCATTGACAGGTTGTTTAAAACAGCCAGTTTCGATGTAGCTATTGACAGGTTGTTTAAAACAGCCAGTTTTGATGTAGCCAATGACAGGTTGTTTAAAACAGCCAGATTTGATGTAGCCATTGACAGGTTGTTTAAAACAGCCAGTTTCGATGTAGCCATTGACATGTTGTTTAAAACGGCCAGATTTGATGTAGCCATTGACAGGTTGTTTAAAACAGCCAGTTTAGATGTAGCCATTGACATGTTGTTTAAAACAGCCAGATTTGATGTAGCCATTGACAGGTTGTTTAAAACAGCCAGTTTCGATGTAGCCATTGACAGGATGTTTAAAACAGCCAGTTCTGATGTAGCCATTGACAGGTTGTTTAAAACAGCCAGTTTCGATGTAGCCATTGACAGGTTGTTTAAAACAGCCAGATTTGATGTAGCCATTGACAGGTTATTTAGAACAGCCAGATTCGATGTATCCATTGACATGTTGTTTAAAACAGCCAGATTTGATTTAGCCATTGACAGGTTGTTTAAAACAGCCAGTTTCGATGTAGCCATTGACAGGATGTTTAAAACAGCCAGTTCTGATGTAGCCATTGACAGGTTGTTTAAAACAGCCAGTTTCGATGTAGCCATTGACAGGTTGTTTAAAACAGCCAGATTTGATGTAGCCATTGACAGGTTGTTTAAACAGCCAAATTCGATGTATCCATTGACAGGTTGTTTAAAACAGCCAAGGTCCATGTAGCCATGGACAGGTTGTTAAAAACAGCCAGATTTGATGCATCCAATGACAGGTTGTTTAAAACAGCCAGTTTCGCGAGATTTGATGTAGCCATGGACAAGTTGTTTAAAACAGCCAGAATTGCTGTATCTATTAACTGGATGTTTATGACAGGTAAGACTGTACCATTGTATATTTACAGGGGTGGAGGAGGAGGATGGAGGCAACCAGTACCGAAGGCACCACCTAATGAACAGACCTTTAGAGATGCTTGTAAGTTTCTCAATTAATAGAATCATTCGGTTACAGGGAAAAGTCAGAAAAAAAACATAATTTTTTCAAGGTCAAGAAAAAGGCAGGAAATTTTGGAATTAGTCAAGGAAATCTGGATATTGAGCAAAATTCTTCATTATAACTGTCAATGAGTGCCATTTCCTATGAAGAAAATACCGAAGTCTGAAAAATATATCCTCCTTAATATAATTTTCTCTATTTGTAATGCCAATGAATACGTAGTGTAAATCCGTGGTATTGCCATATTTTGCTCTAACAAAAAAATACTGTGGTGCTCTAAAATGTCAGGGAAAACTGCTCTGTGGCCAGGGAAAAATCACGGACCCAGTTAAACACACACAACATTGGTTATAATATTTGTGGGAGTCTCTGATAAACGCACAACAACATCGGATTTACATTCGGTATTACCAAAAGTAATGTCACTGTTCCCAAGGTGTGTTTGTTTATGGACGTAGATTCATTTAAACAATATATATCAATATGTGCTGTACTACAATTCTGATTAACATGAAACGTTCTGCATGTTAATTTGATTATCATAATTGAATCATATTAGCATTTAAAATACATGTATACGAATCACGTCATGTTGCCGCTCATGGAAATTACAATACGTTTTTCATAAGCATAACAATTTTCTTACATGCATTATGTTGAAAAAATAACTCGCCAAATCAGAAGACAATCACCTGACTTACAACTATCTGTTGTCTGCTGCTGAAATTTCAGTGCCGTCACTCAATTTTGAAACTCGCTATAAAGATTAACACACTTATTACTAAGTGAAAACAATTAAGACGAATTTTTCCTCCAAGTGAACATCAGAAACTTGACAATACATAATTATATATTATATATATATATTAAGGGAAACAACTCATAAAATCTTCTTTGAGTAAGAGATTGTCACCAGTTACCTCCTTTAGTATGTTGATAATTTGTGGCAGGCTTGGAATTCATTTATTTTTGCCTTACTCTAAAACTTACAATTTGCTGCGTGTGTGTGGAAATACAATGTAATGTGTTAAGAAATATCTACAGTGTTATTATCATCATAGAATTATTATCAATAAACAATATTGAAATGAAAGAATCATTTTAAATAAGGCAAAAACAAATTAATTGTGTGGTTCTAGTAACTTGGCCGACATTTTATTGCAAAAAGATTTTTTTTTTCTGAAACGGTACGTTAACTACGACATTGAGTGGTTCCAATGTAGATTTTTATGGTGTTGTGACAGGGTGAGCTTTTGTGATCACTCTTCGTCCTTCGTCCGTCCACAATTTACTTGTGTACCGGTAGACACTAGAGGTCACAGTTTTAGCCTAATCATTATGAAACTTGGTCACAATGATCATATTAACATAATCTAGGACAAGTTCGAAATTGGGTCATCTCGGTTCAAAAACTAGGTCACAAGGTCAAATCATAGAAAAACCTTGTGTAGTCACTAGAGGTCACAATTTTGACCTAATCTTTTTGAAACTTAATTACAATGATCATCTCAACAAAATCTAGGTCAAGTTCCATATTAGGTCTTCCGGGGTCAAAAACTAGGTCACACAGTCAAATCATAGAAATACCTTGTGTAGTCTTTAAAGGTCACAATTTTGGTCTAATCTTTATAAGACTTAGTCAAAATGATCATCTCAACAAAATCTAGGTCAAGTTCGATATTGGGTCATCTCGGGTCAAAAACTAGGTCACAAGGTCAAATCATAGACAAAACTTGGCTTAAACCTCAATATGCAATTTGGTCTATGTGATGTAAATTGCAATGTCGCTTTGTAAGACAATATGAAAACATTGTACATGCAATAGAAGCTACCATTAAAGGGTCTGCATGAACTACTAGGACAGTTGAGCGACCTATGGCCCTTTGGGCCCTCTTGTTTCAGCATGTTACCAGAACCACATAATTAATTTGTTTTGGCCTAAAAATTAATTCTTATAGATAGAACAGAATATTATGTTTGCCTATTTACATCGTTTATGATGTCTCTCTATATTATATTTTAGTTCCATCAAGTCGCAATGCTCCTGCACAGTCCTATAATGATGGTAAGAGATTTATGTCCTGTAACATTTCTACAATTAACAAAACTGTTGCACAGACAGTCAAAAGCCACACAGATAGGAGGCTGCACTTAGCTACCAACAGAAGAGTAAGACATTAAGGGGTCTGCATGAACTACTAGGACAGTAGAGTAGAGTAAGACATAGAACGAACCATCCATACCCTCCTAAACAAAGAATAACAAGCAAGACTCCATACTCGCCCTGCAATGAATGACACACAGTTGACTTTGAATTTCATGCATAATAAACCATAAAGGGAGGTAATTACGAATGATAACTACACTGTAGTGAAGTACAGGGAGACTTTTTACAACTACTTCACAGCCTTGTTTAGCTAAAACTTTCATACTTGGAATTTTCGCATCGTGACAACTTGAAATTGGGAAATTTCATGAAGTAGAAAGGCCAAATAAAACAGAAAAAAGATAACATGTGGCTGTTTACTGGTTTCTGTAAACTTTTTTACTTGATATCTTGTTAAAATTGTTCATAACTTGATCATTTTATGTCTGATTTTTTAAAAAAATGTCTCCAATTTCAAACGTGGGAATGTTGGAGAAATAGCCTTTTTGCTATTGGAATAGGGTTCTTTTACCCTAATAAAGAAGCAGAAAAATTACTGATACGATTATGCTTCTTTATACTTTCTGTTGTTTAATCAAGCATTATATAATGTTGTATATTTGTCATTTTTGCCATCAGTCCAACACTCATCATGTTGATAAACAGGGGACGCAAATATTGTGGGATGAGTGTGAAGGGCCATTTTAGCTTGACTACTGTGTTTGTGTGTTTTTGATGAGTTTCAGGGTATTTCTCAAATACTGTTAAAGGAACATTAATGAAACTATGTATACAGAGGACAGATGATGCTGTAACAATGGCAACACGTCAACATTGCTTATTTTTATGTTTACTGTGCTCGACTGTTGAGTGCTGCCTTCCCTGTCCGACTTAATATTATCTTTTTATATTACTTTGCCTTTCAATTATTATGTGTCTTTGTGAAATAGCACCATAGTGTTGTGGCTCTGTTCATCTGCAAAATCCAAACACAATTCATCCCCCACTGATACTAAATGAGTACATGTATAATTACAACTATGCTTAAAACTATGTACAATTAAAAACACTCTGGTTATTACCGTTTACCTATTATATCACGCAAATTGTATATCTTTTCACACACTATTTTAAATGTCAGCATTTACTTTTTGTATTGTCTGCCATTGTATTGATGCTTTTGTATGTTTGTATGTACCGGTATTTATACTTGTTTTGTTAGATGACCCCAAGGGAGATAAGTTCTAGGCTTAATGGGTGTATCATTGGAAAATAAAGTTATTATTATGTTTACAGGTTCAGCATCGGGATCAGAAGATGATGCTATGTGGGATGAGGATGAGTTTGATGAGGAAGAATCTGGTAAGATGTTTGATATACTCTAAACTTAACATGTTCTCAAGTATAATGAGGCTTCGGCTTGTTTAGACAAGAATTATCTCCCTTGATAAGATATCTTTTTACAGTCCAGTTAGGGTACTGTGAGAGTGACATTGCAGTTTTTGTGTACACTAAATATTACAACCATTGTAGAGCGAATATAGTATGTTAGTTCAGCATTGAAATTATAGCTGTTTGTATAAGCAGCATTATAATTGGTTTTACACCGTAATAGTGGACCCGACCACTGCTTCACTGGATTCTTACCCTCACTGGATTATAAGTCCATGTCTGTTGTTGGATTGTCTCCCCTCTGTATACTCATTATTTGAAAACATTTGGTGATTGATATGAGATGTCAATTGATGCATCTATGAGGTAAACAGAGTTACGGCTAATGAGTATGTATGTTGACAGACAATGACAAATGCTGTTACAGTATCTTTAACAATAAAACAAGAACAAAAGATAACAAAATAGTCACTGTTACTATAATAATGACCCCTAGGGCAATACTAGATTGTAGTACATATGAAATATTCAATACAATAGCCAGAGGGCTACAAGTAAAGGGGTATGTCAAATGCGTAATGGGTAATTATAAGTAAACGGGATGTCATGTTCATGTATCAATTAAATTTCTATTCTGTCAACATATTATTGAAAATACATAATTTGTGGCAAAATGACTTTGAAAGACATACTGCTGAATTATATTCACTCAGCCAAAGATCTAAATAACACAGATTGGAAACTGAGAGAAAAATGAAAAAAACCATGCAGCAGATTCTGTAATTTCGTACAAAACGTTTTGTTTGTCATCCTTTTTAGCTCACCTGAGCTTTTGTGATCACTCTTCGTCCGTCGTCCGTCCGTCTGTCCGTCCGTCACTAGAGGTCATAATTTTGACTTAATCTTTATGAAACTTGGTCACTATGATCATCTCAACAAAATCTAGGTCAAGTTCGATATTGGGTCTACGGAGTCAAAAACTAGGTCACAAGGTCAAATCATGAAAAAACCTTGTGTAGTCACTAGAGGTCACAGTTTTGGCCTGATCTTTACGAAACTTGGTCACAATGGCAAGTTCGATATTGGTTTATCTGGGGTCAAAAACTAGGTCATTAGGTCAAATCATATAAAAACCTTGTGTAGTCACTAGAGGTCACAATATTGGCCTATTCTGTATAAAACTGGGTCACAATGATATTCTCAACAAAATCTAGGTCAAGTTTGACAGGTGAGTGACCTAGGGCCCTTTTGGCCCTCTAGTTTAATGACCCAATGTCTCATTTTGAAGTATCATCTACTGCAATGGGTAACTTGTCTTTGTCTTCCTCTGATAAATTTAAAAAATTATGATTTGAATGAGGCAAGTCGGGAACTTTCTGATAAACTTGTAATTCTGGGCCCAGATGTCAATTTTTTTCGAGGGCTGCTTTCAGAAGTTCAGCCGTTCAGCCATCCTTTGACATTTCAACTTTCCCTGGTCATTGGGCTACCTATGGAAACCTTTGTTTGAGTCCCCAAGGGGAGTCTATTTCTCTCCTGGTGGGTGTGCAGCCAACATCCATCTGCAGCGCCCAAGAATATCGAACATGTTCAGACAGAGCCCTTACAGGTACCAATTCACACCTTGGTCGAGTGGAGCATGTGGGTTATTGTTGCTGAGAGAAATTAAGCAGTGGTCCAGACGGGGATCGAACCCAGGACCTCTCAATGCCAAAGCATGCACACTACCTCTAGGCCACCACTCCCCACAGTGGTCTTACAAATTATGTTGCTCGTATAGTGGTTACTTACCGGTGGTGCTGCAATGTCTATCAAATTATTATTTTAGCTTAAATTATAACAACTGTAGGGTTTTTTACTTAGATGTAAGAACTTCTAATTGAATGTCTAATTGAATGTCTCATTGTGATAATGACATGTTTTAAGGTCATTGTCCTATATATCTAATGTGTCAGCACTTGGTATTTAGAGCAAAGTCTGTAGGTATTAGCCTTATCCTCTTAAACTGTAGCAGCATCAGTTATAGAATGGTTGATTTCTTGTCTATAATCTACATTCTGTATGTATGTGGGACGTATTACAGGGATGTCAATATTCCTTATTATTCCGGAATTCCGGATTTATCTATCCTGAAAAAACAATGGCTTCTGACCAAAACAAAAGTTATTTGATGAAAAAATCTCAAGAAATGGCAAAGTTGATGATCAATTACATCTGCTCAAACGGATTTTCTTTAATACAAACTGAGTTAATTATGGAAACAATGTCATTGAAGGCCTCTTGTTTGGTAAAATTTTGATGGACGGCCGCGTACGATTTTCCTGATTTTTAAATCGGCCCTGTTGACACCCCTGGTATTATGAATGTAGTGGTTAAAAACCACTTCCATAAGCTTTGCTGTTGGGCTCATCTTATAGCGATGTGAGTAGAGAGTGCTCTTGTCTACCTGGAGGTCCAGGTTCAATCCTTGGTTGCACTTTGTGATTTTTATCCCCCAGTTTATTTTTTATGGTGTCTGAAGTGCTTGACATACTCGTGTAGAGGCATTTAGCAGCATGAGGAAAGGATTTTAAAAAGAGGAAGGAGTGTTACAAGTGCTTATAGGCGATGTTGTTAGACTGTGTCCACATGTCACCCAGGAGGTCCTGGTTCAATTCTTGGTTGCTCCTTGAAATTGTAATCGCCTAGTTTATTTGATGTATGAGATGTATAACAGCCCTGCGTTCAAGGAAATATCACGTGACGCACGTTTCATACCAGGTACAATACGTTTGTACCTGGTACGCAAACGGTACGCAACGTTTGGTACCTGGTACATAACAGGTACGAAATGTGCGTCACATTATTTTTCCTTGAACGTAGGGCTGGACTACATACACACCAGTCCTGCTAAAAATACCTAATCATGCACACTTTGGTCGCAGAAGTTGATATTTTCTACATATACAAATTTGTTATAAAGTGTAAGTGTAAATGTATTGCTTGTTGAGATTCAGGAAGTACAATATCACTGTAACAGTTACATGGTTCTATAGTACATATGAATGAGGAAAATGTTTGTTATATGAAGATAACATTGAACATGACATACTTATCCGGTAAATCTTTCAGTTTTCCTCCATCCTGCTGAATAGTCAATTTTGGTGCCAAGGGGTTTTTGACCCTTGAAAATTTCCAAAAAGCCATATTTTGACCTTCAAGATTTCCAAAAGGCCATATTTTGACCTTCAAGATTTTGGTTTGAACAGTCGTTTTCTCTTTAAAATATGGGTATTTTGCCAATAAAATCCTATTATTGCAACTTTCTTCCGATTTGAATCAAACAAACCTTTCTGAAAAAGCAAGAAATACCACCTGTCCTGCACAAACTACTAAGTATAAACTGCCTGAAGCAGCCACTTAAGGCGTATATCAGATATGGATGTTTTATGCAGTTGGCTGTTTAATACAGGACTGGTGTAATGGCTGGTTGGGATATTATTGTACCACTGAGTTGAAAAACCTGTTTGCATACAGAGCCTACTTGATATTCCATCAAGCACCTACTTGGTCTTCCATCAATCACCTGTTGATCTTCCATCAAGCACCTTTTTGGTCTTCCATCAACCACCTGTTGATCTTCCATCAAGCACATATTTGATCTTCCATCAAGCACCTATTTGGTTTTCCATCAAACATCTGTTTGATCTTCCATCAAGCACCTATTTGGTCTTCCATCAATCACCTATTTGATCTTCCATTAAGCACCTGTTGATCTTCCATCAAGCACCTATTGGATCTTCCATCAAGCACCTATTGATCTTCCATCAAACACCTGTTGATCTTTCATCAAGCACCTATTGATCTTCCATCAAGCACCTATTGGATCTTCCATCAAGCACCTATTGGATCTTTCATCAAGCACCTATTTGATCTTCCATCAAGCACCTGTTGATCTTCCATCAAGCACCTATTGATCTTCCATCAAGCACCTGTTGATCTTCCATCAAGCGCCTATTGGATCTTCCATCAAGCACCTATTGGATCTTTCATCAGGCACCTATTGGATCTTCCATCAAGCACCTGTTGATCTTCCATCAAGCACCTGTTGATCTTCCATCAAGCACCTGTTGATCTTCCATCAAGCACCTGTTGATCTTCCATCAAGTACCTATTTGATCTTCCATCAATCATCTATTTGATCTTCAATCAATCATTTATTTGATCTTCCATCAAGCACCTATTTGATCTTCCATCAAGCACCTATTTGATCTTCCCTATTTAATCTTTCATCAATCACCTATTTGATCTTCCATCAAGCACCTATTTGATCTTCCATCAAGCACCTATTTGATCTTCCCTATTTGATCTTCCATCAAGCACCTATTTGATCTTCCATCAATCACCTATTTGATCTTCCCTATTTGATCTTCCATCAATCATCTATTTGATCTTCCATCAAGTACCTATTTGATCTTCCATCAAGCTCCTATTTGATCTTCCATCAAGCACCTATTTGATCTTCCATCAAGCACCTATTAAACCTGTTTACGAGAGACCATCTATAAACAGATAGTACATTTTACTGTTCCCGTAGGTGGTCAGTGTAAGATAGGTTTGACTATATAATATATTGCGCCCAGGATAATGTGAAATTTACAAACATGAATCGGTTTGGTCAACTGTTGCAAAATTGGTTTTATAAATTACTAAAGTAAACATAAGGTCAGATATTGTAATCAAAATGTCACTGATAAATTGTGCACATCTGATTAATCCACCTTTGTGGAATATACCAAATTTGTCTGTCTTTCTCATTATCGTTGGCGCGCTATACCATATTAAAGTTAGTAAATGAATTTACTTCATCAATGGATAGTGAATTGATGTAGGTAGTTAACAAGGTTTATAATGGTTGATGTACCTGGTATAGATGACACTGGACATCTATCATGCAAGGTTATTGAATATTTATATCCACATTTATTGACTGATTTAATGATATTTATTGATTTTATTGATTTATCTTATATTGATCCTGGTTATACTGTAATGACCTACATGTGAGTACCGAGTAAAACCAGGAAGTGGATGTTATCTTATCCTATATAATTCTGTTGTTTCAGACCCTTACTATCGCTATTACAGATATGATAATAAAACAATCAGCTGTTTTTACATACAAAAATAAGTTATTTTAGTTTATAAACTTGTAATTAATAATTGGATATTACTAAAATTTGTCAAGAAGTTGAATTTTAGTATAGACCAGTTGTTTGGAGAAAAATGTTCACATTGATGTTAAAATTCTGAGCATGGAATAGTGTACTGGTATTTAATTTGGAACATTTAGTTGAAGTTATAAAGAATTATCCTGTGGAATTTAAAACAGGTGTAAACTGGTGAATGTTACTAGAATTAAAGATGTATTCGAATGACAAATCAGAGATATGTTGGAATTATTTTTGGTGATATTTGTATGGTTTTTAACGTCACCATGTTAAATTAACTTCACCATGTTAAATTAACGTCACCATGTTAAATTAACGTTACCATGTTAAATTAACGTCACCATGTTAAATTAACGTCACCATGTTAAATTAACGTTACCATGTTAAATTAACGTTACCATGTTAAATTGATCCTAGGTAAAGGCTTAGGTTGCTGCTACTGTTTATTAAATTTCAACATTCGCTTTATTTAGATAGAAATTTAAGAATGTGTTTGTTGACTACCTGTATTAGGGTATTATAGTCCAGTTAGAATATTGTGACAGTGCAATGCAGTTTATGTGTACGCGAAAAATCACAACCATTTTCTGAACAGGTAGAGCGAAGTTTAGTATGTTAGTTTAGCATTGAAATTATAGTTGTTTGTACAGTATAAGCCTTTATAATTGGTTTTACAACGTTATTGTGGACTCGACCGCTGCATCACTGGATTTTTATCCTGACTGGACTATAGAATGCAAATTTTAAGAAGTGACTATATACATACAAGAGCGGTTTTAAAAGGTACTGGGTACTGTTTTATCAAAGCTAGCGTAACACTAAGTTTTTCGTAAATATTGCGTACATCGAATGCATTTTACTAAGATATTTTTTCTCATATTCTGTTGTAAGCTTTGGCGTAATTCTACGCAAGGTCCAAGTGATCGTAAATAGCAAATATGAACGTAGTGAGGCGTTTTTGCCATGCACTGATGATTTTCGACCGTCACGGTGATTAGTAATAAAAACATGTTTAATCATCAAAACTTATCAAACTTTTCTGTATATTTACTCATTCTGGTTCCCGTTATATTGGTAATATTGTGGCCCGGTCTACGTTCAATATTCAATATTTTTACGTAAATGTATGCAACAACTTGCGATCGATTAGTAAAACACACTTAAGGATTTGCGTAAGTGACAAACATATCCGCAAACTTACGCAACATTTACACAATGTTAGTAAAACAGTACCCTGGTAACTACAGTGCATGCATTACTGACTATCACTAACTGTGGAAGGCTTCCATTTAGGATTTAGCTCAGGTTGAGTTGCTTCTGAAGACTAGGGGCCTGCATTCACAGGTAACTGTATCATTAATAAACAGTACCTAAAAAAAATTTTTTTTAACAATTTTTAAAAAAAATTTTTTTTACTGTTTATCAATGATACAGTTACCTGTGCCTGCATTAGGATATGAGAAAAAGTGTGAAAATCATGATTTGATTCTAAACAGAATCAGTGTCAGAACATCTCCATTCTATCATAGTAACATTACGGCGTATAAACCTAATCACAGTATGAATTATTTGGACACTATACAATTCAACTTGTATGACTTATTGTGATTAAAAACGTCATTTCCGATCACTGTATGACTTATTGCAAGACTATACAATTCAATGTGTACTCCTTATTGCGATAACCGGGATTTGACTTGTTTGTAAACTGTGAACATTAGTACCTGCAGTGTTTAGAATTGTGTTGATACATGTGTTAATCACTATGGCTGGTTATACTCATGTTCAATTACCAGTGAAAGCTACAACGCGTGCACCACGTGATATATCACGCGGTAAGAAAAAGCTACATATAGCGCCTGTATTACCGGCACGCAGATATCTTAGGAAGAAAGGTACAGTACTATTTCCCTTATTTCTTTAATGTAACATGTATTAGGTAACAATGTTTGCGGTACAATAAATCATATGATTTTTTAATATAAAATAAATTATCATATTATTATTTAAGAAATAAACTATGAAAAACCGTTGTATACTGGCTGTTATACAATGGTTTGGAGTAACATATAATAAATCTGACGCGTAGGAATTAACCACGAAGGCCTGAGTAATTAATAACAAGCGCCAGAACGACAAACCATTGTATAGCAGCCGGTATACAACGGCTTTTGAATACTTTATTTCGATTCTAACATGATTTATAAACTCGGAATTTATTTTAAGCAAGTGTTATTTTGCGAGATCTATTTGTTTACATTTCTTGTTTACCTGCATGACGTCATAAAAACGACATGACGTCATTTTCATTGTATATCGGCCGATATACGACTTTATGATTTGTTCTTTGTATTATATATAGGCAAAATCGCCGGTCATGTTAGAATTGAAAATGTCCAATGATTGACAACTATAATTATATTTGTATCGAATTTCGGTAAATGCGTTAAATGGCATTTGCGTACAAATTATATAATATATAACTCCAACGCGATAAATTGCAATACAAAAACAAACACAAAATCCGCTATATTTATCGTTTCTGAATATTTAGGAGCATCAAAACTTTTCATGTTGTGCTAAATGTGTGAATGCTTTCATAGGTAAGTGTTACGGTCCTTGATTTTAATCCATAACAAAAATATAGGCAATATTATGTTTGTTTTTGTACTGCAATTTATCGCGTTAGAGTTATAGTAGATGCGTCAAAATGCTTGTTAAGTAAATCAATGTTTATATATTAATATTGCTAGGTGAAATATGCTGATATATTGATATCTTATTGTATGCTGTAGGTAAAATGGGGTACCTGTATAATATACATGTTGGCTGCTTTGATTAATTAGATGTCAGGTTTGATGGAACATGTGTGTTAATTTATCGTGAACTTTTCTATATTGATAATATATTGGTGAGATCTACATTACGTGATGATAGGTGAACATGACAGGATTGCCCTCTAATTGATCTGATGGATTATACCTGAAACTCTTCTATCATAGATTTTGCTAGGGTCCTGGGCAAAGGGATTCGACCTGGTAAAACAAATCCATCATTTCTACGCTAGGTACTATATCCTAGTGTAGAAGTGATGACATTTTTAACCGGTCGAATCCCTTTGGTCCTGGGTACTGTGTTATAAAAAAAACCTACAATTTGAGCACAAATTTCAATTCTTTAACAACTACACCTCTTCAATATTAAAAATGGTTCAGTAAATGAACTGTAGGCTCTTACAAATCATATCTGCTCTCAATTTGTGGTTATTACATGTACATTTAGTTCTAGAAATTAAAAGAAATTAATTTGTGGTGCCCCGAATCTCAGTTGTTGATTGATTCATACTATTAGTGATTTATTGTAGGGGAATACAAGCTCTACATTGATCAGTCTCGACACCTCATTCCTGATGGTATCCATTACCACGAGGGTATTAGAGCGTTTCCATTTCCAATGTTGAACATTAGTACTGGACCAATTTTTACTTTGCCTTTGGTATGACTGTATAATCTTTGTACAAATTCTACTTTCAATATTTATTTGTTACAGTACTTTCATATGAACTGGTCCCCAAGTACTTATATATAAAAGTTTAATGAACTTACCCATTGTAATATAGGTCAGTGTGTTTTTAAGATGATTTCCTGTGAGTAAACTGTTGAGTCCTTGCTACTTGAATGGTTGACACACTAACCTTACTGATCAGGTACTAGCTGCTTTATCAAAGCACATACAAAATCATAAGCTCAAATTTCTTTTCCTAATAATGCTTTTACAACAGAAATTGTTTGTAGGAGATCGTTAACTAAATATTTTAAGATATTACATATCCCTTTACCACTATTTATAGCAGTTAAAGAATCATAAATAATTCAAATTACACGTAAATTTCTGATTTCCGTAAATCCTATGATAAAATAGTACCCATCAGTTTTGGCATAACCAGCTAGAAGTAACAGATTTAGGTAGTATTGTATGGTGGTCAAGCAAATAATGCTCTTGATTTACTGACAGAGAGGTTCATGGTTCGATACCCGGTTGGAAATTTTTTGTTGACAAGAGTTAACTTGCGTTCTTAGCCAAAATTTAAATGCTCTATTTAATGTTATATAGATTGCATACGTACACTGTAATAATTTTCAAACACTTTGCATTCATCAGTCTCCATGAATCTCTTGCTCAAAGGGATATACTGTAAACCAAGAAATTAGTTTGTGCGATGTTAAGTTTCGCGGAGTTCGCGAGTGGTAGAATTTCGCAAAATTAAGTGGCATAATATGTAATATAATATGTACATTGCAGGAAACTTAAAAATGCGAAAATGTGTAGTCGCGAATATGCTGACGATCAGCAAAACACAAAAGGTAGTATTTGTGAAAGTAAATTGGATTACAGTATGTATATATCTATGTTATGTGATCAGTTATTCAACCAGTTAATGAAACTATCAACATGATAGTGAAACTGTAACAAAGCTACAGTATTAAAGTACATTTTATTTACCATGATGACCTTGTATAGTGACTACAGCATCATGTGAAATGTTGTTTTTTACCACTCATATAGTTGTAACCTAGATGTGGTTATAGTTGCGGTGTACCAGATAATAAATCTGGATTGTTGTTGGTTTATTGGTGCATTATGATAAGTAATTACTTCCATGAGACTGTGAATCATCGTATCACTATGAGTGTCAGTGTAAGAATGTAGTATATATAGTATGGAGAATTTGACATTACTCTCGACCTTCTATAAGAATAATTTAACAGCTGATATAGCATGGAGAATTTGATACGACTCTCGACCTTATATTAGCATAATTTAACAGCTGATACATTGTCTATATTTATAACCCCGGCTGTATGCTTTAATAAGCGGGGAATATCACGAAGATGCTCGAGTTGTTACGTACCTACACAAATCTAAAAGACTGATATTGCTTAACTTGCTTACAGAAAATTATATATTCAAAGCAAGAATTTGAACCTTATAATATATTCATGCATAAAGGTCAGGATCAGGTCGAATTATCCAAGGTATCAGTCTGGGTGATGACATTTAATAATAAGATACATTATTCATATTCAGGTAACAAACCATTGATATGTAGATCATTGTATAGTTCAGCATTCTTCATTAGCCCAAACATTATGTCACAGACCATGTGGTGTGTCCATGCTGATTGTTTGTACTTGTTTCATCCAGTGTACAATACTCAATTGTGGTTAATACATTTTTTGCATTGAACAATGACGTATGTTACATTGCAGAGTAGATAGATGTGGTATTTATTTATTTAATTAATTACTACTACATATATAATTATATAGTTATGTTTGTACTTACTGTCACTGTGACAGGTCATGTGCTTATGATGTCATGATATATAACGTTATAACAGGTGATCAATGATGTCTTAATGTAGCTGCATTGGTTTGTTTTACACCTGTACATCCTGCCCATATACAAAAAATATGGACCTGAAAACTGACTTAATTTTGTTTACCGGACGTAAATAGTTTATTTTATTGTTAAAATTTTTTAGATTACTGGTATAAACCATTAATTTGCTAGCTTAGAATAAGAAGGTCATAAGTACAAAATCAATATTTTGAAAAAAACAAGAAAAAACTGTCTGAAAACTACTCTTTCTTTTCCGGAAAACAAGCTGTTCCAACTTTAGTTTGGTCAACATGACCAGTTCCGATTTTCATGAAAATAGACTCATTATAAGAAGCGCCTTGAGATGCAGATTTCAAATATGTATCAATCTTATAATGGTGTTAAGTAGCACTTGCGACCTTCTAATTCTGAGCCTGCGAATTATAGTTTTGTATGGTAACTTTGGTAAGATTATTGTCAATATCGCCCAATGTGGTTAGTTGTGTTGTGTACTCCTTTTCCAATATTTGAAAACTGGAGCCTGTTGCCTAACTAATGCACTACTGAGCGCTCGAAAGCTCAATGCTAGGAAACGTTTTGCTTTTGAAAACCATATTCTTCCGACAAGAACTCTCAATTGTGTTGCAAAGCGCTATTGAAATGGTCTATTGCACAAGAAAGCACTCAGCAAAGTGTTGAGAAACGGTAGACTATAGACTAGCACTGCTCGCTCGTAGCGTGTTGTTGCATAGACATAGGATTTAAGTGCTCAACAGCACAATTTGAAAATGGTTCGGTTAGGCAACAGGCTCATGTTTTATGATCATAAGTTGATGATTACGTAGAAGCGAAATAGGTAAAATGCTAAGCATTACAATATATTTTGCTTCTACATAATCATCAACTCACAGATATACACCATTAGGGCCGACGGCGTTACAATATTGAAAGAATGAATGAGGAAACAAACAAACAAACAAGTTTGAACTTGAAGAAGCAGTGGATGAATAAGATTCGACAAAATCATATGGATGTTTTATGTTTTTTGTGTTTTCTGTGCTCGGCTGATTAAGATGAGTGCTGCCTTTCCAGTCTGACATAATATTATCTTTTTGGACGGACAAAGAAATGAATAAACAAGCAAATCAATCATATCAACAAAATAAACAAATGAATCACATAAGGAGCTGACCAATAAATGAACTAGGAAAGAAAATGAACATCATAAACAAACAAATACATCAATGTCCAAATGAATAAACATCATTGGTGTAATTCATTAAGAAATTAAGATAAATGAACAAACATAAAATGAATGAATAATCAATAAAATTTAATGGAAATTAATGAAAATTGGATTTGGTTGAAAACAATTGCTGGAGACTTTTATTAATGTTAAATTGTTAATACTTCAAAATGAAGGAACAAACTAGATTTTAGGTATTTCAAAAATAAAAAAACTCCCCCCTCTCCTCCCCTGTCTTCAATCCCCTTTCTATAAAATTTGCTGTATAATCTAGCAGTTACAATAGTGTCAGTGATGACCAATGGTGTTTGGGTAACATGACCCACCTCCCCACCATCCCCCATCTGTCACTTAATATTCATACCTGCTTTACTTACTGACTGTGGACTGCATGTGGACCATGATTTAACACACATAAAATCATCGTTAATTTGACAGGCAGCTGATGATGTATTAAATCATTTACCGTACATGAGATCGTACAGACTGACTAATAACATTGTGAGAAATTTAACCACTCATTCATTAACCATGCATGCCCGATTTACTTGTACAAAATGTAATATGTTACTGTTGTTTAAACGTATTGCTACAACTATATACGTAACTAGTGATGTTTTACATTGACAGTGTGGTGTTTTTGGTGTTATTTCATGGTGTTATTTGTTGGTGTATATGGTAGTGCTGTCAATTAGTTCACTATGTGGAGTGGTTACGTTGGAAACATTGTTATAGTGTTCCTACTATAGGATGTTGTCACTTCATCGCGTTTATGTGATCTTTGGGCAGTTTAGATAATTATTTCAACCAGTGGTTACATTGAGTGCAGTGTGTGTGGAGTGCTGAGCTTGGTGGTATGGTTGATACAGAGGAATAAAGCGCATGCACCTGCTTAATACAGGTGTATTTTACATACTGGTAATTTAAGGAAATGGACTAAATTCATAATTGGGATTTAATGAAATTGACTTTTTAAAACAGGTGTTTGCTTAGGTGTTTTCTCTTAACTTAGGTGGTTGCTTAAAATTCCTGGCATTCAAATTGTTGCTGAATTTCTGTTTCCAGTTCAAATCACTGTACATGTTTTGAATTTGCACATGACATAAGTTACTAGTTTGTACTTTGCTCTGAAACCTTGGATGTTTTGTTCTTATGTGCGTCAATGGTTCCCTGAAGCTGACAATTATTATAATACACTGACAATGTTTTAACAAATGTTGACAATTCTGTCTGGAAATACTACAAAGGATTAGTCTGATAAACATGTTGGAGTTAGTAAAAAGTTCTCCTGAACTTATGAGTAAGATGTATTCAATTGTGAGGAAGAGTAAAAGCACGAAGCAAGATCGGAGTACTAAAGATGTGACTAAGAAACGTACCACAGTATATAGGAGAAGTGAAAAGGCTACTTCTAAGAAAGGTATGATGGTTTATTGTATGTGTAGGTAGTAATGTAAGGATCAGAGTTTAGTGTGTGGAAGATCCAGATTGTGTTCAGTGGCCTAAAAAATGTCATTTCAAGGACAAAATAAAATGGTACAAGTGATTCCCTTGCTTCACACAGGGGGAAATGTCTTTGCTTGCTTCACTCAGGGGGGAAAATCTTCACACAGGGGAAAATGTCTTCGCTTGCTTTACAGGGGGAAAATGTCTTCACTTGTTTAACACGGGGAAAATGTCTTTGCTTTCTTCACACGGGGGAAAATGTCTTTGCTTGCTTCACACAGGGGAAAATGTCTTTGCTTGCTTCACACGGGGGTAAATGTCTTTGCTTGCTTCGCTCAGGGGGAAAATGTCTTTGCTTGCTTCTCACGGAGGAAAATGTCTTCGCTTGCCGACCACGGCAGGGGGGGAAATGTCTTCGCTTATTTCACACTTGAAATGTCTTCGCTTGTTTCACACAGGGACACGTCTTCGCTTGTTTCACACGGTGGAAATGTCATTGCTTGCTTCACACGGGGGAAATGTCTTTGCTTGCTTCACCTAATGGGGGAAAATGGCTTTGCTCAAGGGGAAATTGTTTTCGCTTGCTTCACTCGGGGGAAAAATGTCTTTGCTTGCTTCGCTCAGGGGGAAACGTCTTTGCCTGCTTCATTCAGGGGGAAAATGTCTTTGCTTGCTTCGCTCAGGGGAAAAATGTCTTCTCGTCTCTCAATCACTTTCATGGCAATTAATACCATCAGGAGTGAGGTGTTGAAAGTTATTAATACAAGTTTTAGACCTTATTTCACAATCACCATATTATTAGAAGCTATATTATTCTAAATCAGTAATTAAAGACAGATGCAACATTGTGACATAATTTAATATTTTGGGGCTACATTGTAATTTAACCCCAGATACAAAGTATTTAGGAGCTAATTATGGCGACTCAATCCTTGCTTTCGAAGACTGTACCTCAGTTAGTTGGTCTTAAACTTTTTAGTACTGTTTGTTACAATACAGAACAGTATTTGCCAGAATCAGCAGCTTTTGTCAGATTTCGACCAATTTTTGACGAGTTTCGACCAAATCGGTTGAAAAATAGAGAAGACCAACTGTCATATTTGGCCAAAAGGCTAATTCAACCTAATGTCATGTTCTGTAAATTATTATATTCGGCAAAGTGTCTTTTGACGAACTGTCATGGAAGCATTATTTCAATGTTTCACCACCATTCTTAAACGATTAAAAAGTTGCTCCCCTTCATATAACCAATGGTAGCATTTCAATGCAATTTCAGATGAATCGTTGATACCATTAAGTCTTAGCTGTGGATATTGTCAAGAATTTTAGGTCAGACAATTGTAGGATATTTTTTTAATCAAAAACCCTCTATAGTTCAATTTTGAACTCTGAGCCATGACCTATCGGACTAGTCCATTTTGGCGGGTAGACCATAGTTTATTACGTTCGCATGTCATTATTTAATGATGTGATTCTTACATCTATCTGTTTCTTATCGAATTACAGTTTAGTGCAGTCGGCAACGTTCAGGATTTCTAACCCGAAGTTCGGTGGTTCGAATTCCCTATTCGCTTATATTTTTAATTCATTATTTTATGTTATTTAAAGAGTATATAAACTAAAGTACCTTTTTTTTTAATTAATCCATGAAAATGTGTTGATTCATTCTATTTTTCATTTTCACTTATAGCGATCGTTTCCACATTCCGAGTTTACTGACAACCTGTATTACGTTGATTAGCCGTCATAACATGCTACAATACACAATCATGCCAGATCTAAAAATATTTTGAAGCATGTAACAAATACGACTTGTCACATACTGTTATAACACGGATATTGCAAGTTATGTGCATTTATAAATTAAAAAATGTGTAAATATAAATTAAAAAAAGAAAAATATATTTATTTGGTGAGATTCGAACTTTCCCTGGTCAGACAAAAGTTATTTTACAATGTATCAAGCGCTATACCGTCACGACCATTCAGACGCACGGAATAGTTGGCCTTAATTATATTACTTATATTTTCTATTAAACCTATACCAACCTATATCGATTAATGGTTAAAACTTTAAAAGTGCAGTCACGGCTCAATGCTCGAAATCGAACTATAGTTATCATTTAGCCTGTATAGGTGTATATTTAGGTTATGCTTGTTTATGTACTTTAACCATAGAGTTTGTGCAGTAAATCCCCCCCCCCCCCCCCCCCCCGTTTAACTACCCAAGTTGAAAATTTACCCATACCAAATCTTTATTAAACACTGATTTGTACAAAATAATGAAAGTCACAACTCCATGCCAAATAAACTTTTAAAGTACAGTCAAGGCTCTATGCACAAAATTTATCTACAGCATGTATATGCTTGTATAAGTTTAAATTATTTCAATGTTTTGAGAACAAACTTCTTACATCATGGTCATGCTTCAATGACATCCAGGTTGACATATTTATTTGTTTGGACAGCTTGATGTCTGTTTGACACATTTGTTTGCTAAAATATTGTTGAAAGAATTAATGTTTGCCATTCAATATGACAAACAAACATTTTAATCCCAACTACCAGTATACATATCTTTAATAAAGAGAGAATAATTAACATACACTACATGTTTATATTATTTGATACATTTGTCTTTGAATGAAACTGTAACTAATAGACTTTAAGTAATTTCTAACACAAGTGTTGATTTACAGTTCATGTGATGAGGACATTATTTTTTTTTAATTTTACTAACTGATGTTTGGAAAATTACTGTTTTATTACCATGGAAATTGATTAACGTTAATTAAACTCTTATCTTTTAATAGCAATAGATCATCTGACTGCTTAAGTGACTTTAGAAGGTGACTTACGACGACAGGTTTGGCTGTATGAGAAATAGTAGGCATATTGGCTATTATGTAATTTGGCATAAAGTGTTACATTATAAATAGTTGAACAGCTATAGTATAAAACAATGGGATTGATGGCTGTCTTCAAAAAGTTCATAAAACGTGATAATGATTTTGTACGGAAACCTTGCAAAAGCAGCAAAACAATAGGAAATGAAGTTGATATTAAACAGAGACGGAATACAGTGACTTATAGAAGATCTATTTACAATGATTTGTGTTATTGTACTTTATATGGTTAGTGTTACTACTATATTCTGCTCAGTCAGACATCATAAGTTTGTCTCTTTTCTGATGCCTTTAATATTGTATTAAACAGATGCATGACAATTCGTCAAAAGACATTTCATCCAGTACAACAATTGACAGAATATGCTTTTGTGATCACTCTTAGTCCACTGTCCGTCTGAAGTCCGTCCACAATTTGCTTGCATAGAAACTCACAGTTTTAGCCTATAATCATTATGAAACTCTGAGTGAGTAGGTCAAATTTGATATTGGGTCATCTAGGGTCAAAAACTAGGTCACAAGGTCAAATCATAGAAAACCTTACATAGTCTCAATGTTGTTATCTTTTTGAAAGTTGGTCATAATGATCATCTCAACAAAATCTAGGTCAATTCAATATTGGGTCATCTAGGGCAAAAACTAGGTCATGAGGTAAAATCATTGGCTTAAACTTCAACATGGGTTTGTGTTATGTAAATTACAAGGTTGCTTGTTATGTCAATATGAAAATTATGTATAAGCTTGTACATGCAATAGAGGCTGCATTTACTTGATCACCATTTAGGAGCCTGCACAAACTACTAGGACAGGTAAGCGACCGCTTGTAATAGTAAGTTTTATCCAGTCATTTCTGACAGAGTGCCGAATAAACTTTGCTTATTAGATCACCTGGTTGTGTGACTTCTGATAAACATGCAGTTAACTGCCACATGAACTGACAGACTTAACTCCTTTATGAGAGTTGCCGGTTGAAATTCCGTACCCCATTGAAGGGTGAGGTTTTCCTACCCTAAATGAACTGGCGATACAACTTACCTGTGTCTACATGATGTCTATCAAGATGTCAAACATCGTTGTTTCTGATAATGTCACTGGATGAATATGCTGGTTATAATGAAAGAGTAACAATAGAGTCCTGAGTTTGATCCCCTTACTAAACAAATTAAGTGACTGGTTACGTAAATAGTTTAATTGGTTTAGTGATGTAGATGGAGTTAAATATTATCCGGCGTTGCGGAAAAATCCCTCCGCCTTGCCAGATAAACTTACTCATCCACGTCATTAACCTATTACTCTCTATCTATAATCTGTGCTTTGTTAAATGAATTAGCTGGAAAGCCTTTGCCATCCACCAAGCAACCTCAACAGACAAATCGGCAGAGCGATATCTTCTCTGGCGTTATGTCGACTTACTGAATTAGGACCTTAAGTCTACTGGAGCATTTCGTAGTAGCTATTAATGTGACAATTAGTTGAAATAAATATTTGATACTGCGACTGGTGGTGGAAAGGTGACACTACTTGTAGCATTTGACTTTTGTCACACGCAGATACAATTACCTACTTTAAAACTTTCACTTGTTGATCGAAGACCATGTGTATGTTTGGTTCTATGTTTGGATGGACTGGATTGTTTGGTTTCATTTCTTATTTTAACAGAACATCTAACATATCAATATGAAACAAACCTTAGAGATTGTTTAATAATTTATTTGAAGTATTGAAGAAAAGATTTATTAACAAATAATTTGTATATTTCTTTGCATGCTTATCCTCAATTTTTATGATTCAGCTGTCAAAAATGAAGTACAACATGTATTGGAGAGTTAATTTTGAATTTGGTTGGTGCATCAATATAATTCCCTAATGAATGGAATGCATCCGAAGATTTTGACCAATTTGGTCGAAAATAAAGTAGGAAAACTGTCAGTGATTCCCAAAATGCTTTATACGACTAAATATCATATTCAGCAAAGAGTTAACTATTTGATGAAATATCTTTGAACAAAATTTTAATTGTTGTGGATGCATGTTCTTTTGAAAAATAATGAGGTATACAGCTATAGGATGCAGGAAATGTCTCAAACAGGTAGATTGTTCAAACTATTTTCCTGATCCGAAAGGAGTATAATTACGAGGCAGCAAAATTCTACTATGATATGTAAAAGAGTTGGCATTTTATGAAGCATACATTAGGCTTTTTCGGCTAGGCTGTTTATCTTCTCCGCGTAACATCCCAGCCAAAAAGGTCTAATGTTACTAAGGCTAGATTCTTAAAATGCACATTAATTGACATATAGTAGAATTTGAATGCCTTTTTAAGGAGGTTATGATTATTAGTCTGGTTCTAGGCCAATAATGAATTGATATGACTTGACAGGAAGAAAATAACTTCTAAAAACATGCTCTTGTGGCTGTATATTAGATACATGTAATCAAAGAGATACATTGAAGATGAATGAGGAACTATTGGGATGATAGTGGAGATTATGAAATCATGAAGGGGAAGTTTTGCACTAGAACTGGATACATTTAAAACAACCCTGAATTAGAAGGAAGGAAAATTATGTACATAACCATTTACACCACAGAGCAATCTTTAAATTGCATTCCCTAATTACTTCATGTTCTTGTTGATGATGATATGTTTTTTTTTATTTCCATGCAAGATTTGCATTTTTATAACAGGGCTGGTATTCACAAAGCATCTTAAGGGAAAACAAAGATCTAAAAATACTTACGTTTTTAGATCTTTGGGGAAAACTTTGGGGATATTTTGACTTAAGTTGTTATTAAAAAATTGGGCTGCACACATTTTCCAAGAAACGAAAAATAACCCATGTTTTGTTTCTGATAATTGTAGCTCTTTACATAATGCTTCTTAACTACGGTATGTAAATAAATAATAACCTTGATTTTCCTGTTAACCTGATACGCTTAAGGAAACTTTTAAGATTTTAAGAAAAATGTAAGATACTATGTAAATAAAATGGTAAAGAAAATCTTAAAGGTTTTGTGAATACATGTACCACTTGTACAATTTAAGGAAATTCTTGCTGATTTAAGAACTTAAGGAAAACTTGAAGCTAAACTTAAGTCTCATACACAATTTATTACCACTTCTGGAAGGGTGTTGAATATAGTGATAAGTGCATGGACACTCAAAATTCGGGAATAAGTGTCGACACAGAGAAGTAATTACGCCCTTTTATGAAATTATGATATACAATAATTTGAGGGCTTAGTGCAAAACTATGGTACATGCCGCTATAAATTGATGTAGTTACAATAGTTTTGCACTGAGCACTCGAAATTTATTATTGTTATGGTGTATAGTGACAATAGCACACATGTATCATTTTTCAACAATTCACCAGTGAAATAATTAAGAGTTCATGACACACATGTACTTGTTTGACGGCATTACTGACTTTTTGCGTTTGACAGAGACTGTTGTAGTGCTTGGCCAGCGTTTGACTGAGACTGTTGTAGTGCTTGGCCAGCGTTTGACTGAGACTGTTGTAGTGCTTGGACAGCGTTTGACTGAGACTGTTGTAGTGCTTGGACAGCGTTTGACGGAGACTGTTGTAGTGCTTGGACAGCGTTTGACTGAGACTGTTGTAGTGCTTGGCCAGCGTTTGACTGAGACTGTTGTAGTGGTTGGACAGCGTTTGACTGAGACTGTTGTAGTGGTTGGACAGCGTTTGACTGAGACTGTTGTAGTGCTTGGACAGCGTTTGACAGAGACTGTTGTAGTGCTTGGACAGCGTTTGACTGAGACTGTTGTAGTGCTTGGACAGCGTTTGACTGAGACTGTTGTAGTGCTTGGCCAGCGTTTGACTGAGACTGTTGTAGTGCTTGGACAGCGTTTGACTGAGACTGTTGTAGTGCTTGGACAGCGTTTGACTGAGACTGTTGTAGTGCTTGGACAGCGTTTGACTGAGACTGTTGTAGTGGTTGGACAGCGTTTGACTGAGACTGTTGTAGTGCTTGGACAGCGTTTGACTGAGACTGTTGTAGTGCTTGGACAGCGTTTGACTGAGACTGTTGTAGTGCTTGGACAGCGTTTGACTGAGACTGTTGTAGTGCTTGGACAGCGTTTGACTGAGACTGTTGTAGTGCTTGGCCAGCGTTTGACTGAGACTGTTGTAGTGGTTGGACAGCGTTTGACTGAGACTGTTGTAGTGGTTGGACAGCGTTTGACTGAGACTGTTGTAGTGCTTGGACAGCGTTTGACAGAGACTGTTGTAGTGCTTGGACAGCGTTTGACTGAGACTGTTGTAGTGCTTGGACAGCGTTTGACAGAGACTGTTGTAGTGCTTGGCCAGCGTTTGACTGAGACTGTTGTAGTGCTTGGCCATTCAGTTTTATCCCTGTCTTATTTGCTGGCTTAGAATGAGAAAGTTGTAAGTGCTACTTACTACCTTATAAGACCTTTACCTATGTGTGCATATTGTCAGGAATTCGAAGTTGGAAGATTGATGTCAGAGTTATGGCCCTTTATAGAAGACAAGTATGTGTTGTGTCATAAATCCTTCCAGATTAATATGCGTTTATGAAACAAACAAAACTCTTCAAAGTTTAAACCAGTTATGTCTTACCAGTGTATTGAACAACTAGTCCAGGGCTGGTATTCATAAAGCATCTTAGTAGAAATCTTAGAATTTTCTTAAAAACATCAAATTTCCTTAAGTGTGTCAGCCTAACAAGATACTCAAAATTCTTGAATTTTTACATAGGTTTAAAGCATTGCAGTAAGAGCTACAATAATCACTAAGAAAACATGGGTTAATCTTCAATGTGTGGGAAATAAGCGCAACCCAAGTTTTTGACTTAAGTCAAAATATTTCACTCCCAATTACCAAGTATGAAGGTCTGTCCTGCACTGACAACAATGCTAATTGACCTGTCTGAAGCAGCCACTTTGAAAACTTGGTTGTTAAATATACATGTATTTATTATAAAAATGACCTGTATGGATTGAATGATATTGGCTGTTTATTACAGGTGGCAGGTTAATTCAGGTCATCACTAACACGGGTTAAACTGTACATATTCTATTTTGATTATTGCAGACGGTGATGAAAGCTATGAAAGTCCAGTAGAAAATCAACAACCAATTGCTCCTCCAAGACCCAGTAAGTATATTTGTACAACAGCTTTATTTTATTTATGCATTTGTCCATTGTATAGGGCAGAGAATTTGACTTGATCCTGAAAATATAAAAGTTTCTTGCATTAAATATATAAATTTCCACATGCAAATCATACTATATCAGTCCTTTAGATTACATTCAGGGCGTCTTTGCGATACTTTCCGGTTATAGAAACATTCATCCAGGGTTATAAATACAATGCATAGACAAATTATATCAACAAGTCTCCATTTAGTGTGTTACTTTTGGTCTGGAATGGACAGTCGCACAGAATTCTCTCATTTCACTGAAGATACCCCCATTATGCATGGTGTTAATTGGTGCACACACACCATTATATATACATAATGTTAACTTCTGCACTGTGCAAACAGTACACCCTAATGTCTAGCCCAGTAGTATTGCTAAAGGTTGGTCCTCAATAAACAGTAAACTACATAGGTGAAGTCATGATCATCTTCTCAAACACTCGATGGACGAACATCACACCATTATACATCATGTTAATAGGGGTTTGCCCTCCATCAGTCAGGGATTTGCTCTTGTTTGGAGAGGGTTGCTTGAATCAATCTTGATTGAAAGATAAAATCTAGTGTATAATATATTATTTTCAGGTCGAGGTTTACCTGCTGTACCACAACAACAACAACAACAGCAACATGCTCAACAGTTTGAATCACAAGATTCTATAGTAAGTATATTTATATATTTATGTGGATTTATGAATTTGCTAGGAACACGATTCATTAATGATAGCAACTATAAGAATAATTAAGATATAGCAAATACAATCCCATTGTTACCTGCGGGCATTGAGCCTGCAGGTCTTTGAAGGCTCACAGTTAATAGTTTATGGAGGGGCAGGTGGCCTGTTCTCAATGGTTTACGATTTCAAAAACAAATCAAAAACAAGGAAAGCATTTTGTAAGAATGTTGTGAACCAGACTAATTCCATCATTCCATGCAGATAACATTGGTCTTGGTCACATTGCAATAGTTTATTTACTGAAGAAAGCAGAAATATCCGAAATTTTACGGTGAACTGAACCCAAGGCGATTGAGACCATTTTCTGAGCAATAGGTGTCTGCAGCTGCATAAGCAAAGCGCTTCCTGGTTTATGATAAATTAAGTGGACATGGATTACATCCCATAGGGAACACATTGCTAGATTAACAGAATCAGATATGTGATGAATATTTTTCAAATTATTTGGAATTAATTTTGTTTATTTGTTCGGCACATAATTAACACAACCAAATAAATCTAAGATATTTGTTTGTTTAAACTGAATATTATTTATATCTCTTCATGACATTTGTTTTGATAAAGTTCAATCTTACTGTTACATATAGTTGGTTATAAAAAGGAAGTGTCTGATTTTATATGTATTTGAAATAATTGGACAAATACATTTAAACATACACCGGAAGAAATTCGATCAGCATCCAAACTGCAAAAAACACATCCTAAACAATACAAGTAAATGATTTGGCCTCAGAAAAATTTGACTTGTACAGTACTTGGATGATACTGAATAAATGAAGCAAGCAAGTAAAGGAGATACGTGAAGTTATGTCATATCTCAAGGAATATTTTGTTTCTTATCAATCAAGAATCCAGTTGACCCAAGTATAGGATTCTATTGTAAACCTTCTATAAACAATCTGTGCTGGATATAAACTTTTAAAGCCACATTATCTCTCCAAACCTTTTTTTGATCATCCAGTATTGGACTAGATACAAAGAATAAGGATATTTTTCACACACCAATAATTGACGACCGAATGTTAAATGTATCTGTTGAAAGAGTATGCCTAAATCACATTTTAGTAAAATGTATGGATGACAAAATACTAATTTTGCAAGAGTTGCTTCCCTTAGATTATAAATTGTGCATTTTTTGTTTACAATTCAATCTTTTGTAAACAAACCAACTGAAGGTTGTATTTATTTTTCTTCCATCTTCTGGTGTTTTCCACCTTTGGTACTCAACTAAAGTGCTTTTTGTAGGAAGAATTTTATGAAGATCCGGACAATCCGAAGACTAGCTCGGCACCAATACTTCCTGGACGACCCCCTGTTGCTATACCAACAGTTGATGAAAACGATGGCGAGGTATTAGATAATTTTACTATCAACTTATTACCGTTGGTTTGTCGTTAGTCCGGTCGTTCGGCCGGCCATTCGTTTGTTTGTTTATTCGTTCATTTATTTTAAAGGAGTCAATATTCTTAACTAGCACATTTTTCATGGTTCACTTATGAATTTAGACTTGACCCATTTTGACAATCTTTAAACTCCATTTAACCAAGAAAAGAATTTTGTGCAGGAAAAATTGGGATTTTGGGTGGTTCTAACGATTTTCTCATGTATCAATATTTCTATATATGTAAAATGATTCTCAAAAATTTTGTCGATACATCGATATCACTTCTATCGATGACAGCTCTATATACTAAAAGGTTACGGCTCGGAGGTCAGAATCTATCTATAGTATAACTGCTAACTTACCGTAGCTGAGTGAGTGGATCTGATAGCTGAGTTACCAGTATACTTGACATTTCACTGGCTTAGAATTAGAAGGTTGTTAGTACGTAATCAGTATTTTGAGAAAACAAGAAAAAACTGTCTGAAAACTATTTTTTACTTATGGACAAACAAGCTTTTTAAACTTCTGTTTGGTCAACATGACCACTTCCGATTTTCATGAAAATAGGCTCATAAGAAGTGCCATAAGATGCTGATTTCAAATATGCATGAGTCCTATAAAGTCATAAGTAGTACTTACGACCTTCTAATTCTAAGCCAGCGTTTTGTACATAATATATATGTTTGTTATGTTTGTATGTAGGATTACGAAGACCCTGATAAGACAGTGCATGTACAGCACTTTCATGGTGGTCCATTACCTACTCCTCCTTCTCAGAATCAAAGTAAGAACGTTCCCATTGGTCGGAGACAACCTGCTCCTATTCCTGGATCTGGACCAACCCTGCCAGCTAGGCCTGGGGGTCAAACTCTTCCTGCTAGGCCAGGAGCACCGTCTCATACAGCACGAGGTCCAAGTCTTCCAGATAGACCCGGTGTCCGTGTATTACCACCTGCTGATGATGGCGAGGTAGGATTATAACAGTATATTGTTATGCATGTTTAAACAACAGTTCTTTTTAAATATGGTTTTCGTGGATTTTTCGAATTTCTTGTTCCTGGTGATGATTTATGTTTTTATGCCCCCATCTTTGATGAGGGTGTATATTGAATTGGACATGTCGGTCGGTCAGTAGACCAAATGTATTCCGTTCAATAACTCAATGACACTTTGCCCTAGGATCTTTAAACTTTACATGGAGGTTGATCATCAACAGTAGATGACCCCTATAGCATTTGAGGTCAGTATGTCAAAGGTCAAGGTCATGGTAGCCTTAACCATTTCTGACTATTGGGCTGCCATGGGGGAATACGTGTTTTACAAACATGTTGTTTATATTGCAGGATTATGAGGAGCCTGATAACACAAAGAGACCATTACCACCACCTTTATCATCAGTCCCATCATTTAAACATAAACAACCGGCCATTCTACCTGATGACCAGGAAGTAAGTCTATATTTAGATTTGTGGATAATATTTACATCAGACAATATCTAAAAATAGAATATGTATCTAATTGATGAACAGGAAGTAAGTCTATATTTCGATGACTGCATTTATTTGTACCTAACTTGCAGGGAAAAGTATCAAAGGCTGTCAGCTAGATAGTGAATTGTTGACAACAGTTCTTCATTAGTTGTTTCCCTGACCTATGACTTATTATACAGAGGTCGGTCAGTTGGTCCTTTAATTTTTTGTCGGCACTATTTCTCTGTAAGCATTAATTTTGGATTTCAACTTAAATTTCATGACTTATCAGTTCCAAGTCTTGTTGTGCTTATGCTCCGTGCAATTTTGGTCAATTTTCAAGGGAGTTATTGCCCTTTCGGTTGTTTTCACTTATAATTTTGTCTGTGCTATTTCTCTGTAAGCATTGGTCGGAATTCAACGAAACTTTGAAAACCTTACCCGTACCATTGACATTGTTTTCTCTTTGTTTCAGGAATATGAAGAGCCAGATTTAAAACCACGCCCCCCTCCAGTATCTTCTGTACCGTCCTTTAAACATAGACAAGTAGCTGTAGAACCAGAGGTAAACTTTTAACATAGACCAGTAGCTATAGAACCAGAGGTAAACTTTAAACATAGACCAGTAGCTATAGAACCAGAGGTAAACTTTAAACATAGACCAGTAGCTGTAGAACCAGAGGTAAACTTTAAACATAGACCAGTAGCTATAGAACCAGAGGTAAACTTTAAACATAGACCAGTAGCTATAGAACCAGAGGTAAACTTTAAACATAGACCAGTAGCTATAGAACCAGAGGTAAACTTTAAACATAGACCAGTAGCTATAGAACCAGAGGTAAACTTTAAACATAGACCAGTAGCTATAGAACCAGAGGTAAACTTTAAACATAGACCAGTAGCTATAGAACCAGAGGTAAACTTTAAACATAGACCAATAGCTGTAGAACCAGAGGTAAACTTCATCATACTCAGTCATCAAAGTCAAACACTGTTTTAAATCTTCCTCTAATCTAGCAGACATTCACAGTTGTTTGTCCTGTTACGACTTTCCTGTGAGACGTATAGTCAGGAGGATTTCACACGATTCTTGACCTTCTTTTAACATAATTTAACAGCTGATATATTGTCTATATTTATAATCTCGGTTGTATGTGTTCATAAGTGGAATCTGTCACAAAGACACTCGAGATGTAATACCAACACTAATCTAAAGGACCGATAATGCACAATTTGCTCGCGGAAATTGATATATTCAACGCGAGAACCTTGTAATATATTCATGCATAAAAGTCAGGATCATGTCAAAGTCTCTGAGGTATATAGAATTATGTTAATTATAGTCCTTAGTAGAAAGTTAAAATTTTCAGCATGGTTGTATATTTCCTTGATACTGTAGAATTTTTACCTATCTGAATGTTTTGTTTCATAAAGTGTGTAGGACTATACAATTTTTGTTTGTTGCTTATCTCATCCCTCATTTAGTTCGTAGTTTACACATTCCACAGTGCTTAGAGCATCCTGGTTGGACTGGATCCCAAGCTGACAATGAATTTTTACATAGTGAATGTTTCACTAACCCCCATATTGTTTATTAAGTCAAATATGTGTTTTTGGACACCTGAATTGAGGAACCAGTATTTGTACATTAAATAATGTTTAGTAGTCATTTGATAGAGTAGAGAATAGTATATTTATGTTGTATTGTATATAGGAAGATTGGTAGAGAACAGACTGTATATTTATGTTGTATATAGGAAGATTGGTAGAGAACAGACTGTATATTTATGTTGTATTGTATTATAGGAAGAATATGAGGACCCGGATGCTCCTGTAATCCAATCACGACCTCCACCACTAGCACAGAGAAGACCACTTCCTCCACCTATAGAGACCATGCAGGTAGTACACACTGGTATATTGTAAACTGTGCATGTCGGTTCATTGCTTTCATGGTCAGTCCCAGACTGGTCTGTCTGTCAGTATCTCCCAGCTAATGATTGTATTCTTACTGTGATATGACCTAGATTATCACTTGGACTAATAGAGCATGTCCTATGTCAAATTTCTACTTATACTTACCATTTCTGCACATCAAATAATCTACAAAATCTGATGCATGACTACAGTACAGGCTCCGTGAAAACTGTTAGTCATCCAGTCCTGACTGACAAATTTTGATTCGGACTGACAGATAATGCTGTATTTTTCTAGTAGACAAAGAGGAACATTCAACCATTTTACCAGTTCGGACTGACAAGTTTTAAAACTTTTTGCGGAGCCTGATAGTAACTAATTGTAATCTTTCTAAAAAAGCTACCTGACATAAAAAAATGACAAATTAATCACAAAAGTGGGATAGGAAGTAGAAACACTAGATTTGGCAGAGGTTCTTTGATGAGCAGTAATTGCTTGATTGATTGCACTGTTTCAATGATCTGTTGTAGACACCAAAGACAAACCATGTACCACCTGTACCTTCTAATGTACCATCACGAAAACCTCCTGTAGAACCAGTTGATCAGGTATTGCTTTACTCCATCCTAACCTTGAATTATCATTATTATTACATAATTTTTTACAACCTTGAATTATTATTACATACATTTTTACTTTTTGTAAATGCATGTTGCATGTTTCTTATCTAATTGCTTCTCTTGTGTGCATGTTGTCTCATTGTTGTGGTATTTCCATTACTTAACATATAAAACCTGGAAGTAACAGCAACCTGAACACAATTCTGTCTAAAACATCCAATATTTACCAGACTTGGTTATTCTTCGTACAGAAGTATAGTAATTTTTCTTTCTTTGTAAGCTAAAAGATGAGTCAAACTGCCGGAAATGTTCGTGGGTTACAAATATGCAAGCAAGCAGTTAGTCATGACATAATGAACTTAATTGAAATTATACCCTATCTTAGTCTGGATTATCTGCCCCTTCTTACTAGCACCCCCTGCTACTGTAAGATTAGAGACCTTACCGAATAAAACCCTTTACTCCACAGATATGTAAACCCATCGATCCTTCATTCTTGCCAAACTCTTATCAGAAGATAGGGATATATGGCTGACAGGATTAATGAGGTGTAAATAGGTGGGGGCCATCAAAGTATAAAGGGTTGATACATTGATTAAATAATTGCCATTATAACAGTATAACTATAGCATGCTATAAACTCAAAATGCATTATGCATGCAAACTATATAAATATGTCATGCTGTTTGTTTGCATACGTTTATGTGTTGTTCAATATTACAGTCCTGGATATAATTATCTGTAACCAAAGTTACATGAGTATTTTGCATGTTTTTTTTGCTGTTATATGATGATGATGTAGCAGAGATTACTTATTTATTGTTATAGGAAGAGACATACGAGGTTGTAGATGAAGCTGATAGTACTAAACCTGTATCCAAACAACCGCCTCATCCTACACTTCCACTACCAGCTGTACCTCAACCTACTGCTGTATGATCACTATTCACTCTCATTATGCGTTTTTCAAAAATTGTATATAGGCAAACTCATCAGTCATGTTAGAATGTTTGTTTCACCTGGCTGTATTATCATGTTGTTTGAATATACTGACACTGTGTGTGTCCAAACACCTACCAGCAATGTTGGTCATGTGCATGTTATTTGTGTTTCATTTTTAAAACTCTTGCATGAAGCCAGTTTTCAGACTCAGTAACAGCATGATATGGATGGACATGGTTCTGATATATGTGCCTGTGCATGATTGTTTCTAAACACCCCCTCGGTGATATCCCAACACTTTTTCCATCATCTTTGTACTAAAATTACTTCTTAAATGCAAAAAAAAAATGGTACAAAATGTAAACAAAACTGGCTGTTTCAAAACCTGAAGAATATCACAATTATGTACTTTGAAACAAGGGGTCATGATGTCACTTAAGTGTTCTTTAGGTATCTAATATTCTATAAATTAACTGCATAATTGGCTATCAAGATATTGTTTTTCATGAATATTAATAAACCAGTGGCTGACCATTGAAATTGAGTGTTTTTAAAATATGTGACTGTGCTAATACTGTTCAATCAAAGATAGAACTATCATTACTTGTATACATAGTAAACCATCCATATCCTCATGGCTGAGTGATTAAGAACTTCCGCCTTTGGAGCAGAGGTTGAAAGTCAGAACCTGGTATGAACGGTTATTGAACCACCATTTAGTTATAATTTTAACACGATCTGCGGATTAATCCAATAAATATAGAGCAGACCTAACAATGTATTATTACCCCCATAAAACATACCTATCAAATTGGCTGTTTCTATTTACGCCCAGTATCACGTGACATATTTATGAATGAATGAACGTAAACTTTATAGTAAAATTTTCTACGAGTCACGGTGACAAGGCGAGTAGCACGAGAATCCAGTGTTACAGCTATGACGCATCTATTTTTAGAAACTCCAATATACTCTAGAAACCAAGTTTTATTAAAGCTTCTGATAATCAATTCATTTATATTTTTCATTTTATGAAATAGATACAATATACTCGTGTTATTAAAATTGTTTCAATGTTTAAAATGTGGTATTTCCTTCAGAAAATTACGAAGGTCGTTTTCATTAACGAGGGAGGTAATTGTACCAGCTAATAAGCCACTCAATTTCAGCTAGAATTATGTTCAATGTCAAATGGGTGAAAATGGAATGCGCGCAGTTAAATAGTGCGGGATATTATCGTATTTAGAATCGAAATAAAAACTCTGTTGTTGTATATTGTCGGTGAATAAAACACAGGCACTCGTTCGGATGCGGAAAATTAAATCACTCGTGCTACGCACTCGTGATTTAATTTTTCCACATCCGAACTCCCGCCCGTGTTTTATTCACCGACAATAAACGCGAACAGATTTTTATTTCTTAAATAATGGTTAGTCTGCCGTCCTGCCTAGTGACACCTATGATGGGCAAAAAATAGGTCAGAGTTGGGAAATAAATGTGCACAGGAAGTGGACTGGTCTCTCATTAGCCAACTAATGGCTTTCTTTTCAAATGGAGATGATTAGAAATATTGTTGTAAGCATTTGAAACACCTGACTGAATATTTAAACTTGCTGTTGGAATTTGGACAGATTTCTTATGTAATACTTATCTATAGTTTTTTCTTGTATTTTATTTCAGGAATTATATGAGGTGCCTGACAACAACAATGAGGTATATACATAATTATATTTGTTTGCATTTATGTAGCTTTAGAAATAATTACACTTTCCAAATAGATAGATAAGATTACTATGTATTATTATGGTTTGCATGTCAGATTTTTTCAATATTGTTATAATTATCCACTTTATATGTATATTATATTTCTTTTAAGTCTGCATTGGTGCAAGTTTTCACGTTAGTGTACCAAACAAATCAGTTTTTCTTTCTTTTCTCTATTTACGGTATTTTTTTCTTTATTTTCTCTATTTATTTGACAATTTACAGAATTTCATAGTTTTTTTTCCGAATTTCTAACTTGCACCCATGTTTGGACTGTGAAAAAAAACATGTAAATGCACCCTGTTATTGGTGTCTGTCAGTATAGTCCAGTTATGATATTGTGACAGTGATGTTGCAGTTTATGTGTACGCAAAAAATCACAACCATTGTCTAAACAGGTAGAGCGAAGTTTAGTATGTTAGTTTAGCTTTGGAATTATAGTTGTTTGTACAGTATAAGCCTTAATAATTGGTTTTACACCGTAATAGTGGACTCGACCACTGCGTCACTGGATTTTTATCCTGACTGGACTATATATACTATTGAGTATAGTAATGGAGAATTTGATACGACTCAACCTTCTATTACCATAATTTAACAGCTGATTTATTTCTATATTTATAATCCTCGTTGTATGGTATCATAAGCGAGAACTGGTGAAGTATCACGAAGACGTTTGATGTGTAATACCATTGCACGATTTTTTTGCAGAAATATATATATTCAACGCAAGAACCTTGTAATATATTCATGCATAAAGGTCAGGATCAGGTCAAATTCTCTGAGCTATAGGTAAAGTTCTATACTGTTAGTACAGAGAGAGATCAGGCGTAAACTGGGTAAAATCAGCTTACATGTGATATGTATGCTACTCAACTTTCGTTTCATAATCAGTCACCTAAAATGTTTTGGGAACAATGAACTTTAATGATGATCAATCAGAGATACACAGTTATTTGATTTTATGTGTAAAAATTTCATTTTTCATATAAACCATTCATTGAAGTTCAACGAAAATAATTGCACTTTGGAAAATGACTGATTACAATATACAATGACGAAATTCTACACATCGCTGGCTTAGAATGAGTATGTTGTAAATGCGACTTACGACCTTATAAGACTCCTGCATATTTGAAATCGGCATCACATGGCACTTCTTATGAGCCTACTTTCATGAAAATCGAAAATTGGTCTTGTTGACAAACTGACGTTGAAAAAGCTTGTTTTTCCATAAGTAAAGAGTAGTTTCCAATAAGTTTTTTTCTTGTTTTTCTCAAAATATCTATTTTGTACTTACGACCTTCTCATTCTAAGCCAGCGACATATCTCTTCTCAAACCTTCGTATTTCTCTGACTGTTATTTCTTGTGGTCATTTTGATAGGACAATAATGAAGAATATTTAGAAATGGAAAAAGGTGACACCCTGCTGAATAAGGTAAACTCGACATCTAACATTGCTTTATGTTGTCTGCTGCTAGAGTTTCTTTGTAGCCTTATGATAAATGATAAAACAGAACATTTTGTTACTTTAGATTTTGAGTGATTTTTATTTGAATATAACAGTAATTACTACAACTAATTTGATATCAAATGTAAGAGAATTATTTATAATAAACGTGCAATCGCAGGATAGTGAGGCATCTGATACCGAGGATTATTTGGATATGTGTGAAGGGGAGATTCTATCAGGAGGAGTTCCACGGGTAATTCTATCTACCCTCTCCTCTTTCACTGCATGCTGGTCCCTTAATGTATCATTTCCTGCTTTCTGTGTAATATTACTGTAAACCAGTTTACTTTCGCGAATACTAACTTTCGAGTTTTGCTGATTGTCTGCATGTTCACGACTACAAATTTTTGCGTTTTTAAGTTTCCCGCAATGTCCATATTAATGTTTTAGCGTTTTCGCAGGGATTTAATTGCACAAAATTCTACCACTTGCGAAATCTGCGAAATTAAATTGCACAAAATAATTTCTTGGTTTACAGTAGTATTGTTCGAAAGTTTAGAATAAATCTCAGATCTCGCATGTCTCCTGATTAGAATACATCTGTGCATGGCCTTGTAACACCCTCACAAATAAAGTTTGAGGGGTGGTATATAGAAGCGAGCTTGTCGGTTTAGGTGGTTTCTGGATAATGACTTTAGTTTTGAATGAGACATTGTGATGAAGCATGCTGTAGAGGAAGCTTGTGTGAATATTAATACGCTGCTCAAGTTTGAAAATGGAGCTAGTGGGGTCAAGTTCAAGGTCACTGTTGCTAAAAATAGAAAATCCATTTCCAGATTTGGAATTAGATACTTAAGTACATGTATTGTTACGAAACTTGCTGTTTTATGAGGTAGTTTGTGTGGATACACTGCTCAAGTTCAAAAGTGGGGCTCAGGTGGGGTCAAAGTTACCAAATGATAACTATATTAACTGGAAAATGTTGTTTCGGTGACAAGGCAGTGCTGTGGGGGTATTATTGATCACCGTGTGGCAAATTGTGTTGACTTTATCTGTAAGTCTTAATTTTTTGGGGTACTAAATGTTGGCTGCTTCATAAACTGCTTAACTACCTTTTTTAGCTCACCTGTCACAAAGTGACAGAGTGAGCTTTTGTGATCACTCTTCGTCCGTCGTCCGTCGTCCGTCCGTCGTCCGTCCGTCGTCCGTCCGTCGTCCGTCCGTCCGTCCGTCAACAATTGGCTTGTGTAGACACTAGAGGTCACAATTTTACCCTAATCTTGATGAAACTTGGTCACAATGATCATCTCAACAAAATCTAGGTCAAGTTCGATATTGGGTCATCCGGGGTCAAAAACTAGGTCACTAGGTCAAATCATAGAAAAACCTTGTGTAGTCACTAGAGTTCACAATTTTGACTTAATCTTTATGAAACTTCGTCACAATGATCATCTCAATAAAATCTAGGTCAAGTTTGATATTGGGTCATCTGGGGTCAAAAACTAGGTCACTAGGTCAAATCATAGAAAAACCTTGTGTAGACACTAGAGGTCAAAATTTTGACTTAATCTTTACGAAACTTGGTCACAATGATCATCTCGACAAAATCTAGGTCAAGTTTGATATTGGGTCATCCAGGGTAAAAAACTAGGTCACAAGGTCAAATCATACAAAAACCTTGTGTAGTCACTAGAGGTCATAATTTTGACTTAATCTTTATGAAACTTGGTCACAATGATCATCTCGACAAAATCTAGGTCAAGTTCGATATTGGGTCATCCGGGGTCAAAAACTAGGTCACAAGGTCAAATCATAGAAAAACCTTGTGTAGTCACTAGAGGTCACAATTTTGACTTAATCTTTATGAAACTTTGTCACAATGATCATCTCGACAAAATCTAGGTCAAGTTCGATATTGGGTCATCTGGGGTTAAAAACTAGGTCACAAGGTCAAATCATAGAAAAACCTTGTGTAGTCACTAGAGGTCACAATTTTGGTCTAATCTTTATGAAACTTGGTCACAATGATCATCTCCACAAAATCAAGGTCAAGTTTGATATGGGGTCATCTTTGGTCAAAAACTAGGTCACTAGGTCAAATCATAGAAAAACCTTGTGTAGTTACTAGAGGTCACAATGTCGACCTTATCTTTATGAAACTTGGTCACAATGGTCATCTCAACAAAATCTAGGTCAAGTTTGAAATTGGTTTATCTGGGGTCAAAAACTAGGTCATTATGTCAAATCATATAAAAACCTTGTGTAGTCACTAGAGGTCACAATATTGGCCTTATCTGTATGAAACTTGGTCACAATGATCATCTCTACAAAATCTAGGTCAAGTTCGACAGGTGAGCGACCTAGGGCCCTTTGGGCCCTCTTGTATAAACTGTTTGACTGTATATCCTAGATCTGTAGTAAGATATGAATGGTTATTAAACAACGTACCCATAATGCAATTTACCTGATCAAAATGTGTCAAAGAATACAAAATCATTAAGAATAAAAGTATGGTAATTTAATACATCACAAGTCTGTAATACATGTTGTTATTGAATTAATTATTATTATGATCCTATTTATATGAAGTGTGTACAGTGTAAATACATGTACAAGATAAAATGAGTTGTCATTGTATATCAACTTTAATGTTAATTAGTATAGTATACAGTCAGATATCGATACAACGACGCTGTTTGTTTCCAAGAAAAATGTCGTTATAACGAATATGTCGGTATAATGACTTGATACAAAGAGCATTTTGATACTTTTGTCACCAAATTTGATGTCAGTATAATGAATTTGTCAGTATATCGGGTGTCGTTATAACGAGATCTGACTGTACATGTATAGTATTCCTGTAGCATCCACAGACTGTGATATGTACCCCAGTCTACCTCTCTGTTAGCTGGTTTTGGAGGTACATGTACAATGTACAGTGCTTGATTGATGTCTGTAGCTGCATTAAGACACTGGCTTTCTTGATGTAAAGTGTTTTGGCTGATACCTATACAAGTTGTAAAGCTTAGAGAATGTTGGCTTTGTGTCAGTCAGTCTGTAGCTATTTAGCTCATTTATCAGTGACTCAGGGTGAGCTTTTGGGGTCACTCTTCATCTGTAGTCGTGCATTCTTTGGGTGAGCCCTACAGTTCACATTTTGTTCATAGGGACATGGTATTCAGGTCAGCAATCCCTCTCGCCCTTATCAACATGAGTTCTCAGCTAGCATGGATTTTTTTGCAAACTTTACAGGGGGAAAAAACGTACCTTTTTTTTAAAAAAAATCTTTTTTACCTATTTTGACAGATGAGAGAAATATGTTATATCGTATTTAAGGCAACAGTTTACGTTCTTTCTGGAAAATAAGGTATTGAAATTTTGTGTCAAAAGGTCTTGTTTCTTAATTTAATTTTAATTGTTGACAAGTTTGGGCCATAATATGTATGTTTTTACCTTATTCATCAGCACTTTACTGAGGTCAGATTAAACAAGGTTTAAATAGATTGAACCTCATAGAGCCGGATATTCATATATTGTCGTGATTTATTACAACTGATTCTTTATAGGTTAACTCAGTATCGCCGAAGGTTGCATCCCCAGCTATGCCCCCTAGACGAGGGGCTATGCCATTGCCACGTGAGAGACAACCAGCCCCAGCTCCTTCTAGTCGAAAGGTATGTATGAACACAAAGTATATATGTAAAACATTTTGAATTTTGCCCAGTAGAATAATTTGGTTGGCCTATACTTACTCTAGAATGTTTGTAAAACAAGTTCTACAGCTTATTGTAGTCACCTGAATACTGTTTTATCAAAGCACTTACGAAATTCTTAAACTTACGTTCAAATTTAAATTCTTCATAATTCTTTAGCTTATGTAAATTGTAATAAAAGGTTGTTCAATATGAATTTTGCTTCAGTTAACGATCTCCGGAAACGTCTCAATCTGAGCTCAATCTCAACTCAAATTTTATCACCTATTGTTTGGGATAGTTTTCATGCAAAATTGTACTCTAAATAGAAACATTATTCTGAGTTTATTACAGTAAATATTCGAGAGCTCGGGCTTCATATAAATCTCAAATTCAGACTCTGATTTGCGCAGAATCTCAATTTGAGCTGAGATTTCTACTTGAGATGCTTCAGGAGATCGGGGCCAGGTTAGGTCTTGATAAGTATATTTGCGCAGATTTATTTATATACACATTGTATTACAGCCTGTTCAAGAATTTGAAGAACAGGAAACATATGAAATTCCAGATGAAGATAATTCCAGAGGTGAATATACAAGTTGGTAGCTGATTACCCAACCTCTCATCTTTATTCACATATCGCTGGTTTAGAATTAGAAAGTCGTAAGTGCTGCTTACGACCTTATAAGACTGATACATATTTGAAATCGGCATCAATATGTGCTTATTTTCATGAAAATCGGAACTGGTCATATTGGCAAAACTGAAGTTGGAAAAGCTTGTTTTTCCATAAGTAAAGAGTAGTTTTCAGACAGTTTTTTCTTGCTTCCTCAAAATCATTAAGTTAGTACTTACAACCTTCTCATTCTAAGCCAGCGATATAAGCCAGTATTTGCAAACTCCATGTGTATTATTTCTGTAATATTCTACAGTTAAGCATCAATGACATTAATAATTGTAGTTCACTATTATGTTGTTTATTATTCACATTGTCACATACATGCATGTTTTTCATCCTTGTAGTTTTAATGATATTTTGTTTTAAATTGTTTGTCTGTTTTTCTTTTCCAATGGACCATATTGAAAATTAATATTACTGTCAAATATGTAATACACAAAACATAAAGTTGATGTTATTATTATTCACTTCTTTTGTATTTTGTTATGCCAAAAATGACTGAAGAAACAGTGCAATAACTGGAATGCTGCTCTGTAATATGGTAATGATGTCACCATAGGGCCATGAGTTAACAATGTTGCTAGGCAACTCTCAAACATATGAGCTATTTAGGCAGCTTACTCATTTTAAAAGTGCTGTTGTTTGTGAAGTGCTGTTGTTTGTGAAGTGCTGTTGTTTGTGAAGTGCTGTTGTTTGTGAAGTGCAGTGTGGCGACATAAAATAGTATGCTTGTACTGTCAAATATTTCAAATTGCTTTCTTTGTTTACAGATGTTGCCAAGAAAAATCCAGGAATTACAAATGGTATGTTTGATTTATTCATCGAAAATATATTACCTAGATTACTTGTTTTTTTTTTTTTTTTTTTTTTTTTGAACAGAACATAACCTTTATTTTTTATGCTCCCCAAATGGTGAGCATATAGTCGCCGCTTTGTCCGTCCTTCCGTCTGTCCGTCTGTCTGTCTGTCCGTCACACTTTTGTCCGGGCAATAACTTGAACAGTATTAGAGATATCAATATGAAACTTCATAGGTGAATAGACCTCATTGAGGGGAAGTACAGTGCAGAAGAACTATAACTCTTGATTGAATATTTTTGGAGTAATGGCCCTTTGTAATTTTTCAAGAACAAATTTCATGATGGAACAACATTATTTGTCAGTAATACAGTAATAAATATGCACAAACAGGTGGGGAAAGCAGTTATGGCTGGCAATAGTATAAAAATATGATTTTATGACAAGAACAATTTTATTCAAGTGTAAATCGTACCATGATTATTTTGGCAGGGACGTTATATAGTAATGGGCAGATATGGTGACACAATTGGAAAGAAATTTAGTAAAAGATATAATCTAGTATTGTATATAATACAAAAAGAGTTGATAAAAATTAGGAGGATTCATTAACGATTTACCTAGATTACTTGTGTTATTGCATATCTTTGAGTGAATTTCCATGCCAGATCAGTCACATATCTGTGACAGAGTTTAATATATAATATTAAAACTAGGAAAGCTTAAGATTTGTCTTAAGCTGTGGTTCAGGGTTGGTATTAGCGAAGCATCTATAGGGAAAACTTAGAATTTTCTTAAAACCTCAAAATTGTATCAACTAAACAGGAAAATCAAGAATATCAATTATTTACATAGTTTAGAAGCATTATGTAAAGAGCTACAATAATCACATAGAAAACAGGTTATTCTTTATACGTTGGAAATAAGTGCAGCTCAAGTTTTAACTTAATGTCAAAATACTTAAGTTTTCCCTTAAGATGCTTTATGAATACCAGCCCTGAATTGAGTGAAATTTCAATTTGAAATGAAATTTATACTTGGTTTGGAAGATTGAGGACAGGATGAATGTTGCATGTTGTAATGATGCATTCATACATAAATTTAGAGAAGAATTTGCTATCACTTTGTTAAAAGTACTGTTTTGAAAATAATTAAATATCATATTGAATACGGTTAACTCAGTAACTATTTCATGAAATTATAATCCTATTTGATTGAATCTGAGCAAATTTACGTTAAATGTATAAATGCTCTACCAATACTACTAATACTGTTTGATTGTTTTTACAGGTAGTTTCCTGCATGGTAATAGATTGGACCGACCCTTACCTCCTTCACCAAACACAGGTTAGTGTATAGTAGTATAGTCAGCCCCTTACCTCCTTCACCAAACACAGGTTGGTGTATAGTAGTATAGTCAGACCCTTACCTCCTTCACCAAACACAGGTTAGTGTATAGTAGTATAGTCAGACCCTTACCTCCTTCACCAAACACAGGTTGGTGTATAGTAGTATAGTCAGACCCTAACCTCCTTCACCAAACACAGGTTAGTGTATAGTAGTATAGTCAGCCGATGATAAAACTAGCCTGTAATTGTATACAAACAAAAATGAAAATTAATTGCATTTTTATGTCCATTTTTGTTCAATCTTGTGCATAATCACTTTTGATGCATATACTGTTTCAATCTACACTGATAACAAGCGCCCAGTTGACTGTGCAGTGTTGTATAATCCATGTTTATTTATTTATACCGCTAGAGGCTAGTGTTATCTCCGGTGACTGTGCAGTGTTGTATTATCTATGTTTATTTATTTATACGGCTAGAGGCTAGTGTTATCTCCGGTGAGCTTTAGTAAAGGTCATTATCAAGTTATAGTAAACAATAATTTTATTGTTATCACTAAAATTTTATCTAAAATAATGACGGGGATTTTTTGTAGGAGCAGATTTCTGCGCCAATGTTTGGATGAGATTTGAAATGTTGTTCTGTGTATGATACATAAGCAAGCAGTATGGACTTTCTCCAAAATTATCAAATGACTCATGGCCAATATGTTATTCGCTGTTTAGACACATAATAAAAGAATAAATTTTTAAAGAAATCAACCAGATTTTTAGCTCACCAGCATGCCAAGAGTGCTATAGGAGGTGTAATGTGATGGCTGTCAGGTATATAAATATTGTTACAAGCCCACCTAGCTAGCACTGTTTGTATTTAGCATTAACCTTTCACCCAAATGATCTAGGTTTCAAATTCCAAGTTAAAAAACCTGTTATTTTGACAAAAATAATGATTTTGGGATTTACCATAGTTTTAAAGAATAATGTTAATGAAGCAAAATAAATTATGTTGATATCATGAGTTTTAAGGAAGTTTCGGCTGTTTTTGTAGAGTCCCTATTCAGAGTTTTTTGTGTGACATCGCAAACGTCATTCAAACGTTATTAGATGTAACTGTATCAATATTTCATAGTTACACCATTGGATGAATTTTTGACATAAACTGTTTAAAATAGTATCATTTTTTAGAATTATGTTTTAGTTTTAAAATATAGATCAAAAACGAAATTGTTTGCATTCAGAGAAAAGCAACTGCTGTTTCAAACAACTAACTCCTCGTTTTTCTCAATTGGAGTATGTTTCCGAAATTGGTCACCATAGCCACAAAGTATGTGATTTCGACATAATTCATGAAAATATTGAAAGCTAAGATATAGTACTATATGAGACAATTACTTAAAATGGAATCAATAGATATGTATTTTTGTATTATTTGAGTGCTTTATCAAAACCTTGAAACATAATTATCATGATAATTACATAATGTCAAAATAGCAGGTTTTCCTGGAAACTGGCTCATATACAAGTTGTCAATAAATGGTTTTGGAAGAATTAGTCAGTACTGGTTATTAAGGTTAAGTTATGCCGTATGTGACATAAATAACACTAATTAAAAACTAGTATTTTTATGCCCCCATCTTTGATGAGGGGGTATATTGCTTTGCACATGTCAGTTTATTGGTCGGTCAAATGGTTTCTGTTCAATAACTCAAGAACGCTTTGCCCTAGGATCTTTTAACTTCACATAAAGGTTGGTCATCAACAGTAGATGACCCCTATTGATTTAAAGGTTAGTAGGTCTAAAGTGAAGGTCACTGTGACCTTTACCATTTCTGACTATTGTGTTGCCTTGGGGGCATACATGTTTTACAAACTTCTCTTGTTAAGGTTTAAAAGTTGCGGTAAGTGACACAAATCACACTGATTACAAATTAGTATTTTATTACTTGTAGTAAACCAACCGAAGAAAGAACCAAGAAGAACAACCCCACGAGCACCAGCACAAACTCCAGCAGCACCAACTCCAGCAGTACCAGCACCACGAACAACAACAACACCGAGTGTTGCTGAAACAACACCTGCACATAAAGAATTTACAGAGGTAGATATAGAACTATTGACAAGTAGTTCATATTATTACCCCTCACTTTTTTCGTAATGTTAATTTCCCATAGGCAAACAGGTAACATTTTTACTGTAACGTCCATGGTACCATGTGACTGAACATTTTTTTAATGTCACAGGGTGATAGTAAATTTTTAACAGTATTTTCTTGAAAAAAGTGTGGGGTAGTAAAATAAATAACTCATAGCTCTGTGGGTAACAGTAAAAATGTCTGCCCTCTGAAAGAACTGTTACCCTTTGGCTTCGGTACATTCCTCAGGCTGACATTTTACTGTTACCCACAGAGCTATGTGTTATTTATTTACTATTCCAGGAAAACAGCCTAGAGAGACAACAAAGACCATCGGGAATCATCCCAAACCCACATCTGACACCCTTGTGCATATTTTATAAAAATATTCTTGTTCACATTAGTTCTCAGCAACTTTTGCATGGAATTTTATGAAACTTTACAGGATATTGCATATTTATAGGACTTTGCAGAACACCTCTCACCCATAGATTTAAAATGTATTTTCTTTCATGGCACCAGCACTTTTTCAAACAACAGCCCTTGCCGTAATTGTTTGCATATAACTTATAATACTTTTTCATCCAAAGTCATATCCAAGAGTCTGCTGCATCTTATATACTGTATATCAATTTTATTTGAGGTCCATTTTTATGCCCCCGTATCGATAGATCGGGAGGCATATAGTGATTCACCTGTCCGTCCGTTCGTCCGTCCGTCCTGGTTAACCCAAATTGACCGTTTCTTCTAGCATCATTATGGCTTGCTACAAAGCTTCCAAACTTGCATGGATGTTGTATATGAACACTTTCCACACACCTGTATCACCTGACCCCATTTTGACCTTCACCTTGACCTAATTTTTGACTTAGACTTATTTATGGACTAGGCTTCCACAGGGGGCATAAGCGTTTATTGAACGCAGTCTTGTTTTATTCGGAAACTCAAAGCTGATAAAAGTTTGTTCTCCTATCCATCTAATGGATCTTTGTTGTGTACTTGGTAAATAAAGGGAAATAACTTGTGTTAACTATTCTGAGGGAGAAAACTTGTGATTAGTAAATGAAGAACTCATGAAATCACTGCTTGATATATGAAGGGAGAGAACTCATGTAATCACTGCTTGATATATGAAGGGAGAGAACTCATGAATTATCCTATGCTTGGTAAAAAAGGGAGAGAACTTGAATAATATCCAGTTTTCTGGTAAAGAAAGGGAAAGAACTTGTGAAATATGAAGTCTTCTGGTAAAGAAAGGGAGATAACGTGTATAATATCCAGTCTTCTGGTAAAGAAAGGGAGAGAACTTGTTAAATATCCAGTCTTCTGGTAAAGAGGGGAGAGAACTTGTGAAATATCCAGTCTTCTGGTAAAAAAGGGAGAGAACTTGTATAATATCCAGTCTTCCGGTAAAGAAAGGGTGAGAACTTGTGAAATATCCAGTCTTCTGGTAAAGATAGGGAGAGAACCTTGGAAATATCCAGTCTTCTGGTAAAGAAAGGGAGAGAACTTGTGAAATATCCTGTCTTTTGGGAACGAAAGGGAGAGAAGTTATGAAATAGCAAGTCTTCTGGCAAAGAAAGGGAGAGAACTTGTGAAATATCCAGTCTTCTGGCAAAGGAAGGGAGAGAACTTGTAAAATATCCAGTCTTCTGGTAAAAAAAGGGAGATAACTTGTGAAATATCCAGTCTTCTGGCAAAGAAAGGGAGAGAACTTGTGAAATATCCAGTCTTCTGGCAAAGAAAGGGAGAGAACTTGTGAAATATCCAGTCTTCTGGTAAAGAAAGGGAGAGAACTTGTGAAATAACCAATCCTCTGGTAAAGAAAGGAGAGAACTTGTGAAATGTCCTGTCTTCTCGAAAAGAAAGGGAGAGAACTTGTGAAATATCCTGTCTTCTGGTAAAGAAAGGGAGAGAACTTGTGAAATATCCAGTCTTCTGGAAAAGGAGGGGAGAAATCTCCTGTGATAGGTAAGTAAAGGTAGAGAACACAATACAAGCTCCTGAGATTGATAAATGAATGAACCAGCTTGGATCCATGTTATTAACTCAGCAATGTTTTATGTTGTTAGGCTGACTTGATGAGACAAAGATGGTACCATGGAACAATGACGAGAAAGGAGGGAGATGAACTATTACAACAATGTAATCAGGTATATAAGTTTACTGTCAATTATATTTCAGTCTGTTTAAGACACTTGAGAGATGAAAACTGTCCTTCTTGATAGCCTTGTGGTAGAGCATCTGCTTCGAGTGCGGGAGATCCCGACTCGATCCTAGGCTGCGTCATACCAAATTTCCTTGTAAGACGCTCAGCATAAAAGGGAAACAGGCTTCTCTTCTCTTAGACCCTCATGGAGATGGACAACATCAGGAATGAGGTGTCGAGAGTGATTAACATTAGTTAAAAACTTGTTTCACAATTGACATTATGAAATAAATTAGTATAAACTAAAACTGTCCTTCAAATGTCTATTTCATGTAACCAGAGAATTTGTAAAGTCAGGATAACGTAAAAGGCAGGACATTTTAGTATAACCCAATAAGGGGATTGATTGATGATATAAGATTATTACATGATATTTTAGTAGAAAATTGGCAATACGTAACAGGTGATACAAGTCTCATTTATGTTTGTAAACATCGTATTGTCCTGGACAGACCGAAGTAGGTATATAGATTTGCCCTTGTCCTTCAGTGGACCACTCGGACGTCCATCAGCCCGTCCAAAAATGTTGTATCGTGAGTATCTTGAGGTGTATTTGAGTTACAGTTATCAAACTTTATAGAAATATTAGTCTTTATGTGTATATGAAGGCGCACCGTCTTAGTGGAACTAATCAGAATGGGACAGTAGTGGAGAGCTGTGTTCAACAGTTGAGAAGCCAGCCAAAGCCAATCTCGGTGGAGGTTCTTTGTTGCTGCCCTACATGCCAGAGGGCATAACAGGCGGTAAGTAAGTAAGTTAGAGTTTTGCACCTATATATGCTCATGGTAAAACCTTGCCACTTATAACATTGGTGCATATAATTGTAATGACATTATTTCAGGATGGAATGTACTTTATAAGAAAAAGTAGCCAAGGTGGAGACAAGCCATACACGTTACAGATATACTTTGAACATAAAACTTATAACCTTCCTATCCGCAAGAAGGATAATGGACAATATGCTATGGGAAAAGATGAGAAACCAGATGAAAAGGTATATAATTATTGCACTGTACAACCTCTGTAGAGCAACACCCTTTTGGAGCTGCAAATATTGGCCATTGTAAAGAGGTTGTTGCTCTACAAAGGTTAAATTTGTAGTAAATTTTGAAGGTGTTGTTATAGAGAGGTTGTTGCTCTTTAGAGGGCCGCTCTGGAGAGGTTGTACTGTACATGTATAGATTAGCTGCAATCTAAGTAATAATCATACTTGTATTAGAGCAGTTCCAAAGTAACATTATTAAGCTAGGGCAGGTAACTTGGCAATCTGATTAAAATCAGAACCTTATTACACTTCACTACTTTACGCTGATACAGAATCTGACGACACTCTGTATAGGGTCATTTTGATGTGTACTTTACTTTATTCAATCAAATCACTTCTTTTACAAATCTGAAAGTGCGATGAAACTCTGCTGGGGATACGTGACGTCATTATGCACTAGGGCTGCGTACCAGTTTCCGATATAAATCGAATACCGGTATTTTGCGTTTGATCGATACATCGTATCGAACGTGTCCGTATCGGTCAAAACATCGATCAACAAAAATACACAACAAAATCCCCATTTTCAGTTAAGTTTTCGGTAGTCTATTTGTTTCGTCTCAAAATGGTCAGGTCGTCGACGCAGCTTATGTCCGATTGCATCTAATTTTCGAACAAGAATCTGCTTTGCAAACTACTCATGCAATTTAAACATGTGTGAATAGGTTGTTTATCACATATCTCAAGCCTGACGTGATTGTGTTCCACAAGTTAAATATATGTTGTAAGTCTGAAAGTGCCTATTTACAGTTTTTAGATCGTTTATTGTCAAAACAAAATATCAAATGATATATCGAATATCGATCATTTTGTATCGACACAAATATCATATCGATCATTTTACGTGATACGCAGCCCTATTATGCACCAGATAGGTCATTTGAACATGACCTCTTACAGAGTGTAGTCAGTTCTCTGACAGTGTAAAGGAATAGAGCAAATGTTAGGGTCTGATTTAAAGCAGATAAATTGGGTATCACTGATACAATTTTCTTTGCCACCAAAAACTGTGAAAAGTTCCAGTAGTCCCCCTACAACCACATTTTAAGCCTAGACATCATATTTTGAACAGCATGTATGTATAAATGCCATTAGTTATTAATTGCAATTAATAATTGAGTACATCGATCTGCATGGATATTAATGACTGTAAAGTATTAATGTAGAAATATATTTCGTTTCAATTTTATTTCAGACTTTTGTTAACCTGCTTCTTCTGGTGAATCAATTTAAGAAGAGTCCAATAATACTTGCTGGAGGCAAACAAACAAAGCTTGTGAAATCTTTGCCGATGACGTAGCAGCTCTTAAATCTCTGTCAACAACGTAGCAGTATTTGAAGCTCGTGAAATCTCTGCCAAAGACGTAGCAGTATTTGAATAATCACAAAACTCTCGTTAGTTCTGTGACTAGATATTAGTAGAAACTAGCTGTAATCGTGTGCTACGTTTTGTGATGCAATATGCTAAACTGAAAAATGTAGTGATTACTGAATGGATTTAACTGATAGTGATTTCTATTTGAGATATTTAAGACTTTCTATATTAACCCATTACTCCATATTATACCTTCTTCTGATCAGAGATCAGCTAGGATAAGTTCACACTTAAGTGCAGCTTTTTCAGACAAATATTGAGAATGTAACTTTTTAGGGATAATAATAGTATCCCTTGGTGAGCCCATTTCTGTAATTGGACACTAATTGGAATTGGACATCCAAGGATGAGGGCGTGAATTTGTGTATTCATGTATTTGTGGAGCAAAGTGTTCAAACAGCAATATCTCACCCTACATCCTTCACAGAAAATGTGCATTACAACAGATCTATTTGAAATACGCCCCATTTGTGGACTTTGTAAAAGTGGTCTTTACAAAGCGGTGTGATTTTATTCAAAATGTGATGGGGGATGGTAGTTGTGCTGCAAGACCAGGTGTGGTCGACTGTGCAAGAAATTAACCAAACTTCCACTGCAATCAGTGTACTGTGGTAGTTGATATAATTCAAGGAATTACGTTGCTACAAAAACACAGGAATCACAAAATAGCTTAAGTTGATCGCATTCTCAAACTCTGTTATCAAACTCAATTCAGTAAGTGATATAAAAATGGACGTCCAAACACTGACCAACTAAAGCATCTCAAGTAGAAATCTTATCTCAATTTGAGATTTTATGCTCAAATTAGTCTGAATTTGAGGTAAATTTGAAGTTTGTGCTCTTGAAATTTTACTGTAGTAAAATAAGAATAATGTTTTGTGATGCAAATTTTCAGTCTAGCCTCACATGGCAATATTTGAGATGGGATTTAGCTCAGATAGAGATTGAGAGATCGGGGCCAGATGTAATTTCTGATATGTGCATGTACAGAATATGAAATATTTTGTCCTCCAAAAAAAAGTATTATGTATAGTTACAAGTTATACAGTATAGTATAGTTGCACAGAGTTCTTGTATAAATGTCACCATTTAGCATTAATACAACAAATGTAAAGTTTACTAATAGCATTATTATTTATGTCTTCCACGTATACTGGAGGTCTTATTCTCTTTAATCTTGGCTTATATATGCATATGTGTGTACAAGTCAGGCCCCGATCTCCCGAAGCACCTCAAGTAAAAATCTCAATTTCAAAGTCTAAATTTGAGATAAATATGAATCCTGAACTCTCAAAATGTTGCTGTAATAAACTCAGAATAATGTTTCTGTTTTGTTATACCAATTTTGAGTACAATTTTGCATGGAAACTACCTCAAACGATAGGTGACAAAATTTGAGTTGAGATTGAGCTCAGATTGAGATGTTTCGGAAGATTGGGGCCTGGTCTCAATAAACTGAACTCATTTTCAAAGCTATTTGTATTAATTCAGTATTCTGAAGTATTCATTATAGGAAAACTTTGCTTGGGTTTATTGAGCCCTGACAGTACATACATTACATGTATTAAATATATAACATGATGAAAAAGGAATGGTTTCCAGACCTTACCTCATGTATGTTTATATAATATGTATCTACGTCAGCACAAAAATCGTTAAGTTTACGCATGGTTTTCGTCCCATTCAGTACTGGGAAAAACAATGCAGCAAAGTTCATTCTTTCTAGTGCAGCAAATCTGGATTTCTGGATTATTCCGGAAGTGAGGACCCATGACGTCCCGTCAAGGTATAGGAAAAAGAATGTTTTTTATGCTATAATATATGTTACTGAAAACTGTATTTATTTTAGTGATACAAATTCAGTGTTTAGACATTTGGTAATATACATGTATTAAATATATGTTGTTTATCATTTGTTTAAAACATCTGTGTATATAGTAATCTATGTAATGAACTATATTATATTATATATGTGTATGTGTCTAACACATTGGATGTTTGAGATTATATGTGAGTGTATAATTATATACATACTCTTATACATACCCAATGTTAGAAAATCAAGTGTCGAGTGATTGTTCACTGAATGTGAATTTGCCATTGTTTAAATTTTACATGTTTTTAGTTACGTGGTCATCTGGGAACTGGCAGGCCAATCAGAGTACTTGTATGATATTTGCAGACCAGGTCACTAGATGACCATGCAACAAATTGATGATTAACTGCATTCCAATAAGAAGACCAACTGAAAATTAATACAACAATTTTAATGTCCATTTTCACAGTTTATATGTTTACATTTTACATGGGTCACTAGGGTGATCTTATTATAGAGATTTATATACTTATATGGTGAATGCACAACAGTAGTACATGTATACAGTTTAACCACGCAATACAAGTATCTCAAAGTTCAAGTCCATGTTTCCACTGTTTGGCTCCTATATCAATATTAATACTGACCTAATAAGTTTAGTTATCAAGGGTCTTATTACAGTTACTAAGGATGGTCCTAATTTTGATGTTTAAAAAAACATAGTTACATATTTATTGTTTTAATTCGAACATAGCAAAAACTCAGCCATTTACAGCGCAGCAAGACATTGTTCTGTTGAATTCTTCCCTCAAAACTTACATCATTTAGCTTAGTTGATGATGTCAAAATATGATGTCAGTAAACAATCCTACTGTGTTTTAGAATAAAGCACACTTTAGATTTGTCTGTTTGCATATAAAACCTGATGTTGATCATGTAAAAATCATGTTTAGATGTATATTTTTAAGAAATAATGAATATGTACCTGTGTTTTATCATAGAATAAAGCACAGTCACGAGTTTGAATGCATTGTAATTAAATCACCAGTGCGTAGCACAAATTATTTAATGTACGCATCTGAACAAGATAAAACACAGGTACATATTCATTATTTTGATGCTAATAACATAGCCAATATTTCGCATTTGACAACACATCAAGCCATAGTAACTAGCACTATTTTCTTCCTCGGAAGGCTTATTTGCATTTTGAAGTTATTCAGCTGTAGCTGTGTTAATTGGTAGTTATACAGTGGTTTCCTCTATGTGTTTATAGCTGAAACTGCTAGTTGTGTTAAAATTTACAGTATAATACATTCTAATGTACATGTTATTCAGTGATATGAGGTACCACTCATCATGTTGTTTACTCAGACAAAGTAACCGGGTCACCTTATCCTTTTTACAGTTAACTGCTTGCCTGAATATATAATACATGCAGGAATAGTTATGAATATGTACACAAGTGGTATTGTTAACACAAACATAAAGTTTAAGAAGCAATATTGTTTGTTTTGCTCACAGAAAGTGATATATTTTGCTTATATTATAGTACATAGCCTAGTGGTAGAGCGTTGGCTTCGCAGATAGGAGGCCCCGGGTTCGATCCCAGGCCGCGTCATTCCAAAGACAAAAGACCAAAAACAAATGGTACCACTATTTCTTTGCTAGACGCTCAGCGTAACATGGAAACTGGCTTCTCTTCTCTCATACCCTCGTGTCGATGGATAACATCAGGAATGAGGTTTCAAGAGTGATTAATATAGGTTGCAAAAACTTGTTTCGAAACTAGTTTCACAATCAAGCTAAAATAAACTAGTATATACTAGATAATTAATGTGATCCTCTTACCTCCGATTAACATAATTAAACAGCTGATTTTATTGTCTATATTTAACCCAAGTTGTTCGTTTTCATAAGAGGGAAAGTCTTAAAAATATGCACATTAGTTGTATTCAAACACAAATCTAAAGTACAGACAATGCTCAAATTTGTACATTTTGATATATTCATAGCAAGAAACTTGTAATATATTCCATAGGGGTCTGTATCGACTCACTGGTCTCTCATTCACTAGATATGTGAATGAAAGACCAGTGAGTCGATACAGACCCCTATGATATATTCAGGCATAGAGGTGAGGGTCATGTTAATATCTCTGCACTATAGTAATCTTGTGATTTATTCGCACACCAGGGTCGGGATCAGGTTAATATTTTCGTATAATGCAATATACTGAAATAATCAGTGTTAACCATAAGCAGGGGTTCCACTAGCTTCTGAATCTGAAGGGTCATTTTGAGACTTCTGTCAAAATTTTACCATTTTAAAGGCAAAAAAATGATTTTAAGAGAAAATGACCCTTCAAACCAAAATCTTGTGGGTCAAAATGTGGGTTTTTTTTAAACTTCAAGGGTTAAAACCCCTACTCCTTAGTCAAATGGAACCCCTGCATATGGACTGTCATCCAGGTACTTGTGATATACATGTAAGTGTATGTTTGTTTATTGTAACCATATAAAGTAATGAAGAATTTCTATATGATGTTATTTTACTACAAATGTTTTGTTATGCAATTGTTGTTTGCATAAATTTCTATGTAATGTTATTTTGCTAAAATATTTTTAAATAAATAAATATATTTCTAATGAAATTTATGTTGTTGTTAAAGTCATTCCATTACACAATGTGATTGTGACCGCTTTAAGTATGTCTACAATTTGGATGTTGATTAACACTCTAGAACTTGGTCTTATCTTTAAGAAACCTGGTCATGATGTAAATCTTGGCCAATGTCACAACCGGTCTTGTCCGAAACATAGTAGTCTGGTAACTTGGCTAACTGCTGATGTATGAGGATGGATCACGACTGGGTCATCAAAGAAAAACTTTGATTGTGTAACTGCTGTAGAGGTCTAAACTGTAAAACTTTATGATACCTTGCCGCACATTATATATTGGTCTCTTTAAAATGTAGACTAATGTTAATACTGGAGCGCTTGTGGAGACATAACTAGGTCATACCATCTTTGATTCTAGGCGATTCTAGATTCTGAAGGATTTTTTTAAGAAATTGGTTTTAATAAATTATAGGCAGTAAGCCATCAAATAAGACCAATTTTACGTAGGAACAAAATTTGTAAATAAATTGACCTTATCTCTTGGACTATTTATAGAGGTTTGGTTAATCATTGAATTCATAAACATATACAAACATTTGTGACCTCGTCATAATCAACCAAGGATGTAAAATTACATCATTTGGTATCTTATGCACACTTACCGTAAAGAGTTTGATGGCACTGTAGAAAAGTGCATGGGTATGTAATAAAATGTCTTACTAATACTTTGCCAAAATTGCAATGTACCCAGGTGAGCGTTAAGGGCTTGAATGGCCCTCTTGTTTTACAGTTTCTTAGTTATACAGTATAATGTGTTTGTCACAGGCAATATCTCAAATAATTTGCAAATTAACTCCAGTGAACACAATTTGTCATATCTTCCTGGAACAACTGATGCAACTTTAAATAATTTGCAGCATCAAGCTTTGACAGGTTTTAAATACCAACGAAGGCATAATCTGTCACAGCTAGTTGGATTAGATAATATTGATGTTCGTTGCTTTGTCACTCGCAAGGATATAGTGTGCTCAGGATGTCATTAATTGTTCTGGTATTCAAATTTCCATTATGAACTAAAAAAATAACCATTAAAATTGTATAGTTTCCCGTAATAAGTGTCATATAATGACTAATAGTAGCCTAAATAGTATAACATAAATGGAACGTATGTTTTTTATTTTATCAAACTTAAAAAATGTGTGATTTATAAGATAGGTGTGATAAAGCGGGTATGTGAAAATGGTATGATGGGAGATAAAATGTGTGGACTTTTCAGACAGGTTTAATTATCCCCGCCGAAAGGCGGAAGGGATATAGAATTATAGTCACCGTCTGTCCTTCCGTCCCATATTTTTGTCCACCGCATAACTATTTGAGGTATTGACTTCAAACTTGATGTATGAATAAAACTAGGAAAATTGCAGTGACCAAGAACCATAACTCAGTTTTGAAATTATCTCCCTTTATTTAATTTTTTAAAATAATTTTTTGGCCAGGGCATAACTGAATAAGTGCAGTAACCAAAAAAGCAAGAACCATGACTCTATAAAGTTCAGTTTTGAAATTATCTCCCTTTAGTTAAAATCGAAACCGTGTGCCTGTGAGGGGTGACCTTGTGTACATGACTCTGGTTCAAAAAGGAAGCCTCTTTGTTTGACCCGCATATTAGTCACCATGGCCGCTAATTATACGACCGGAAACAGCGTGTCATATCGACTGGTTCTCAATCCACCTTGCGCTGCAATCCGTCACAATTCACGACTGCGGAAACAGTGTTCACCAAAGGTATCCGAATGACAAAATCTTCAAAATGGCGACCACCGGCCGAATTATGCTTTGCTGCTGTATATTTTTTATGAATGTAGCAGTTCTGTTGGCGGCATGGAATACTAAAGATTATCTGAAGAGAGAACATACTTTAGTTAAACCGTATACAGGTAAACAATGGGTGTAATTGCTATACAATAATACTAGATTGAGTTATTTATCCTTATTTCCGTAAAGCGGGTGGAGTCCCAAATTTGACACTGTTACGATTGTATACGTGACATAGATAGGACAGTGCTTTTATATTCCACATCACCTTATAAAATTGTTCTTTAACGTCAATGTCAAGTGACAAATTACTGAGTCAAAAATTGTCAACATTATGTTCATTTGGACCACAGGTGCAAGACACAAAATCAAATGTGGCTATATAGGCCTATTAGTATCACAGGTAACTGTATCATTAATAAACAGTACCTAAAAAAAATTTTTTTTTTGTTAAATTTAGAATTCTTATACAAGGTATATTTCCCGGAGAAGTGATCGTACAGTCACTGGGTGTATTTTGTTTTTTTTCATAATTTAAAGTATTTACGGCATTAATCATCTATTTAAAGCTGTGGGTGATCAAAAACATCTTTGTGAATCGAAAGCATTCGAAAACATGCTTAAATTTACCTTCGTATGATATAATTCATTGTTTAAACTTTGATTTTATTTTTCGAGGGCGATAAACGCTGTAGGAACGGCTGTAGTGGTTTTTAGTGTGTCTGACGGGTATTTCGAACGTATTTTATAACGGTCCTTTTCATTGGCGTAGTATACATCGTTTGTACGCTGGTAACCAAGTCCTGGGAAACCCCAATGAAATCAAACAATGAAAATCGTTGTTACAAAAAGGAAATCACGCGCATCATTCGGAACGTTCGCACAAACATGGAGTCATTTTGACATTTAAATATGCAAACGATTCGTTTTTCGGCTTACACGTATACATTCACTGAAGTGAACATGTGTCAACCAGGTAAATCTGTTCCAACTTTTTCGTTCTTTAATTTTACTGCATTATTATGTTTCTACACAACGGTAAATTCGACATATGTTGGTGATTTCCTCAATATTTCCGTTTTTTTGTTTTTATTTAGTCCACCTCAGTGACCGGGTGGATACCATATTACGTATTTATGGCATAACTGTTTAACTACTTGACCAATTTCGATGGGATTTCGCATGAAAGTAGTTATAGTCATGTTTTTTACGAATATAATTACTTTATGAAGATATCGAAAGCCAATTCTTGTTTTTGATACCTGGTCAATTCATGGAAATACACCTTGTATAAGAATTCTAAATTTAACAAAAAAAATTTTTTTTTTAGGTACTGTTTATTAATGATACAGTTACCTGTGATTAGTATGTATAAGAGAGAAAAGGTACACAATGAAGAGCAAAACATCATGCTGAACTAACATAACACTGCTGCAAGAAACGACTAGGTCACAATTATCTCTTTGTGCATGGTCGCCTCACGGAAGCATTAATCTAACAGAAATCACTTTTTATTTCATGGAAATCGATCAAATAGCAAAATAAATACGAAAAGTTTCCCCCAAAACACCTCCCAAATGGTCTATGTAGATTTCGACGTCCTCACACATTTGAATAATAAACGGGTACCCTGGCCGATTCCTACGAAATAAACGAAAAACGGCTAGAACGTTCACATACTTTCGATAAACGAACTGTATTCCTGTCAATCTGTGAAGTAAAATCTCACTGACAGCCCGCTATACAATCACACACCATCTGATTCTGAAACTCTTTCAATAAAGTATGTGAACGTTCTAGCCGTTTTTCGTTTATTTCGTAGGAATCGGCCAGGGTACCCGTTTATTATTCAAATGTGTGAGGACGTCGAAATCTACATAGACCATTTGGGAGGTGTTTTGGGGGAAACTTTTCGTATTTATTTTGCTATTTGATCGATTTCCCTGAAATAAAAAGTGTTTTCTGTTAGATTAATGCTTCCGTGAGGCGACCACAAAGAGATAATTGTGACCTGGTCATTTCTTGCAGCAGTGTTATGTTAGTTCAGCATGATGTTTTGCTGTTCATTGTGTACCTTTTCTCTCTTATACATACTAATAGGCCTATATAGCCAAATTTGATTTTGTGTCTTGCACCTGCGATTTGGACCTCTCAAAATAGTTAATTGAATCTGAAAAAGACTTAGGGGTGTATTTCCAACCAAATTTGAAGTTTGATACGCAAATAAACAATACAGTAAACAAAGCAAACCAGAGAGTAGGACCATTAAAACGGTCATTCTCTCATCTAGATGAAAATAGTTTGCTCATCATATACAAAGCCATTATTAGACCTATACTGGACTATGGTGCCAGTATATGGTTTCCAAAATTGATAAAAGACGTACGCGCGGTTGAAAACATCCAGAGACGGTCTACCAAGTTGTTGCGAAATTTGAGTGATTTACCATATGAACGCTTAGTCAAACTAAATTTTGTACTTGTTCAAAGTCCTCGATTTTGTATTTAACTATTTTGAGAGGTCCAAATGAACAAAATGTTGACAATTTTTGACTCGGTAATGACGTCACTAGAATTTGCATAAAAAAATGCTCGTATACCTGAAATCGTGACCTTGGAACTTACTTAGTGTCGTAAAATCATGTATGATCGAGTTTTCACCTTGAACATAGCGTAATTCTATACTTCAAAGATTCCGTATGACATTAAAAGTGTAATTTGTTACAAATTTGCAATTTAAACGAATAATTAAGAAAATTAATAAGACCGCACTAGAAATGTATATCACTTCGGCTTTCACAACATAGATCCGTAGTAGGCTAGGTAAATCAGTTATCTACGGACAATTTAACAAATTATTATTAATTTTGAGTGCCGGATGAAGTTAAAAAATATCAGAACTACCACCAGATTCAGCAACAACCTTGTGAATTACTGAATATGTCTATGATACAAAGAATTTCCAAGGAAAAACAATTTGAATCGTGAAAATGAACTGTCCTGGGTCCGCATGGCATAAGATTACGTCATAATTTGTCTCCCTTGATTTTATTCTTAATTCGAGGAACCAGTCCATTTCGACCATGACCTTTAGTGAAAAAGTGTAAACAAACAGAAGATGGCTAAAAAATTGATGTAAAATCGATCATGAGGCATAATTTGAATGTAAATGGATTGGAACTATTTGGCATTACAAAATTTGACATATTTTGCGATGGATCGGTAATTATCTTATTTCTTACGTTAATAAAATGCTATTTGATTCATTGGTGGATTAGAAGGTGAACTTTAACCTTCCTTCATTCGGTTTTCCAGCTTATGACGTCATAACTAAACTATCATCAATGAAGATATTGAAAGTAGTTCCAATATAACGATTACTAGGGTATCATGGTTTCGGGTTACTCGATGGTATAAAATAACCTAGTGGTTGAATAACGGCTTCAAGTTCCAGAGGTCTCGGGTTCTATGCCAGGCCGCGTCATACCAAAACCCAATATTTTAAAATATATGGCCCAAACACTATCCAGGCCCCGTTACTGACAAGCACCCGTATAGAAAATAGACAAGAAGGGAACCGATCGTACCTCACTCAAAATAAATTAGTATAAACTATAAAATTAAGTTATCGCACACTGTGTCTTATAACTTTATTATAAGACCCTGTCGCACATTTGAATGGTCTCAAATAAATATTGTAGTTTATTCTACTACTATGAATTCATTCACAAACAACCTATTGATTGTCTTTATTTTTTGTTCATGACAGGATCGGGTATGAACATTCCTTTATGGGATTTTGCTGGAACTACCATGGTAACGAGTAATTATGTCCGTCTTACACCTGATAGACAGAGTACACAAGGCGCTATTTGGAACAGCATTGTACGTAAAACCATAGATTTGTTTGTTATTCATTTGATCACCTTATTTACAAGATCAGCATTGGCAACTTTGTTTGATATGCTGGTAGTCCAATTTACACAATCATGAATATATAAGTCTAGAATCATGTTCTGTGATTCATGTACTCTTACTTAGTCTCTAACTTATGCCCCCACCAAGAGCAGGCAATCCAGGCATATATAGATTTCATAGAAATATTAGTCAGCGTCTAGGTATTTTAGTAAAGATTCACTCGATGTCAGCATCGTTATATAGCCCTTGTCAATTTGTAATGATGAAATTTGGCTTCTGTCACTTATTACTTTTAAAATATTTCAAGGCCACGATAATCAAACTTAATAGGAATATCAATTTAAGTAAGCATGTGTAGTTGCACACTTAGGTATTGTGATTCCAGTATTAGTAGAGTTATGGATCTTGACATTTTCGAATTACCTATTGGGCATCAGTGTCTTAGTATGGGTGCATTTCTAGTAAATATTTATATTGATATTTCTGTTTCAGCCTTGTATGGTAAGAAATTGGGAATTGCATGTTCATTTCAAAGTGCATGGACAAGGAAAAAACTTATTTGGTGACGGTTTTGCTGTTTGGTATGCAAGGGACAGACTACAACTTGGTATATATAAACTTACATGTTTATTTGAGTTGCTTAAGATGCCTTATGAAAATGAAATCTGAGGACTTTGCTCGACATAGGCCGGGTGCTCGTCATAACAATGTTTTACTGTACATCATATTTAACATATAAATCTATTTCATGATCAATCCCTGATATCATTTACTTACTCAGTGAAATGTTATCAGTTCTCTGCATGTCAATTTTACAGTAGGCTTATTAAGGCTTGACATTGCCACAGTTCTTAATTTTTTGAAGGGTAGTTGCTCTTTTTATGCCCTGGCATCTACTGATGCAGGTGGCATATAGTGATTGTCCTGTCCAATCGTCCGGTGGTCTGTCCCTAAGTTGACAGAAACTACACAATCTATATTCAGTATTATTCAACTTTGAGCAGTTATCCGTACTGATTACCAACTAAAACCCAATCCTAAATACTGAAGTTACACAATGTATATTAATTATGCTTATAGACATGAGGAGTTGAGAACATATTTTTATAATATTATTTCCTATATTTCAGGTCCTGTGTTTGGTAATAAAGACTATTTTGTTGGTCTGGCAGTCATTGCAGATACGTACAGTAACCACAATGGACCACATAATGTAAGAATAGGTCAAGTTAACAGGGGTGTCAATATTCCTGATTAATCCGATTTATTTGTCCCGATAGAGCTATGATTTCTGGCAAAAATAAAAGTCATTTGATTAAAATATCTCAATAAATTGCAACATTATGGTCAATTTAATCTTATTTTATTCAATAAAAATTGAGTTAAATGTGGAAACAATGTGGTTAAAGACCTTTTCAGGATTTTCAATTTGGCTCTGTTGACACCCCTGAGTTTAATAGTGTGTTGTTAGTCCCTCACTGGTCCCCTTTGTCCGTCTGTCAGTCAGTTATTATTTAAATGAACAATAACTTTGTACAATCAGATGAATGATGTGTTGCATGCATAAAAACAAATGTCAAAATTGCACTTTCTGTAAGTTTGTTTGACTTTTCCAGTAGGAGCCTTTGGTCGTTTGTCAGCTATCTTTTGTTCTGTGCAATTGTTGAGTGAATTACTATCAAAGCCTTTTAATTTATGATTTTATTTACAATTTTGTAGGCACCGATGCACACCAGTCTATCTCTGGGTTTCTAATCTGTACTTCTCTAGTTGGGTGGGAAACATTGCAAAGCGTTTCTGGAATATCGAACCAGGGACCTCCGGATGTGTAGTTGAGAGCTCTTACCTCTCTGCCACTGTTCCACCCACTATGGTCATTTAATTCTGATGAAAGTGCACATGGTTGTCTGCATTATAAAATACTTGCCCATTATTTGTTACAGCATCAACACCCGTATGTTTCTGCTATGGTGAACAATGGTTCCCAGCATTATGACCATGACAAGGATGGTACCCACACAGAATTAGCAGGTTGTACGTCATTGTTTAGAAATAAGGAACATGAAACCTACATGGCTATACGATACGAAGGAGAAACAGTTACAGTAAGTAACAGATACTGTAGAATCACTATTTTTCGAGAGAGTTGAATTTTTGTTGATTTCCTTGTTGAACTATGGTATTGTACAAACATCACTGATGATTTTAAAAAGTCAATTTAACCAACCAAACCTCATGCTTTTAGGTTAAACCTCATCATTTGATTAAAAGATATGACAATTGATTAATTAAAACACATGAAATTTTGAATGGGAGTTTGTATTGGTAAGTTGTAAACATGGTGCTATGCAAATTTTGACCAAAATTCGATAATAAGATTTTAAGAGATTTAAAACTCATGTGTTTTGTTGTATTGCGAACGACCTATTCAGCTGTTGTGATGCACATATTTGTTGTAGAGCTGTCATTGATTCGACCCAAGGCATTTCGACGATCCAATATATCTGAAGACAAGTATCGACGATTCATCGATATATCGATTTACAAACGGGCCCATCAGTCATGATTCCTTTTTTATGCCCCCGTATCGATAGATCGGGAGGCATATAGTGATTCACCTGTCCGTCCGTTCGTTTGTCCTGGTTAACCCAAATTGACCGTTTCTTCTAGCATTAATATGGCTTGCTACAAAGCTTTCATACTTGCATGGATGTTGTATATGAACACTCTCCACGCGCCTGTATCACCTGACCCCATTTTGACCTTCACCTTGACCTAATTTTGGACTTAGACTTATTTATGGACAAGGCTTCCACAGGGGGCGTAAGCGTTTATTGAACACAGTCTTGTTCAGCCATACTACACTGTATCTGTTGGATTCTATTCAGCTTTTGAAAATAGCACCTTTGGTTTGAGTTTAGACTTGACCAATATTTACCATTTGTGTACTTACATTTTAACCAAAAAATGTTTTGTGCAGGAAAATGAGGCTTTTTGGGGGTTCCATTCATTTATCCATGTATCGATATTTCAAAATGTGAATTGATAATCGATTGACTAAAAAATATCTTTGATACATGGATATCGTTTCTATCGTTGGCAGCTCTAATTCTGATACATGTTTTTGTTGTTTACTGCAGGTATCTATGGATATTGATGGGAAAGATGGATGGATGGATTGTTTTAAAGTTGAAGGTGTGAGATTACCTATAGGTTATTACTTTGGTGCTTCAGCAACCACCGGGGAATTAGCAGGTTTGTGCTCTAAAATTTAGTATAATGTATTACTATTGACCCTGCAACACGCTATATCATAGTACTTGAGGTCCAGGGTAATGTTTTATCAAATCACATACTGACATCATAAACTTCCGTTCAAATTTAAATTCTTTATAATTCTTTAAGAAATGTAAATGATGGCCGAGTGGTTAGCACTCTTGACTACCAATCTGGAGGTCCCTGGTTTGAATCTCAGCTGGGGCACTGGAAATTTCAGAAACACATTTCATTGTTTCCCACCCAACTAGAGATGAACTGGTTGGAAACCCAAAAGTAGTATCCCGTGTATCGTAGCTATACAAATAGCATGTTAAAGAACACGTCTATTCTGAAAGAACTAAGGGCAGCCTGTCTTTCTGTCTCTTCCCACGAAGCCAGAAGTCATTGAATAAAGTGAAATGGCCATGCACTAGGACTGTCTCAGTTGAATGCAAAATATCTGCTTAACGATATGTACCATTTATATATGAATGGCTCAAGTTTGCATACTGAAAACCTAGAATTTTTTCGTGCGATTTAGTTTCGCAGAGTTCACGAATGGTAGAATTTCGCAAAATTAAGTGCTAAAAACATTAATATGGCAACTGCAGAAAATGCGAAAATTTGTAGTCGCGAATATACTCAATATCAGCAAAACGCAAAAGTTAGTATTCGCGAAAGTAAATTGGTTTACAGTATCTGTTTGAATGTATGTATGACTGTGTGACTGCGTGGCTTTGGATTATCGTTGCGCTACAGTATATAACTATAACTTGTATGTTTTGTATGTTTCAGATAATCATGATATTATTTCTATGAAACTTTATGAGTTGGAGTTACCTGATGTTGTAAGTATATATGTATCATACCTATCATCTATATGTTGCTGTTTACTAAATTAATTCAAACATTACCATCTTGTTTTCTTGCTTTATACACAAAATATTTATGTATTCTATAAGTACATGGCTTCTATTTTTGTTCTTTTTATATGGTTTAGAGTCCCTTTTGAAAAATGCTTAAGTCATAAATTGTGGACAGTGAACAGTTCTTTAATCTAATCATTTTTCTTGGAATTAATTATCATCTAGTTCTTATTTGTTTTTTGGTTAGCAACTGATAGCTTGTCCACATGTGGACGAATGTTTTCCACATGTGAAAGACATGCACAGACATTGTGGCTGCCCATCCAAGGAATAGAACCTGGAATCTCTCCGGTGAAACACTCCTCCTCAGTGTTCTATCGTCTGACTTTCCTGGTGCCGTCATCATTAGAGAAATACCAGTATATAAGGCCTAAATGTTAATAAAGGAGCGAGGTCTCATCATACAATTAGAGGATATTTGTTGATTTTGGTGTAAGATCAAATTTTATTGCACTGAGTGATCACAGATAATCATTATTTTCACGAGTGGCATACGTCACAAGGGATAATTTATTTTCTGTGATCAAAAGTAAAATGAAATTTGGTCTTTCACCGAAAATCAACAAATTTTCCTTTATATATGCCTCAATTTGTCGTATAATGGGGCAGTAATTGGCTAAATTGTAAAAATGACAGTGACAATTATGGCGCATTATTTGAAGCCTGGCGCAGGTGACGTTATGTTTCTTTTTCTGTATGGTAATGGAACCAGTTTCTTAATGAAAATAACAAAATGATAATTTCACTGTTATTTTCACGGATAAATCTCCATAATCCATTGATAGCAACTAATACACCATCATACTGTTATGTTATATTACAGCAATCTAAAGAAGAATATCGAGGTTTACCACAAGCAGATTTTTTTGCTGCTCCAAGAGGTTAGTAACAAAGTCAATCTGACATCAATGTTACTATAAATGGTCTTTTAAAACAGTTATAATCTGTTTAAATTTGTGAATGCTCTATTTGTTGAATAGGCATTTTTAAAATTCTTCAAAGGTGCAAGATGTATAATACTTGGACCCGAACCATTAGTTCTTGTATGTTATAGTAATGAGAATTTGACATGATTCTTGACCTCCTATTAGCATAATTTAACAGCTGATATATATTGTCTATATTTATAGTCCCGTTTGTATGTTTTCATAAGCAGTAAGTATCACGAAGACACTCGAGGTTTAATACACACACAAATCTGAAAGACTGATATTGCATGATTTGCTCGCAGAAATTTATATATTCAACGCAAGAACCTTGTCATATATTTGAGCATTAAGGTTAGGATCAGGTTAAATTCTCCGTGCTATACAAACAGAATGATTTACTGATAGTTTACCTAAACAAATATTTGACATAAATGTTTGGTGGCCTTATAACCTGTGTTTGTATAGATGAAGAAGGGATAAATTGGGCCTTTTGCAAAGAACCTTCGACTTAATGAATGGAAAATCATATTACAAGAGGTATCTGTAATTTAGAAAACACGTAGTTGTGGGTCTTGTTGTTTGGCTACATGTGTATTTGGTGTACGGCCAAAATCTTCGGACAGATCCTCTTCATGCTTTTTCAAGACGGAAAAAATCCCTTTCATGCTTTTTCCATGACAGATAACTTTCCCTTCAGATAAAATTCCCTCTTAATAATATTGTTCTTTAAAACTGGCACAGAAACTATAAATATTACAGAGGTTTCTTTTGACTCAGGAATAGGGGTTTGACCCTTGAAAATTCCAAAAAGCCTTGTTTTGACCCTTAAGATTTTGATTTGAAGAGACAATTTCCTTTAATATCATGGGTATTTTGCCTATAAAATGGTAAAATTTAGTCAAAAGTATGAAAATGACCGTTCAGATTCAGGAAGCTAGTGGAACCCCTGATGATACATAATCTTGTATTTTTATCTTACTTTTTTCAGATCATATTGAAGATGATAAGGGTGGTTTTACTTCCGGCGGAACCTGGTCAGGATGGAAAATCTTCTTTGTTATAATTCTTGTAATTGTTGGTATTATTGTATGCGGTGCTGTGGCTTACGTAATTTTTGGCAAAGAAGACCCCACAAAACGTAAAAGATTTTACTAAATATATTATTTATGTCTTGTGTATTTAAAGTCTTTATATTTCTACTTAAGTATGGTTGAAGATTCTGTCATTGTACATAGTGCAGTATTTTTAATGAGGAAAGCAGGTATTTTTGAATATATTGTATTCTATCGGGTATTCTAACACAGCCTGCAGTTTCACCTATATAAACATAGAGGAAACAGAGATGTCCGTGATTTGCCGATAAGCATAGCTACGGCCAAATAACTAACTAAACCAAATAAGCGTTCCGAGGATGAAAATAGTGTAGCGGTTACATGTAATTATATGTTATCAAATGCGGAATATTGGCTATGTCATTGCCTAGTGGCGACTATCAACATATTTATATTGTAATATTCATGAATACAAGTCATTTTGTCACTCTTCCATTCTCTCCTCATACCAAAAGGGCTTAGGTGTATTCCATTCTCCCCACACCACTTGGGCTGAGGTGTATTCTCCTCTTCCAAAACAAAAGGGGCTGAAGTATAATAACTCAATAGTGCTTCTGTTTTATTTTTGTAAATGCAATTGTGTTCAAATCACTCAAGTAAAACTGTTCCATGCTTTATATGTTGTGTTTATGTTCAGGTAACTTATTATTGTGGTTGGGGTTTTCAGTGGAAAAAGCTATAGTTAGATTGGCAAAATCGATTGGCTGTTTGTTCACTTCTCCAAATGTATACAAGTTTTTAATTACGATAAACAAAATTTAATGTTGTTTATGCCATTTAATGCAAACAAGGTATTGAAATGAATTGAGTGAAAGCCATTATGTTGACTGGAATGTTTATCAACATAGGATTTTGTTGAATGTGTGTTTAGTCGTACCAAATGTAAGCAGAGTTGTCTTAACACTTGTTTGAAATCCTGGTTTTTATGTTATTTCCATGTTTTCTTGTTCAAATATTGTTTTTGTGGGGAATTTCGTTTTCATTTCTGACTAGTACAGTGTATCATGTATGACTAGGGTTTTTGTGACTGTGCTAGTTGCCTAGCAACACAGGGTAAGGTTGTACATGGATACATGATTTATGATTAGTTTATGAGGACTGTACTGTTGAATGCCATGTTCTAATGGTCAACCTTGTTTCAAAGAAATTACGATTTACTATTTTGCACATGTATGTTGATTTGCCAAACCATGCTGATTGATAAATATTGTAGGGTTTTATTAACATGTCAAAAAATACATAACTACGGTAGGTGAACACTGTAGATAAGTCATCTCCAGAGAGGTCAGGATTACTAATCTATAGTGTGCAGCTACCGAGTAATTATGTTTATTTTGACTGGTATAAAAACTCTACAATAACGTTTATTTGAGTCTAAGGTCCTCAAACTTGGTTGGGAGGTGTGTCATGACCTGCAGTGACCTTGAATGTATTATATCATATTAAATGATGAACTTTTCAACATGTGCCGGTGGTGTAAATTCATTAACTTATCAAGTACAGTTTTCATACTCATATTTGTTTGCCTATAACACATTTGATTAACATTCCCTGTTAATAACTTCTATGTAACCATAGAAACCAGATTATCAGATTGTTATATAAAGACTTAATCTCCATTTATATGATGTAATAGTTTGCTCAATATTTTTAGAAACTAGGATTATCCCTATATTATTCATACAACAATATGCACCTGTATGTAATTATTTACCAGTATTCGGTATCAAATACCCTCCCATGTACACTACGTAAAATAAGAACTGTTCTGGGATGAGTCAACTCCCACAGTGGAATAAGTTTATAGATGCTATTACTTTATTTTTCCAAGAAATTATTGAGAACTAGTCTTAAATAAAGCGGCGATGTAGTGGGTTGGGTTATATTGTCTGTCACCTCTTTAATATAAAATTTAAAGATATTAAGTCTATGGTTCTATTTTATTGATCTTTAAACTTGGAAATATGATACACCCTCCTGGATATTACTGTGGATAGAACTAGGTCACCAGAGCTATCGGAGTTTAATACAGGGTCAAGCATTAATTTCATAAATATGATCAGTAGACAAACCGTATATAAACATATCTGTTTCTGTTACTTTGTGTTTTAAGCTGGTGTATCTATTTCCTTGCAAATTTTCAAATAACTTGTATGGATTTGATGGGCTCAATATTAGTACCGGTATATTGAATAGATAAGGGTATTGTTGTTTTATATAAACCGCAGTCAGCGCACATTGACTTCATAAGTTTTGATTAAAAATTGTGATGGAAGCACGTACAGTCGAGGTTTTTCTTCCATGTGTATATTTGTTATATATAATTCTACCATGTACTAAAACATTGTTCCATCGTTTGCCATTTAGAACCAGCATTTAATCATTGTTGTTTGTACCTCATTTATCAGAATGTATGCGCTCTAATTTATGTAGAGCTGTCATTGATAGAAGCCATATTGATGTATCAAAGATATTTTTTATCCGATCGTTTATCAATTCAGTTTGAAATATCGATACATGGGTAAATGAATGGAACCACCAAAGGTGCTATTTTCAAAAGCAGAATCTATACCAACCACGTACGGTGTAGAATGGCTAAAGAAGGGAATCATAATTGAAGGGCCTGTTTGTTTGTCTATATAATTTATGTGTAAATCGAAATATTAATGTATCGCCGATGCTCGTCTTCCGATATATCGGAATCGTCAATATGCCTCGGGTGGTATCAATGACAGCTCTATTTCATGTTGTATTCATCCAAGAATGTGTCTGTCTGACAGGCATGCATGATATAACCTGACATAGACTGACTAATATTCAACAAAACTTTGGGAAGTCTTGATTTTCATTGAAATCCTAGCATGTAATAGGCTGCCCTAACTTTAAAGGCAGTCCTACCATGTAATATGTAGTTAGTGATATTATAAATGAACTCAAAACATATTGTGAGATTAGTAAATACACAAAAATATAGTATGCAGGGGTTCTACTGAGGCATAATGCCCAATCCAGAAAATTTGATAAGTCTGTTTCGGGTACCAATAGCACACACCCCTACATCAAAACTCTGTTTCAAACATTGTTCTATTGTCAAAATTCAGCATATGAAATTTAAAATACCATAATTCAGTCAATACTTGGTATTTTTTCTTCAAATAACTTCTATTTTCTGCAGAACTTCATTTTTTCTGGTGCAGCACATCCTGATTTCCGGATTATTCCAGAATAGTAGGACCCCTGAGTATGTAGATATTAACTTGACATTGATCATTATATATGAAAAAGGAGTTTCTCTGACATTGCTAATGAAAGATCTTACATGAGCATACACTCCACAGACCTGACTATTTTAGTTTCGGGATTTACGTGTAACTGACGATATTAAGCTTACAAAACGAACATCGATCTTATCTAATTGGAGAATAAAGAAATCCAATCATATCGCCTGTTACTGACCAAGAGTTTGACAATAACATGGTGTGATCTGATTGGTTGTCTTTATCCTTAAGTCAAGTAAGATCAATATTGTATACCACCCCAGACTAAATGGAGGACCGCTCTTGTTCTTGATTATAGACTTTTGTTCTCCATGGTTGCTGTTCTATCTGCAGAATTTCAAACTAATTGAATTACTGTAAAATCATTTTTTTCGGGGAGTTGAATTTTCTCCGATTTCATTGTTGCACTTGACCTCAAAATCTAATCCCTCGTTTAATTGACCTTTCAAATATTGAATTTCATGTTTTAATTAGTAATCCACATATTTACAATGTACAACACCACGAAAATATATTTTTATCAAAATCCACAAAATTTAATACCCACGAAAATATGTCATTTTACAGTAGTTTAGTTTGAAGAACTTTATTGTATGTTCAAACCTAGAGACATACATTGCCAGTTTGTGCCAGAACAATGCAAATTTATACGATATTCATCTTTTTGTACAGCAAAATGTATTTTTAACTTGCCATGTATTGTACTATATAATAATTTATATTATGACCATATCATGTAACATCCTTTTACATGACTGTAATGTCTTCTTTGATTTGTTTTATAACACTAGTAACGAATAATGCAACGCTTCTATCCATTTTTCTCTTGGCGTGTAGGACCAATTGCTTTGCCAATTCTGCATGTGTTTATATATTCCAAGTTATAGTTAGAACGTATTAAGTAAATTTTAATGATTAAAAAGGGTGGAGCGAGCGAAGCGAGTCCTTTTTAGTTATTAAAATTTACTTAATATGTTCTAACTGGCTTAGAATATAACATTCTACATTCTGATTGGCTGATAGAAATTAGCGTCAACGCATGACGTCAAGTCTGTGAAGTGAAAATTCTAATGATTAAATTTTCATTTAGCTGCAAAAATTCGGTGTTTTAATTGGCTCATAATGTAGGTTATATTCTAAGTTAAGTTGGAACAAAATACGCAAGTTCTTATTGGTTAAGGAGCTCCCCCGCTTAGCCCTTCTTAATGAGTTAGAATTTACTTAATTAAATTTATTGTTCTAACTATTACTTAAGTTCTCCAATAACATAATGTTTTTGCAAAAACATAACCTAAGCTCTCTTGGTGACTGTTTGTAAACCCCATTTATTTGTCACACAGTTAACTATGAACAAAGATGCACAGTTATAAATTACACTGTGTATAAACGAGTCAACCTCCGGTTATCGCAATAATGAGTACACGTTGAATTGTATAGGATTGCAATAATGAGTACAGTGATGGAAAATCACCGGATATTTCAATCACAATAATGAGTACACGTTGAATTGTATAGTATCATAATAATGAGGACAATGATTTGGTTTATACGCGGTGATTTATCTCTAGTTTACATCAGATGGCCTTCTCAATCTTCTAGGATTTTTAACTAGATTTTTCGGTTGCGCTTTTCAGTATCTCCCAAGGTATTTTAGTTCTTGTGATCTTATTTAACTTGCAACAAAAATTACTTATTTAATTACATTTAGTCGTTCTTGTACTATTTGACTTGCTTGCAATGTTTAATTGGCTTGCAATTACTAATTTGCAAGCACTTGCCATTCTGATTATGTTATTACATCATCCTATTTCATGTGTTATTCTTGGTACTGTTCAAAGGATATGTATTATAATAGCTGGATTTGTGGAATTAATCACCATTGTATTACACATACATTATTCTAGTACATGTATTAGTTATATAGCACGGAGAATTTGATACGGCTCTTGACCTTCTATTAGCATAATTTAACAGCTGATATATTGTCTATATTTAAAACCCTGATTGTATGTTTTCATTAGCGGAAATTATCACGAAGATGCTTGAGGTGTTTTACCAACTAAAATCTAGAGGACCGATATTGCACGATTTGCTCACAGAAATTCATATATTCAACTCAAGAACCTTGGACTATATTTATGTAAGATCAGGACCAGGTCAAATTCTCCAAACTATAACACATTGCCAGATATGTTAACTTTCTTTAATCGTATTGTGTACATTTTTCATATTGAAAAAGACTTTTTGTAAACCTACCAAACTGTTGTAGTTACAGTAGAAAGCTTGTGCATGCAAAATCAGGACTTAATTGCCTAACTCCAGGATAGGTATTTATAAAGCATCTTGGTGGAAAACTATTTTAACTTAGTTAAAAATTTGATGTGCATATTTCCTGAAAATGTGATAATAATCTGTATTTTCTCAGAGATTATTGTAGCTCTCTATATATTAAAGGCATTTACATATGTATAAAAAACTAAATAATTGTCTTGCTTAGCTGCTCTGCATTCAACGAATATTTACATGACACACAATTCATACCCATTACTAAACAGGTATGAAATGTGCGTCACATAAGTATTTGATGAACGCAGGGCTGGTGTCATTTCAGGCAAATTTAAGATAATTCCAAGTTGTCCACCAAGACGCTTTATATATACCAGCCCAGGTTTACATTCAAACATGCGAGTGACCCACAGCATAAAACAGCTACCGGTCTTGAGCAGCCAGAGATTCATCCTTGTGATCATATATTTATATTAAACAAGCACCTGTCCTGTATTATACAGTTACACCCATGTGCTTTAAGCAACCTTTAATACTTGATGTATCATTTCACTCGCTGTTTAAGACAGGTAGTCATTCTGTATATTTGTGATTATGGCTATGTGTCACAGAGTATGAAAACGATGCGTCTTCCTGTTTACATGGTAATGGTGTTTCTGGCCCCGATCTCCCTAAGCATCTCAAGTAGAAGTCTCAACTCAAATTAAGACTTCGCACAAATCAAGTCTGAATTTCAGATAAATAAAAAGACTAAGCTCTTGCCATTTTACTGTAATAAACTCAGAATAATGTGTCTGGTTTTGTTGTACTGATTTAGAGATTATTTTGCATGGAAACTATCTCAAACGATAGGTGACAAAATTCGAGTTGAGATTGAGATGTTTCGGGAGATCAGGGCCTGGTATATGCAATAATCACCTTGATGATTATTGTTAGGTACATTGTAATAGTTCCATATTATGGTAATTCTATCAATATGTTTGTGCCTTGGGCTTCAATATGTACTGATAATATACATATATATCATACATGAACCTGTGTGAAATGCTATCATGTACATTTTTCATATTGAAAAAAATAGTATTCCTAAACCTACTAAACTTGTGTAGTTACAGTAAAAAGCTTGTACATGCAAGGTTTCACAAGAATTTGTTTGTATGAATGTGAACACATTATATATTGTATATCCAGGACATGATTGTTGTCATGCTGACATAACTCATACCGGTATGCATGTACATTGGTTATTTTTGCTATTTAATAAAACAAAAAAAACATGATTTTGATTTTCTTATTGTTCCTCCAAAACGTCTTATATTGTTGTAACTGCAATAGGCACAACGTTTTTATTTTGGGATGTGAAAATGGAACTTTATATACAGTTGCGGCTGGCCATTGTTTGAGTCATTGTCTTTGAGACTCTACCGGTACTAAGTTTCACACCTAAGTTTCAGTGTGACGTATTATGATGTCCTCTCGCTAACCGCAAAAGATTATCGGGGTTCCCACAAACATTTTAAGACAAATTCCCTGACTCCATTGTATCAAGTCAATACCTCTGTTTTCGAGTTAATGCTCCGGACTAATTTTTTAAAACTAGACCATTTTGAGTTATGGTTTTTGGTCACTGCGCTTCTAGTTGCCATCTATTCCTTACAAAGTTTCAAATTAATACCTCAGTTTTAAATGTTTAGGAGTTATGCCTGGACAAAAATATGGGCCGTGACGCAGACTATTACTACATCCCTTCGCCTTTTGGCGGGGGATAATAACCAGGTTTTTTTTTCGTTAAAAAGGAGACAATTATTGCTTTACTTTGATCCACAAAGTGTTTCTTCATACTAGGAAATGACACATATCGACAGCTATGATGAAGAATTTCATCCTCACTCACCTTGGCAACCCTGGTTATTAAGATGACAAGAGCTGCGATGCTTGGATAGTATAATCAAACGTGAAGGTAATCATTATTTAAGGCAAAATGCTGTGCACAGCATTACCATCTTCTGCGTACAGGTTGTGGTTTCTAAGCGCAGATAATTTTGACAAACTGCTTGATAGTTACCTACTCCCGTGTCTACTAGTGTGGGCAAATGATGTGCTACAGTAAGTATCAAAGCAATATTTAAATTGACTTTGAATATATTCAAGGTTGTAACTAAACTTGAATGTTAGGCCAATGCTCGGGTGACTGCAATAGGTCCCCTATTTCTTCAAATAGTGAAGCTAAAATGATGTAATCCAGACAATAACATCCTGACTAGACTCATCTAGTTTATATCATCGTATTTTGTCAGCCACTGTAAATCATCAACAGCAATTTAATATATATACCAGAGATACAACTACAACAGTAATATTGTGTACTCACAGATTTATCATTTATAAGACAAAAATAAAACATGACAATAAAACATGATTATAAAAAGATGACAATGATCAATGGTAACTTGTACTGTTGTAACATGATTCATGTACAATGGAATATTTACACAGTAACTTCAGGACATTAACAAACCTATACGAGAAATCGTGCAGGGGTTTTTATTCAAAAGGAGAGTAAGGGACCTTTTCTTTGAATTTGGTGAAAAATAACTCTTTTGCAAAGAGGAAGAAAAAACTTGATGTAAATTGGATTTTAGGCGAAATCTGCATGATTTCCTGACGGGAGTAAACGACATATGCTATAGAAGGAAAAAAGCCCTGTTATGTTAACATATTATGAAGACCGAACAAGACCGCGAAGACGTAACATTTTACACTGATATTAACAAATTGAGATTAGTTATATACATCCATTTGACTGGAAATTTCTACAATGATGAATGATTATTCAATAATGCACAAACTAATTAGACAAATCTCTACAATGGACAATCTACAAATTTAATGGAGTTTCACAATTACAAGTGTCAGGTTTTTGAAATATTCTCGCAACTCATGAAAATTTAACAACATTTATAATTATAAAGCTTGCTTAGATGTTCAGGTATTCTTGGAATTACAAAATGAAGACAACATAATTTGTTGTATGTATTACATATTACCACACATCGGTACAACAAAATGAATTTGTGACAGTATTCAAGCTTCAAGCGAGATGCCACAGAATTGTTTAAAACACCTAGAGATGGTGTCAACTGTATGCAAACATGAGTCATAGACTCCTACTATACAGTTAGGTGTACAATAGAAACCTTGTTAGCAAAACAATGTCAATCATCCTTGTTCACATTTTCACCATTTATCATACACGATCCAATGCTTCTAATATAATGATGCTGTTTCCTCGTACCACCTAAAACAACAAATACAATCATATTATAGTATGCCCATAATCATACTATAGTCACCAAGTTTGAAGATACTCGGATGTAAACTCTTTTGCACTAGAGAACCGACAAGGTCAATTTCACATTTATTTTGGTAATTAAAGGACCTTAACCCAATGAGGCCTAGGCCAATTTGGCCTATAAGCGAACTTGGCCTAGATATCATGCCTATAAGCATAGCCAGTAAGTTTGAAGACGATCGGATGAAAACTGTTTGTGTTAGAGTACAAACAAACTGCTGGACGCTGCCGCCCGCCAAGGGTGTTCACATAATATGTCCCGTTTTTCAAACTAGAAGGGCCATAATGTGACTTAAAATTCCTCACATTAAGAATAGTTGTTGTGCAACTTGAACTAGACTTGGTACATGTGAAGTTTTATTGAAATCCGACCTGTGGCTAAAAAGAACAAGTGCTGACTTTGTGACATCCATTCATCCATAAGTCTGCCCAAAGATATATGAGAGAGACATAATGAATTTCCAAGATAATTGATGTCCAAAGTACCAGGGCTGATATTCACAAAGCATCATAAGGGAAAACTTAAGAATTTTCTTAAAATTACCTTAAGTATATCAGCTAAACGAGAAAATCAATCAAGATTATCAATTTGTTTACATACTTTAGAAGCATTATATAAAGAGCTACAATAATCACAAAGAAAATTTGGGTTATTCTTCGTTTCTTGGGAAATAGGTGCAGCTCAATTGGTTTAACTTAAGTAAAAATATTTAAGTTTTCTCATTTATAAGATGCTTTGTGAATACTAGCCCAGGTAACAAGGACTATGCTTTCTCACACGCTCAGCTTTTATATATATCTTCTACTTACCACCATTCCAATGGCATGTTTCTCTCCTGATTTCGTTTCTTCTATAGTTTCATCAATAACCAAGTTCATAAATGGATCAAACCCTCTCAGAATGCCGTTGATTCTTCTTCCACCATTAAGTTTCACTACAACAAACAGTACATATTATAATTTATATACATTTATATTATTGAATAACAGACAACTAAACAAAAATCTTAATTGCTTACTTATATTATGTATGTAAACATGCATGCAGCCTAGAGAATCTTGGCAAAAACTTACTCAACCCTGAGTTAAGTAACACCTAAGTAAAATCTGATTTCAATTTGGACTAACAACTTTTCAACCAAATGTCTGGCCATTTTTAACGACTTCTGTGATGACTATACATCAGACAATGAATTCAACTTTAACTGTTAAGCTGACAAATTGACAATTGTTGAAAAACTGCATCAGCAACTCTTGAATATCTGTCTTAAATTAACTTGCAGACTGAAATTTATAACTTTTATAATTTTACTTACATGCAAGTCTTTTTTCCATGTACCTGAAAAACAAAGATGCAAATAATTATTAATTTAATAAATGGGAAATTTTTATCTAATTGAAAAGGAGAAAACTAAAGTAGACATTATTAGCCAATAATGGTCCATAGTGAGATACATTTGTTTGAATTTTCAGAATATTTCCAACTGATATGAATAAGATGCAAATGTTTGCATCAACGATCATGTAGATCTTATCTATATCGCAACCATCAAAATCCTAAATTCTTGATGTACATACAAATGCCAAATGTACCATTTAAAACAGCCTTTATATGTTGAAAACTTGAACAGTATGAATGTATGATCACTATTTTTATTATTTATATATATAATTTCCAACAAAGGCCATCAAACACCGCAAAATTACCCCTACCAAGGGTCAAGGTCCCAGTCTGCCAAAATAGTGCCAGGGCACTGAAAGGGAAAACAACCAGAGACAAACCAAGACGCATTCCTGTACAGTGTCAAAGACTTCGAGGAATATGATTTGACGATGTACTAACTTGCAATGGAATTTGATTCATCACTTTTAAAAGCAATAACTGTAAGCATGACGTCAAAAGGAATGCACAAAGTTATAGGATACCAGGAATGAAGCCAGTGGGCACGACGGTCAGCAAGTTACCTCAGTCAGTAATAGTTTAGTAGTTGAACTTGAGGTGTTGTCATTTTGAGCCCCACATCAGGGCTGGTATTTAATATTGATCTTACTTGACTTAAGGATAAGGACAACCAATCATATCACACCATATCAAACTCTTGGTCAGTAACAGGCGATATGATTGGCTGTCCTTATTATGAAATTAGATAAGATCAATATTGAATACCACCCAGGAGCCTGCTCCCTAACCAAAATCATCGAAAATGGTACCAAATAGCGCTATCAAACATTTTACAACATGTTGTCCATATAATACAAAGAGGCACTACTAGCGAGTAGTGCTTGCCAATAGCAGGCCCCGATCTCCCGAAACATCTCATTTTGAGTCCAATCTAAACTCAAAGTTTGCCACCAATCGTTTGAGATAGTTTCATGCAAAATTGTTATCTAAATTGGTATAACAAAATAGAAACATTATTCTAAGTGTATTACAGTACAATTTCGAGACCTTGAGCTTCATAATTATCTCTAATTCAGACTCTCAATTTGAGTTGAGATTTCTCCTTGAGATGCTTCGGGAGATCGGGGCCAGATCTATCGTTTCTCAGCACTTTAGTTTATACTAATTTATTTATGTTGATAGTGAAACAAGTTTTTCAAACTTATATTATTATTAATCACTCTCGACACCTCATTCCTGATGTTATCCATCGCCACAAGGGTATGAGAGAAGAGGAGCCAGTTTCCCTTTTATGCTGAGCGTCTAGCAAGGGAATTTCTGGTACCATTTTTATTTCGTCTTTGGTATGACGCAGCCAGGGATCGAACCTGAGACCTCTCGCACTCGCTCAATCACTAGGCTATCTCAGTACTTTGCTAGGTGAGTGCAACTGAGCTTCTTCTAGTGCAAGGGATCGCTTTAGCTGCTTTTGAGCAGTATTTTGGGCAAGTAAATAGCCAATAGCATCATCACCTACGTTACTTCTATCTACCTTCCTGATAGCTAAACCCCTGCTGGGGACTTAGGCTTCGTAAGAATGGAAGCAGCGTCCTAAATCCTAGCAAAGCATTTAAGTTTTTAAATTTAATGCTGCTTTACACAAACTGAATTTACTGAATCTCAAAAGCCGCCAGTTTTTAGGCTTTACCATCATCGAGTAAATCATGCCATCATTCGCTGGTAAATCCTATTTGCACCTTATTACTGTGAAATATAATGTTAAAATAAAAGATTACTTCTTCAACTCTGGTGGATGTGCCTTACTCATCTTGGATATCTGCGGATTCTGATTCCAAAAATGTAAACAATGACCGGCGTCTTGTTTTCGTTTTTTGAGATATTCGGAATGCTTCGGTTACTTGGCGTAGGAAAAACCAAACATTTCCGTACCTCAATATATTTTACACAGTTATTTCCCTTTGACTATTTATTATAAATTGTAATGCACTAGTCAATATTTCCCACCGGGGGGAGGGCCCACCGGGGGGGGGGGGGGGGGGGGTCGACCCAGGGGTAAGTAGACATTTCGATTTTTTTATGTCTAATGTTGTTGTTGTTGTAATTCTATTACGCTTTTATCTATCTATCTTTCTGTACTGCCTAACACCTCTTTCGAGTATTATTGGCAGGGTGCACGTCGGATAGACATGGTTAAAATGTTAAAAATAGTAAAAGGTAAAATATAAGATAAAAACAGGACCTGTTCTATATGGATACGTATCTAAACTCCCTGATAAAAACAACTGCCGGGAATCACTGATAATCCTGGCCACTGACTGCTTAAATAATTCAAGATCAGTCAGGGTCGCGATGTGGGAAGGTAACCTATTCCACAGGATTGTGGTATGGGGGAAGAAGGAAAACTTGAAGAAGTCCGAGTTGGCATGAATGGGGCGGAGACTATTGGGTGCATGTACCTTGTTGACCTGGTGGGGACTTCTAAATAGGCCGGGAGAGATGTGCATACATACAAGATTATTATAAATCTTGTAGAATGAGACTAACTGTTCTCAAGGGACCTCCATCCTAGTGTATTCTGTAAGTCCGATACGCTGGTATATCGGGAGTAGTCATTTTTACCCATCTAATAGCACGTCTTTGTATCATTTCCAGCTTGTTATTGTTGACCTGTGTATGCGGTGACCAAACGGGTGATGCATATTCTAGTTGTGGTCTAACTAGTGTTTTGTATGCTAGATATTTTATGTTATCATGTTTTGTTTTGATGTTACGTTTGAGGAAGCCAAGTGTTTTGTTTGCTTGTGTTGTTATTCTGTTTATGTGGGTGTTCCATCTGAGGTCATCACTGATGTCGACGCCAAGGTATTTTGCATCTGTGACTGAGGAAAGAGTTTGACCATGGAGCATGTACGGAAATTTTATTGGGTTTCTGCTCCTTGAGATATGAAGAACCTGAGACTTACTGGGGTTACATTCCATAACCCATTGACTTTCCCAGTTTTCAAGTTTTAGCAAGTCATTTTGTAACGCATGGCCATCTGAGAGGGAGGTGACTACAAGGTAAGCAGCCGTGTCATCAGCAAACAGCCATACCTGGGAAGTGAGTTTGTCAGGAAGGTCATTTATATAAAACAGGAAGAGCAATGGTCCCAGTACGGACCCCTGTGGGACACCTGAAGTTACAGGAACCTGATCAGAAGTGTGACCATTTACCACTACTGATTGTGATCGGCCTACTAAAAACTCGACTCGATCCAGGATATAATTTGAATGGGGACACCGTGTTCTCGGAGTTTGTATAGTAGTTTCTGGTGGTTGACCTTATCAAATGCTTTGCTAAAGTCTAATAAGATAAGGTCAGATTGTTTACCTGAGGAGAGCTCTTTAGCTAGATCATCAACTAACTCTATGAGCTGGGTCTCACAGGACCGTTTTTCACGGAACCCGTGTTGAAGCTCATAGAGAATGTTGTGTTTGGTGAAGTGAGTGGAAAGGCTGGATGCAATTATGTGTTCAAGGAGTTTACACAGAATGCAAGTGAGTGATATAGGTCGATAATTAGCAGGGTCACTATTATCACCTTTCTTGAATAGAGGGGCTACGTTTGCTTTCTTGACCAGTATTCAGGGATCTTTGGAAGTTAAGCGATATGATATCAAGGATCTCATGGCGGAGTTCCTTCAGTATTATAGGCTTGATCAAGTCTGGGCAAGCAGCCTTATCCACTTTTAGGTTTTGGAGTAACTTAAAGGTGCTGCCTCACAGATTTTGCTAAAAATTTTGTATATCGTGATTTTCCTACCTAACAAAGTATTGATGTAATAGAAAGTCACTGACGGTTGCTTTATAAAATATTTGGTGCAAATAAGCAATTTTAACCACTCTCGATATCGCCCTCTAAGTATATTTTTCTTGAAAAAAAGCGCTAAGTTTCCTTCCAACATTCTTTGTGAATTATGTAATTCACACGTGATCGAACTGTAACATCAACAAACTACAGCGTAAAACATCAATGAGTTATTTGGTTCGTTTTTCCATTCGTTTTCATCAAATACGAACACATTTCAGGCAATTTAAGTAATGGTAGTGTTAATTCTATAGGGTATTAATACCCTATAGAATTTTTGATGTAAAAAAACTGGATAACTACAAAATGGTGATGTTTTGCAAGTTATTTTAGATGTCAGTGAGGTTGTTTAGGGCATATACAGGCAACTATACCAAAATAACGCAAATATTTGACAATTTTATTTTATTTTTACAATACACATAAACGTGAGGCAGTCCCTTTAAGGACACCATCTGGGTCTATTTCTATCTCGGGCATGGTCGGGTAACCGTATTTGGAGTTCATTTGGACATTCCTACAAAGCTGGGGCAGAGATAGAGGTGAGACACCTGAAAAGACTGATTGGAATTGCTTGTTCAGGATGTTGGCCTTGGCGGTGTTATCAGACTCTATTTTACCACTGGTCTGATCTCTTAAGGGAGCAATACCTTGGCTGTCTTGTTTGGCATTGTTTATGAGTGAATATAAACGTTTAGTGTTGAATTTGGTGTTGCTTTCGTTTTCTGTGTGTTGGATGTCAAGTATGTTTTCAATGTATGCTTCATAGGACTTTTTGATTTTTTTCCGGATGAGGTGTTTGATGGTCTTGAATTTTTCTAACATATCTGTGTGTTTAGTTTGACCTTTCTGGTGCTTCATTTTCTGATAGAGTTTGTCCCTTTTTCTAATTAACCTTTTTATGTCTTGTGTGACCCATGGCAAGAGTTTTTTGCTTCCGAGTTTTTTGGTTGGGACAAACTTTGTGATGCCTTCGTTTGTTCTCTCTAATAGTCTAAATTCCCACCTGGAGACAATGCTTAAGATAAGATAAGGTTATCAAATTCCCATATGTTGGGAAGATTCGCCTGTCTAATTCCCCCTGTATCCCCGCCGCATAATATTGACTGGTGCATAAGACTTGCACTTTCGACAGCTTAAACTTGACTTTCGGTTTAGTTAATTTTCTTATGTGTTGGACATTGTGCTGTGTAATTGTGATCTGTTTTGTTTAAACTTGGAACTATATCTCACATTTGATTCCGTGGTTTAAATTAAGTTTTCTGTGCTCGGCTGTTCACTTGAGTGCTGCCTTTCCTGTCGGGAGTTTTTACCATATTTTGCATCCAAATTCAAATAAGACCTTATCATACTTGAAAACATCCTTGTGAGTGTTCAAAATTACGTCTTCATTGATGAGTGGGAAGTAGTAAAGATGATTTGAACTAAATTGATTGAAATGTAATACTTTTTAACATAAGTGTATACCATCGGGTTTTCAATTATTTGTGTTCTCCTACAAACACCTCTCCTAAAAATATAATTGAAAAAACCGGTGACCAATAGGAAATTCGTTGGAGAGTTGGTATGTACGTAGGTATACAGACTGCCCTGCGTTCAGGGAACAATAACGTGACGCACGTATCAGGTACGTTTCGTACCGTTTGCGTTTCGTACCTGGTACGAAACGTGCGTCACGTGATTTTTCCTTGAACGCAGGGCTGACGGCTTTTGCGCCTTCCGTTATAGACAGTCTGTCGGAGTTGGTTGTCATGTTCTTGTAGCTGTTCTGTCCCGATTGTTTAGTTCCTTTTTGTAGTTGTACTTGTGACTTGTACTGCACTGAAAAATCGTGCAATAACAGTCACTGTAAAACTACTAGGCGACATTGCTAGGCGACGGCGCCTTACTGTATTAACTCGAATCAAAAAGGCATGTCTACCAAAAACTAATCTTTAAAAATTAAGCTGATTTCTAGTTTTCACCACCCAACAACTTTGACAAGAAATGATCATCAGACCTAATTAAAATTTAATTAATTACACTACATACATGTATGTAGGCTAGCTGTACACTATAGAAGGTTTAATCCTCACCTTTCTGGTGATGACATTTTTACAACTGAAACTAGGTCATTCAGCGGTTTTAATCCTGAAATGGAAGCATTCTGCTTTTTATAGCTGAAACTAGGCAATTCAGCATTTTTATAACTGAAACTAGGACATTCAGCATTTTTATAGCTGAAACTAGGACATTCAGCATTTTTATAGCTGAAACTAGGACATTCAGCTTTTTATAGCTGAAACTAGGACATTCAGCATTTTTATAGCTGAAACTAGGCAATTCAGCATTTTTATAACTGAAACTAGGACATTCAGCATTTTTATAACTCAAACTATGACATTCAGCATTTTTATAACTGAAACTAGGACATTCAGCATTTTTATAGCTGAAACTAGGACATTCAGCTTTTTATAACTGAAACTAGGACATTCAGCATTTTTAAAGCTGAAACTAGGACATTCAGCATTTTTATAACTGAAACTAGGACATTCAGCATTTTTAGAGCTGAAACTAGGCAAGTCAGCATTTTTATAACTGAAACTAGGACATTCAGCATTTTTATAGCTGAAACTATGTCATTCAGCATTTTTATAGCTGAAACTAGGACATTCAGCATTTTTATAGCTGAAACTATGTCATTCAGCATTTTTATAACTGAAACTAGGACATTCAGCATTTTTATAGCTGAAAGTATGTCATTCAGCATTTTTATAGCTGAAACAAGGACATTCAGCATTTTTATAGCTGAAACTATGTCATTCAGCATTTTTATAACTGAAACTAGGACATTCAGCATTTTTATAGCTGAAACTATGTCATTCAGGTTTTTGACAGTTGGGACTTGGACTTTCGATATTTTGACAGCTGAAACTTTTCAGCGGTTAACGGTTTACTTTCGTTTAGTAATGTTTTGGACATTGTGCCGTGTTAATGTGATGATTTTATGTTTTCTGTGCTCGGCTTTTTAGGTTGTGTGATGCCTTTCCTGTCCGATTTTCTATTATACAATTCTAAATATAATAAAATCAAACCATCCATTAAAGCCTCCCATTCAGTATTTTTTTAATTATAAAAATAGCATATAAATAAAGTTACCTCTTCCGTAGATTGAAATCCATCCATTTCATCTGTTTGAAGAAAAGCAACGAGATAATCTATGGCAATATATGCCAATATTGATGTTGACAACAGTCACAACACACTCTGGTCGCGCGTTGACTCTTCCACTTGCTAAAACATAGGTCCCACTGAGGAATTCGTCATAGGTGATGTTCTCCCGATATCTTCAGTGACCATCCAATTCATCACGATTCCTTCCTATATCACAAATTGTCTCATGACTTCCCCAAAGCTTCCCCTAGACCACGACGCACCTGATAACTCATTAATTTCCACCGGGAATACATCGCTGAGGCAAAAAATGCTCAGTGGTACCTATATAGGCTTAATGAAATGATCAGCCGTGCGTCCAGGGCCATATCCGAAATGTTTTTAAACTACATGCATGTTTCTGTCTGGCTCATTCAACGCACCAAAGCAATACATATATTCATGCTCAAAATAAATCCCTTGTTTTAGAGACACTTTCAAACTGCTACGGAGGTAAATAACTTGAACCTGTTATATAGTGAAGTAACCAACCGTAGCGTATATACATATATATGGACGTCGACAACATTTTGGTTACTGAGATAAGAATACAAATGCACCTTATTTCCAAATTTATGAATGACCTTTAATAAGCGAGAAAGTACATAGTGGTACCACAGGTAACTATATCATTGATTAAGAGTAAAAAAAAATGTTTTAAAAATATATTAACCTTGGTTATGAAAACATGTATATGAATTTGACAAAAAAAATTTTTTTAATTTGTTTTTAATCTTAATTAATGATACAGTTACCTGTGAGTGGTACTAAGCGTGTTCACAAGTAATCAGCTTTCTGGCTCAATTCTGTTTCTGCTATTTCTTTCAGTAAAGACTAAATGTACAGCTATGAAATTCAATATTCCTCATCAGTTACAGAATACAGAAACATCATCTAGATAACACGTTACAAACCTTCAAAATATATATTTTCTTATAGAAAGTGATTTATTGTACTTGAAACTGAAACTGATCTTAAAGATTCATGATCAAACTCTAAAACATAAATTCAATTTATTTGTCTTATTTAAGGAGATACCAATATTGTTTCCTCTGCCTAAAAACTAATCTTTCTGTCAACATATTTTCTGTATTTGAAATAAATGACATTGAGTTTAATCCTGATCCTGAACCTGAACACTAAGTCTTTGTGATCATGGCGCATTTGACTGCTAAATAATAGAAAATATCGCGAGCAGTTATCCGACACCTAGTGAAAAAACGCCTTGTACAATTCGCTGGCTTAGAATTAGAAGTAGGTCGTAAGTGCTACTTATGACCTCATAAGACTCATGCAATCGGAAGTGGTCATGTTGACTAAACTGAAGTTGAAAAAGCTTGTTTTTCTTGTTTTTATTTTGTACTTATACGACCTTCTCGTTCTAAGCCTGCGATTTGTATATAATAAATAGGTACGCAAGTGATAACATTAAGTTTTTTTGCTGGGAGGAGTGTACGTTTTACGTCCAAGAAGGGTACACATATTATAATACTCACTGTCTATGAATCACAGTGTAAAAACGAGTCAACTTCCGGTTATCGCAATAAACCATACAAGTTAAAATGTTAAAGGGTGCCTGAACGGCTGAACTGCTGAAAGCAGCCCTCGAAATTTGGTAACTTAACCTTTTTTTAACGTTGAATTGTATATACAATACTATAGTATCCCAATAAGTCACACAGTGACGGGCTCGCAATAAGTCATACAAGTTGAACTATATAGTCTCCCAATCAGTCATACAGTGATTAGGTTTATATGCCGCGTGGGTTGTACTGTATGACAGATAAAGTCGCGAGTTGCCCCCCCCCCCCCCCCTTTAAGTACTATAAACTCTCTCACGAATGCATTGCTTTTGTATAAACTACATGTATTCGTATCGTTTAGTTTAATATTTATGTCACATCTGTAAATTTGTAAAGTGTCACAAGGGAGTTAGCCTTTACGAAGTTACTGAGGTATTTATATATTCTTCGTATATTTTAATATTTCAGGAGATAATCTGTATATACAATTTGTCATGGTCAAAATTTAATTTTAACCTTTTGCTGTTACATAAACTTGTATATTTATAAACACGTGTACTTAACTTCGCCTGTTTTGAAATGTAATCGTCCCGATTATAATATTATATACATGTACATGCGTTAAATAAAACTTAAATTTTAAACCTCGTGGATGGTCTAATTTCGACGATCGTAACAAGCGTTGCACGAGATACAAAGACTTACGAAAGAAAATGCAAAATGACCTATTTCTGAAAGTGTGCGGACCTTTAATTATTAAAAGAATTAAGTGTCGAAGGTCAATCAGTCTCAGGATCAATTATGCCATAACTATATAATTATAATAGGAGTGTAGACGATGCATACTATAAACACAAATAATCGTTCATGTACAATTTGCTTACATACATAGACACACCATGTGTAGGTAGCCTATTAAGCTCATGGTGTATCCATGTATAAAAGTCAGATAAGATAAATACATGTTTGAACAGTGATTATCAACTACCTCGGTCAATCTATCCTGATAACTTAACTTAATACTATGGCTTTAATTATGGAAGCCCTGGAGGGCACTTTTGACTTATGACTAATGACTTATGACTTGTGACTTGCGTAGGCCCCAGGGTGCACTTTTGACTTGTGACTTATAACTTGTGACTTGTGACTTAGGAGTTGTGACCAAACAAACTATAAATATATTTGCATGCTTTATTTTTCCCTTACGTCCAACAATAACGTGGATAAAAACGGATGATACGTGAATCGGATTTTAATATATATAGCAAGACAGGTAAGTCAGTTTTAGTTGTTTGATTAAATAACAATTGTTCACGGAATTACACTCATTCTACTACATAAGAGTTAGGTTTAAAATTCTTCTTTATCGATATGTTATTGCAATCAAAGTTAGCGTTGACGTTGCTATAATATATTTCCAACTTTAGATTATAATTGTAGCGTCACAATCGTGACGAATATTTAGGTTAAGAGGAGTGAATAGAATGACCAGTGTTATTAAAATGTTTGTTTTTGCAGGTGGAGATAAATGAAATATCTGTCGTGGAATCCTGAAAATATCTCTTGTGGAATATTGCATAAAAGGCTGTGAACAACTCTCTTACTGTCGTGGACAGAAATGCATATACTTACGATAAACCCACACAAGTTGAGCACAATAGTATTGTCTCGTTATGAACCTTCATATACTCAAATAGAAGTTATGGTTGATATAGTCGAGAGAGAAATACAAACCGATCTGGACTGACTGGCACAAAATAAGAATGTTTATGATATAGGATCTCTAAGACCCTGTACCATGATATAGTACAACACCAAAACCTTGATGATATACATGTACTCCAATTGATTTTGGGATGTTGGAAAGGCGTGTGTTTAATTCAGAAGTTCACCAATTAACAACATATTCCATGATTTAAAATATTTGTATAACTAATTATGGCATGTTGTTAGTCGGTATTGTTATGCTGAGCCACTTGAGTATAATTTCATGTGTATGTTGCTCTATTAATTTTGACATGCATGTCTAATGCTTCATTTAATCGTAAAGTAAAGCATGGTTAGTTATAACGTCTGTTTTATTTCTGCATTTCAATTAAGATTTTGATTTGTGACTTATGACTTGTGACTTGTAACTTGTGACTTGTGACTTGTAACTTGTGACTTGTAACTTGTGACTTGTAACTTGTGACTTGTAACTTGTGACTTGTGACTTGTAACTTGTGACTTGTAACTTGTGACTTGTAACTTGTGATTTGTGACTTGTAACTTGTGACTTGTAACTTGTGACTTGTGACTTGTGACTTGTAACTTGTAACTTATGACTTGTGACTTGTGACTTGTGACTTGTGACTTATGACTTGTGACTTGAGACTTGAGACTTATGATGTGTAAAATGTGACATACACACTACCTTTGATAAAATTATAGACAGCAAAATGTATCATTACAAGTGTTATTATTATAAATGTTGTAATTTAATATGAGTTTGTTATCCTTCGTTTGTTATCAGTATCCATTAAAGCCAAAATCTTGGAATGATATTTAATCATGTATTTGACAGTGTTTTTGGTCTTGCTTTATATTGTATACAAAGTTAACTGAAATGCAGTATTACGTTGTAAAAGATGAACGGTAGACAAAAACACATTTGAAAATGACAACTTTGAGTCTGTTGCATTACAACGTTTCAAAGTTTATTCAAAATAAATTCCACATAAATCAATATAAGATTGTTTAGGTCACTTGTATTTCAAAACATTACAAAATGGCGTATTATTTCTAAACATGTCTGACCGACATTACATCTATGAAATTAAACTTATGCGAATAATATAAAGCCATCTTGAAAAGCTTAGTTCGTAGGCGCCATAAATGTTAATGTATTGATATCCACAACTTGGAATTGTCCGCAAAACCTTATAGGTTCTACTTCACAATTATGGTACATACATGTAACACAATCACATTCAAAATCTATTCTAGCCGATAGTGTCACACAATTGCCAAGTTTACATTTGAGCCGGTTGCTTTGCTGGGTTTTAAGACATACAGGTAATTAGGTTTGCACCGCCACATCATTTGTCAAACCAAACGCACCGAACACACACACACACAACACGGACATTCCATTTTCTTCACCTGGAAAAATGTAGATGAACATATAATTATTAATACATGTACATCAACAAAACTTAAAGTCTAATTCATTATACCATGTATGATCCGAACTATCCATCGCGAATGAGACGCACAAATGATAACGAAAAGGAAGCAAACCATAATAATTATGTATGCACATGTACTCGTATAAGACACAGCTATGCCAAGGGAAATTATGCTATTACATGAAGGGTATTCTAGCTAATTGTGTTAACAATTCAGAATAACGGATCGGGGCCTTCAACAATGACAAAATGTATACCGACTTACCTGACTATCAGGTAATTCCGATTTAGACATCATCCTTTACCATCCACGCTGTCTAAAGAAGTGCGCGCAGATTTATTTATAAAATGTAAGTCACAAGTCGTAAGTCTCAAGTCATTAGTCACAAGTTCTAAGTCACAAGTCATAAGTTACAAGTCACAACACCTAAGTCAAAAGTGCCCTCCAGGGCTTCCATACTTTATAACTGATGATCATTTCTGAGCTCGCGGTATTGTACGAAACATTTCGCTGGCTTAGAATGAGAATTAAGGTCGTGAGGGCGACTTATGACCTTATTGAGGCCTATTTTTTATGAAAATCGGAACAAGTCATGTTGACCAAACTGAAGCTGAAAAGCTTTTTTTCCCAAAAGTAAATTAAGAGTTGTTTTCATACAGTTTTTTCTTGTTTTCTCAAAATATTGATTTTGTACTTACGACCTTATGACAATCTTTCCATTTGTTACACTTGGTTGTTTTCTCGACTGTCCCACTGATCAACTTGATAACAAACTTTAATTTCTCTAACTTATTTTTACGTATGCCGGGTAGATCTACACACTTTTAATGCATATGCGAGGGATGTTCAAAAATAACGAAGACTTTTGCTCTGGAGTTCGTATTAAAGTTTCATATTCAAAATTGGTTAAAAGTAAAACAAACAACTGGCGCGTGTTCTGTGATTTCTAATAGGGAAAGTGATTAAAAAAATCAGTTATGCATGATTACCCTTACCACATATCAATAAAACACTTGACTGAATACAGCAAGCAGTCGTTAACCTGGTATCTTTAAAGATGATTTTCGAGCTCTTGAACTTTTACTGTAATAAATAAAACCCAGGGTGATGTTTCTGTGTTGTGATGCCAATTTTGAGCCCGGCGACTCGTAGAAATTACCTCAATGGCACATGACTATATTTGAGATGTTTCGGGAGATCTGGGCCTGATGTTCTATTTTGGTTCCAGATCAAAATGCAGAGTGGTGATAGTAACAATGTTGATGACGGGAAAATAAAGTTACAGGATCCTGATGAGGTGATGAAACCACGCTTTTCAAAGTCAACTGTTCCTGAAGTTGTAGAACGTCTTTATGGTTTGAAGGTAAATATCATAGAATAAACACAGTCTAGGTGATGAAACCAAGGTTTAATTTTTTTTGAGTGTATCTTATGGATAGAGAAAATTGTCACGCAGCGGCCACGTTTAGCCGCAACGGATATGACGTCACAGGACATTGTATACGTGCTTGCTTTGGCAACTGTTGAAAAACTGGGTACCATCTTTTGTAACGTCATATACATAGGGTGCACTCAGATAACTTGTTATACATAGGGTACACTTAGATAATTTGAAACCATGCGCCTATGCTTAAATTCGCCCTTTGTTTGTGGTTTAGAACAATATTAAATTAAATGATAAATTTAGGACAATAATAATCTATTATAATAATACATTTCAATTGAAGCCGTCATTGTGTATCACTTGACAACGTTTTGGATCATTTCTAGGTCACATCTATCAAGGAACTTCCAAGTTACGATGATCTCAACTTTCATGTGCACGTCACTGATACTTGGGACAATAACAATATCCGAGCTGCCCACAAAGATGGCTACGTATTGAAAATAATGAACCAGTTACAATCATCGCAAACCGAATACATAGGTAAGTCACATCAAAACCCGAATTGTCGGACAAAAGCTATACATAGCTTACGTTATTTTGTTTGTACTTAATTTCCGACAATAAATAAATTTTGACTTTGAATATATACATAAGTCATCACAAACGAATACGTAGAAAAGTCAATCATACAGGAGATTACCTTTTCACTGGTTTCTATAATTGAAACTTGATATTTCCAAGGCTGGCTTTTACCGCTAAATATTGTTACCATAGTTCAACTATAGAGACCGTGAAAACCTTCAGTGGTTAAACTATGTTCCAACTATACTTAGGTCGCTTGTATTCTTGTTTCATCTTGAAACTACCCAAACGTAATTACGGTATTTGGCGCCTTGAGATACCAGACATGCGCAGATAATCCAACCAGACTAGAATATAGTTGGCGCCAAAACCCAACCATACCTACATGACGGAAGTAGGCTATTATGCACGAATGGAACACATTTAGTACTTCCGGTCGTTCATTTCCGGTGTGCTTAGTAAAATTTGTTACCTTATTAACCCCACGTTTCGGGATTCGTGTGTTCCCAACTATAAAAATAAACAATGTGTACATTGCACAGTGTTATCTGAGAAAACCGGAACTCTGTCCAATCCGAACTCAATTTTGGTCACAAAAGTTATCATATTTTATTTCATTGTAAAGGCTCTGACAAACCAAACCTTGCGTATTCAAAAATGTGTTTTCGTTTTCAGAAGCTCAGAATCAATTATGTAGTCATATAAGGGATCAGGGGATTCCTACACAAATTCCTACAGTGAACAGAGAAGGCAAACTATGGAGTATGGAAACGTTTACGGATAGTGAATCAGGTGAGTACATTAATTGTGGGGAGCGGTGGCCTAGAGGTAGGATGTGCGCTTTGGGATCGAGAGGCCCCGGTATCATCCCCTCTGGACCACTGCTTAATTTCTCTGAGCAAGAATATCCACATGCTCCACTAGACCAAGGTGTGAATTGGTACCTGTGAGGGCGGTGTCTGTACATGTTCGATATTTCTGGGCGCCGCAGATCGATGTTGTCTGCACACCCACCAGGACAGAAATAGTCTCCCCAGTGAGACTCGAACGCAGGTTTCCTTAGGTAGCCCAATGACCAGGGGAAGATAAAATGCCAAAGGGTGGCTGAACGGCTGAACTGCTGAAATTGGTAACTTTAACTTATTCAAGCAAATTATTCTGTATGGTTGTGTAACTGAGATTGGATAAAGAGTTTGAGAGTTGGAAAAATGAGTAACATTGAGAACAAGGGGTTTGACAATTATTGAATACTTAATTTTGAAGTGGTCTCGTTGTTTGATGTAGTCTTTATGCGGGAACATGGTCTCAAATTATCTGAGTGTACTGTCTGAGTGTACCCTATATAGAGAGAAGGTTGTCCTGCGGCCATGTTTAGCCGCAATAGATATGACGTTACTAAAGCTGGAAGCAAGTTTTTCTACAGTTGTCACATCAAACACGGTTACCAGTTCCTGTATCGTCATATCCGTTGCGGCTAAACATGGTCGCTGCACAACCTTCTTTCTATATAGGGATAATTTGAAACCATAATTTAAAACCATGTGCCTATTGGTAGTCTTTTACGCTCCTTACAGCGCTTTGATTTCACTATATCGTTCTATTCACCTGGAAACGATGTAGTTTCGGGCGATGCAATTGGAGAGTAGTAGTCTTTATGCGAGGTTGTACTGTATGCATTTTGGAATTGCTGGTTAATAAATTTACATCTTGTACGACATACTTTACAGGTAAAGAGTATGGACCATATCTCACCCGCCTGGTGACGTACTTACCTGGTACAATCTTTGCAAACACCCCGTACATACCAGGCTCGTTTTACAATGTTGGAAAATGTGTGGGAAAAGTTCGCCAAGCAATGAAGGTAAAACATACTTCTCAAACTTCTAAAAACTTCATCGCGACAAACCAATACTACACCTCTGGATATTTCACAAAAATGTGGATATCTTATATACAAATGTATATACTAAGTACGTATAAAGAGTATTTTCATATTGTCTTATATAACGCGCTCATAATGTTATAAAACCAAGTGTGTATTTCTATAACGTGTCAAAGCCAGTGATAAAATACAAATAAATATTTCAGGGTTTTAAGCACAGTTTTTACGACAACTATTCTCATTTATGGAGTATGAAGCAGACGCCAGCAATTCGTGATTTTCTTAACGCAGTCAGCAACCAGGATGACCGACATGTAGTAGAGGAAGTCATAGCGGCCTATGAAAACCACGTGGTTCCTGAATATCCACATTTTACAGAAGGTAAACTGAATCTTATGTGTGTCATGATACATGTGCATATAGTAAAACCTCGTTAGCTCGAGGACCCATCGGGACAAGCCAAATGCTCGAGATAAGCGAGGTGCTCGACATACTAGTATACGAAGTCTCTGATAAATTGTTATGTCTAAGTGTAACTATGTTTACGATGCACATATGTTTGACATTTGGTTTGTCCCGATGGGGCCTCGAGATAACGAGGTTTTACTGTACTTAAAACTTGTACCTGAAAAAACTTACATAATTATATTGTCTTTGTGATAGCAAAATCTAGAGACATGATAAATATACCCTGAAACTGTAAACTTTTGGACAGCCTGTACACTGTATCCTAGATGTATGATTGGAGTGTCTAATACATTACTTAACTTACATAGCTACAGTCGTATTCCAATGATACTAGTGACCGAAGAGTCAGCTCAGTCGGTAGAATATTTGATTTTTAAACTAGAGGTCAAGGATTCTACTGTATACCTCGAATGAGGAATAAGTACATCAGACCTGTATAAAATAGACTGTTCAAAGATCAAGCATCCAAAGTCTTTGCGACTTTGTCACCTGAACTGTTTTGGTTTTGCTTTTCTTTAGTAGATATAGGAATGTAGGCAATTATGTTTGGCTAGAAGTTCCAAGTAATGTTCGTAGACAGTGGATTAACTCATATTTCTTGATGTCACTTGCTATCACACGGCATGTAGAAGAAGTTTTGGTATTGTCTTGGCAACAAGAAAATGCAAACTCATTTTGTATAGACGACATTTCCCGGTTCATCCCAAGTTCTGCCGGACTATATTATACGATTGTAGTTTGGTTATCAGACTGTATTGTGGCTGATTGTGTAAATGCTGTACGTGGTTTGCTTAATCTGGCTTCGATGTCCTTTCCTGTACTGCTGCCTTTACCATGTATCGTACTTCCAAAAATAAGTGAAGTCTCCCATTTCTTGCGGGGATCTCACATTATGCGTACACACTCGGATGGTGTGTTGGTGGGCATGCTTGATGATTTTTTGTATTAATACCACAGGTAACTGTATCATTGATAAAGTGTAAATTTTAAAGTGGTCAGATTTTCATGATATCAAAAATAACTTTATTTATGAAGATATCGAAAGCCGATTCTTGTTTTTGATACTATGAAAATCTGACCACTTTAGTACGAATGCACCTTTAAGTTCTAAGATACATCAATTTTATAAAAACAATTATATGTTTTTGTTTACTTTTTATTAATTATACTCTTACCTTTGATTAATGCATGTGCTTTTGTTTTTGCATTTGTGGACATCACCATAGGCACATGGTTTCGAATGATCTGAGTGTACTATCTGAGTGCTGTACCCTATTAAAGAAGGTTGAGCAGCGGCCATGTTTAGCCGCAACGGATATGACATTACAGGAACTAGTGTCCGAGTTTGCTGTGATAACTGGTACCAGCGTTCGTTACGTCATATTCGTTGCGGCTAAACATGGCCGCTGCACAACCTTTTCTATATATAGGGTACACTCAGATAGCACACTCAGATAATTTGAAACCATGTGCCTATGGACTTCGCCAGCTCCAGTTAATATTTCAAAGTTTCTATTATTTTAAGGAGTGATACATGGGGATCTAAACGAGCAGAACTTAATCATGATGGAAGTTCCTAATCAGGGCTCCTTACCTGTTGACCAACGAGTTCATGACGTTAGTGCACTGCTAGATTTGTCTGACGTCACTAAGAACTATGACGTCATGGATATTGGTATATGTATAGCGTACTTGAGCATTGATTGCCCAGACGAAGGGCAAATCGATGCAGGGGGACATGTTTTAGCTGGATATTTAGAAAGTTGCACACTTAATGAAAGTGAATTTCGGTCATTGAAAACTATTGTCTGCGCCCGACTATGTCAGTCGCTTGTTTACGGTGCTCATTCATACGCTCAACAGCCGGAAAATACATATTTGTTGACTACATCAAAACGAGGCTGGGACTTGCTGCATAAGTTTTGGAAGGTCAAGGACGACGTGCTGTATACAAGATGGCGGGAAATAATTGAAGGATATAAACAATAAACGAAATTGCAATCTGTGATCAATGGTCTCCTATAACTAAACTGACAGTTTAATTAATTGAGAAATAAAGAGATCTTCGCGTTCGTGTTTATTGCCCATAATAAGTAACAAGTAGACACATTGAAAATAATATTGCCAAATTAGTTAGAAAAGAATTTATAAATATAAAATTTAACAACTTCGAATCTATGTGTTTCACAGATAAACATCACTTTATGCTTATGAATGACTATGGCAGTAGATCTAGCTTTCCATTAAACATTCAAAAGTCGTTCATAAACCCTTACTGTACCCGGCGACCACGAGGACAGTACCTAGCACTTTGGTACGGTGCAATAGGGAGTGTTTGTCTGTACGTATGAGACATGTTTAAGATACAAGGCTGTATGAATGTGTTAATTGTTTACTATCCAAGTCAGTATTAATGTGTTAATTGTTTTAATCCATGTCAGTATGAATATGTTTACTGTTTCAATCCATGTTAGTATGAATGTTTTAATTGTTTAAATCCATGTCAGTATGAATGTGTTAACTGTTTCAATCCATGTCAGTATGAATGTGTTAACTGTTTCAATCCATGTCAGTATGAATGTGTTAACTGTTTCAATCCATGTCAGTATGAATGTGTTAACTGTTTCAATCCATGTCAGTATGAATGTGTTAACTGTTTCAATCCATGTCAGTATGAATGTGTTAACTGTTTCAATCCATGTCAGTATGAATGTGTTAACTGTTTCAATCCATGTCAGTATGAATGTGTTAATTGTTTACAATTTATCATGTATGCCAATATCATTGTGTGAATTGTTTTCAATCATGTCAGTATGTACGTGTGTGAGAGAAATTGTTTAAAAGCAATGTTTTTCTCGGCCAGATAATTTACAGACCAGTATTTACGACTTTACTTGAGAAAAAATAAATATGTACCTGCGTTTTATCGTAGAATAAAGCACAGTCACGAGTTCGGATGCACACCCGAACAAGCTTTATAATATATGTAGATACAACACAGGTACATGCTTATTAATTCCATTCTAACATAGCCAATATTCCGCATTTGACATTACAAAAATACATAGCAACAATAGCAAACAGTCTTCATCGAAAGGCTTATTTGCAGTTATCAGTCGTAGCTGTGTTTTATCGGTAATTCGTGCATACCATAATTTCCTCTATCTGTACATGGCTGAAACCGCTGGTTGGGTGAGAATACCGGTAAATCCCTCCATATTGTTTGGCCTAACGATTTTCAGACACTCTACATTAATAGTAATTATACAGAACCACTAGCGCGATTCCGAACATTGAGACAATCTTACGTAGCAGTACAACAACCGATTGATGATTTTGTAAAGGTGTGTTTAGACGGTACATGTCCAGAAACTGTAAGGTAGAAGTATACTACACGTATCTACACAGTACATTAAAAAAATTACAATTTAAGCCAGACTGACACATTAGCCAATCAGGCATAGATATTTAGTCACGTGCTCCTCAATAGTCAAATTGCTATCGGCTTTCTAGGACGAGGGTAATGAGAAATGTTTAAAAAGCCATGTTAGTACGTATATGTTAATTCTCTAAAAGCCATTTAAAATCCACACCAGAGCGTATGGGAGTGGTTTAAACTTTTTTGAATGTCAAGTTTGTATGAATTCTATTTCATTTCAGTATAAATGAGAATTTTCCAAATCCATTCCAGTATAAATACTGTACTACAACTTGTGTGTGTTATAAGTGTCCTATGTTAGTTTACAAGCACCCATTGTAATACAATGTATACATTTATTCGTATTTGATTAAAACCTGTTATTGGACATCTTGTGTATCAACTATATCGATAGTATAGTCCGGAAAATTTGACACGACTCTCGAGCATAATTTAACAGTTGATATATTAGGCCTTTTCGACTGGGCTGTTACGTGAAGCAAGTTTAAGCCTGGTTCCCGTCCCCACAATTACAGCACTACTACAGTAATACAACTGTAAAATTAGAACGGGAACCAGACTGTATATTTTATAACCTGCTCCACGAAACAGCCCAGTCGAAAAGGCCTATTGTCTATGTTATAGTTAGAACATATTAAGTAAATTTTAATGATTAAAAAGGGCGGAGCGAGCGAAGCGAAGCGAGTCCTTTTTAGTCATTAAAATTTACTTAATATGTTCTAACTAACTTAGAATATAACATTCTGCATTCTGATTGGCCGATAGAAATTAGCGCCAACGCATGACGTCAAGTCTGTTAAGAGAAAATTTTAATGATTAAATTTTCATTTAACTGCGAAAATGCGGCGTTTTCATTGGCTCATAATGTAGGTTATATTCTAAATATGCATAGTCCCGGTTGTATGTATTTTTAAGCGGGGAGTATCACGAAGACTCTCGAGGTGTAATACCAACACAACTCTAATGGACACATATTGCACGATTTGCTCGCGGAAATTTATATGGTTCCCCATTTATATATTCAACGCAAGAACCTTGTAATACTTTCATGCATAAAGGTCAGGATCATGTCAAATTCTCTGAGCCAAACATATTGGTCACATGTCATATTTAATAAATGCTTTTATTTCTTCTATTTGCGACGAGATCCTCGATTAGTTTAAATCATATTGCTATTGTGTTGATAATTCATGTATTAACACGGAACACACATCAATTCATGTATTTGAATAGGTATCTAGATTTACGGGTATATTTAATGGACTTGTGGTACTAATTTGCCTCGCTATGAGTGTCGCGTATTTATTACACATGTTGCAGTGTAGTGCATGGTCACCAACGGACACGTATCCATGTAAATGTTGGTCTTACTGTCTATTGTCATACTCGAAAAATACGCATAGCATGCTACGATTACCATAATAGGATAGTAGTTTGTATACAAAGGTATTCGTACCACCAGCTAGCTATTGGTGAATGGCAGGTTTTATTGTTTATTCATCCAATAGATTGCCGGTGGGCATTTTGCATATGAATACAATGATCTCTCCTATAGGATATAACTTCAGCAGCAGCCACAAATAAATAAATACGTTACGGTCAAACTGGATTGTCCAACGGCACCCAGGATAGATGGATAAAACTGCAACATGCACTGCAGTAGACCAAGTAATAAAAAGGTATACACTGACTACGGGTCAATGTAAAACCGTTAAGGGGCTAAGTGACCTTATTTTGGTCAGATCCTTAACATAATGGAGATAGTCCTCTTTGTCTGATCTGGGTCCAGTGTCACACAGAACTGTGATATGTGGCCTAGGGTGCTTTCACGACAATCTTGGGTGGGTGGTCTAGATTTCGTGTATTTAGACGAAAAAGGAACGTATTGCTCAGAACGAACTGCTTGTTAGGATGCGATCGTTTCGCAGTAGGAAGTGTTATGGTGTGGGGGAAGTCTTATGGGCTTGTGATTGGTTGTACAAATGTACACGTGAATTTGAATGCCTAAAGCTATGTTGACAAGGTCTTACGCAAAGTAGATGTATCTTTCCTACAACATAATTTGGGTTAGTTGATGTATGAAACCACACACAGATACCCATGTACAATGTGAGAGGGGGATAGATATATGCGCAAGGAGCCCACTGAATTTCGGACAAAGTGTGGTTCAGTGCCATGATTGTAACGAAATAAGTACGACTGGGCTAACAGTCCAGTCAGATCCTATGAGGAAACAAGCTGGTCGGACTACCTACATGTATAGGTAAAATAATTTGATGCGTAAATGCATAAACTAGATTCTAACAAAGATCTAATATCTTTGATTCTAAGCATCATTTGCGTATCTGATCCAAGCAATACATAGCCACCATGGTCATTCCCCTGAGAACACTACATTGACTGCACTGTTTAATATCATGTCCATTACCCTAAAACATTACATTGACTGCACTATGTACTAACTGGCAAAAAAGCTAATAAAAGTAACGCGTTAGACAAAGGCCTACTGTATGATATGTCAGAGAAGGGAAATAACTGCTGCAAACCCCAATTCCATTAAAGCGCTAGCCATTAATAGCGATAAACACATGGACTTTAAAAAATAGTTAAATAATACACTTTTAGTAATAATGCTTATCAGGACAAACTCTTTCTTCAAAAGATATCAACATGTCAGTCGCCTACTGTACCCTACTTTAGAGATATTATTGATCATACGTAACTCACTCGAAATAATGTCACATACACCCGGGGTCTAGACCACGCCCCCTGGAAATATATTTTTTATATTAAGTGATGATAAAACTATATCCGGGTGCGTATCTGGGGGGGGGGGGGGGGGGGTCCAGGCCCTAAGTATCGGTGATTAAAATAACATAGAGTCTACTAGTAGTTTTATTGGAGATACGTTAAAAACACAGATCAAGACGCTGACGAAACACTGACCAACCAAGGGTGAAATATAAAAGTTTGCCTAGCATAGTCACCCAATATGACAACTGAAGTAATTTTAATCATCATTTCTTTTTCAAGAGACGAATCAATTGACAAGAAACCTGATGAAATCACGTATTTAGCGTCTGACAAACTCACGTAGAATCACGTGTCCCACGACCGAAGGTGTTCCAGTATGTGTGGCTATTCCACATCCGTCACGCACTACAGTGTTTGTGGGTATATAAAACGTGGGTGCCAGGAACCAAGTCTTCGTATGAATGTCTTGACTGAAGACTATCTCACAGTTTGTCTGAAACATAACGCATTAATGATTTTATTATATATTAATTAATAAGCAGCTAATAAATTGTCTCACAAAAGAAGACACGACACTTAGTAATTCATCACAAAAATAGTTAAGAAATGAAATTATTTCAATTAATTATGTAGTTTGAATCGAGCAATTTTTTCCGGGGATCCATTCAACTTTTTTCTCATGAGGAAAAGATCCGATCAACTAATTTGTTCAATGGCATGGTCCAAGCATTTATCGGTTTTGCCAAAATTTCAGGGGAACCTGTAAAAATATAAACCGTCATCAAAGCCAAAAATGCCCGTCATTTATGTGTGCGCAAAATTAGAAAGTGGCAATTCAAAAAGAATCAAGCTTCGAGAAGAAATCGAAATTATTTTTATGAGAAAGTATACGGTGTCCAGAATGTTCATCCTGCAAGGAATTCCATATTTTGCAGGGTTGTAAAACACTAGGTTGTACGACAAAATACTCGAACGGGGATGTAGACCTATGAGTCTGAAATCATTATGTGCTTGTAGCCACGAAAAAACTTAAGTTATTGCTCAGCTCAGACTGCTATTTTAAAAAACATATTTTGTTGGTTAAATGACTCAAATGTATGCTTGTATATATTGTTTCATCCCAGTTAGATGCCAATTTAATAGAGCAATACATAATTAGTCCGATTTATAGTGTTTTAAAGTTATAAACATCGAAAGCAAAAACTTAAGTCTGCTATATCAAGCTCAAGTATGACATTTTTATTATTCATTACTGTTGGATTTCCATGAGCATTTCATACAAAACTCACCTACTATATCATTATTTAGCAATAAATACACAGTTCCAGATAGCAACCTACATCATAAGACTATCATTGAAGTCACATAACAAATTCAAAATAACAGTCTCAGCAGAGCAATAACTTAAGTTTTTTCGTGGAATTGGCCCCTGGTATCTTGTTCTAACTTACCCCGTCTTTATTCAATGTGAATGCAAAGTCGCCGTTGAGGAGATGTAATAGATCTGCTCCGGGTATATCTACAGTGCGTGTCTGAAAATAAACGGTACTGACATAATGTGGAATTGCAATGTGCAACACAGTGTATGAACGAGTCAACTTCCGGTTATCACAATAAGTCATACACATTGAATTGCATATTCCCCAATAAGTCATACAGTGATCGGAAATCACTTATGATTTTGATCGCTAAGAGTCATACAAGTTGAATTGTATGGTCTCCAATATGTCATGCAGTGATTAGTTTTATACGCGGTGATGCGAAGTTCCATACAGTTTTTTCCATTTTTTAGCCGGCGATCCGGGTTCGATTCCAGAACGCAACAGGTTATATCCTTCAATGATACGAGGGGTGTTCCATATGTATTGTCACTGTCGTTTGCATTTTTCTATGGCAATTTTAGAAGGATTCTACGATGACTGTCTAAAAGGTGCATGTTCCTATTCTATATCTGGAAAATTACATAGCCTTTCGTCAACAATTAAGTAATTTATTGAACTTAGAAGAGGGTATGCTCGAGTACACTGGCCTTATGTTAATTTTAAGCTAAATTTGTGTCATTTTGCAGTAGTTGTTTAGAAAAGTAAATGTCAGTATTCTTTAAACTGCAACATAAGATACGATAACTGGATCCTTATATTTCCATTAGAACTTTAAATCAAAATGAAATTATTTGTTGTCTACGAGTAAGACGGTCAAAACAAGGGAGATCACTCTAATTTATACCAAATGATGCTTGTCGTTTCACGCACCGATAACTTCATATCAATTGTACTTTGATCGCAAATTCTTCCCAAAAATCAATGTTGATGGTCAATGGCTTACATACCTGTATGATATGTCAAATTCCAATCAATTAAACTAATCGAAAATTTTCATTGAAAAGTAGCATGCTTTTTTGACTTATTTTGACACTTATTTTCGCGACTTTGAAATGCTCTTATTTTGTTAAAAATGGCAATCAAGTACAGCAAATCATGTTTTTATCAAAGGAATTTACAATATTTACGGTATGATAGTTGTGGAATAAGAATATTTCCCGAAAGGAATTTTTAATCGACAGTTATTCGAACAAAGTCGCAGTGTCTATTACTAGTCCTTTGAAAAGACAACAGAAACAACATTCCGGTAATTAAATTTTATTTATTTTTTCACGAAATATCGCGGAAATCTTGATGGTTCTAGAAATGTATAAAGATTTAAAGATATCAACGAATATTTTTGATTTGTGACCCAAGTGACAATACATATGGAACACCCCTCGTAATTTGACAATTGTTACAATGTCGACGTTCCTTCACATGGGGAGAATTAGTTGCTGGATCCTTGCGGAAAAGTAAATTAGTATACCACATATACTCACATGTCCAGAAATCAGACCCTGTTTTCAAAAGTTCTTACCTTTTTGTATCAATCCCAACTACCGGTACCCAATTTTATTGTTTCCCTTTAGTCCATTCAATTAATATAACTGTTTTTAATGCGTTGTTTTTAAACTTTGTTAAAAAACAATCGGTCGTTTTTTCGAAAAATCGTTAACCCGAATAAAGAAACTAACAATTAATATTGGATCGTTAATTAGTAAAACTTACCGCCACTTGTTTCACTGATACAATGTGAATGTTTTGAGGAAGATTAATCAATCCTAGCGTATCCAGTCCATGAAGAAAATCCATATGGTTGTCTGTGGCAGTGGAAGCCAACACAATCACAGACGCAAGATATATCAAAGTTTTCATAATTATTTTGAAGTTCCCCTTGTGAAGGAAACGTCGAGTAATCAGTGAAAGTCACCGACTTCTAAAAACTGGAATTTTGAAATTTAACATTTGTTCAGATAAGAGTTTGAAAAAAAGAACTAAACCGATCCCTTTTCTATTTAAAGTGGCATAGCACACGTCTTGTCCTCACTGTTGACTCTTTGCTAACCAAACTATAACTGCTCTACATTTCACGATGTGTCAAGAAACTTTAATAAGGTCAAACATTGGAATGCTTGCGTAATAAAAAAGAAATCATTTGTTGACGCTCAATCAACTTATATAATGTAAAGCTTATTTCTTATTAATACAAATCAAGTTATAGATACAACTGTACATTATTGAAACGCGATATTATCGTATTTAGTCGAGGGCGAAGTCCGGAATTAAATCGACATCCAAGTGTTTGTTACGTATGTAATTTGAATTAAAGTTTAACAGATGTCTTGTTTGATGTACCACTCCCCGTGAAGTATATTACAGTTTTCCAGTGCAGTTATCACGCGCTTTCCCACTGCAGTTATCGCGCGCTTTCCCATTGTAGTTATTATACTTGTATTCGCCGTTACTATGTTAGGAGAGAAAAAGTTATTACGATTAGGTCAGAGATGACCCCGTGGTCATGTGTACGTGCATATTCAAATATCGATCAACCAGATTCAGTGACACTATTGATGGTAGAGATCACGTGACTTAACGACGGTATATTGCTTTTACAACGACAATAATTATGTCTTTACGTGGAGCAGGTTACAGTCTGGTTCATGTTCTTATTTTACAGTTGTATTACTGTAGCAGTGCTGTAATTATGGGGACGGGAACCGGGCTAAAATTTGCTTCACGAAACAGCCCAGTGGAAAAGGCTTAATGTGTGCTAATATGTTAAAGCACAGGAACCTGATATTTTAATATATATGGCCAAAAACACTATCAATATTCTCTATTTTCTATATGGGTGCTGGTCAGTAACCGGGCCCAGGGGTGGTATTCAATATTGATCTTACTTGACTTAAGGATAAGGACAACCAATCAGATCACACCGTATTAAACTATTGGTCAGTAACAGACAATATGATTGGATACCCTTATTCTCAAATTAAATAAGATCAATATTGAATACCAAACCAGGATAGCGCTTTGGACCATATATAAACTAGCATTAAAATATCAGATTCCTGTGGTTAAAGGTATACCATATAAAAGCGAGCGTGTGTAATGTCGGTCTTTGACAACACGCTTCTTGAGTAGAACGTAGATGAAAGAAGGTTAGTGACGTAATTGAGTAATTTTATCTTGCAAGATGGAAAAATTAATGAGGTGAGCCGAAAGCGAATCCGATAATTTCCGCAACCGAGCCGGATAAACTCGTGACTCCAGCCACGTCAGTAAGCTTATATTTTATGAAATAAGGAGAACACACCCGGGTAACCAGTGCGCAACGTCACGTGTCCTCAGTTACGTCATAAACAACGATGTCGGATATCTTGACAGACTTTATGTAGACGCAGATAAGACGTAGAAATATCGCCAGTCCATTTAGGATAGGAAAATTCATCCTCGGGAACGGAATTCCAACGTCGGCGAATCTGGTATATAAGGAGATTACGCCAGTTTTCAGTTGATGATTTATCACAAGTCACATGACCAGATGGCCTAATATGTTAACAAAGTTTATTCGGTAAAAAATGACTGGTGCTTTACTAGATAAAAGGATGTAAATCAACTGATGTACTCATTAGTCTATAACTTAACACTACTTAAATGACCAAGGCGCTCTTATCTTACGCTATGTACAAAACCCCTAAAACAGTCATATATTTGTTATAGCAAATATAGCATAAAAACGGTGATTTTGCCCATACGTTAACGGGACGAAAACCATGCGTAAACATAAAGATTCACGCGCTGTTAACGTCCAGTTTTACGTATGCTTATTGCAGGGCTGCGCCGGCGATTATAAACGTTGTACGGCGTCAACTGAACAGTAATTCTCATTTTATTTCTAACTACTAATTAGTTTTCTATAATATTTCCATAATATTTAAATTATAAATGTAAACAAACCCGCAGTATCCATGTTTTCTTTGTATTTGCCGATCCCGGAAGTTGACGTGCATAACAATAACTGGTATGACGTTACGTTTGTTTTCGTGACGTCGCCACAAAATCTCCCGCCAAAATATCATTATTTTGACAAACAAACACATTAATTGATGTTTTGTATGCTATAATAGCGTTTACGCATGTTTTTTTCTTGTTATAACATATGCAGAGACCCTCGGGAGCGTTGGTGCCCTCGCCCTGGCGGGCTTCGGCACCAACCGTCCCTCGGGACTCTGCAGATGTTATAGCCCGAAAAAGCATGCGTTAACCCTACATAACTGTTAAGTCTCACGCATTAGCCGTGAGACTCACGTATTTGAACCCTTAGGCTACTCACGCTCTCACGCTCATCTGTTCAACACTTAGTCCAATGCACACATTAAAAACAAGACTGTGTTCATCAAACGCTTATGCCCCCATGGAAGCCTTGCCCATAAAAAGCTAAGGCAATCAGGGGCAATTATTCTGTAATACTGTTGGATAGTGTTACATGGCTTTGATAATGTAAGGGGCTTATGATGGTAAACACGTATGCCAAGTTTTAAGGCAACGCCATGATGGACATGATGTTAAAAGAAACTGTCAATTTGGGTTAACCAAGAATTTGGCCCTTCAATAAGTCTAAGTCCAAACTTAGGTCAAGGTGAAGGTTCAATTGGGGTAAGGTGATAAAGGCGTGGGGAGAGTGTTCGTATACAACATCCATGCAAGTATGAAAGCTTTGTAGCAAGCCATAATATTATTAACGCTAGAAGAAATGGTCAATTTGGGTTAACCAAGAATTTGGCCCTCCAATAAGTCTAAGTTCACAATTAGGTCAAGGTGAAGGTCAAAATGGGGTCAGGTGATACAGGCCTGTAGAGAGTGTTCATATACAACATCCATGCAAGTATGGAAGCTTTGTAGAAAGCCATACTAATGCTAGAAGAAATGGCCAATTTTGGTTAACCAGGATTTTGACCCTTCAATAAGTCTAAGTTCACAATTAGGTCAAGGTGAAGGTCAAAATGGGGTCAGGTGATACAGGCCTGTAGAGAGTGTTCATATACAACATCCATGCAAGTATGAAAGCTTTGTAGCAAGCCATATTAATGCTAGAAGAAACAGTCAATTTGGGTTAACCAAGAATTTGGCCCTTCAATAAGTCTAAGTCCAAAATTAGGTCAAGGTGAAGGTCAAAATGAGGTCAGGTGATACAGGCGTGTGGAGAGTGTTCATATACAACATCCATGCAAGTATGGAAGCTTTGTAGCAAGCCATAATAATGCTAGAAGAAACTGTCAATTTGGGTTAACCAGGACGGACGGACGAACGGACGGACGGACAGGTGAATCACTATATGCCTCCCCATCTTTCGATAGGGTGGCATAAAAAGTTAATTTACGAGATACTATCTTCAAAGTGCACCAGAATGCAAGGTTCCAACAGTTTCTCCTCACCACTTTGGTAGGACTCAAACGGTTGAGAACCCTGATTATAGCCTTATACTACATAACAAGCTTCGTGTATAAGGTCGATTTTAGGGCCTCCGGCCAGTTCATGTAATCCATATCCAGTAGGATTTGAACTTTCACCCGGCTGCGTACACTGTTGTCTTCTGACCACGGGGCAACCGCCCCTTGCAACCACACTCACGCTGACCATGTCTGAGGCCTTCACAGCTACGTTATAGTGTAGTAGAAGCTCGGACTAAATATACCAGAAATTGAAATTTCAAAGATGAGGCTTGACAAGCTTTCTATAATACAACTGACAGAGCTATAATGAACTTAATTTATTCGCATAGGCGTAGTAGCAGGGGACCGGGGGGACCGCTCCCCCAATGTCAGGACGGGGTAATAGTCTTGTAATAGGTAATTTGTCCTTATTCTTGGTTAAAAAGTACAAAATGTAATTTTCGTGCTGTCTTCAAGTGTTATATGACCTATACTTAATAATACTAGGCAAAATGATATGTAGGGCCTAGCGGCTATTAGCGTCAGGTAATAGGGTTTTTTGTAAATAGCTTATTTGCAGGGGTCATTAACATATAGTGTTTGTAAGAGTTCATTAGCTGAAACATTATTGTTTCCCATTCCTTGACCACAATAAAGATTTATAAAGAATTTAAATTTGTGTGAACTTAAGATTTCTGTAAGTGCCTTGATAAATCATTGTCCAGGTCCAAGCATCTTGAGTGGAAATCTCAAATTGTGATTTTGCTCAAATCAGAGTCTGAATTTAAGACACATCTAAAGTTCGAGCTCTTGAACCTTTACTGTAATAGACTCAGAATCATGTTTCTGTTTAGTGGCGCCAATTTAGAAACCAGCCTGCCATAGAAACCATTATAAAGACGCATAACAATATTTGAGATGAGATTTTATCATTTATCCCAGATTTAGTTGCTTCAGGTGATTGGGGCAATGTATCGACTCTATACTGCATGGAATCCTTATTAATGTATGATCCTGTAATCTACCGGCCTCAAGAACCACTGACCCATTAACCACTGAACATTCAAAATAATACTTTTATATTTTCTTAAAGAAACACCTTCATTTTGATTGGTTCTTGAAGACACACTTTAATTTCGATTGCTTCTTAAAGACCCACCTTTGTATTGATTGGATCTTGGTTAGATCGTAAAATAACTTCTGGGACATGCTGTGTATATAGAAACTCCATTTTTTCTTCTGTTGCACGCTACGCGTTCTAATTTTTCCTGTGGACGCTGGAAATAGGTCAATGTTAACCTCCCCCACCAAACACCAAATCCCTGTATCCCTAAATATGTAACTCGCAGTGTAACATAGGTTTAATGGAGATACGTAAAAAACACAGATCAAGACGCTGACGAAACACTGACCAAGCAAGGGTGAAATATCGAAGTCTGCCTAACATAGACAACCAATACCTGGGTTCAAGACCATGAAGGGGCAATAGTAGCTGATCCAGCTAGCGGCCCTAACCGGATAATGTACTATATGACAACTGAAGTAATTCTAATCATCATTTCTTTTACACGAGACGAATCAATTTACAAGACAACTGACAAAGTCACGTATTTAGCGACTAGCAGCCTCACGCAGGATCACGTGTCCCTCAACCGAAGGTGTTCCTGTATGTGTCGCTATTCCACACCCGTCCCGCACTACAGTGTTGGTGGGTACAAAAAACGTGGGTGCCAGGAACCAAGTCTTCTCGTGAATGTCTTGACTGAAAACTATCTCACAGTTTGTCTGAAACATAACGCATTTTAATAGATATTACTTAATAAGCAGCTAATAAATTCTCTCTTAAAACGAGACACGACACTTGGCCTTTTCAACGACTTCGGATAGTATTTCATCACAAAAATAGTTTTGATATGAAAATAATTCGATGCGGGCAATTAACGTGAGATCACAGAGCCCCGGCTCCAGCAATATTCCTCAGGGGACCCAATGAACTTTTCTCATGAGGTAAGATCCGGCCCCATGATTATAAAACTTGTTTCATGCCCAACTCAACTTGGGTATGACACTTCATTTTCTCCGATACTGTGAAATAATTAAATCATCTTTACTTTTTAGAAAAATACTCTGCTTTCTATAAGGCAACCTATCTAATATAAAAGTTTCAGTAAAACATAAGGCATTTTACTGTTTGAAACATTTGAAATTTGAGCCCGAAATTGAGCTGAGCAAAAACAGTTTTATTGGCGCCCCGATGGATCGGGGCGTCTGTATAGGAGGACTTTGTTATAATGAGCTGGAAGACAATTCCCCCATGGTGTCCCCGTGAGCCTCAACTTGTATGAAGTTTATGAACACTTCCCCGTGTTGAGCCTCAATTCGTAAGAAGTTCATAAATAATTTCCCGCGTGGAGCCTCAATTTAACTATATAATATAACTTTATTTGATTTACATACATAAATTCCCCTTACGAACCTCGCTGATCCGGCCGGCGAAATTACTTATTTGCATAAAGCTAATTGTGTCGCCCCCGGCCAATATCTCATTAACATGAAGGTACCGGCTGAGCAACAGACCTTACGTAATCTTACATATCCTACTCCCCACAATTCATTGCTCTGCATTACACCCAGTGTCCACAGCAAATAAACAACCAATCAGCGTATCGCTTACGAACAGCGGCTTCATATCAGTAAATACACTGGGTACACCGTCTATTTTTAGAACAGGAAAAACCGTTACTCGGCACGGCTCTTGAATGGCGTATTAGAGTTTCTATAAATACATGTATCTACCACATTGTAACTATAAAACCCAAGAAGTGCAGCGTATGGATTAAGATGTGCCACGTTCAGGTTTCTCTGAAAAGATTATTCAATGAAACAAAATAGTCGGTACCAATTTTGAAAACTACGTACAAAGTAACAAATGAAAAATTGATACCGACTATTTGTTTAATTGAGGGTCATTCAATATACAATGCGATATAAATTGAATGACCCGTACGTACTGCATATCAGCGACATTATAGCTATCCAGCTTTTTAATGCACAACTTTGACCGACCCTGCAGTCTACATTGAAATGCTGTATCTTAAAACATTTCATGGTAAATGGATATGCCCTGGAAACTATTTTTGGAATAGCTAAAACTTGTCTTAGATATAGATTTCAGTCGTTCTGCCAATGGAGAGATGTGTCTATACAGATTTGAACGCATTTGCTTTTACAGGTATCTAGACACTTAAAATAATTTCTATACAGATTTGAATTAGCTGGTAACTCACTGGTCCTCGGTAAAGTTTTTGAGTCTTGGTAGACTCATCTTCTACATCAATTGTTCTCGATTCTTGCTATACGTATTTGAATACATTTAAGCGTATAGACTCATGAATAAACTTGACATCTGTATAGATTTAGTGTCTAGAAAGCAATTGATTCTAGTGTCTATAAAGGTTTAAATAATGTTGCTTCTAAACAAATACATTTGGTTGTCTATACAGATTTGGCACGTTCTATGTGTCATGGTTATGCAACACATATGTCTAGTATTGTTAATAGTTTTCTGATTATAAATAAAACAAAGTTCATATACCTGTTGTATTTTATTCTTGTTTTTTTTAACTTATCATATGGAAACTTTCAAATTGATAGCAATGCCTTTACACTCAGCTTTGTTTGTTAAATTTATACAACCAATGAAATAGTATGCACCAAATATGGAATTTGCACATACTGAATTGCTATCGGATATATAGCTATACAAACTTTACACACAATACACCATTTGACTATTACATTATACTAATTGCCAATAAACTGAAATTAGCATTATGAAGTTACTACACAGCACATCACACTGAAATGAGTTGTAAATGATGTGACTCTGCATTGTTTGCCATTTGATAAAATTAAATGAATAGCATGCATATATTTATAAAACATGCTTGTACAAGAGGATTAAGGTACAAACTAAGATCCTTACTATTCAAGATGAAAATATTTTTTGTATTTCACTTTTGCCATTATATTTTGAAAAATACAACACCTGCTGTTTCTTATAAAGATCAATCATATATGTCTTTACAGTTTTCAGAACTTCTTTTATGGCGCCCTTTGATGCTTTGCATCAATGGTTATCTTGTAATGATTGGTACCGATCAAATAATTTGTTCAGGGTGCATGGACCAATCAATAATCAGTTTTGTCAAAATTTCAGGGAACCTGTTCCATCTGGCCCGGAATTACAACCAATACTTAAGTCTTACACTCAGCACTCAAATAGTGCTGAGTTTGGCATTCGGATTCAATAAGTGCATCTATACCTTATAAAAAAGGAGTACACATTGGAAAAGAAAATGTTACAGTAAACTCCCTCAAAATCGGACTCCCTCAAAACCGGAATCCCCATAAAATCGGTATTTGTGTGTTGAGTGCTGAGTGTACATATTGGTTTTAATTCCGGGCCATGGACTTGCGTATGGTATAGGTGAAAATTAACTAGCGTCGAAGCCAAAATGTCCGCCATTGGCAGCGTGTGTGCAAAATTAGAATGAGGAAATGCTTCGAGGAAAAATAGAAATGCTTTTTATGAGAAAGTATACTGTGTCCAGAATGTTCTTCCTGCAAGGTATGCAATATTTTGCACAGTTGTAAACACATCAGTTAATTCAAATTATCCATAGGTATCTTATAAAATGCCGAGCATAGCCTTTATTCGCCAGTCAGCTCTCTGCTGAAATATGGCGGGTAAATGCGTGAACCCGGGTCGCCAGATTAGACGACAAGTGCACTAACCAATGAGCTACGGAGGCACACATAAGCAGCGGTCCACAATAAATTGTCATACGGTGGCAAATGAAATAGATTGTACGACAAAATACTCAAAAGGGGAGGTAGAAGTTTAAAATCATTATGTGCTTGTAGTCCGGTATCTTGTTCTAACTTACCCCGTCTTTATTCAATGTGAATGCAAAGTCGCCGTCGAGGAAATGGAATATATTTGCTCCGGGAATATCTGAAGTGCGTGTCTGAAAATAAACGATACTGTCATAAAGTGAAATTACAAATAAATAGATACATTTCATTGTGACGTAGCCATTCATATGCAACACAGTGTATAAACGAGTCAACTTCCGGTTATCGCAATAAGTCATACATGTTGAATTGTATAGTCTCCCAATAAGTCATACAGTAATCGGAAATCACAGATGCTTATGATCGCAATAAGTCATACAAGTTGAATTGTATGGTCTCCAATAGGTCATACAGTGATTAGGTTTATACGCGGTGATGCAAAGCTCCATACAGTGATCTTATACTGCCCGTGGTCCAGTGTGCTGGATTAGTTACCCGACGATTCGTGTTCGATTACAGAACGCAGCAGGTCACATCCTTCAATGAAAATTTGTCAACTGTTACAATGTCGACTTCAGGGGAGGTTACATGATTTGGTGTTGGGGGGGGGGGGGGGGGGGGTGGGGCTTAAATGTTAACATACCTCACACTCTTGAGAAAAAATTCCGACCAACTCTAAACCCTCCACATGGGGAGAAGTTGCTGGATCCTTGTGGAAGGGTATATAAGTTAGTAAACCATATTATGACCGGGAAAACTGGTGAATCGGTCGTCGTCTTGTAATAAAAAGTAGACAAAACAAGGCATTAAATCCGAAAATAACATAAATGTACTTACATACCAAAGGTTCGTTAGTTAATAAAACTTACCGCTGTTTGTTTCACTGATACAATGTGAATGTTTTGAGGAAGATTAATCAGTCCTAGCGTATCCATTCCATGTAGAAAATCCATATGGTTGTCTGTGGCAGTTGAAGCCAACACAATCATAGACGCAAGATATATCAAAGTTTTCATAATTATTTAGAAGTGCCCCTTGTGAAGGAAAGTCAAGTAATCAGTGAAAGTCACAGACCTCTAAAAACTGGAATTTTGAAATTTAACATTACATGTAGTCAGATAAGAGTTTGATATTAAAGGAACATAGCCGATCCCTTTTCCATTTCAAGTGACATAGTACACGTCTGTTGACTACTTGTTAACCAAACTATATCTGCTCTACATTTCACAATATGTAAGAAACTTTAATAAGGTCAAACGTTGGAATGCTTGCGTAATAAAATAGAAAGCATTTGTTGATTCTCAATTAACTTATACCATGTAAAGCTTATTTCCTATTAATACAAATCAAGTTAAAATACATACATAATTGAAACGCGAGATTATCGTATTTAGTTGAGGGCGAAGTCCGGAAATAAATCGACATCCATGTGTTTGTTCTGTATGTATTTTGAATTATAGTTTAACGGAGTATATTTTCATAAGCGGCAAGTATCACGAAGACGCTCGGGATGTAATACCAACACAAACCTAAAGGACCTATATTGCACGATTTGCTCGCAGACATTTATATATTCAACGCAAGAACCTTGTAAATATATTCATACCTAAAGGTCAGGATCATGTCAAATTATCTGAGCTGTACAAAGAAACAAATTTTACTGACGAAGCTGAACCCTACACCACTATGATTGAATATGAAATATCTCAATGAAAAAAAACTCAGGCTTCACTACTTCTCAGGTCCGATCGAGTTAGCGTGGTTTTCAATTCCACTAAAGCACAAAAGGACGGACTAGAAAACTCAGATTACACGCCTTTTCAGCTTCGTCCGAGTGTTAGCATCGTTTTCAGTTCCATCAAAGCACATTTTAAGAACGGACCAGAAATGCAAAGTATCAGGTTTATTACAGTGTGTAATGTCGGTCTTTGACCATTGAGACATAGAGGATATTTGTGTTTTTGGGTGCAAGATCAGTTCACCGAGTGAGCAGCTGAAGTAATATTTTCACGAGTGGCGTAGCCACTCGTGAAAATATAAGTCAGCTGCTCACGAGGTGAAATAACTACCGATCTTACACCGAAAAACACAAATATTCTATTTATTTGATGCTTTATTTTGATAATCTAAAACCAATTAGTAACTAATTGAATTTTATTGACCCGTATGGCGCCTCAACATTATGACGTGACGTCATTTTAATTATTAGATGTCCTAATAAACGACGACGTCTGATATCTTGATAGACGTTATGTAGACGCAGGTAAGTCGTAGAAAATGATCTATCAACCACAGAGTTAATTAAGGATAGGAAAACTTCATCCTCGGGAACGGAATTCCAACGTCGGCGACTCTTGTAAGTGAGATTAAGAAGACTACGCAAGTTTTCAGTTGATGGTTTATCACAAGTCACATGACTGGAATGGTGATCAATGGTGGCCTAATATTTTAGCAAAGTATATTCGGTAACTTGTTATTTCTGGTCGACTTTACCTGAGATTACTGGATAAAAGAATGTAAACCAACTGCTGTACTCATTAGTCTTTTACTTAACACTACTTAATAAATGATAAGGCGCTCTTATCTTACGCCATAAACAAACCCCCTACAACAGTGATATATTTTATAGCATACCTGTTAAGTCTCACGCATTCGCCGTGAGACTCGCGTATTTGAACCCTTAGGCTACCCACGATCTCGCGCTCATCTGTTCAAATCTCACGCATTTTCACTAAGTCCGATGCACACATTTTAAAGAAGTTAATTTACGAGATACTATCTCCAAAGTGCACCAGAATGCAAGGTTCCAAAAATCTAAGTTTTCTCCACACCACTTTGGTGGGAGTGAGTCCTGGGACTCAAATTGTTGAGAACCCTGATTATAACCTTATACTACATAACAAGCTTCATGTATAAGGTCGATTTTTAGGGCCTACGGTCAGTTCATGTAATCAATATCCAGTAGGATTTGAACTTTCATCCTGCGTACACTGTTGACTTCTGACCACGGGGCAACCGTCCTTTACAACCGCACTCTCACTCTGACCATGTCTAAGGCCTTGACAGCTATGTTATAGTGTAGTAGTAGTATGGACTAAATGAACCCGAAATAGAAATTTCAAAGATGAGGCTTGACAAGCCCCCTATAATACAACTGACACAGCTATGATAAGCTTAATTTATTCACATGGGCCTAGGAGCAGGGGGCCAAGGGGAAGCTCCCCCAATGTCAGTACGGGGGGGGGGGGGCAACATATCGCTCCCCAATAATTGAGACCATATTCAATATTTTCCGCCTAAAATAGTCTTGTAATAGGTAATTTGCCCTTTATTCTTGGTTAAAAAGTGCACACTATAAATGCTCGTTCTGTCTTAAAGTTGTATATGACCTATGCTTAACAATACTTGGCAAAATGATGTGTAGGGCCTTGCGGCTATAAGCGTCAGGTATTAGCTGAAGGCCAACGGATAAGGTCAGAGTTTGAATTCACTAATAAATCTAAAAATTTGTGTCACAATTCCGCAGTGAGAAACGTTACTGAAAAATGGCTACCAATTGAATAACAAAAGTTATTTAAAATGCGATATTCTGTAGCCCATAAATTTTCTTTTATTTTTTAATGATGTTTAAAAATATTCCAAAAACTCGAGTAGGCCCCTATCTAGAAAAAAGATTATAATTATCAAGGTTTGTGTGAGGTAAGAACTCTGTTGCTTAGTAACAGAGGTATTACCTCCCCTGGTTTAACTTGACCGTTATCTTGGAAACCACAGCGGCGAAAATCACAGAACGTGGAAGGCTGTCTATATCAGTTAAATTAACTGTTAAAACCACGAAAGTACGTGTTTTAAACAAGGAAAGTCGTATTTTATACACATAATCAACGTACTAATACAATGAACGTAAAAACGATAGCAGGTTCGTATCGTCCTTCGTTACTTCGTACCCAATATTTCGTATCAAACCGCTATCGAGCGCTTTCTTGTGCAACGGACCGCTTCAGTAGCACTTGCCTAGCAAAGTGTTAAGAAACTGCTCTGCTCGCTCGTAACGTGTCGTTTCATAGACGTACCAAAGCGCTCGGTTGCGCCTTTTGGAAACGGCTTGGTTAGGTAACGGGCTCCAGGTTCGTAACCGAACAATTTATTGTACACAGTAAAGTTATGCATTATCAAAAACATCCAGTACTACAGTAGATGATGTAGGACAACTGACATAATCCGCTAAAAATAGGCTGAGCCTTAGTTCATATTAGGGTTTTTTGTAAATACATGTACTCCACTTGCAGGGGTCATTAACAGTGTTTGTTTGTATGAGTTCGTTAGCTGAAACATTATTGTTTCCCATTCCTTGACCACAATAAAGATTTATAAAGAATTTAAATTTGTGTGAACTTAAGATTTCTGTAAGTGCCTTGATAAATCATTGTCCAGGTCCAAGCATCTTGAGTGGAAATCTCAAATTGTGATTTTGCTCAAATCAGAGTCTGAATTTGAGACACATCTGAAGTTCCAGCTCTTGAACATAATACTAATAATACTTACGATATAAAAGACTTTAGTTTACGAGGAAACTTATTTTACAATATAAATGGCAATCTTCCATAAGATCCCCAGCAATAAACAGTTGAACAAGAACATAAGTATGTAAAAGAAAAGAGTATAATGGCAATTTGGCCAATATGGCGTTCCACAATATCATAATATTATATATCATTGGGCAATTTCATAAAAGAGTTTCATAAAAGGATGTGCGAAAGCCGATATGAATGGGATCTACAATTAAAGGAAGGTATAAATCTAAATTCTTAATCAATTCAATTTATAATTTATCACTATAAAGCTTAACTATATATAGGGACATCATTAGAGCCAGCATATCATAAAACAACTAGTGAATTAATACAATGACATTTTAAAGCATAATGCAGATTGAAACATAAAACACACTGCACCTTTACTGCAATAGACTCATAATCATGTTTCTGTTTAGTGCCGTCATTAGTAACGTCCATTTAGGAGATTGGGGCAAGGTATCGACTATTTACTGCATGGAATCCTAATTAATGTATCATCCTGCAATCTACAGCGCTCAAAAACCACTGACCCATTGACCACTGAATATTCAAAATAATATTTTTTATATTTTCTTAAAGACACACCTTCATTTTGACTGGTTCTTGACACACTTTAATTTTGATTGATTCTTGAAGATACACTTTAATTTTGAATGGATATTAAAGACACAACTTCATTTTCAACAACTAAACAGAAATACGCGAACATTTTGTGCATTTGTAAGTAACATACTGAAACAGTCTATATCAAATACAAAGAAGAAAACATGGAGATTATAAGCTTTACAAGAGCAAAAAAACACCCATATTTTGACATTATTTACCGCGAGTCCCCACATAAATGGTATAAGATAAATGGTTTAATTGTAAACATTAGGTATTTTGCCCATCAGTTAACATGCATATAACATCAATATCATAATATATGTTACGTTACAGTAATTATAGACATCTTCATCATGTTTTATATTCAATAATATTACACTCACTCATGTACACGCCCCATCTTACATTCTAACTCACACAAATACATATTGCATCCACACGCATGCGTACATGCACACACACATGCGCACACCACCGCTCGCAAACACACACACATATAGCTATGCTTACAAATATTCACCGAACATCTTCACTATATCAATGCTCTACCAAGACCTTTTGGATGCTTCTATGATATTTTATGGTCTCCGAACTTCCAAAAGCCACACAGCTCCACAAACGTGTTCGTTTTGGATCTTACCATCTTGCAAACAAAATATGTTACCAGACACATAACTGTATCCGATGCAAAAGATATACTAGTAGTTCATTGATATCGTGTTAACATGATATGTCGGAAGTACATACGTTGGGTACTTTTCACGCACTCACTGATGTGTGTACAGTCCATGGACTAGGGTACTTTTCATACACCAACTGATGTGTACAGTCTATGGACTAGGGTACCTTTCATACACTCACTGATGTGTACAGTCCATGAACTAGGGTACCTTTCTTGTTCTCACATATGTGTGTGTACAGCCCATGGACTAGGGTGCCTTTCATACACTCACTGATGTGTGTACAGTCCATGGGTTAGGGTACCTTTCATACACTCCCTGATGTGTGTACAGTCCATGGGTTAGGGTACCTTTCATGCACTCAATGATGTGTGTACAGTCCATGGGTTAGGGTACCTTTCACGCACTCAATGATGTGTGTACAGTCCATGGACTAGGATACCTTTTATGCACTCACTGATGTCTGTGTACAGCCCATGGACTAGGGTACCTTTCACGCACTCAATGATGTGTGTACAGTCCATGGACTAGGGTACCTTTCATACACTCACTGATGTGTGTACAGTCCATGGGTTAGGGTACCATTCATACACTCACTGATGTGTGTACAGTCCATAGACTAGGGTACCTATCATACACTCACTGATGTGTGTACAGTCCATGGGTTAGGGTACCTTTCACGCACTCACTGATGTGTGTGTACAGTCCATGGGTTAGGGTACCTTTCATGCACCCACTGATGTGTGTACAGTCCATGTACTGGGGTACCTTTCATGCACTCACTGATGTATGTGTACAGTTGATATATCCAGTTGTACTTAATGTATCTGGTACAGTTTTAACACACGGGATCCTACCGTGACATTTGAAACAGCCATTCTTCCGTCCTTTGATATGGCAAGTACTCGAGGGTAGAGCGTATCTACCTGATGGGTAGCCAATATTTGGCCAGCAGGGTTTATCTCAAATATCGATGTTGTTGAATGCTTACTGCCTACAAACATGTGATCATACGGACCAACAGTTATACTATGTGGTTGCATGTCTTCCTGTTTGATGGTAGACCTCTCCCCCGTCGTTACGTCGTATATATATACAGTATCTTCATCTGCATCGGTCAACACGACTTTATCCTGGCTACGTATGTACGTACAGGAACTTTTGTCACTTGGATATTTCTTCGATGGAAACACAATATCAAAGTCTTTCTCTTCACCAGACATTGATACAATACGCACTGGGGGAGTGTGATTCAAAGTACTAACAACAAAGTTACCATCATTCGTCATATTTATAGAGGAGTATTCAACACGGAGCTGACATGTTCTGTTTAATGTTATTTGATTTGATTTACTCACATGAAGAAAGTAAAGTTTGCGGTCACGACCTGCTGTTACTATGGCAACCTCGTATTCAGATACAACCACTATACCTCGAGGATGAATGTATGGTAATTTGTATACAGACATTAATCTCAGATTCTCATCATAAAGCAAACATTTACCATTCTCATTGTCCACCACTACCAGTCTACCATCGGGAAGAAAATCTGAATCAACGTAGAATGGGTAATTCACATCATCACCCATTCGCTTTAAATCTATCGAAGTGATTGGTTCCAGTCTACTCTTCTTAGGTATGGTGTATTTTATTTTAAACACTCCATGTTTTATTTCAGACTGTACACTTGACTTCAAATTACTAAATTGTTGGGCAAAGTCGCACGAAACATTTAACGTCTGCACGTCAGTGCATAATGATTCAGCGTTCTTCACAGTTTCCGTCAAACTGTGCATAGTTATGAACTGTTGCGACGGTGTTCCATTTGCTGATATTGTATCAATCATATCAAACGAGAGTTTCATAATCTTAATTTTATTTTCACATTCAAGTTTGCGTTCTGCCCAGTCAGCTGTGGTTTTATCTCCATACGAGTTGGCGTCTTCTGTCACCTTCTCTGCAAATTCATCAAACGTCTGAATGATAGTCTTCTTTATTTCTGCCAACTTCTTTGTTGGAACGATTTCAATGTCGTCCGATAAACGCGACTCTGCTTCTTTTAATATGTCAACAGCTCGATTTGTGGTTGTTATAGCTGTTTTTAGTTTGTCTCTCAGTATGTCACACTGACCATCTTTTGCGGCACTTGCTATATCAATAATCTTCTTACATTTTTTGTGATCCATGATGGCACATGTACTGCAAGCTAACGATTTGTCACGTTTACAGAAGAATTCAAATGGTTTGTCGTGCTTTGTACAAACATCGAGTCCTTTTAAATCCAGTGTTTTAGCAACGTAAGACAAACCTTCAGGGATAGTTAACAATTCGTGATCTTTCATGAAAGCGTAAATTGTGTGAGCGTTTGAGCAACCATTACATTGGAATTCATTACAAGATGCACAGAACACATCAGCTGTACGTTTGATGTGTTTGTTTAAACACGGTTTGCACTTTCGTCCACCTTCTTCCGACTGACTTCCCATGCGTCCATCTACTTCCGCCATTATTGTAAAATTCAGTTGGTATATTTAATGTTAATCGATGTTCATATCATAGATATTTGTCGCCATGTATCCACAGCTTCCGTCCATCAAATCCAAACAGGTTGTGTAACGACTGTCAACAGTGTACGTGTATATCAATTTTGACCCTGTAAATATATATATCATTCATTACCAATCTTAAGCATTGTTCCGGAACCTTAAAAATCTACGGATAAGTATGGAATACCTACATATACTCAAAACTTACTATCTTGACAAATTCGGTAATTTAAGGAGAGTTCACGAAGGCGTAGTTATATGTACGCGTATCATAATACAAAACACAATGTCACTTCCATTACTTATTCGTTTTGGTATTTCACGCGTAACAAACTAAGAACAATGGTTGTCATGGCAACCGATTGGAAATTATTACATAAAGTCATAAAAAATAACCACATGCCAGATTTAAAATCAATTAACAGAAATAGTTGTTGTGTGACCCTAGTTTTTACGAAACGAATAGTTGTCCGAGAGACTGTGGTTCTTAGCTCACCTGTGACAGGGTGAGCTATTGTGATCACTCTTCGTTTGTCGTCCGTCTGTCTAACCACAATGTGCTTATCTAGACACTAGAGGTCACATTTTTCACATAATCTTTAATAAACTTGGTCATAACGGTCATATTAACAAAATATAGGTCAAGGTCGATATTGGGTCACCTGGGGTAAAAACACTAGGTCATTATTAAAGTCAAATCCTAGAATACCTTGTGTAGTCACTAGGCGTCAACTGTGGTCTAATCTTTATGAAAATTGGTTACAATTATAATCTCAACAGAATCTAAGTTTCAATATTGAAAACGTCATTCGGAGGTCAAAATTATGTCAAATAATAGAAAAACTTAATGTTGCCACTAGAGGTTACACTTATGGACTAATCAGTATAAAACTTTGTCACAATGATCAGCTCAAGAAAGTCTATGTCAAGTTCGATATTGTTCCATCTTGGTATAAAAAGATAATATTCAGTCGGACAGGGAAGGCAGCATTCAACTTAACCAGACGAGCACACAAAAATTAAAAACATACAAGGCACAATGTTAAACACACAACAGAACGAAAAAAAAACGACGACAAAGTGACCTAGTTAAGAAAACCCTTGTGTATGTGACAGGGACTGTATTTTCATTGAATTTTAGAAATATTTAGTTATGATGTTTGTTTCTATGAAATTTAGGTTGTGATTGTATATGTGTCATCTGGGGTCAAAGACTAGGTCACAGGGTCAAATCCTGTATATGGGATCGAGGCTGTATTTTTCATTGGATTCTAGTAATATTTTGCCAGAAATTCAGAATGTTGGTTTCGATGAAATCTAGGTTGGGATCGTATATGGGTTATCGTGTATAAAAAATAAGGTCACATGGTCAAATCTTTGAAAAACCTTGCGTCAGTGATTGAGGCTGTATTTTTCATCAGATGTTAGTCATAGGCACTTGGTTTCAACTAATCTGAATCAAAATTATCTGTATATAGAGAGTACTCTCAGGAAAGTTTGAAACCATGTGCCCATAATGTTAGAAATATTGGTCAGAATATTTTATCTGGTCAGAATATTGGTCTTGATAAAATCAAGGTTAGGATTGTATATGGGTCATCTGGGTTCAAATACTAAGTCAATATGAAAGGTGGCACATGTATCCAGGTTAGCGATAGGGTGCCACTTGGAACTTTTGTTTCGATATTTATATAAAGTATGCTTTAAAAATATTCTGGTCTGAAAGCACTGGTGATATAGATCTATGTCTACTTGAACGATAAAGTCAGGTGAGCGATATATATGAGGCCATCTTTAATTGGTCTTCTTGTTTGTTACTGTAATTTGTACGCGGAATTTCCATTAATGGGTAAATAATAGTGACTATAAATATATGAATCCGAAAAAATCTTTTCACATTCAACGGATGTAAGCCTACGGTAAAGATCTAAAAATAACTTATTTTATTTTTAGATATTTGCCTACGACAAGCCAATGTACGGGTGCGCATTGCCCAATCCAGAGACTTTTAAACATTGTTAATGGTCGGAACTTCCAACCTACCAAATAAATGTCTTCTTAACTCAATGTAAAGTGACAGTTGCCGAACCAAAAAATGTCAAACTTTTGTCCTTGGGGACCTGTCAAAATCAACCAATCAATAGAAATAGCATATAGCCTCAAGAAAATGAAAACAAATCAAGAGGTTGTGTATCATATAAGAAGAATTTGGTTCGTCAAGCGCGGTGAACATATTTTCTCACACGCGCGGACTGATTCGAAGTCCGTTAGCCACAACCCTACTTTCACTTTAACATTTAAGCCAGAATATCAAACATTTCTAAATAAAACAGTTTCACTACATCACATACATGTGTACAAAGCATTTAAACCCAATTACATGATTCTAATGCAGATTTGTCAAGACATACCACAATTTCCAGCAAAATCAAAGTTTTTTACACGACTATTTGAGTATCTGATTTTGGTCATCTATCGTCTCAGCCCAAACAATTACCCCAAAACAAACATGAACACTATTTTACTCACACGAGTCCCAGGATGATGACAGTGATCTATAACAAGCTAATGGTCCCAGTAGTAGGCGATGTAATGTCCCGTCAGATAACCTCGTATTCTTCCGGGTTTGACACTACTGGTTACTACAACAAATATCGTTAGTACCGTATTGGTACGTGCAACAAGATTTTATACTAAACTTGCAGTAGTCTCCCCTTTACATTCACTGGAAGGTTAGAAACCACTAAATGCATACGCGGACCATTATCGGATACAGTCTATTAATCAGTTCTGACACACGTTTTGCTTTTTTGCTGCAAATTCAATAATTGATATGCAAACAATTTATTTCCTTTCTTGAATGGAAAGATAAATCTGTAAGCTACAAAATAATCCCAAATGCAATCAATCTACCCGCAAAAACTATGCAAACGTCGTGTGTAAACAGCGCACCTGATTCAACCAGTTTCGGTAGAAGTCAAGTAGTTCCAATATATCTGTGTTAGTGTTGTGGACTGAATGAGGTCTCAAAATAACCAAAAACAACATAAAAGAAGTGTTTTGATCATTTTATTGATCAACAAATTCAATGTTTAATTGTTATGCAAATATGTATAGATGTAATTCAATATGTTCACTTTTAACAGTTCAACGAACACAATTACATAAAAAAAATATGCTACATAGTAGGCATGTGTATTCATTAAACAATAGCTACTGCATACAGCAACAGTAAAACATACAAAATTACTTTGCCCCGCCCCCTAATGTTGAAGACGCTCCTACTCCCATTGTGAACACTTTGTAACGTGCATTGCGCACATATGAATGTGACGCAACTTGAACTGGAGTTTACTGGCCGCCTGTTATATAGAACATACTGACAGAAAAACATCGATTTTATCTAATTTAATATACGAATTATTAATGTTTATGGCTGTATTGGCTGTATTGGTTGTATAGCAAAAACAAACAAATCAGCAGTACAAACGTTATTATATTATGAACTCAGCATGTTGGCGTCAAACAATATTGAGTGAGTTTGCGCGATTGTGCATCATTATTATTAATTCAGTTGATGTTGTTTCACACACTACTTTATATGGTATTTATTTTATTTCTATTTCAATACTCCCAATTAACAATCAATCCTGATTATTACAAGGAGGTGCAAGTCTGGGTAACAGTTTATTAAGAACATAAAGGGAAACAACAGTTGTATACAGACAAAGTGAAAGTGATAAAAAGAACCAGAGTCTCTATATTACATAAATGTGAAGATCTAAAGATGCATGTTTTTAGATCTTTGATAAATGTTATAGATCTATAGTCTCTGAAAGAGTATACAGTGCAAGCCTAAAATATGACGTATGAATTTAGAAATTTATTGTCGCCAACCTCTCTCGAACAAATGGGAGACTGCGGGACTGGACTGTATGTATGCTGGCTCCCTGTTTGATTGAACCAAGGAATTAGATTAAAGAATTAAATTTTGTGTGAACTTCAGATTTCTGTAAACTCCTTGATAAATCATTGCCTAGGCCAAATCACCAGGGGTGGACATCAGAAATTGTGATTTTGCTCAAATCAGAGTCTGAATTTAAGACACATCTAAAGTTCGAGCTCTTGAACCTTTACTGTAATAGACTCAGAATTATGTTTCTGTTTGATGACGTCACTTTAGGGACCAGCCTCCTATAGAAACCTTTATAAAGATGCATAATATATTTGAGATGAGATTTTATAATTTATTTCAGATTGAGTTGCTTCAGGAGATTTGGCAAGGTATCGACTCTTCACTGCATGGAATCCTAATTAATTTATGATCCTGTAATCTACAGGGCTCAAGAACCACTGACCCATTGACCACTGAACATTCAAAATAATATTTTTATATTTTCTTAAAGATACACCTTCATTTTAATTAGTTCTTAAAGACACACTTTCATTTTGATTGGTTCCTAAAGACACACCCTTGTTTTGATTTGATCTTAAAAACAAACCTTCATTTTCAGCAACTAAACAGAAATACGCGTACATTTTGTACATTTATAATTATAAGTAACATATTGCACAGTCTACATCAAATACAAAGAATGAAACATGCAGATTAATAGCTTTACACCCATTTTTTGACAATATTTACCGTGAGTCCCCACATAAATGGTATAAGATAAATGGTTTATTTAGAAACATTAGGCATTTTTTGACCATCGGTTTACATGTATATAACATCAATATCATAATATATGTTCCGTTACAGGAATAATAGACATCTTCATCATGTTTTTTATTCAATAATATTACACTGACTCATATACACGCTCCATCTTACATTCTTACTCACTCACACAAATACATATAGCATTCACACGCATGCGTACACGCACGCACCCACACGCACGCATACACGCTCGCGCATACATGCACATGTGCCAACCACACACACACACACACACACACACGCAAACACACACACATACACGTAGTCATGCTTACAAATATTCCCTGAAAATCTTCAGCATATCAATGCTCTAGCAACACATTTTGGATGCTTCTATGATATGTTATGGTCTCCAAACTTCCAATAGCCACACAGCTCTATAAACGTGTTCGTTTTGGATCTTACCATATTGCAAAGAAAATAAACAGTGCATAATATGTAACCAGACACATAACTGTATCCGGTTCAAATAATATACTAGTAGTTCATTGATGTCGTGTTAACATGACATGTTGGATTTCCATACATTGGGTACCTTTCAAACACTAACTGATGTGTGTGTACAGTTCATAGACTATAAACAAGCCATATATCCATTTGTTCTTAATGTATCTGGAACAGTTTTAACACACGGGATCCTACCGTGGCATTTGAAACAGCCATTCTTCTGTCCTTAGATATGGCAAGTACTCGAGGGTAGAGCGTATCTACCTGATGGGTAGCCAATATTTGGCCTGCAGGGTTTATCTCAAATGTCGATGTTGTTGAATGCCGACTGCCTACAAACATGTGATCATACGGACCAACAGTTATACTATGTGGTTGCATGTCTTCCTGTTTGATGGTACACTTCTCCCCCGTTGTTACGTCGTATATATAGACAGTATCTTCATCTGCATCAGTCAACACGACTTTATCCTGACTACGTATGTACGTACAGGAGCTTTTGTCTATTGCATATTTCTTCGATGGGAACACAATATCAAAGTCTCTCTCTTCACCAGACATTGATACAATACGCACTGGGGGAGTGTGATTCAAAGTACTAACAACAAAGTTACCATCATTCGTCATATTTATAGAGGAGTATTCAACACGGAGCTGACATGTTCTGTTTAATGTTATTTGATTTGATTTACTCACATGAAGAAAGTAAAGTTTGCGGTCACGACCTGCCGTAACTATTGCAACCTCGTATTCAGACACAACCACTATACCTCGAGGATGATTGTGTGGTAATTTGTATACAGACATTAATCTCAGATTCTCATCATAAAGCAAACATTTACCATTCTTATTGTCCACCACTACCAGTCTACCATCGGGAAGAAAATCTGAATCAACGTAGAATGGTTCCCCCCTATCATCTCCCACCCGCTTTAAATCTATGGAAGTGATAGGTTCCAGTCTACTCTTCTTAGGTATGCTATATTGTATTTTAAACACTCCTTGTTTTAGTTTAGACTGTACACTTGACTTCAAATTACTAAATTGTTGGGCAAAGTCGCACAAAACACTTAACGACTGCACGTCCGTGCACAATGATTCAGCGTTCTTGACAGTTTCCGCCAAACTGTGCATAGTTATGAACTGTTGCGACGGTGTTCCATTTGCTGCTATTGTATCAATCATGTCAAAGGAGAGTTTCATTATCTTAATTTTATTTTCACATTCAAGTTTGCGTTCTGCCCAATCAGCAGTGGTTGTATCTCTATACGAATTGGCGTCTTGTGTCAACTTCTCTGCAAATTCGTCAAACGTCTGAATGATAGTCTTCTTTATTTCTGCCAACTTCTTTGTTGGAACGATTTCAATGTCGTCCGATAAACACGACTCTGCTTCTTTTAATATGTCAACAGCTCGATTTGTGGTTGTTATAGCTGTGTGTAATTTGTCTCTCAGTGTGTCACACTGACCACTTTTTGCGACACTTGCTATATCAATAATCTTCTTACATTTTTTGTGATCCATGATGGCACATGTACTGCAAGCTAACAATTTGTCACGTTTACAGAAGAATTCAAATGGTTTGTCGTGCTTTGTACAAACATCGAGTCCTTTTAAATCCAGTGTTTTAGCAACGTAAGACAAACCTTCAGGGATAGTTAACAATTCGTGATCTTTCATGAAAGCGTAAATTGTGTGAGCGTTTGAGCAATCATTACATTGGAATTCATTACAAGACGCACAGAACACATCAGCAGTACGTATGATGTGTTTGTTTAAACACGGTTTGCACTTTCGTCCAATACTTTCAATAAGTCCACCTTCTTCCGACTGACTCTCCATGCGTCCGTCTACTTCCGCCATTATTGTAAAATTCAGTTGGTATATGTGTGTATCAATTTCGACCCTGTAAATATATATATCAATACCAATCTTAAGCATTGTCCCGGAACCTTATAAATCTACGAATGAGTCTGGAATACATGTATACGTAAAACATACTATCATGACAAATTCTGTAATTTAAAGAGAGTTCACGAAGGCGTAGTTATCTGTACGCGTATCCATAACAAAACACAATCTCACTTCCATTACTTATTATATATGGTATTCCAAGCCTAACAAACTAAGAACTATGGTTGTCATAGCAACGGATTGGAAATTATTACATAAAGACATAAAAATTAATCACATGCCAGATTTACTAGAAGCAGTCACAGACAGCCATATCCCCCGCCGAAGGGAAAATCATTGTACCAAAGATTATTGAATACGAACAATATTTTTATAACATAAGTTATGTGAAAGTTTTGTTTCAATCTCAAGAGAAATGTTTGAGATGCACAACAGATTGTTTACTATATCCAAATTTATTACATACAAAATAAACATAGTCAACAAGAAGCAGTCACATCACACGAAAAACCAGGTTAACGGTGACCTTGATCCAACCAGTCCCACTTTCAATGCCAATTGTAGTCTCCACAAAAGCTACTACCTACATAGCAAGATTCATCATGATATCGCATTCCTAACCTATAATGTTATTGAGCAAAAACAATTTATCTATTTTAAGTCAGTGTTACCTTGACCCCCATCAGCCAACTGTCAATTACAAGTGACGTCTTCACATAAGCTATATAAACGTTTCACACTGATATCTCATTCCTATCCAAAGTTATTGAGTGAAAACTTTTTTTTTCTATTTTTAATAACGATGACCTTGATCCACTTTTAATCCCAAGTGAATTGTCTCTTCACACAATCCATCTACAAAGCTAGTAAGTTTCATAATGTTATCTCAATCCTCACTAAAAAATGAGCATAACTGCTTCTATTTTAGTAACGGTTACCTTGACCCCCACCTGTCCCACTTTCCATTGAAGTACCGTCTGCACAAAAACTACCAACACAGCAAGTTTCATTTTGATATCTCATCCCAAACCTAAGTTATCCATCAGAAACAAAAATATGAGCATAAATGCTTTTTCTATTTTAGCTATGGTGACCTTGACCCCCACGTCCCCACTTCCCATCTGCACACAAACAACCTACACAGCAAGTTCCATTGTGATATCTCATCCCAAACTTAAGTTATCCATCAGAAACAAATTGTTTTCTCTATAGCTTACAAATGTATAAAAACGGTCATATATCTGTCAAATATGGCCGGAATTAAAAACCATGACAAAATGTGCTATTGCATCTCATGAGGGTACATCTGTGAAGGTTTCATCAAAACTCCTGAAGAAATGTAGGAGGAGCTGCACACAGAATATTTTTTCTCTATATCCTACATATGTACAAAATAAACAAAAGGCCATAATTATGTTAAAAATGGCTGGAATGAAAAACGTTGACAACATGCGCTAGAGCACCTCATAATTGTACTTCTGTAAAAGTTTTGACAAAATTCCTTGAGAAATGAAATAGAAGTTGCACACAGAATAGTTTATATGTAAAAATCAACAAAGGGCAATAACTCCGTCAAAAATGGTTGAATAAAAATTCTGACAAACTACGCTGGGGGACATCATAGCAGTAATTATGTGAAAGTTGTGTCAGTATCCCTTAAGAAATGTAGGAAGAGTTGCACACAGAAGAGTCGGACGGACGGACGGACGGAATGACGCCTACCATTACCATATCCCATTCGCCTTCGACGGGGGATAAAATTCAATTAACAGAAATAGTTGTTGTGTAACCCTAGTCGTTTCAAAACGAATGGTTTTCCGAGAGACTGTGGTTCTTAGCTCACCTGTGACAGGGTGAGCTATTGTGATCACTCTTCGTTTGTCGTCTGTCCACAGTTTGCTTATGTAGACACTAGAGGTCACACTTTTCACATGATCATTATTAAACTTGGTCTTAACGGTCATCTCAACAAAATATAGGTCAAGTTCGATATGGGGTCACATGGGGTAAAACATTTGGTCACTATTACAGTCAAATCCTAGAAAAGCTTGTGTAGTCACAAGGCGTCACAACTGAGGCCTAACCTTTATGAAACTTGGTCACATTGGTCATCTCAACCAAATCTAAGTCAAGTTTCAATATTTCATGAGTCCGTCATCCGGGGGTCAAAACTAGGTCACAAGGTCAAATTACAGAAAAACGTTTGCCACTAGAGGTCACAATATTGGCCTAATGAGTATTCAACTTTGTCACAATGATCAACGAAAGACTAGGTCAAGTTCGATATTGTTCCATCTTGGTATAGAGGCTGTATTTTTAATCAGATGTTAGTCATAGGCACTAGGTTTCAAACAATCTGAGTCAAAAGTGTCTGTGTTCCACTATATAGAGAGTGCTCTCAGGTAATTATGACTCGGATAGTTTGAAACCATGTGCCCATGGTGTTAGTAATATTTGGTCAGAATATCTTTCTTGATAGCATATAGGTAAGGATTGTATATGGGCCATCTGGGGCCAAATACTAAATCAATATGAGAGCTGGTATTAGTATCTAGGTTAGAGATATAGGACCACTTGGAACTTGTTTCGATATTTATATAAAGTATGCTTTAAAAATCTTCTAGTCTGAAAGCATTGGTGTGACTTCATTGTATATTGGCAACAATGTTAATTTGTTTGTGGTCCTTTCTAAAAATAGCTAACAGAATCGAAATCTAGCATAAGTCTGGTTTCCATGACAACCAAAATCTTTATGATGATGATCAAGGTCGCGTTTAATATAATTATGTCTACTTGACCGATGTAGTCAGGTGAGCGATATATCGCTAATTTAGAATTAGAAGGTCGTACAGTCGAGTTAGGATATTGTGACAGTGACGTTGCAGATTATGCGTACATAAAAAAGATAACAACCAGCATGACCGTAACCAATTGAGGTGCGTCGGGAACGAACGCACCCCCCTTTTTCACCAAAGTAGTCTTCTTTGTTGGTGAAATTTATAAACTTTGCAAATGTTCAAGCTCGCTTCGCTCGCAAAATAACTTGGTCATCAAATGTTAAGTTTAAACATATTTTATTACCCACCAAATATACAATATTTGACATACAACTACATCTATAAATAAATTTTATATACATGGGTAAAAGGGTCAAGCCGCCAGTTCCAAAACTTAGTAACGGCTCTCCCTTTAGTCATCAAATCAAGTATAGAACGATTCTGTGGAGTGCTGTTCACATAAACGAATGCATTTTTTCAAGCTCGCTTCGCTCGCACATTACCTTAATTTACGCATGAACAATATGCAGCTCGGATAACAATATATTTCTGTCTAGCTCGCTTGGCTTGCACAATAACTTTTATTCCGTGAACGATATCAAACTAAGGACATGTTTGTGTGGCATGCAGCTCAGTAAGATATTGCATTTTTTATCTAGCTCGCTACGCTCGCAAAATAACTTTATCAGTGAATGGTATCACAAAATAACTTATATCAGTGAATGAGAACGAGTTTGTCCGGTATGCAACTCAGATAAATTGTGATTTTTTCTAGCTCGCTTCGCCCGGTAAGCAGTAAATGATATCAAGGTTAGAAAACGAGTTGTTTGACCTGCAGCTCAGATCAACAGTGCATTTTTACCTGCTCGCTTCTCTCGCCCAATAACTTTATCAGTGAATAGTATAAAATTGAGAACAAGGTTGTGTGGCAAGCAGCTTACACAAACAACCCATTTTTTGAGTTTGTGTACCCTGTCCCTCGGCTCGACAGTGCATTTTACAACACTGTCGTGGGTACCGACCCACAACCTCCATCAGCAGAATTTGGTAGCTCAATATCCTCTAGCAGAAGTGCATGGAAGCCCAACACCCCTCATCTAAACATCCCCATTAGCTCTTCAAAACCCGACTTCGCACCCACTTTTGTTAGTTATGTTAGTTTAGTATTGAAAATATAGCCGTTGGTACCACAGGTAACTGTACCATTAATAAACAGTACCTAAAAATTTTTTTAGAATTCTTATACAAGTATAAGAATTCTAAATTTAACAAAAAAAAAGTTTTTAAATTTTTTTTTTAGGTACTGTTTATTAATGATACAGTTACCTGTGGTTGGTACAGTATAGGCCTTTAAAATTGATTTTACACCGTTATAGTGGAATCGAACGCTGCGTCACTGGATTTTTACCCTGACTGGACTATAAGTACAAAATCAATATTTGGAGAAAACAAGGAAAACTGTCTGGAAACTACTCTTATACTAATAAATGGAAAACTTTAGTTTGGTCAACATGAAAATAGGCTGATAAGAATCGAATTGTGATGCAGATTTGAAATATGCACGAGTCTTTTCAGTGCTTACGACCTTCTGAATCTAGCCAGCGATATATGGGACCATCTTTAATAGGTCTTCTTTTATGTTACTGTAATTTTATAAATGGGTAAATTATAGTGAATATAAATCTATGAATCCGAACAAAAATCTTTTTAGATCTAATTTTTGTAGAAAGTGCCACGGATGTAGAACCTAGGCCTACGACAAACAGGGGCGGATCCAGGATTTGGCGTTAGGGGGGCGTACATTCATGTATTGATACCCCCCCCCCCCTCCTCAAGAAAATATGCGAGCGAAGCGAGCTAGAAAAAATGTATCTCTGAGAAGCATTCCACACAATTTCGTTCTTTATCTTATAATATTCATTGATAATGTTAATGTGAGAGCAAGGCGAGCAAGAATGTATGCATTAATTATTTGAACAGCATATCCCTCAAACTCATTCCCTACTTGACAAAATGAACTGATCGTGGTTGTGCGAGCGTAGCGAGCAAGAAAAAATGCAATTATCTATTTCAGCAGCATACACCACATCCTTATTACTTGGTAATATTCACTGATGTAGTAATTGTCAGAACTAGAAAAAAATTAGTGTTTGTCTGAGCAGCATACCCAAACAACTCATTGGTAAAGCAAAAGCTTTCATTGAATTTACGTAGTTCTTCAGCGAGCGAAGCGAGCAAGAAAAATCGTTGTTTATATATAAAGCTGCTGTTAATTCGTCACGAAAAAAACCGCAATGTCTATCTGAGCAGCATACCCTGCGAGCTCCAGGGCTTCAGTTTTGTTTAAGTGGAAATGTGAAGTACTTGGGATCCAGCGACTAGGGAGTCCAGTGGCTTTTTGCCTCGTGACTTTTTAAATAGAACCACGGAATTCGTCAGCTGCATTCTGAGGTATCTTATTTTTAATGAAAAGGACAGGTTTATTAGAAAATAAAGCCAACTGTATTAATATTTTTTTCTTGTCGGACATTTTTAATGTGCAAGAATCTCGACATTTCTGTAGCCGATGTTTGGAACCATGCTACCAATCAGTCCCATATCATTTTTTTGCATACAGCATTAAGTTCAATTTAAAATCCATAAATTGATGATTGTTGTATTTACGCGAGCGAAGCGTAAATATTGCTCTTACATCCAAAATATGATAAATTACCTAGGCTCCGGCGATTTTAGGGGGGGGGGGGGGGGCGTACGCCGGGTCCGCCCCCCCTTGGATCCGCCTATGACAAAGATCTAAAAATAACTTATTTTACTTTTGATATTTACATACGGCAAGCCGAACCAGAGACTATTATCGTATCGTATCTGCCCAAACAATTACACACGAACAAACATGAACACTATTTTACTCACCCGAGTCCCAGGATGATGGCCCTTATCTATAACAAACTATTGGTCCCCTAATAGAAGGTGATATAATGTTCAGTCACATAACCTCGTATTCTTCCGGGTTCGACGATGGACAGGTAACTACAACAAAAGATCGTTTTTACCGTATTGGTACGTTCAATCGGATTTTATACTTAACCTGCAGTAGCCTCCCCTTTAAAGAATTACATTAGGTCACAAACCACTAAATAAAATTGTTCTTTAGCTCAATGTAAAGTGACAATTGTCAAGTATTTTACCAGGTACTATGACAAGCAAACAACTTAGTAGATATACCTAACCTCAGTTATAATATGTATAAACATTCATCGTAGGCTATGGACATTAAATGTGATCTCCCTCTCCAAAAATAAAGTTCGCCCCCTCCCAATGTTTGGCCCTGGCTGAAGACGCTCCTACACCCATGATTATAGCACCGTTCCATGTTCTTCGTGTAATATATTTCGTCAATTTGCCTTGAGGCCCTCAACAGTAAAACATTGAAACAACAGAAACATGACATCTTTTCTTTTCTATTTTCTTCAGGTAACTTCTCCCAGTTGTATTGGGACATTCAATCACTGCGATGATGATAACTTTTCCTCATGAATAAACTGTGATCCAATAGAATCGCGAAACAATACATGCACATGCCTTTTTACAATATATTATTTTACAAGTAGCTTATCACTTACATATAGAATCATCAATAAATCTAATAACTATGTACACAATATCTTGGAAGCGTATGGTCGAATATATAATTAAATATAAATATGTCAAATAATTTGTTAGATATAGTTGGTAGATATAGGTGAACTAATATTAATAAGTTAACAACTACAATTTCAATGCATACCAACAAAATTGTACAAGTACACAAAGAGCATACACGTGTATTCTTTGATGTACATGAATTTAAATGTTTGTCATATTGTGTTACCTCATAGAAAAGAACCATAGTAAATGGCTTTGAACTAATCGAGTAAAGCAGACTACATAATATGACCTATTTTAGGACTGTGTAAATGCTGTTTGATTGAACCAAGGAATTTTATTAAGCTGTATGAACAATTGTGGACCTCTAAAACTAAAAGTAAAAGGACCTCATTTTTCGTCCTTAGTAAGGGAGATAATCATGGCCGATCGGGTCGGCGCTATTGGTGGCTAGATTGCTTTTATTCGGTACTCCTCGGTTGCGATTGACTTGCCGATAGAAGTGTCCCACGCGAAAACTGGTTAGTTTAATTTTTTTTATAGTTTGCTTTAAATATTTCGTTATAACTGTTTGATTTGGAACAGAAGTATAGATTGTCCTTGATTATAAGTTACCAACACATCACTGTATGTCAGTATAATGTAGATATTTGAAGTATCACACTGGGCTACAAATGACCTTGGCTTGACTCAACCTGCTGCCTTGAGTTTCGACTCCCTGTGTGTTTTATTTAAGTAAAATTAACAATGAAAGTGTAGTAGTGTGCATAGAATTTGATTATTATTGGAGGATAGACTTGAGCAGGTGACCAGCTTGCCAATTCGCTATTCTCTAGTGTCAGTGACAGGAGAGTGGAGACTGACCCGGCCAGGAACCCGTTGCCTAACCAAACTGCTACCAAGCGCTTGATAGCGTTATGCTAGGAAATGGCTTGCTTCAAAAAAGCGCACGTTGCAGACAGTTGTGCAACAAAGCGCTATCTACAAAATCTTAAATATTGTGTATCGTGTTCTAAGGCCACTAAGGGTGAGACGCAAGAATTGCGCGGGGCTTGATAGGACAAACGAGAATTGGATGCGAGGCATGTAATGAGACATGACAATTGTGCGAGACATGAGAATTAAAATTGAATTCTTACGTTTTTAATCTCGCCCTAGACTCACAACTTTTGCAAGTTAATATCTAATGTCGTATAATTCTTGTGTATTGGATCGTGCCTCACAGCTTATTCATTGCCTCGTATCAAGTATAGCTTAATCTGACGTGTCGTCTTGACTTCATAAGGTGAGATATGAGGATTAAACGAGACAAGAGAATTCAACATGAGGAACGAGAATCCAACACGAGACATTAATATTGTGCAAAAATCGGGAAATTCTCTTGCCTCGCATTTATTTTTGCTCCACGAGACACGATAATTCAAACGAGACATGAGAATTCAACATGAGGCACAAGAATATTATCGTGCAATTCTCGTGTCCTGAACTATCGCGCAATTCTCATGTCTCGACCGGTGTGCCAGCCCAGTTAAAATTCCTTACTGACACTGTCTACTTGGGCAATTGAAAATGAAAAAACCATGTTTTACATACATGTTCAAATATTAATGTCTAGTAGGGCTATGTATCGATACAAAATGATCGCTATTCAAAATATGATATTTTCTTTTGACAATAAAACATCTTAAAAGGCACATGCAGACTTATGATATGTATATTTCACTCAGAACACTATCTAGTCATGCTGCACAGGTCCGAGATGTGATATACCACTTGGTTACATGTTTCATATTACTCGACCACGACATTTGTAAAAATATTAATTTGCATTTTAAAAGACGCCTCATAAATCGAGACAAAACAAATGGACGACAAAAAACTTGACTGAAAAGGGGGTTTATAATTATTAGTTCACCTGTGTAGCTTTGTTGATTGTTCTTTTGACCGATATGGATACCGGTGTTCAATTTATATCGGAAACCAGTACGCAGCCGTAGTGTCTAGCACAGTATTCTGTTCAACGAAAGATAAAAATATTGTGTTTTTCTTAAGTAATTTTTAGAGCCTTCTCTGAACAGCTTTATTTGTCAAAATGATAATATAAAGTCAGACAGGGAAGGCAGCACTCGGCTTAACCAGCCGAGCACAGAAAACATAAAAAACACACTAGGTACAATGCCCACATGAACCAGCCGAGCATCAACTCCACTTTAACTTAACTTTTTAAGACTACTGTAAATATATAAAATCATTTTTCAGTTGAGCAACTGTAAATATCCAGAATGGGAGGAGGTGTCAAGCATCTTGCGGAATGCCAGTATGAAGCAAAAGGATTTCTGAAGTATTTCAATTTCAAAACTCTCCGAGGAAAAACTAGGGTAAGTTATTTTTATCCATTTCTCATTTAATATCTATTAAGAGGTATTGACTTCAAACTCAACACACTGGACACAGTGATGACTCCATTTGGTAGACAAGACAGGGTTGTCAATATTCCTGATTTATCAGGAATAACGTATTTGTCTGCCCTAAAAGAACTATGATTTCTGACCAAAATAAAAGTGATTAATTTTAATGAAAATATCTCAAGAAATGGCAATGTTATGTTCTATTATATCTGCTTTAAAGATTTTTGTTTTATAGAAAGTTTTAAAAACTGAGTTATATATGGAATCAATGAGGTTAAAGGCCTCTAGTTTGGCACAAATGGTAGGCAGCATAAGAATAAGAAGAATAAGAATATTTTATTCAACCAATCAAGGGTCATATTACATGACATGTAAATCACAGTATAAAAATCTAATGAACAGTAAAACAAAATAAAATGACATGACACAAAATAAGGATGCTCAAGAAAAGAAGGCTTGATTCGAATTATTTTAACAAGTTAACTAAGGCAAAGGTACCTAAAAATAAAAGGAAAATAAAAACATATATATATTATATGGAATATCACTACAGTGTGTTGATCTGTTGGGCTGTACTACCTTGAGTTGCTTGTGTAATCAGGGCTTTTTTTCACTATATACGAGGGGCCTATATAAGGCCCCTTCACAATTTCCTATAGGCCCCTAAAGGCCCCTTCACAATTATAATTGGCGTCTTGGTTTTTGTAAAATCAACTTCGCCATAAAGCACCGAACAATCCAAACATAAATAACAATGATATATTCCTGTACTGGACTTGATATGAAGTATTGTATCATAGATACATGCATGTTTGGGACAAGTGAACAAAAAATTACTTAACATATGAAAAAATATATTTCACAATTTGGTGATTTATCGCGTTTTTTCCCCCCACAATTTTGCAAATTTATGCGCTAAATTTTCACAAAACAAAAGGGATTGGGCCTCTTCACAATTCAGCGAAAAAAAGCCCTGGTAATGCGGTATCTCGTGAGACCGCCAGGTCGAGTGAGATGCGGTATGGTGCAAGCAACGAGAGGTAATACGGCTTAACGTATCGACACAACTGCAGTGATATTCCTTTTATTATTATCATGGTATTTTGGTAACATGGGGAATGCTTTTGTTTCCAGGGGAAGGGGCCTTATAACAGCCCCTATTATATAACGAAACAAGCCCCGCTGGGATTAATATTAATATTTTGTTTATTTATATTGACAGGCTCATATGATTGTTGGCCTCATGATGTTGAGTGCAGGATCATTCTTTAAGTACAAGATTGATGTTGGAAAGAGACGAATTAAGGCAGCAAAGGAAGCGCAGAAAGTTGAAGATCGTAGACTTCTGGAAATCGCCAAGGAGAAATGGCTGGCCAATGGCAGAAGATTTATTGATTAAATGTGATTTTCAAGTTCAGATATTCCAGGAACACAATGATAGTCACCGTCTGATTACAATTTGTCAGTATGAATATATTCTTGGGAATTTATGTTGTGTTTAATTATGACAGTTTTGGATACCTTCATTTGAACTGCATTCACTTTTCGAGTTTCACAATTAATTGAAAATTGTTATTATATAGTGATACTTATTCATACAAAATTAAAATAAATTTTAACAAAAACTTGGTTTTTGTGAATCAGTACAATGTATTTCATTTTGGTATGAGATTCCAGTCCCTAACTCATGAAAATTGGTTGGGACACATTAATTTTGGGAATGCTTCTATTATTTCATAGTAGGACTCATCGACTTTTATTTTCAGTCAATCAGTAGGACTCAAAGTTTTCAAATCCAAAATAAAACACTGGTTTATAGCATCTTTGATAATAAATAAAATAATAAATACATGTACAGTCTTTGGGTGGCACCATGTTTGTGTGTGTAACACTCATGACTCGGAATGGAGAGCTCCCTGGTTCGAATCTCAGCCGGGGCACTTGAATCATTTCTAAAATGGTTTTTTAGCTCATAATGTCACAAAGTGACGTGACATGGTGAGCTTTTATGATCATTCTTGGTCCGTAATCGCTCAACAATATGCTTTTGTGAGCACTTGAGGTCACAACTTAGGCCTAATCTTAATGAAACTTTGTCAAAATGATCTTCTCAACAAAATTTAAGTCAAGTTAGATATTGGGTCTTATTTGGTCAAAAACTAGGTCACTTGCTCAAATCATAGAAATACCTTGTGTAGTCTATAGAGGTTGTATATTTGCAGGGCTCGACACTAACACTGGTCCGCTGGTCCGAGACCAGTGAAAATCCAGAAGGACCAGTGGAAAATCTGGAGGACCAGTAACTGTCCTATTTACAAATTGGGCGCTTTTGCCCTGTCGGACCAGTGGCCAAAATAGTTAGTGTCTAGGCCTGATTTGGCCTAATCTTTATGAATCTTGGTCACTATGATCATCTCAACAAAGTCTAGTTCAAGTAAAATAGTGGGTCATTTGGGTTAGAAATCAGGTCATATCATAGAAACACCTTGTGTTGTCACTATAGGTTACAAATTTGGTTTAATAATCATGAAGCTAGATCACAATGATCTCAACCAAATCTAGGTCAAGTTTGTCAGTGAAAAACTGCTCTGGTACCTTAAGTTAAGTAACCCTATTGTACCAACACAAACTAGATATCGCCAGTATCACAGTACAGATTATCACCCGGCCCTAATCTCCAGAAACATCTCAATCTGAGTTTAATCTCATCTCAAATATTGCCATGTGTCTTTTAGATAATGTCCGTGGGAGGTTGGACTCAAAATTTGCATCACAAAACAGAATCACCTATTCTTAGTTTATTACTGTAACATATATAGAGCTCAAACTATAAATTTATCTAACATTATGTCTCTGGTTAGAGCAAAATCTCGATTTGAGATAGATTTCTACTTGATGTTTGGGAGATTGGGACCTGGCTTCACTGGGGACATTGAAGACACTATCCAAGAGAAAAAAAGGTTGTCAGCATTAGGACTTATTTGATTGAGATTATTTATGGACTGTTAACAGTAAAGAGGTCACATTTTTAGCTCACCTGTCACAAAGTGACAGAGTGAGCTTTTGTGATCACTCGTCGTCCGTCCGTCCACAATTACTTGTGTAGACACTAGAGGTCACAGTTTTAGCTTAATCATTATGAAACTTGGTCACAATAATCATCTTAACAAAATCTAGGTCAAGTTCGATATTGGGTCATCTGGGGTCAAAAACTAGGTCACACGGTCAAATCATAGAAAAACCTTGTGTAGTCACTAGAGGTCACAATTTTGACCTAATCTTTAGAAAACTTGGTCACAATGATCATCTTAACAAAACCTATGTCAAGATCGATATTGGGTTATCCGGGGTCAAAAACTAGGTCACAAGGTCAAATCATAGAAAAACCTTGTGTAGTCACTAGAGGTCACAATTTTGACCTAATTTTTATGAAACTTGGTCACAATGATCATTTTAACATAATCTAGATCAAGTTCGATATTGGGTCAGCCGGGGTCAAAAACTAGGTCACAAGGTCAAATCATAGAAAAACCTTGTGTAGTCACTAGAGTTCACATTTTTGGCCTAATCTTTATGAAACTTGGTCACAATGATAATCTCAACAAAATCTAGGTCAAGTTTGATATTGGGTAGTCTGGGGTAAAAAACTAGGTCACAAGGTCAAATCATAGAAAAACCTTGTGTAGTCACTATACGTCACAATTTTGGCCTAATCTTTATGAAACTTGGTCACAATGATCATTTTAACAAAATATAGGTCAAGTTCGATATTGGGTCATCCGGGGTCAAAAACTAGGTCACAAGGTCAAATCATAGAAAAACCTTGTGTAGTCACTATACGTCACAATTTTGGCCTAATCTTTATGCAACTCAGTCACAATGATCATCTCAACAAAACCTAGGTCAAGTTCGATATTGGGTCATCTGGGATCAAAATCTAGGTCACACGGTCAAATCATAGAAAAACCTTGTGTAGTCACTAGAGGTCACAATTTTGACCTAATCTTTAGAAAACTTGGTCACAATGATCATCTTAACAAAACCTATGTCAAGATCGATATTGGGTTATCCGGGGTCAAAAACTAGGTCACAAGGTCAAATCATAGAAAAACCTTGTGTAGTCACTAGAGGTCACAATTTTGACCTAATTTTTATGAAACTTGGTCACAATGATCATTTTAACATAATCTAGATCAAGTTCGATATTGGGTCAGCCGGGGTCAAAAACTAGGTCACAAGGTCAAATCATAGAAAAACCTTGTGTAGTCACTAGAGTTCACATTTTTGGCCTAATCTTTATGAAACTTGGTCACAATGATAATCTCAACAAAATCTAGGTCAAGTTTGATATTGGGTAGTCCGGGGTAAAAAACTAGGTCACAAGGTCAAATCATAGAAAAACCTTGTGTAGTCACTAGAGGTCACAATTTTGACCTAATTTTTATGAAACTTGGTCACAATGATCATTTTAACATAATCTAGATCAAGTTCGATATTGGGTCAGCCGGGGTCAAAAACTAGGTCACAAGGTCAAATCATAGAAAAACCTTGTGTAGGCCAAGATCGCAACTAGGTCATCTGGGGTCAAAAACTAGATCACAAGGTCACATCAAAGAAAAACATTGTTAACACTCTAGAGGTCACAGTTCTCACTAAATATCTATTAAACTTGGTCACAATGCTCTTCTCCATTAAATTTAGGTCATTTTGGATAAAACACAGGTTACCATGTCACATTCAAGAAAACAATGTAAACCCTCTAGGTCACATTCTTGGCCTAATCCTTACTAAACCTGACCATAGTGTGTGTCTCTGTAAAATCTAGGTCAAGTTACCAGGTTCAAAACTAGGTCACCATGCGATATGAAGAAACCTACATGGGGTCAAATATGTAGGTCATATCATATAACAAATTACTGGTTCTGCCTTAATTGCAAGTATTCTTGTGAGCGCTATAGGGCCAATGGCCCTCTTGTTAACATTTTTGACTATTGGCTGCCATTGGGTCATATTGTTTGCAAACATCTCTTGTTTGTAATGCTTATGAAAAAGTCAGGAGGGAAGGTCATCCAAAATAGTATATCTGGAAAAATGCTCCGTTGGCTCAAGAACTTCCTGTCGACCGATCTACAATTATAGTATAACTCGAGTGCTCTCAATAAAATAAAGTGAAAATGAGAGGGAGTTCCACAGGATGGTGTAATCTGTCACACCCTGTTCTTGTATATAGGTATACATGACCATGTGTCTCCAACCTGCCAAGACATGTTTCGAACACCTAACATGCATGCTGATCTTGCCATCTGATATTCCGAGACAAGTACAGGGACAGCAAAGCTAAAAATCCAGAGGAAGCCGAGTTTACTTCAGCAGCTAAACACGGGCGTGTAATACTGTCCCTAAGAATGGTAACTTGGTTTAAATTGATCACATAAACATGTTGCGATTACCTCCCTTACTTGCTCTTTGTGCTTAAAATAACAAAAGATTGCTAGAATACAGGGGTCCTGCAATTCCGGAATTATCCGGAAATCTGGACGTGCTGCACTAGAAAGAATGGACTTTTCTGCAGAAAATGAAGTTATTTGATGAAAAAATTCAAAGAATTTACCAATTCATGGTCTTTTGAAAATTCACAGGCTGAATTTTAATAATAGAACAATATTTGAACTGAGTTTTTGATGTAAATGTGTATACTAAAGGCACCAAGCATGTTGATAAAATTTTGTGATGACACCCAAAACAGACTTGCGACTCGTTTTCAGGATTGGGGATTATGCCTCTGTAGGGCCCCTGTAGAATAATATGAAATGTCACTCGACTCACAATATACAACGACGGAATTTAGCATTCAAAGGTGTAATTGGAATGTGTATCAAATACTTTTTGTGTTCCAGGCATACTGTGTGTCCTATTTGAGTGAATTCGAATTTTATCTAGCACACCTTTCGTACATGATCGTACATAATCGTACATGATCGTACATGATCGTACATTGCATCTGACTGCCTGCGTTTTCCATCTACAGTCAAGCTCCTGGTTCGGATTTCAGCACAATGTGTCTATTCGGCAAGGGCTATAGGTAGCGCACCCGGATTCGTTGTATTAAATAAACTTTCTGCGAAGCTGGATGCCATTTGCCAATTACGCAGGGATTAACAAATCGTCGAACGCAAAAATCAGGTGTAATTACATTGTAAATAATATAGAATATATGGGGATATACACTCAAGGACTTTAAAAACGCCTCACCTAACTTAAAGTCAAATATCGCATGAAGTATTATGTGTTGTCGTAAAATCATTTTACGCGTATGTTAATTAATCTTTCCTACGTATAATTCAGTTTAGTTTGTAATAACATATTGTCGCGTTATTTTCTGGAAATTGTTTAAGCGATGTTTGGCTTTGAGTCAGGTGAGGCGTTTAAACTGCTTGTCATCAGGTGAGCGCTTTAGGACCAATTGCCCTCTTGTTCATGATTATGTGTACGTATATTACACACGCCATACCCAATATCCTATTGTACTATTGTAAGGTATATCTGTAACAAGTCTGTCATAAATTATAGTTCCTCAAAACCAGTCACTACCACGCACCCATGGCAACACAAATGACGTCAGTGATGTTACAATGTCGGTGTCGATGTAATAACACCAATGATCACCTCACTAAGTCTCACATATAAAAATTGGGACCCAATGCACTTCTACCAAATGCCTTTATACTAATTGTGATCGTATTGTGTGATAATGTTGGTGGTAGCCTGCTGAATATCGTATTTTTCTAGACCGCGCATAACGTTTTTTTGTGCCTGAACCACGCAACGTAAACGTCAACGCTGTGACTTTTGGTGTTCTAATGCGACCTCCATTTTTATATCATTAAAACCAATGTATGTCTGCCAGAATTCGTCATATTGGAGCTTTCAGTGGGATTGTCCATCATTCCTTTTATGAGTACATTTTGTACATCACAATACCGTCTGAACATGTGCTATTCACAAGCTGTGTATTTCTATCCATATTAATTAATGTAACGTTTAAATGTTATCAAAACGTCTGTGTACAGTGGTTTAACATTGCATGATATATTGGCGAAGTTTTAAACAGAAATGATACTATCAGTAGGAAAGTTATGACACAAAGTAGAAGAAAGCGGTTGCCCCGGGTACGCTTACTCCGCCTCGAAAACCTGACTTATATAAAAATGTGTGTAGACTTAAATGGTGTGTATACTTAAATGGTGTACATATAGACGTAACCTAACTTGTACCCCTCCTCTGCGCGTACAACCACAACATCAGTCCAGCATCTACTCAACGTATGTGTAATTCTCTGTCAACAGTTCCAACATCTCCGTACAGTTTTATGTAGACAACAACATGTCACAGTTCGCTCCTGGTTGTGTCGCTCCTGGTTGTGTCGCTCCTGCTCCTGGTTGTGTCGCTCCTGCTCCTGGTTGTGTCGCTCCTGCTCCTGGTTGTGTCGCTCCTGGTTGTGTCGCTCCTGCTCCTGGTTGTGTCGCTCCTGGTTGTGTCGCTCCTGCTCCTGGTTGTGTCGCTCCTGGTTGTGTCGCTCCTGGATGTGTCGCTCCTGGTTGTTCTACTTCGATGTATTTGGAGAACTCTGTCACCCTCAAAGAGAGTCGCTTGATGTGTTCATATTTTTATTCTTTGGCTACGTTTTAAACCATAATGCTGTTTTAATAAGATATGCACGTATGGTAAGTGACCCTACGTTTTACGATTTAAACTCGAGGCGCTAACATGCATTCAACAAACAGACTTTGGACTCTACTTATTAAAGGGAGACAAATCTTTTCAACCACAATCACTGCAATACCAGTGTATCGAAAGCTAAATGGAGAAAGGAGTACGAACACCAATGATTGTATTTAGGTCGATCTAATGCCGAGTCTTGTTTTTGGGAGGCATTTAAGCCTCTCATTACTACCATTGCCCATTTCTTAATACAAAATTAACCGCATTTAGGCTGCTATGTGAATCCGCATTCAAGTAGTTCCAGAAACTGTCAACATTCCCAATACTGCTACATATGTTTTTCCAAATGTGTTAACTGATTTAAGCCAATCAGCAACATTAGTTTACTCTAAGATCAAAAATTACTGTGAAACTGTTCGTTAAATCGAAATTTTTGCAAAAACATCACTACACCGGCCGATACCGAACTTGTTTCATAATACGAAAATGACGTGTTCATCAAATGTCCCGGCTGTAAAGCTATTTTTAGAAACTTCAGACTACGGTCAAGTGATGGTTTTATCAATGAATCGTATACGGTCTGCAAAGTACTGTTATGCAATCATGTACTAGCTAGCCGCTTTCTATAGACTGTCTCACGCTGTGAGGGAAGTGATTACAAGAAGGTACTGTAGAATTTGATAAATAGGCGCTCAGTATTATTTTAAAGCTCTTTTGATATACGCATTCAATACACGTATTACATATAAATTAATATGCACCTTTTAACAATTATTTAGATACCCAACATGCCTATATAGTCACATATGCCTATTTTGACATTCAAGACAAGATCGGCAGTAAGAAAACGAACATTAAATGTGTAAAGTCGGTTAAAGCTTTAGTAGCAGCAACCAGATCGCCTCCCAGCAGTACCCTCAGTTTTTTTATTATGACCAAGTTGTACGTTTGTGATGATACCTACACGTGGAGGTCCTTTGCATGCTGGAGCGTTATCGGTTGCCTAAAAAATAGCGAATATGCGTGTTTTATTTTTGACGAAATCAATTAAAAATTCGTGCGAATTATTATGAAAACCTTATTTACCAATTTTATTCGAATGACACACAAAGGAATTTGGGGAAATGGAGTCTCATAGACAGTTTATCGGTAATAACGGAGACTACAAAACGAAGGACACACACACACATACAAAATTACAGCCTAATTACGCAATCTTGTACATGTACAATCAATTCAACTATCTACTGCATGTACATTGGTCTGGATAGCGATATGAACACCGCAACTTGTTGTGTGGCAAATTCTTCATATTGCATGTAATTTCAAGAGTGTGGCTTTCACACATGCGTTTCATTTCTCCCCCCTAACTAATTGCGAATGTGCTTTCATTGATTAAACCATGTGAACGCATGTTACGGACTCGCTTCCTATACAGACTGTCTTTATGTACCCTGCGAAATTACCCGTTCTCTGAACTCGCACTACCTGTATAAATTAGCAAAAGTTATAGAGAAGTCACGCTTCAATTAGATTTATTGTTATGTATATCGTGTATCATGCAACATTACAGTATGTATGTTTATTACGTGACTGTTTTATATTGACCATGTGGTTATCAATTAATATTAAACTGCCGTTTAATTTTTTACAAAATTTCATCCGGAGCGAACAAATTATAAAATCAATAAAATGCATGCGGGTTAGATACTCAGAAAATTCTCAGGAGTGAGGAATGCCTAACACAGACCTATTTGTTATCCTTACGTAAGTCTGGCCAATAACTAGACAATATAATTATCAACAATTTACGTGGTTTGAATTTAAGCTATTCTAGTATTTCATTTGGCCCTGATAGTCGATGTTACAGACTGCAAAAGGGCGGCGCGCCGTCATTATGGTCATGCATTATAAGAACTTAGGTTCTCAGATGAGAACATAAGTTCACACAATGAAAACCTAGGTTCTCATATTCCTTGTCCATTTGGCGCACAAGAACCTTAGTTCTCAAACAACCTATGATCTAAACTATGAACCATAAAAACCAAGTGAGAACCAGGGATTTCATTGTCAAACACTTCTTACTACGTGAAAACCTTAGTTCTCATACTACTTGGCCATTCGGTGTGCCATAGCATGCTTTCATAAACAAAAAAGTATTCTCAGGAGATGCCTGCTAGAAAATTATCTAAATAAAACACAGGGTCTGTATTATCTGTAGCTATACAACATATATATACATAGATAGCATATACATCACTGACTTAGAAGGGCAAGGATATTTTTAGAATCATACATAGTTGGGATCCGCAACGCAATGTGCATCTTGTGAACCCTTTTTCATGTAAATAAAAAATGACCATGTTGACCAAAGTGTAATAGAAAAAGCTTGTTTTTCAAAAAGTAAAGAGGAGTTTTCTGTCAGCTTTTACTTGTTTTCTCAAAATAACTTTTATACTTATACTTATTCTTCTAAACCAGCGACATGTAGTTGTACCGTATTTGTCATTTTAAAACTATCCGGTTAGTCTGCACACATGGTGCATACTGAGTGAAGAACTTTTGGTTCTCTCATTAAATTGTTTTCTTTTCTATTAAGAAAGCGAGGTGCATGTAAATTGTGGTTTAAAAACTTTAAATAAAGGATAATGCTATCAGGTCTATTTACACTTGATCAGCAATTTGTGAACAATAAAAGCCTCTCCACATATCGAATGTCAAAATAGTAATTTGCTTGACAGATAATTCAAAACTTGTCATAGACCAACGATAAATTACCGTCACAGTTGATTTTAGTCTTTTTAACGGAACATTCAAAAACATGGATATAATGATATATTGAAAAATATCGTATACTTTAAAGTTTAAGGTTCGTAATTTTAGTTGTTGATTATTTAAATGAATTATGAAACATGTATATTTATCGCAAACAGTTTCTAGTATTACTGTGTCGTGTTGAAATCACGAAATAAGTATTCATATACAATTATATTATGTTCAATGAAAAGCACTGTTTCTGAATTTCAAATTCTGAAAAAATATTTCATTATATTTGAACCTTTTTTTTGTTGATATTTTATGAAAAAACTTCTCTGAATTATCAATAGTTAAAATTAGAAACCGAAGTACAAAATGAAGTTTAAATTAATTTGTAAAGCAACACATTCCATAAATGTATGCTCTGCTTTGCGGTGTTTTTATTGATAGCCTATGATACAGACACATGTATGCATGTTTAAATTAAGTTTAATAGAATAACACAATCAAAACATTCAAAACAAGCGCCTGTTTGCAATGCATTACATATATATGTGCCAGATATATAATATTTGGTTTCAACATAGGTCAATTTACAGAATTATTTCGAGTCACGTGTATTGCTATGTAACTGGTATAAAACTCTCATTTAATCGATAGAAACATGCAGATGGAAATATAACACGGCTTACATCAGTTCGTGCTGCATTTGGGTATGTGAGTATTTTTAGAAATAAAATGTAATGTAAACATATTAGTTCATAAAAAGGTATATTAATTTTCGATTTCTAAAGAGTTTTTTTTCTGAGATATGTGAAATAGTCAGTAACTTGGAAGATATCGTTAATATGCTTACCCTCGCTCATTGTGAAATATCGCGAAAACTGACAATACTCAAATTTACTCGCAATATCCGATGTACGGTGTATCGCGGTGTAATATGTTAGTTGTGAAAATAGTAAAAACAAATACAGCTATAAAATATGTATTAGGAATACATGTAACTGTTTAAACTATTTAAAATATGTTTAATAAAACTTTTAATTATACCAATCGCTCATGCGTTTTATGGCATTTAAATTGCATTTTAACGATCTTAGAATGAGAATTACATTAATTAAATGGGCAATTCATTAATTGTTCATGCAATAAGTATTTTTGATCAGTAGGATGTAAATAAACATAATTATAAAAACAATGTTTTTTAAAGTGTTCACTTCAGTGTGTTTGTCATTAATTCTTATCTCCCTTTAGGGTTAATTATGCACAAAATTCAAGGTCCACAGAATGTCATTCAATGCGGAGTGTGTAAATAGGCTCGCTTGAAATATCTCGGATATATGGATAGTTCTTTCAATGTCTGCCTCTTGCTATGGTGGCTAGGCACTGTCGCTGGTTATGTGTGATTTTGGATTGTCTGTGCTCTACTGTTTTTACAAACTGATATGTACTGCCTTCTGATGGTCACACTTCTATTTCAACATTTCATGATTTAACTCTACGAATTTACAATTTCACTGCATGAATTCACTTTAATATCAAGTTTTTCACGAATTTATTATTTCGCAACATTGTGATTTCGCGATTTGTAATTGAATCGCTACCCCCGGTCTTTCGTGTATGGAATTTTTATTCACCAAATGTGATTTAAAGCCTAAAGTATTTGCTCGAATTTTCAAACTGACACAAAAAATTGATCCTTCATAGAGGCCAGTAAAATAATTCTATGTGGCAGTGGATATTAGGGGACACAGAAACATAGAATCACAGAATACAGATATCACACCAAATTTTGCTATACTTAACAAGTATTGTTTAATTTACTAAGCGGATTTAAATTATCTACTATTGTTAAGGTGACTTATAGGCCCATTGGGCCGGGTGCCGCTTTACTTGTGTATCGTAAATGTTTGTTGTAAATATTTATGCACACGTCACTATAATAAACAATTTAATTACTTACAAAATGTACTAACTTACTTACTTACTTACTTACATAGCACATTTCAGACTGAACTTACCAGAACGTAACACTTCATGAGGCAGAAATATATCACTTTGTATTCATGCTGTAGTCTGTAATAAATAACAAACAAACACTGGATCGTGAATGTTTTAAATAAACTTTGAATATCACATCGTGTTAAAGTGTGCTTGTTACGTAGTTTAACGTTATCTGTGTGATTTACAACATATCAATATAACTATGAAACAAAGTCATTAATATTATTACTATTTGTGTTTCAGCTCACTAGGGGATTTTGAAGGGCTAGAGATCAAATATGATAAATTATGTGATAGGAGAACTTGGAACACGAGAAACAGAAGACTTATCTTAAAACATTTTTTCCCAAAAAATTATTTCGAAATAATTTGTTTCGTGAAATCTGAGTGTTATAAATATTCTACCAAAGTGAAAAAAACTGGCTCTTTGTGTAACACTAATGTAAAGGCAGGAATATTTTACGTAGGTCGTTACCAAGGACGCAAGTTAGACAGTTCGGGACGTTTTTTTATTAAAGTGAATTTGATATTTTATACGTCACGTGGCTCATGTGGTTGTTATAATAAAACAATGACGACTTTCAGGAAATCATCATCGTCGTCGTCATGTACATGTATTATGCTATTACTGATAGTTGTGTTTGTGGTGAATGTATGTTCAATTAAGAGACACAGTGTTCATACCATGGATAATAGAGTGATACCACCTGAACGTCTCCGTGTCACTAGACGGGAGAAGATGTACGTGTTACGTAGACAGAGACAGAACCTACGATGGAAGATGGACGTTATGGTCAGTATAATAGATATGTTATTCCATACGGGTTGTTCATGTAGTTATGAACTTACGTTTAGAACTTAACGAGAAGCGGTTATGCCATAACTGGTGATTGCTTTGATAATCATAATGCATTCAGGATACAAAAAATGTAGATCTAGTAAACTGAAATGCATTTATAAGTAGCCTACAGGACAATAATTTGATACATATTTATTGAAATTTGTAACTACTTTTAATTGTGTGATATGCTACAAAATGTAATTATTGGCTGTTTGAGCTCAACCAATCGTCCCAATGTTTACGCCACACATGGTTATCCATCCCTGCGTTCAACGAAGAATTACGTAATGCACGTTTCGTACCTGTTAGGCACCTGTTACGTATCTGTTTTATACTTGTTACGTACCCGTTTCGTTCCTATTTCGTACCTGTTACGCACCTGTTACGTACCAGGTACGAAACGTGCGTCACGTAATTCTAAATTGAACGCAGGACAGGTGTGAAGTGAAAGTGTGTTTGTTCCTAAGTACCAATACTAATATCGGATCAGAGCCAGCCAATCAGAGCCAGCCAATCAGAGCCAGCCAATCAGAGCCAGCCAATCAGAGCCAGCCAATCAGAGGCAACAACCATAGAACTTATGGAAACCCTAAGCTATATTAGTATTCACTAAAGAATATCCAAACCTTTCCTGAATATAGGTACCCGTTGAAAGATTCCAACTATTTGTTCAGATATTGGTGTCAATGATAAGGTTAAAATACGAGTATTTTTTATAAATTATGCTTTATGACGTATACCCTTCACGCCCGATGGCATCAATGAACCCAACAACAACCGAAGACAGCCAGACTGTCATAATGCAATACACAATTGTATTTGCACAACAAGTAGTCAGTGTGTATCTTTTAAACTTCCGTTTATTGATTTATTACACATTGCTCCAATTGTACAAAAAAAATTACAAAATAGGTTATCACGTTTGTATTTCAATCACCTATTATAAATTCATGTTACACATGGCTTATCACGTTAGATAGTTAAAGCTATCATCATCCAGATGTTAGGTTAAATCAAAACCTGTCAATAGTATATTAAGGTTGTTAATGGTTATAATGATAAAACATGTTGTATATGAAGATTAATGATATGATAACTATAATTTATTATACTTCACTGTTTTCTACAATGCTAAACTCCCATCGTATTTTTAAAGTTATGACTTTTTCACTTCTTTCATGGTACGTATTACAACCTGCATGGTCTCCTAAAGTTTATAAACTTTTCCCGCCTAAGACTAACTATATTTCGAGATATTGAGAGTCGACATAACGTATTGACAAACAATCAAAAAGACAATGAAGAACATCATGGACCCAACAGTATATATATATATTATAATGTATACTGTGCTAATTCAGTAACAAATTATTATTTTATAGAAACTGTTACTGTTTAACTTTGATGTGAGATGCAATTACCTCGCAAATGATACTCACAAAGAAATATTCATCGGAACTGAACCTCTGCCATTTACACAACCTAGCCGTGTAATATTTCCATAACCATGTTGTAGTGGATGCTTAATAAGATTCAAAGAGTTTGCTTTGTATCGTTGAACGAAATATTAACATAATAGTACATGTATAAAATTATCAAAGCGAAAACAATGTTTTCTAGTGTTTGGACTAGATTCTATATAATAACGTTGTAAAACAAGTGTGTTTTATGTGTTGGTATCTAATCCATACAGTTATATAACAATATATCTATCTATATTAAAAGAACAATGAAGAGCAATACAATTTGTTCCACCCCAGCGTTAGTTTTATATATCATTATATTGCATATTTTATAGGTAATGACTCTACTAGATACGGTTCTACCTGGGTTTTATATTAGTAAACTGAGATTGAAATAAACAATGAAAAATGATAATCTATGAAACTACGTAACAGAAACACACGTTTAATCACAACATAAAACATAATTATAGAATATCTTTACATGATAATCAGCGTATATCCCACTGAGGAATTCCACTTCGGCGATGTTCTCCCGATTTCTTCCGATACCACCCGATTCATCACAATTTCTTACGATATCACAAACTGTCATATGACTTCACAGAAGCTTCACCTAGACCACGAGGAACCTGTTCCCGACGTCTTGATAGCTCATTATTTTCAATCGGGAGTAAATAGCCAAGACAAAACATTCTCAGCGGGACCTAGGCTTAAGGTGTACACTTAGATTGGCGCTCGACGGGTGTCAGGGCGTATGGTATAATAGTTAATAAGATTTCTTTCAAATAAAACAGCTAACCTTGTTATAGAACTTTGCAGGAATTGATAGAATCAAAGCCTTTACCTAATGAAATAGAGACATTTTGACGAGCAACTAGTTATTCTCGGGGCGAGGTTTCCGTTACATATTATTCAAACTGCAACAGAAGTATAAAATCATTTACTCTGCCTTTGTACTTCTAAAGGATTGTGTATTGCCTTACATTTTAATGTTCTAACCAACCAGTCTTCAATTAACTAATTACAGAATCCGTCAATTGTGAGTTCCAAATTTATGGATCATAAATGAAATTTTGATGTTTACCTCATAGTCTGTAATAGTTCAATGCACTCTTGTGCTTATTAGGCTTCCAACGGTCTTAAATTGGATGCAACCCCGCCCAAAGGTAAAACATTTCGCAACCCATTTTTGTAATTGAAGAAGAACGTCTTGGGAGTTGGAGAAAACGATGGTTGTGAATCTTTGATCAATGAAGGTCTTTAATGTATGTGTTTAGAGAGGCACTATGTATGGCGCTCCTTTAACTATTAACACAGATATGCTTGTTATAAACAGCCAACTCTGGCATGTAAGGTGGAATAAAAAATGTTTAATGCAATGTGTCATTGGACATACACGGTAATTGTACAGTAACTAAACTGCAATAATCAGTGTAGCAATACCACGTGACTTTTGGCTACAGTTACAAGAAGAAATTTGTAAACATTGGAAAATGAAATAGCCATAAGTATTTTATTTCTTAATCGATTTCTATGAAATATACGCCACGCTAAGGGGAAAATTATTTGCTTTCCATGAAATATAAGATCTTTTCCAGCAGCTTTACCGATTTTTCCATTACCCTGTGAAACCTACACGTTCCACGGTTTCACAGGGTAATGGACTAAACGGCACATCCGCTGAAAAAGATTTTATATTTCATGGAAAGCAAATAATGTTCTCCTTAGCGTGGCGTAGATTTCATAGAAATCGATGAAGAAATAAAATATTTATGACAACATTTGTGTTCCAATGTTTACAAATTTCTACTTGGAACTGTAGTAAAAAACCACGTGGTATTGCTACACTGATAATGTCAAACTCGATATACACCATTTATGTCATAAAGTATCACAGCATTGAACATTCGATCGTGTTATCTTTGTAAACAATGTATTTTCAGTTTAGCAATACCACGTGACTTTTGGCTACAGGTCCACTGAGATGTATAGTTTGCGTAATGTTCTGTACAACATTAAACATGTATAGACATAGTCATGTAAGATTTATCACCATTACACTTACTCACATCAGTGGTTTCGTATAGTGCTACAACATTGACTTACAAACTTGAATAGATAAATAGTGTTTTGAGAAAATAATGAGAGACACTTAACTAAAGTTACTATGTTTCTTTCACAATAGTGTAAAATTGATAGGATATTCCTGAAAAAGCCTAAATAAAGTCGAAGCATCGCATTCAAGCTCGTGTTGTATTTCAATTTGACTAGATGTACATTTAAATTGATAATATGGAATTCGTTCTTTTTTCATTTCATGAAATAGGAGGTTTCCTTGAAGTTTCCTTAACGCACTGTACCTGAAGAAGAGGGTAAAATCCAGACGAACGGTCTCTTTCCGTTCCAGATAATAGTAAAACCCAGACGAGCCGTCTCATTTTGAAATCTTTCTTTTTAACAGATAACATCATCATAGCTTAACGAACTGGAAAATCTGACGCGTGTTTAGCTGTTGATTGTTTGATGAGGAAATGATGATATGATAAAAACATCAAACAAACAAACGGTGTTTTTCAAACCCAATATTCACAAAAAATATAAAAAAAACGGTTATATACTCTAGTTTCGGCATTACACATATCGGAGGGTTTCTCAATTATCATGTTTAGCTTTCCTCGGAAATAGACGATCGAGATGTAGAAACTATGTTTACATGTCGATATTAAGAGTAATAGTCCTTTCTGTAGAACATTCTGATTCCCCAGCTTGGTTTTCAAGGGTACGTACTAAGGCTATTTATTTAAACAAAGATGAACTCTTTTTACGTTATTTACTAACAACAACCAAAAATAAAAAAACAAATTTGTTAGGTCAAGTTACTGGCATGCCCCCTTTGTTCGTCACTCTATGAGTGAGGATAATTGAAGACTGGTTTGACTTGGTGTCTGCATGGGTTAGATAAATGTGTAGTCTTAACCACTCTCTATGCGGAACTCAAGTTTAAAGCCTTAAAGAAAAGTAATCTAAATATACCTAAAATAACTTAATAATGAGCTCGAACAAGGCTGCCACTATTTCAAAATGTAGGTTAATTTACTGAACCAGTTAGTGAATTACTTACGCTACAAAACAGTATTTTGGCCAATTTATATTTTACACTTCAACCAATTTTCACAATATTGGTTTGCTTTATTATATGCATTTAGCGATCTATATAATGGTGTCAGGGTGTTTATCCATTATAGTGTTCTCTGTGCCCCAAACATTCCGTGACTTTTTCTATTCAAATATGTCAAAATCAACGCAGCAAAGTAATTGTCTCAATTGTCCAAGTATCGGCCTCATTCCCTGCACCTGTTATGTTCTGCCAAATTCTCATTGTTCAGATGATTAACTTGTTTTTTCAGATCATGCCTTTAAAGCATTTATCAATTTGAATGCATTACCGGTTATTTAAAATTAGACAAAAGTTACCAACACATAATTTAACATGTTTTAAAGACGATCAGTTTTCACTAACGTCAGGTGCGCTGTCACATTTAGTGACATTCCGTCTTTATTGATTTCGTTCCAGTAATGTTTGTTTCAAAGAAGCCACTATAAATGAATGTTTTTTTAAAAAAACTTTTTTTTAAAAAACGTCGAGATTTTCGGTTCCACATCAAATAGAGATAGACTGAATTCGTGACAACAACAATCGCCCTCTAACACTCGCCTTATTGGAGGAATAAACAGTTGTGAGAAAAACGTGCTTCAGCAAACAAACTAAATCAAATGAATTCAGACAAATGTAGTTCGGATAGATTCAACTCGAATACAGCCTCAATAATCAAGGCATGCTAGAAGCTTCTATAAAATATTTTATGTTTACATGTAGTTCATTAACTTCATGTACAGTCAATCGGTATTTCTTCACTGGAAGTCTATGATACAAGATAAAAGACGCAAGGGAAGTAACTCGAGATACAGAAATTAACAGTTTGATAAATATTGTAAAAGTGTTGCTTCCCTTGATAAAGTAAATATCATTTTACGATGGTGGCAAGTGAACTATTGTTTGAATGACACATACACCAAGTGTTCACAAAACGGTGCATTGAAACGGTACAATCAAACGGTTCAATGAAACAGTTCAATCATTATTGATACAATTGTACTAAATTGCTAGGTAAACTCGTCTGGCTACTGTGTACTAGATTACCAGACTCTCAGTAACGGATGCATTTATAACAAAATCCATGTACAATATAATAGTCAACCGCTATAACGTGGAGACGGGTGTTTGTTTTGTTTATTGTTATCGTGTTGAGCCGTGTTCCTATCTCAACTATTGTTCAGGCATATATGGTGGTCGGTTGACCTTACCAATTTCCGTGGCATTAATAATAATTATCAACCAATTATTACTTCCTCTCTTACTTGTAAGCATCTGACTACTTCTCCACATGTGGAGAACATGAGCGGATCCAATGTCATAGAATACGTGACCTCCGCCTTGGTAACAAGCGATTATTCACTCCCCTTCACTAGACTGGTACAACGATCCTAAAGTTTCCGAATATTGTAGTCCGTGTAGGACAATGAGACAAAGTGGGTACCAGTCTAGCGCTAACAGTTACTGTGAGGGCAGCAACGAAATACTAATAAGAATTCCATATATACACCGTGTCCTAGCACTGTGTCCTAGCATCATATCGCCGACAAGTGCCTTGTTTATTATCCAAGGCTTAATACTTGTCAAGTAATTTATTAATTGAAAGTATACGAGATTATCTCTTAAGTTTCATCATATTAACCTCAGTTTAAAAACAATTTGACAATGTTCTTTGCGTGGCGCCATCATGGCCATCATCTTCTTTTGGTCCGCTTCGTTCTTACGGCATGACTGTCATATATCACCTCATATCAGCGATACTGTCCAATTTATTCACGTAACGTGACCCTTACTGACCTACTTGACTTCGCTTCAACTTACACAAGTCTTATTTTTACACTGAGACAGTAACGCGTTTATCATGTATATTAACTATATTTGCATACATTTTATTGATAGTCGTATAATATTATGTAACACAATGTATAAGTCCATTTAAAATTACAATTGTATTATGTATAATGTCTAACGTGCTTTACGCCCGCCCGGTTACTGCTCCTTTAACCTCCGACAGTGCTCGGGGTTCAAATAGTGCTTGGCTACGATAAACTCCTCCACATATGGAGCCCGTTAACTAACTAAAGCACTTCCGAGCGCTCGATAGAGCTTTCCTATGAAACGGCTTGCTTCTGAAAAGCATCACGTAGCGGACGAAGCGCAGTTGCACAGTGGCACAGCAGCGCGGTAGCACTCGCTTAGCAAAGTGCTGAGAAACGGTATGCTGTCGACGAGCACTGTTAGCTGATAGGGTGTTAATGCATAGACTAAGTTAAGCGCTCGGTAGCGATTGGTTAGGCAACGGGCTCATAGAGAAGTCGTCAGGGATGTGTTCGGCACAGCAAGTAAGTATTGGTTGATAAGTTAGTCCGGGAAACAGTCAGCAACTTACTACCAAACAATTGTCGCTAAACCATAGAAAACAAAACCAACTGTCTCGTCGGTTTTTAACATCGGTAAGAAAAACTCTATCGACAGTTATAGTGCATTTTCACTGGTACTCGACCAGACAAACAATTCTATAAATTACCGTGGCCTATAATTTTATAGAATTGTTAATCTGGTCGAGTGTCAGTGTGCATTTTTTAACTCTATTGCACGGCAGTTGCACACAATAGATAAATAGTAATACTCCTCACCAACCTATTTCTACTGTACATATATTTTGAAGTTATGTTTTTAATGTTAAAGGGTCAATAAAATTGCAATACAATTATGATCTAAATGAAGCGAAATTAACAGTTCTTGTGAATACCCGTTCCCACATCAACTGCACACACGACCTATTTACAGACGCTAGGGGGCTATTATTAATCCGTCGGAAATTCTGTCCGTCGTTAAAAAAATTCGCTTCTAAACAGTCGCCAGACGCCAAATACCTGTTTTTCGGACAACCACGTTACTTTTCCATGTGGATCATAATTGGTATGAGAAAACGCTGAATGAACCATTCATAACGTTGTGTTTCTTAATATTTTACGAGTTTTACATATGGTGTACTGCACAAACAATTTACTATGGGGTAGACATTTATGACAAACGATGCAGATTATCTCATAAGTTGCCTATTGTTTCGAAACAGTAAGATTGCACACACGGTTTTGGAACAGTTAGCTTGGTACCGTGGTCATGTCCAACTATCTGTCTCATCTATATTGCACGTGCGATAATCCAATTTAATTTCGCTTTTCCACATTTATATCCGTAAAATAAACATTCTTACACAACCAGCGGTGTCAGCTAGATGCACACAGAGGTGTGCGCGAACTACCGATAAAACACAGCTACGACTGAATAACTTCAAACTGCAAATAAGCCTTATAATAAAGCACAGTCACTTCTACGGATGCGAGCATTAAATTACTACGCACTAGTGATTTAATTACTACGCATCCGAACTCGTGACAGTGTTTAATTCTGCGATAAAACACAGGAAGTATTCATTATGTCTTAATACATGCATGTCGGCCACCGAGATGCCACGATACGTTCGATAAGGTTAGCTTTAAAGGACAGCTTCTCGATTCTTTCTTTTAAAACCCTTTGAATCGTTTTATATATCATTTATAGTTGTCTGTCATATTCCACAGACACCCATCATGTTATGCCCCCCCCCCCCTATAGACCCCGCGACTACCCAGGTACCCCCTACCAACCCAAACGCTACAACCCTAGTACATATTATCTTGTTTTTATACGTATCACATTTTCAAACCTGATATTGTGTGATATATTTTGTTGAAAACAATTGTATTTGATGTGATATGTATAAAACAAGATAATATGTACTAAGATTGTAGAGTTTTGGTCGGTAGGGGATACCTGGGTAGTCGTGGGGTCTACAGGGGGAGGGGTGCATAACATGACGGGTGTCTGTGCCATATCCATAGCTAGAAAGTTTAATGAAAGTCAGCGACTGTAACCTTGCACTCTCAACACCGTCCTAAGTTGTTCTGTAAGTTCAGTGAGTTGCGATAATTATACAATCTCCATCTATAATAGCTCTGTATGAACGTATGTATGAAGCGAAAACATAAATAACATAACTGACGGTGAGAAAAATATGTATTATCTGCGTAAGATTTATAAGTTAATTATGCAAATAAAACAAGCTGAGGTGCTTTGTTAAGATTGCATTACGTATTCAATCAAATTATACCCTCCATTGAATAGCATGACCCTAAACGTTTTAGATACGTAAAAAAACTACCAGACTGCATAGTTATACGTAAGATTGGACAGGTTCTGTATTGATAGAAGCACTGATAATGTTTTATTCTTTGGTAGACTTTCATTGAGGTTATCTTTTAACTGTGTGTTCATTCTATCTTAAAGCACTCAGAGTGAGCTATACCACAGTATTGCTGTGTTATACCGATAAACCATGTCATAACTGAACGTAACTCAGTATACGCATTAATAAACTGCATTAACAGTAAAAAGACAATGTAGCTGATGATTTAAGTATAATCAGTGCTAAAAGTCGGACGTTAAATAGGAAGTCGTTTTTATGATATACGAGAATAGGTGTGGATTTTACCGTCGTTGTTGATTTAAATGCATAAGATGAGTAATAATAGTTTTGACAATACGTTCACATATTGCAATTGAAGGGTATAAATTATGTTGTGCATCTGTGTGGATTTATATTAGTCGATTACGAAATGAGGTTTGCATATTATTGGATTTAATCAACATTTGATCAAACATAGTTATTTGAAAATAAATTTGTGAAAAAGCTAAAAATGATATTTTATTGCATTTCGTTCAATCCATGCTATTAGGATAATGTTTAAATTAATGGTCTTAAATTGTAATTATGATTATGCGAAATGGTGCAATATTATTTGATTAAAATTTATGTTATTAATAATTTGGAATATAGTGTTTATAATAATGCGAAAACGTGTGAAAGTTTCATTCTTCCCACTACGTTGGTGGAAGTCCTAGAGGAAGAGTAAAAAAGTTGTGAAAATAATGGTGAAAGTTGTCGGAATGAGTCCATCTAAAATAATAACACTACTATGCTTAGTCCTCATATCAATGGATGTAGTTAGTGCTTATTACGAACAATATTTCACGAGGGACCAATTGTACGAAAAGTATGGTCTGAAAAATCCATTTAAGCCGACGAAAGAAGAGTTAAAATATCAGAAACGCAGACGAAATTTGAACAAAAGATTCGACCTTGACATAGACGTAAGTTTTTACATTATATTGTAGCGTATTATGTTTTCGCGTGTTTTATGAATTACATTTATTGTAAAACCATACAATTCTCTTAGTGTCTTAAATTCGTGCTTCAAAATCATTAGATTGGCAACTTGTTTTATATAATATGTCGATGGCCTGATAACCCGCGGTGATTTAATTCGTGTCAAGTTCGTCCATGTTATCCACGAAATTAATCCTCCTAGAAAACTTATGACTTGAGCATATTTTGATACATACATTGCCTTTTTCCATCACCATACTACATGTCATGTACCAATTAATTTTACCTACTATAAAATTGCATTATTATTGTCATATGGTGTATTTTGCAATACATAGGACATTACAGTACAGTAAATAAGTACATAATACAAACATTCACTGTACAAGTTCAATCAGAATTATGGTCAATGGTAACGATACTTTAATAAATAACTTATGAAAATCTGTTGTATACCGGCTGTTCAATGGTTTGGAGTTTTGGCGCGTAGGAATTAACCACGAAAGACGTAGGCCTGAACTGTTAATACAAACAGTCAAACCATTGTACAACAAATGTATACTACGGGGGTTGAATATTTTATTAAGATTCTAACATATATATATATATAAAGCCATTGTTACTTTGGGAGAGTATGTTGTTAACATTACTTGTTTACCTGTATGACGTCATAAAAACGACGTGACGTCACTTTCATTGTATATCAGACGTTATACAACGCTACGTTTGTTCTTTGTCTAAATAGACATAAGCGTCGGTAATGTTAGAATATGATTATAACTATATTGTATTTGAATAATGTGTCCGACTGTATGAGGGACGATTGGCGTACAGGTAATTTCACCATGCTTGCATTTTCCTAGAAGCAAATGGCCTAAGTAATTCCGTAAGTACATTAATATGTTGAGCTGCTGTCATTGTAGAGCGTAGACAGCGTTTCTAAACTCTCTAATTTCACACATTCACCACAATTTATCAGTGCCTGGCCAATCAGTGTATGTTGGGTTAGCAGTGTTACTGTGACAATAAAATGAGTTGAACGTTTATAGATAACAATACATAATGCCTGATTATTTCATTATAAACACTGACTGCATACTGTGCAAACCACATAGTCAAACAATGTATGTCATCATTATGTCTGTTACTTACTGGAAGAAGACATGGGAATAAAGAGGAATTGGGACAAGGCAATTGTCCTCACTGACAAGTTGAATTGTACAATCAAATTTAAAGTGTTGTTTTCTCTGGCCGTTCTAAGGCAGTACTATATTCCCATATCTCGCTGACTCGTGTTCATAATCATGAATTCGACATTTGTTATAAATATATGTACGTAGTTGTTGAATTGTTTTTTTGTATGTTTGTATATTAAATCTGCATTTTATTGTGGTATTTTTGTCTAAACTTTGTATGTGGCATTGCCTTGGAGTGTCCTTTGTTAGAGACTTTTTATTTGACTTAATATACGAGATCGCCGTTATGTGATATTTGTATGGAACACTGCATGTTGCATTGCCTTCGCATGCTCGTTGCTATGGACTTTGTTTGTGAAATTGTATTTGATTTTGTATGTGACATTGCCTTTCTGGTACACCTTTTACAAGCTAAAATACCACCTAATGATAAGCCTAGCCTATATGAGAACCTGTTTTCAGGGCTTCCTAGGATGGTTTTGCACTTTGCTCTTTGAATATTTGTTTATACTGTTATTTCTTCATTTAATTTAATCTGTAGAAATGAAATGAATTAAACTTCTTCAAACATACTTTAAACTTTAATAAACCGTTTTATTGCACAAATAAATGCATTCAGATGTTTGATCATATAAAATAAACAGACCAACAAAACGCAACTTTATTTATTTGTTTGGTTAAGCCGTGTATAGTGTTCGGATCACGGAATACGTGACAAAGCCGTGCTGTTTTATACGGGAAGAGTTTGATTGCATAAAATGAACATTAATCACGAGCCTGGTGAGATGAACCAACCACTATCCATAGTAATGTCACCAGTTGTTGTGTCGTGCTGAGTATCATATTGTATGTAACCCTACTGTAGGTGATACTATATTATGGCAAATGTTTGTGTTTAGTTAAAACATGGTGTGGGTGATATGAGATCTATATTGCAGCAAATGTTAGGTGTTTTAGTTAAGAACAGGGAATGCTCCAAATCAATTTATACGTATAATTCCATATCGATTACAAGGGGCATATATTGGAACCGCTTGTTTTGCCACGATACACGTACAAATGCAATTCACTAATTCATGTTCGTTGAACGACAAACATGTGCGAAATAAAATCGTTAGATAAGTCGACGAATATACAAACTTATATAACAAAGACAATCATAGAGGTAACATGCCCTGCTGAAAATTGAGTTCGCTAACTATTATGTTTGAAATATTCTTATATTAGCCTACGTATGTAAACCGAATAATCATATCCATTGAGGCAATATTAATCTGTTCTAGCAGTCACTGTCACACTATGACGTATATCAACAACGTATGCCGAATGTAGGAGATATTTGGCAAACACGCTGACCAGTGTACGTTTTACACACGTCGTTACGAGCACACGGAAATATGATGACGTAATCAGTCAGACACCGATACCGGTCAAATAATGTATCTGACGTCACGTGAAAATCTGAATACGCATTAGCAGGCTATGTATACGATGGATAATGTTTACTGACAAAGAACACATCATTTCTCTATAATTCCAAATTCAGCGAATCCCTGCATGCTGATTGGCTAAGACTTGACGTTTACACATCAGTAAACCTTCGTTTACACCAACGGGACCTGGAAAAGAATTCTTTGGTAATTTATTAATATTATTTATAAAGATAACGCTATTTCCCCATGATTCTTTAGTAATTAAGGAATAGTAAGTGAAAAGAAACACGTCATTTATCTGTGGTAACTTAGGAATACTTGCAAATACTGGTGTACGAAAATGAAATATATTGCTGAACACGATGCCAACTACCTTAACACCGCAATAACGATTATTAATGAAAGTGTACATCAAGTGGGCCAATAAACGCTGCACTTGTACTTTTCTGTTATCAGCATCACACAGCATAGGTGTATAAGTTCCTCAGCTGTCAGAGTGTTCATAGTTTCAATACAAATGCATTCCCGCTAAATGCATTAGTTAGAATTTCAGAATGCAGCAGACTAATTTCTTTGGTAATAAATTTGGTAAACTTCAGTTCTGCAACTGTTTTAGAAGCTTATTAACTACAGTATTACCATGACGATCGTGTTTTACTGTCTTACACATTGGTGCTCATTTTCTGTTTTACCACGAATTCACGTCATTGGGTAACGAATGCGATTGGGATTGTTGTAAAATAGAAAAATGTCAGTACCGTATAGACTCTATGAAAGCACTCCATTATGCATTTCTAACAATTATCGTTTTATGAGCAGCCTGCACATGTCTTGCACTTTAAATACAGACCACCACGAACGTTGAGGATATTGTATAAATTGTAGATATGATAAGATAACAAAGTTATATGGTAGACCAGAAGAAACAGATTTATAGATACTCATCCCAGTTCGTCATCAGTTTGTTTTCCATACCAACCACTGGCCTCTGTCTTCTTTTTATACAAATCCTACTCCCACAGTGTATAAGCAAGTCAACATCCGGTTTTCGGAATAAGGAGTACACGTTGAATTGTATAGTCTTGCAACAAGTTGAACAGTGATAGGAAATCACCGGATGTTTCAATCACAATAAGTCATACAAGTTGAATTGTATAGTACCCCAATAAGCCATACAGTGATTGGGTTTATACATGGTGACTACGCCGCCTTCAGCGTTTTGAACGTCGAGCCGATTGACCTTCCTCTGAAGTGCTCTAGCAGGATTACTAGTCCACAAATATATTGATCACCCCTCGTACATGCATACTGGATAGTCTTTATCTGTAATGGCAAACACTGGGCTATGTAAATAGCTGTAAATGACACAGTTATTTCCTACTAGACATATTTTCATGAAATGACAACTTGATAATACAATGTATGTTATTATGCCCGACACTTTGAACATTGTGTCTTCCACGAAATTGTATCATCTAATTTATTTATTACTTGAATTCGTATAAAACGTAGTAAATTAACGCTAGAAATAATGTAAAACACAACATGCATCCTTGCATAAAAATGCAAATAACTTCACCTAATTTGATATTTTATTACTTACATTATGACAAGCAAGTGCGATTATCTAACTTTTCGTGGAAACTTTGGATGACATGTACTGGTGGAAAGTTTCAACATGATAGTATAACATATAACCAGGTCTTGTTTGTTCAATTTTGCCGAACATACTGACTTGATCCTAACCTTTATGCATGATTATATTGCAAGGCTCTAGCGTTGAATATAACAATATTCCAGTGCCAATCATGCAATATCGGTCATTGAATAAAACCTCAACAGTTTTCATGACGCTTTCCGCTTTTACAACCGGAGTTATGAATATAAACACGATATCAGGTGTTAAATGATGCTAACAGAAGGTCGGGGATCACGTGAATATTCCCGTACTTAAATTCAATTAAATATTCGTAAAATGCATTAGCAAGAGTACCTTTCGTCACGTCATGCTTTCTTGAATGCACGGCTTATACTCGTAGTATGGAACTAAAAACCGGCGAGAAACACGATAAAATACAAAAGAAAACGGATAAGTATTTTGACCAGTATACAGTTGTTTAACATAGCGTACAAGCGGGAAATGTCAGTTAACATAGTTAGGGAAAAGTCGTAGATGGCTTAATCCTGTTGCTATAGGTTATTGACTTTCATTACAGTTAAATGAAATATTTGATTCCGTCATGTGCTCAGACCAACGCGTTATACATCACCAACATCTGTATTATATAATATCGTTCATGAAAAGGTGCAACAAAAACTCCAATTGCAAATGCAAGTATGCATAAATAATATAACGCGCTGTAGAAAGCAGACACATTGTGTAACGGACGAGTTGGTCAAAAGTGTTATGTCTGGATTTCCGGCTTATCTTAGTAAACTGGTTATTGATTATGATAGTGTCTCACCTATTAAAAGGTCACATCGTCTTTTAATAACAATATGATTAGATCTACATGTATATTGGTTCATTTAGATGATAGTAATTGCTAAACTTCTGAAATAGTTAACTCTCAAATATATCGGATGTTAAAATACTGCTTGTGACGTTATCTCCGACCAACCAACTTGGCTTATAAGATGCCTAGGCATTTTCTAAGCTAGCTACTTCCCGATTCATATCTAGACTTGAAACTTCCTGGTAACTATTGTCTAATTAACTGTTGAATTACAAACATGAAGTAGAAACCTTCGACCTTCCCTCTCAGCAGGCAGTTTCGCTGCTTGGGAATGTGTACATGTACATGTCGTATATAACTCTACTTGATAATAATAATTATAATCATATAGAAGATATATGGTGAATTTTATTTCAGCGAGTGATCAAAAACAACGTAGCCACGAGTGAAAATTTATATAAAGGGGTGTAACAATAATGTCTCGTATCATTCTTGCAGCAAAATGCAAATAACTTCACCTAATTTGATATTTTATTACTTACATTATGACAAGCAAGTGCGATTATCATAACATTTCGTGGAAACTTTGGATGACATGTACTGGTGGATAGTTTCAACATGATAGTATAACATATGACCGGGTCTTGTTTGTTCAATTTTGCCAAGTACGGAATTGTAAAGTATAGTACGAATATATTGACATGATCCTAACCTTTATGCATGATAATATTGCAAGGCTCTAGCGTTGAATATATTAATATTCCCAAGAACATTGTGCAATATCGGTCATTGAATAAAAAACCTCAACAGTTTTTATGATGTTTTCCGCTTTTACAACCGGAGTTATGAATATAGACACGATATCAGCTGTTAAATGATGCTAATAGAAGGTCGGACTCACGTGAAAATTCCCGTACTTAAATTCAATCAAATATTCGTAAAATGCATTAGCAAGAGTACCTTTCGTCGCGTCATGCTTTCTTGAATGCACAGCTTATACTAGTATGGAACTAAAAAAACGGCGAGAAACACGATAAAATACAAAAGATAAGTATTTTGACCAGTTTACAGTTGTTTAACATAGCGTACAAGCGGGAAATGTCAGTTAACATAGTTAGGGAAAAGTCGTAGATGGCTTAATCCTGTTGCTATAGGTTATTGACTTTCATAACCGTTAAATGAAATATTGGATTCCGTCATGTGCTCAGACCAACGCGTTATAAATCACCAACGTCTGTATTATATAATTTGCCATTCATGAATAGTTGCAGCAAAAACGCCCATTGCAAGTGCAAGTATGCATTAATGATATTTCTCTGTAATCATATTGGCTTATGAGATGCCTATTTTCTCAGCTATCTACTTCCCGAGTTATATACAGACTGGAAACTTCCCGGTAGCTATTGTCTAATAAACTGTTGAATTACAAACATAATAATTTAGGATTTGTACCAGAGTGGAAACCTTCCCTCTCAGCAGGCAGTTTGGCTATGGAACATGTACTTGCATATTACTCTACTTGATAACAATAATTATAATCATATAGAAGATATATGGTGAATTTTATTTCACCGAGTGATCAGAAAAGAAAATTTATATAAGGGGATCAAGTCATTATAACAATGACTCGTATCATAGAATATTTAATATCATTTCAATAGCAAAACGACTGTATCGTGTTATTATATACTCATGTATCATGTCCTATATTGGTATTGTAGTTATATTATTACCTTTGAAGTGTGAACGGTATGTATATTTGTAGAATATCAAACGTATACTCTCATTGGTCTTTTTCACACTGAAATCTCATACTACTGGGGTATGCCAAGGTATTGGTCTGGGTGTTGGTGAATGCAGTAATATACTGAACATGTACACTAACGCCTGAGCAGTATTGCAGTTATTGAACATGAACATAATATCATGGTTATGGTATACAATAACTGCAATACCGCACTGGAAAAGCGTGCGATAACTATAATACTGCACTGGGAGTGGCACATCCACCACGCCCTCTTTTAAAATTTTAAGTGAAACATTATGCACATTTAGGTTCTTCTTTGATACGCAATGTCACTTACTCCACCCAATTATTTATCTCACAGTTTGGCCGTTTTTCAATAGATACGATTACATATATGAGATATTAAAAAATCTATTCTGCAGGTTTTCTGTTGTTTTCTTGTTGATAGACAGAATGTCTAATAAAGCCTTTGACTATTGATAGTGCAAAGAGACGTCATCTCGTGCCGCGTAACACAATGTCAGAACGTTATTAATATATATACACACACATAATTATATTGTTAAAGTATTTCCCCAAGGCAACTGCTCCAGTCACAAGGTCCTATATATATCACACGTTTTGATGCATCATGCGACCAATGCATTTCCTAAAACACGTGAAATATACATTTATGGAAAGAATATGAAAGCCCGTTCGAAACATACAAATATCATAAAAAATAATTTACAAAAGTAACACTTGCAAGTCGTATGTCAACATACTAACGATTTGAACTTCACGAATCCAATGATAAACTGTGTGAATTCAAAAAGTTCAGATATGAAATTCATGAATTCGAAAAGTGAAAACTTTTGCTTTTCTCAGCGAGACTTAATTTTAAATGTCGCTATATAGATTTGGTAGAGATAAATGATAGGATACCTTGTGTTTCTTATTTAAAACGTATAAAATGACTGGTCCAAATAGCGAGCGTAGCTTTTTGTCTTAAGTTCTATAGCGTAGATAATTTGCGAGATGTGTGAATATAATTAATGAGTACACATAGCACTCATGAACAAAGTATTTAAGTTTTTTGACCTGTTAATGAAACGTAAATATTTCTGTTAACGAGTATAACGCTATGTTAAATTTTTACTATAAGATAATACAGTGTAATACTACAGGCTATTGTTTGGCACGAGCTAGAAATAATACAGTTTACGTTGAGGAGAGCTATTTCTAAATTGTTTGAGCATGTACTAATACTAAATGTCATCCCTCGAAATCAATTAGGCAGGACTAAAACCGAATGGCCACGCACACACTACGACTGTCTCAGTTGAACGAAAAAATCCAACAACAACTATATGTAATACATACTTCCGGTCAATTATCCAACTTGTTATGGCAACTTAAAAATGCTTACAATTGACTATAATTTGATACAGGCTTACTAAATGATAAACGTTATAAGCATCACGCCCACACTGTTGCAGTATTCAAGCATTGAGTAATGTATCTACAAGTGCAATATCTTGTGCACTTCATGGGAACGGAATGTTTGCGGTCAGTGAACGGTGCAAACCTTGAAACGTCAAACTAGTTGAGAGTGTGTATCCGGACCAGGAATACTACACATTGGTTTGTAGGTCAGACAAGCAGGTTACCTCAATCTACTGTGTTTTTCATGAAAGCAGGGAGATAAGCACATTTCAGTAATTAGACGAAATGGTTGCTATGACAACCAACAGCTAAACAAAATGAAATAACTTATCAAAAGCAACTTCTACGAGGATAGGTTTCTGTCTTTGATTGAGAGTTCATGGATAGATCGATCTTGGAAAAATGCTCCCCTTTAAGTACCAGGCCCCAATTCCACGAAAAAACTTAAGTTATTGCTCAGCTGAGACTGCTATTTTAAAAACATATTTTGCAGGTTAAATGACTTTAATGTATACTTGTATATACTGTTTCATCACAGTTAGTTGCCTATTTAATAGAGCAATACAAAATAAGTCCAATTTTTACAGAACATAGTGTTTTAAAGTTATAAACAACTAAAGCAAAAACGTAAGTCTGCTATAGCAGACTCAAGTATGACGTTCTTTATTATTCATTACTGTCGGATTTCAATGAGCATTACATACAAAAATCACCTACTATATCATTATTTAGCAATAAATACACAGTTTCTGGTAGCAATCCACATCACAAGACTATACTTGTAGTCACATAATAAATTCAAAATAACAGTCTCAGCTGAGCAATAACTTAAGTTTTTTCGTGGAATTGGGGCCAGGCCTTTTCTATGCTAAAAGGCTCCACTGGCATTTGGAATGCTATTATTTTACATCGATTATTTAGGTAAACAGAAGTTCATTTCTCATGTACAACCATAGTTATATTTGCTGACACATTTAAATAATTCAATCATTTAGACGTAATAAGCAGCGTGTGTCAATAGATTGCATAATGTTATCAAATTATATACAAATTGATACCGTGCACTTTAACCAGATAGGGTATATACGATAATGTAATTATCATACAAAACACATTTACCGCTTCTAGAGTGAGTTTATCAGTTATTTGCTTTATCTGGAAAGAAAAACAGGTTTAAATAATTGCATCCGTTTGAAGAAGGGAATATCAAATATCGCAGATCAAATATTATGGAACGCTAATAGACGTTTTGGTATAATGAGTATGCTCTAATAAAGATACTAAAATTCGGACTTAACCTTATATAGTTCCACGTTACATCTCATCTTCTTTAAGTAGTACCCTGTCATTGCTTGTTTAAGACAAGACCAATTTACATTATACGTACAACATTACTTTTTCTGGCATGCATCTATCATCATGAATAACATACTTGGAAAACACGGCCTGTGTAAGCAGCAATAGTGTGTGTCTTAACATTATCAATTCCAGGCAATCTAAATGTGAGCTGGTGTTGCAGATAATTTGTCAATTTGGGTTACAGACATGAGATAAGTGAAGCTTATCGTGTCGATGTGTTGACGTAATTGTACCTCTATTATTCACGTTTTGCCCCGTGTGTTGTCATGATCATTCAGCCAACAGTTGCGAGGTGCTCCGATCAATGATAAATTGTCTGGAACACATGTTTTATCACTCGTTGCAGAGCACAGCAAGATAATGAATTCAGGGGCAATTTCCACTAGGCCTTGGTATCACTGTCTAATAGTTTGAATTTCGACTTTGGCACGCGCAATTTACGTTTAACCTCATTATTCACTATATTGTACTATATTGGCATTTCGTAGATATACCCGATCAGTGTCAAGATTAAAAGAGCTATTTGCAGAAACTATGTCATACAACATCAAGTTACTGTCAATCATAATGACATTGAAATATACTTAACGGCACAAAACGCAACGTGCTGTTATTTGCATTTTAACATATGTAGCTGTACGACTTGTTCTGTTAAAACGAAATCAAGATATGTACTTTCATTTTTGTTTTATATGTAAGTACTGGTATTTTTATTTATTTTTATAGCTTCTCAATATAGACGATAATAAAGTATTAATGTTAATGTTTAACTTCATGATTAAAGTTGTGTTACATTTAGTATACTAATATTTGGGTATGGATGGTGTTGGATACTAAAATTATTAGGCAATTTCTTCTCCACATGTGGAATAATGTCACAGAATACGCCTTGGTAACAAGCGATTATTCACACCACTTCATTCCTTACCGACTTATTTCTAGTATGCAGATACCATGAAGTTATGCACTTATTTCTAAAGGGTCAATACAATTACAAGTTATATAATCTTATTAACAGTTCTTGTGAATAACCCGTTCCCACATCAAATGCACACACGACCTATTTACAGACGTTAAGGGGCTGTTATCAATCCGTCGGGGAAAATCTATCTGTCGTTAAAAACGTTCGCTTCTAAACAGTCGCAAGACGCCAAATATCTGTTGTTCGGAAAACCACGTTACTTTTCTATGTGGATCATAATTGGTATGAGAAAACGCCAAATGAACCGTTCATAACGTTTTGTTTCTTAATATTTTACGAGTTTTACATATGGTGCACTGCACAAACAATTTACAATGGAGTAGACATTTGTAACAAACGATGCAGTTTATCTCATAAGTTGCCAATTTTACCAACAGTAAGATTGTACATAATGTTTGGAACAGTTAGGTTGGTACCGTGGTCATGTCCAACTTTCAGTATCATCTATATTTCGCTGGCTTAGCATTAGAAGGTCGTAATACAAAATCAATATTTTGAGAAACAAGATAAACTGTCTGAAAACTACTCTTTACTTAAGGATACACTAAGTTTTTCAACTACAGTTTGGTCAACATGACCAATGTTCATGAAAATAGGCTCATTGAAGGACAATGAGATACAGATTTCAAATATACATGATTCTTATTACGACCTTCCAATTCTAAGTCAGCGATTTCACGTGCGATAATCCGATTTAATTTCATTTTTCCACATTTATATCCGTAAAATAACCATTTTAATACAACCAGCGGGCTCAGCTTCATACATTTAGAGGTGTGCACGAACTACCGATAAAACACAGCTGCGACAGAATAAGTTCCAACTGCAAATAAGTCTTCCGATGAAGAAAATAGTGCTGTGGTTGCTATGTTTTGATTAGTTGTCAAATGCGGGATATTGGCTGTATATAATACAACATGTATTCTAGTACCGAAATAATGAATATGTACCTGCGTTTTATCTATTATAAAGTACAGTCACTTGCTCTGTTGCGTACATTAAATTACTACGTACTAGTGATTTAATAACTACGCATCCGAACTCGTGACTGTGCTTTATTCTACAATAAAACACAAGTACATATTCATTATTTCTTAACTCATGCACGTCGGTCACCGAGATGTCAGGATACGTTTGATAAAGTGAGATTTAAAAAAAACCTAGAAAGCTTCTCGATTATTTCTTTTAAAACCCACCGTGAGTCGCGAAATTAGCTGAATATTTTTATATATCATTTATAGTTGTCTATCATATTCCACAGGCACTCGTCTTCTTATGCCTACCCCTAACCAACCCAAACTCTACAACCCCAGAACATATGATCATATTTTTATACGTACCACATTAAATAAATTGTTTACAAACCTGATATTGTTTAATATAATTTGTTGGAAACAATTTTATTTGATGTGATATGTATAAAAACAAGATAGTATGTAATATGTACTATGGTTGTACAGTTTGGGTTGAAAGGGGGCATAATTTGACGGTTGCCAGTGCCATATTCATAGCTTGATATTTTTTAAAAAAGTCAGCGACTGTAGCCTTGCATTTGTCGAGGTAGACTTTCTACACCGCCCTAAGTTGTTCTGTAAGTTCAGTGAGTTGTGATAGTTATACAATCTCCATCTATAATAGCTCTGTATGAACGTATGTGTGTATCGAAAACTTTAATTACATAACTGACGGTGAAAAAAGTATTTATTATCTGCGTAAGATTTATAACTTAATTATGCAAATAAAACAAGCTGAGGTGATTTGTTAAGATTGCATTACGTATTCAATCAAACGTATACCCTCCATTGAATGACCCTAAACGTTTTAGATACGTAAAAACTACCAGACTGCAAAGTTATAGGTAAGATTGGACAGGTTCTGTATTGATAGTAGCACTGATAGTGTTTTATTCTTTGGTAGGCTTTCATTGAGGTTATCTTTTAACTGTGTGTTCATTCTATCTTAAAGCACTCAGAGTGAGCTATACCACAGTATTGCTGTGTTATACCGATAAACCATGTCATAACTGAACGTAACTCAGTATACGCATTAATAAACTGCATTAACAGTAAAAAGACAATGTAGCTGATGATTTAAGTATAATCAGTGCTAAAAGTCGGACGTTAAATAGGAAGTCGTTTTTATGATATACGAGAATAGGTGTGGATTTTACCGTCGTTGTTGATTTACATGCATAAGATGAGTAATAATAGTTTTGACACTACGTTCACATATTGCAATTGAAGGGTATAAATTATGTTGTGCATCTGTGTGGATTTATATTAGTCGATTACGAAATGAGGTTTGCATATTATTGGATTTAATCAACATTTGATCAAACATAGTTATTTGAAAATAAATTTGTGAAAAAGCTAAAAATGATATTTTATTGCATTTCGTTCAATCCATGCTATTAGGATAATGTTTAAATTAATGGTCTTAAATTGTGATTATGATTACGCGAAATGGTGCAATATTGTTTGATTAAAATTTATGTTATTAATAATTTGGAATATAGTGTTTATAATAATGCGAAAACGTGTGAAAGTTTCATTCTTCTCACTACGTTGGTGGAAGGCCTAGAGGAAGAGTAAAAAAGTTGTGAAAATAATGGTGAAAGTTGTCGGAATGAGTCCATCAAAAATAATAACACTACTATGCTTAGTCCTCATATCAATGGATGTAGTTAGTGCTTATTACGAACAATATTTCACGAGGGACCAATTGTACGAAAAGTATGGTCTGAAAAATCCATTTAAGCCGACGAAAGAAGAGTTAAAATATCAGAAACGCAGACGAAATTTGAACAAAAGATTCGACCTTGACATAGACGTAAGTTTTTACATTATATTGTAGCGTATTATGTTTTCGCGTGTTTTATGAATTACATTTATTGTAAAACCATACAATTCTCTTAGTGTCTTAAATTCGTGCTTCAAAATCATTAGATTGGCAACTTGTTTTATATAATCTGTCGATGGCCTGATAACCCGCGGTGATTTAATTCGTGTCAAGTTCGTTCATGTTATCCACGAAATTAATCCTCCTAGAAAACTTATGACTTGAGCATATTTTGATAATACATACATTGCCTTTTTCCATCACCATACTACATGTTATGTACCAATTAATTTTACCTACTATAAAACTGCATTATTATTGTCATATGGTGTATTTTGCCATACATAAGACATTACAGTACAGTATATGATTACATAATACAACTATTTACAGTACAAGTTCAATCAGATTCATCGCCAATGGTAACGATATTTTAAAACTTAACTTATGAAAAACCGTTGTATACCGGCTGTTATACAATGGTTTGTAGTTTTGGCGCGTAGAAATTACCCACGAAGGACGTAGGTCTGACCTGTTAATACCAAGAGTCAAACCATTGTACTACAAATGTTTGAATATTTTATTTAGATTCTAGCATGATTTTATAAGCGCGCATTTATATATTGAGCCCGTGTTACTTTGGGAGAGTATGTTGTTAACATTACTTGTTTACCTGTATGACGTCATAAAAACGACGTGTCGTCACTTTCATTGTATATCAGACGTTATACAACGCTACGTTTGTTCTTTGTCTAAATAGACAAAAGCGTCGGTAGTGTTAGAATATGATTATAACTATATTGTATTTGAATAATGTGTCCGACTGTATGAGGGACGATTGGCGTACAGGTAATTTCACCATGCTTGCATTTTCCTAGAAGCAAATGGCCTAAGTAATTCCGTAAGTACATTAATATGTTGAGCTGCTGTCATTGTAGAGCGTAGACAGCGTTTCTAAACTCTCTAATTTCACACATTCACCACAATTTATCAGTGCCTGGCCAATCAGTGTATGTTGGGTTAGCAGTGTTACTGTGACAATAAAATGAGTTGAACGTTTATAGATAACAATACATAATGCCTGATTATTTCATTATAAACACTGACTGCATACTGTGCAAACCACATAGTCAAACAATGTATGTCATCATTATGTCTGTTTCTTACTGGAAGACAACATGGGAATAAAGAGGAATTGGGACAAGGCAATTGTCCTCACTGACAAGTTGAATTGTACAATCAAATTTAAAGTGTTGTTTTCTCTGGCCGTTCTAAGGCAGTACTATATTCCCATATCTCGCTGACTCGTGTTCATAATCATGAATTCGACATTTGTTATAAATATATGTACGTAGTTGTTGAATTGTTTTTTTGTATGTTTGTATATTAAATCTGCATTTTATTGTGGTATTTTTGTCTAAACTTTGTATGTGGCATTGCCTTGGAGTGTCCTTTATTAGAGACTTTTTATTGGACTTAATATACGAGATCGCCGTTATGTGATATTTGTATGGAACACTGTATGTTGCATTGCCTTCGCATGCTCGTTGCTATGGACTTTGTTTGTGAAATTGTATTTGATTTTGTACGTGACATTGCCTTTCTGGTACACCTTTTACAAGCTAAAATACCACCTAATGATAAGCCTAGCCAATATGAAAACCTGTTTTCAGGGCTCCCTAGGATGGTTTTGCACTTTGTTCTATGAATATTTGTTTATACTGTTATTTCTTTATTTAATTTAAACTGTAGAAATTAAATGAATTAAACTTCTTCAAACATACTTTAAACTTTAATAAACCGTTTTATTGCACAAATAAATGCATTCAGATGTTTGATCATATAAAATAAACAAACCAACAAAACACAAATTTATTTATTTGTTTAGTTAAATGTTTAATTTAAGCTGTGTATAGTGTTCGGATCACGGAATACGTGACAAAGCCGTGCTGTTTTATACGGGAGGAGTTTGATTGCATAAAATGAACATTAATCACGAGCCTGGTGAGATGAACCAACCACTATCCCTAGTAATGTCACAAGTTGTTGTGTCGTGCTGAGTATCATTTTGTATGTAACCCTACTGTAGGTGATACTATATTATGGCAAATGTTAGGGTTTAGTTAAAACATGGTGTGGGTGATATGAGATCTATATTGCAGCAAATGTTAGGTGTTTTAGTTAAGAACAGGGAATGCTCCAAATCAATTTAAATCTGGCTACTCTAGTACAAATGGACCTTTCTAAGATAACATAAATTTTATAAAATAAATATTTTTTTACTCTTTATCATTGATACAGTTACCTGTGCGACAAACATGTGCGAAATAAAATCGTTAGATAAGTCGACGAATATACAAACTTATATCACAAAGACAATCATAGAGGTAACATGCCCTGCTGAAAAGTGAGTTCTCTAACTATTATGTTTGAAATATTCTTATATTAGCCTACGTATGTAAACCGAATAATCATATCCATTGAGGCAATATTAATCTGTTCTAGCAGTCACTGTCACACTATGACGTATATCAACAACGTATACCGAATGTAGGAGATATTTGGCAAACACGCTGACCAGTGTACGTTTTACACACGTTACGAGCACACAGAAATATGATGACGTAATCAGTCAGACGCCGATACCGGTCAAATGATGTATCCGACGTCACGTGAACATCTGAATACGCATTAGCAGGCTATGTATACGATGGATAATGTTTACTGACAAAGAACACATCATTTCTCTATAATTCCAAAGTCAGCGAATCCCTGCATTCTGATTGGCTAAGACTAGACGTTTACACATTAATAAACCTTCGTTTACACCAACGGGACCTGGAAAAGAATTCTTTGATAATTTATTAATATTATTTATAAAGATAACGCTATTTCCCCATGATTCTTTGGTAATTAAGGAATAGTAAGTGAAAAGAAACACGTCATTTCTCTGTGGTAACTTAGGAATACTTGCAAATACTTGTGTACGAAAATGAAATATATTGCTGAACATGATGCCAACTACCTTAACACCGCAATAACGGTTATTAATGAAAGTGTACATCAAGTGGGCCAATAAACGCTGCACTTGTACTTTTCTGTTATCAGCATCACACAGCATAGGTGTATAAGTTCCTCAGCTGTCAGAATGTTCATAGTTTCAATACAAATGCATTCCCGCTAAATGCATTAGTTAGAATTTCAGAATGCAGCAGACTAATTTCTTTGGTAATAAATTTTGTAAACTTCAGTTCTGGAACTGTTTTAGAAGCTTATTAACTACAGTATTACCATGGCGATCGTGTTTTACTGTCTTACACATTGGTGCTCATTTTCTGTTTTACCATGAATTCACGTCATTGGGTAACGAATGCGATTTGGATTGTTGTAAAATAGAAAAATGTCTGAATCGTATAGACTCTATGAAAGCACTCCATTATGCATTTCTAACAATTATCGTTTTATGAGCAGTCTGCACATGTCTTGCACTTTAAATACAGACCACCACGAACGCTGAGGATATTGTATATATTGTAGATATGATAAGATAACAAAGTTAAATGGTAGACCAGAAGAAACAGATTTATAGATACTCATCCCAGCTCGTTTGTTTTCCATACCAACCACTGGCCTCTGTCTTCTTTTTATACAAATCCTACTCCCACAGTGTATAAACGAGTCAACGTCCGGTTTTCGCAATAAAGAGTACACGTTGAATTGTATAGTCTTGCAACAAGTTGAACCGTGATAGGAAATCACCGGATGTTTCAATCACAATAAATCATACAAGTTGAATTGTATAGTACCCCAATAAGCCATACAGTGATTGGGTTTATACACGGTGACTCCGCCACCTTCAGCGTTCTGACCGTCGAGCCGATTGACCTTCCCCTGAAGTGCTCTAGCAGGATTACTAGTCCACAAATATATTGATCACCCCACGTACATGCATACTGGATATTCTTTATCTTAAATGGCAAACACTGTGCTATGTAAAAAGCTGTAAATGACACAGTTATTTCCTACTAGACATATTTTCATGAAATGACAACTTGATAATACAATGTATGTTATTATGCGCGACACTTTGAACATTGTGCCTTCCACGAAATTGTATCATCTAATTTATTTATTACTTGAATTCGTATAAAACGTAGTAAATTAACGCTATAAATAATGTAAAACACAACATGCATCCTTGCATAAAAATGCAAATAACTTCACCTAATTTGATATTTTATTACTTACATTATGACAAGCAAGTGCGATTATCTAACTTTTCGTGGAAACTTTGGATGACATGTACTGGTGGAAAGTTTCAACATGATAGTAAAACATAAAACCAGGTCTTGTTTGTTCAATTTTGCCGAACATATTGACTTGATCCTAACCTTTATGCATGCTAATATTGCAAGGCTCTAGCGTTGAATATATCAATATTCCAGTGCCAATCATGCAATATCGGTCATTGAATAAAACCTCAACAGTTTTCATGATGCTTTCCGCTTTTACAACCGGAGTTATGAATATAGACACGATATCAGCTGTTAAATGATGCGAATAGAAGGTCGGGAATCACGTGAAAATTCCCGTACTTAAATTCAATCAAATATTCGTAAAATGCATTAGAAAGAGTACCTTTCGTCACGTCATGCTTTCTTGAATGCACGGCATATACTAGTATGGAACTAAAAAAATCGGCGAGAAACACGATAAAATACAAAAGAAAACGGATACGTATTTTGACCAGTATACAGTTGTTTAACATAGCGTACAAGCGGGAAATGTCAGTTAACATAGTTAGGGAAAAGTCGTAGATGGCTTAATCCTGTTGCTATAGGTTATTGACTTTCATAACCGTTAAATGAAAAATTGGATTTCGTCATGTGCTCAGACCAACGCGTTATAAATCACCAACATCTGTATTATATAATATCGTTCATGAAAAGGTGCAACAAAAACTCCAATTGCAAATGCAAGTATGCATAAATAATATAATGCTCTGTAGAAAGCAGACACATTGTGTAACGGACGAGTTGATCAAAAGTGTTATGTCTTGATTTCCGGCTTATCTTAGTAAACTGGTTATTGATTATGATAGTGTCTCACCTATTAAAAGGTCACATCGTCTTTTAATAACAATATGATTAGATCTCCATGTATATTGGTTCATTTAGATGATAGTAATTGCTAGACTTATGAAATAGTTAAATCTCAAATATATCGGATGTTAAAATACTGCTTGTGGCGTTATCTCTGACCAACCAACTAGGCTTATAAGATGCCTAGGCATTTTCTAAGCTAGCTACTTCCCGATCCATATCTATACTGTATACTTCCTGGTAACTATTGTCTAATTAACTGTTGAATTACAAACATGAAGTAGAAACCTTCGACCTTCCCTCTCAGCAGACAGTTCGCTGCTTGGGAATATGTACATGTACATGTCGTATATAACTCTACTTGATAATAATAATTATAATCATATAGAAGATATATGGTGAATTTTATTTCAGCGAGTGATAAAAAACACCGTAGTCACGAGTGAAAATTTATATAAAGGGGTGTAACAATAATGTTTCGTATCATAGAGTATTGAATATCATTTTAATAGCAAAACGACTGTATCATGTTATAATATACTCATGCATCATGGCCTTTATTAGTATTGTAGTTATATTATTACCTTTGAAGTATGAGTGTGTGTTTGTAGAATTTCAAACGTGTAATTGCATTGACATTGTTCACGCTTAATTCGCATGCTACCGGAGAATCTCAAGGGCTGCGTGTTGGTGACAGCAGTTACATACTGAACATGTACATTATATCATAGTTACGATGAAAAAGGGTGGAGTAACTGCAATACTGAACTGGAAAAGTGATAATTGTAATAATACACTGGGTGACCAGGTCGCAGTCAAACTACGATACAGATTACATACACTCGTATATCTATTAATCTCGGGCTACACCCTCCACTAAATACAAAAGTACTTGTAATGTTTCTGTATGAATCCAGTTTTTGGACAAAACAACAAAAACAGTGATACCTGTACCATATTATGACAAACTTTATACCGAGCCGCTGTATATAAATACTCTTCCAGTAAAACGAACCCAGAACATGCCGATCTGTGCTCATAAATGTCAAACACATTCTGTGTTAAAATATTTACATGTAAAAATTCAAGTGAACTATTTTGCACATTTAGGTTCTTCTGTGATAAGCAATGTCACTTACTCCACCCATTTATCTCTTTGGCCGTTTTTCAATAGATATGATTACATGTATGAGATTTAAAAAATCCATTATGCAGGTTTTCTTCTGTTTTCTCGTGGATAGACATAGTTACTTTATCAAAGACTGTTACCATACATACTTTTATCTGATATTGTACGGATAATTTGGCTTGATCCTGACCCTTATACATGTATATATTACCATGTTCTTGCTTTGCATATATGAATTTCCGTGAGAAAATTGTGCAATATCGGTTCTTTGGATTTGTGTTTGTACTACACTTCGAGTGTCTTCGTGATACTCACAGATTTTGAATACATTCATCCGTGGTTATTAATATAGACAAGATATAAGCTGTTAAATGTGCTGTCTCACATACAGTATTGGTGCATTGCAAACACAAAATAAAAGTGTAAAATTATTCGCATAACTTTTGTATAGTTGCCTGTATATCCCATAAACAACTACACTGACATCAAAAATAACGAAAACTCGACATTGTGTAGTTATTTAGAAATTTTACATCCAAAGCTCTAAAGGGTATCAGTACCCTATATAATTAGTTCTATTTGACGAAAACTATTTGCAAAACGACCCAAATACCTCGCTGATGTTTACGCTGTAGTTTGTTGATGTTACAGTTCGATGACAAAATATGTTGGAAGGAAACTCTGCGCTATTCTTAATAAGAAAAACACTCAGTGTGCGATATCGAGAGTGGTTTAAATTGCTTATTTGCACCAACTCTTTCTAAAGCACCTTTAAATTATGCTAATAGAAGTCAAGGATCACGTCAAATTCTCTGTACAGTATATATCGACTTGATAAATGCCTTTAACCATCTATGGTATAAACATACGTCAGAACGTGCCACTCAACACAATGTCAGAACGTTATTAAAATGTACTCACACATAATTATATAGAGTTATAAGTATTTCCCAAGGCAATCGTTCCAGCCCAAAGGTCCTATATATATCACATGTTTTGATGCATCATGCGCACAGTGCATTACCTAAAACACGTGAAATATACATTTTAAGGAACGAATATGAAAGCCTATTTGTGACATACATATATCATATAATATCTTTACGTCGTATGCTCATCAAATTAACGAGTTGGGCTTCACGAACCTAATATTAAATTTTGTGAATACAAAAAGTTCAGATATGAAATTCACAGATTCGAAAAGTAGAAAGTTTGTAAGTGTTGCTTTTCTTAGTGAGGCTTAATTTTAAATATGAATGTTGCTACAGGGCTTTGGTAGAGAAAAATGATAATATTTGACTTGTGTTACTCATTTAAAACGTATAAAAAGACTGGTCCAATTAGCGGACATTGCTTTTTTGTCTTAAGTTTTATAGCGTAGATAATTGTCGAGATGTGTGAATATGATTATTGAGTTCACATAGCACTTATGATCAAAGTATTTAAGTTATTTTTGACCTGTTAATGAAATGTAAATATTTCTGTTAACGAGTATAACGCCTATGTTAAACTTTTACTATACAGTGCAATTCTTCAGGTTATTGTTTGGCACGTACTAGCTGGATATAATACAGTTTACGTTGAGGAGAGTTTTTCAAGATTGTTTGAGCATGTACTTATACTAAATGTCATCCCTCGAAACCAAATGTACAGGGCTATAACCGAATGGTCTCAATCGAACGTAAAAATCAAACAACAACTAAATGTCATACATACTTCCGGTCAATTATCCAACTTGTTATGGCAACTTAAAGATGCTTGCAATTGACTATAATTGGATACATCCTTACTAAATGATAAATGTTATATATAAGCATCACGCCCACTCTACTGAAGTATTCAAGCATTAAGTAATGTATATATAAGTGCAATATCTTGTGCACGTCATGGGAACGGAATGTTTGTGGTCAGTGAACGGCACAAACCTTGAAACGTCAAAATAGTGTAGAGTGTGTATCCGGACCAGGAATACTACTCTTTTGTTTGTAGGTCAGACAGGCAGGTTGCATCAATCTACTGTGTTTTTCATGAAAGCATGGAGATAAGCACATTTCAGTAATTAGACGAAATGGTTGCTAGGACAACCAACAGCTAAACAAAATGAAATAACTTATCAAAAGCAACTTCGACGAGGATAGGTTTCTGTCTTTGATTGAGAGTTCATGGATAGATCGAACCTGAAAAAATGCCCCCCTTTAAGTACCAGGCCCTTTTCTATGCAAAAAGGCTCCACTGGCATTTGGAATGATATTATTTTACATCGAATAATTAGGTAAACAGAAGTTTATTCTCATGTACAACTATAGTACTATTTGCTGACACATTTAAATAATTCAATCATTCAGACGTAATAAGCAGCTTGTGTCAATAGATTGCATAATGTTATCAAATTATATACCAATTGATACCGTGCACTTTAACCAGATAGGGTATATACGATAATGTAATTATCATACAAAACACATTTACCGCTTCTAGAGTGAGTTTATCAGTTATTTGCTTTATCTGGAAAGAAAAACAGGTTTAAATAATCGCATCCGTTTGAAGAAGGGAATGTCAAATATCGCAGATCAAATATTATGGAACGCTAATAGACGTCTTGGTATAATGAGAATGCTTTAATAAAGATACTAAAATTCGGACTTAACCTTATATAGTTCCACGTTACATCTCATCTTCTTTAAGTAGTACCCTGTCATTGCTTGTTTAAGACAAGACCAATTTACATTATACGTACAACATTACTTTTTCTGGCATGCATCTATCACCATGAATAACATAGTTGGAAAACACGACCTGTGAAAGCAGCCATAGTGTGTGTCTTAACATTATCAATTCCAGGCAATCTAAATGTGAACTGTTGTTGCAGATAATTTGTCAATTTGGGTTACAGACATGAGATAAGTGAAGCTTATCGTGTCGTTGTGTTGACGTAATTGTACCTCCATTATTTACGTTTTGCCCTATTGTTGTCACAATCATTCAACCAAAAGTTGCGAGGTGTTCCGATCACATCGAATGGAGAATGATAAATTGCATAGAACACAGGTTTTATCACTCGTTCATGAGCACAGTAAGATATGAAATCAGGGCCAATTTCAATCAGGCTTGGGTATCACTGACTAATAGTTTGAATTTCGAATATAGCACGCACAATTTACTTTTAGGTCTCACTATTCACTAAATTGTACCATTGGCATTTCCTAGATAAATTTAACTGATCAGTGTCAAGATTACATGAGCTATTTACAGAAACTATGTCATCAACATGAAATCACTGCCAGCAGAAACTACCGTATATCGGGTAATTTTCGCGTACTGCAAATTTCGCGATTTTCGGCAAAATCAAATTTTAGCGAAGCTAATTTTAGCGATTTCTAACCTCTGTTTGTTTTTTTCGCGTTTTCCATCTTGTAAGGGGAGATTAATCCAACATGATTGTTTTAGCGCAACTAAAAGCCAGTATGTACCGGTTGGTACCGGTGTGCGTATTTTGTTATAACAGCATTATCGCATATTATTAATAACCAGTATGTACCGCGCATATTATATTTTGACCTGATAAAATAAACTATCTTGTTGTCATACGAATAAAAGATATACTTGTAGACCTATTTAAACACAAAACTTTGCATGAATTTAATTTGGAGTAGAACATTAACAAAACACGATTTTCGTTGTCATATGTATAAAAGATATTTTCACAGGTAAAGTACAGAGATATCATAAGTAGTTCACACTTCGTCATTTATTTTCAATTGTTTCATACAATAGACGGGAAAATTATTTTGTTAAATTGGCCCCTGTTTGTTTACTTTCAAAACTGATGAATACGTGATAATACGCTTGTTGGTGAAATAGCATCTTAAACAACATAATTGTTTAAACTTTTAAATTTTGCACTTTATAGGTGGTTTAGTTAAATTAAGTTTTACTAAAAGCTTATGTATGATTTATACGGATTGTGTTATCGTATAGTACTAGTAATTAGTATAAACTATCGATTTTCATCACGCGTTAATATTACGACGCCGGTAGACGAAAACGAAAGTAGAAACATTCATATTCGGACAATCGCGAAATTCTGGTATGAATTTTTCGCTGATTTCAATTTTAGCGAATTGGTTTGGACGCGAATAAAGCGAAAATTAGGTACGCGCGAAAATTACCCGATATACGGTATGTCATACATTATGAAATCACTGCCAATCATTATGGCATTGAAACATTCTTAACGACAAAAAACGCAATGTGCTGTTATTTTGCATTTAAACATATGTAGCTGCACGACATCAAGATATGAACTTTCATTTCGTTTTATATGTAAGTACTGGTACATGTATGTTTTATTTATTTTTATAGCTTCTTAATATAGACGGTAATAAAGTATTCATATTAATGTTAAATAATATATGATTAACGTTGTGTTACCTTTAGTATACAAACATTTGGGTAAGGGCGGTGTTGGATACTAAAATTATGAGGCAATAATATGATCAATATTGATTCAATACGAGTTGAAGTCTGAATAACACGTGTTTGTGTCGTAACTATATAAATAACACCAACAGCGTCAGTAATCAAACGCCTTATCAAAACTCGGGGTTATAAATTCAATTGGCTTGTGCTCAGAATATGTGTTCGCACATTTGTTCTGTCAAGTTGTGATGCTATGACGGTAGAAATTCTTATAATCAAACCATTGTAGCAATCCATTATGATAAAAACGTGATAAAACACAACTGTTTTACAAAATCTAAATCACCTACTTATATAAACTTATCTAATATTTTAGATAATACAGAAGATTCAATATGAATAAATGACGATCGCTGATGAAGAATTATTGCCTTCTGCTGAGTTAGTTCACTTGCTTATAACTATTGTTCGGGCATATATGGTCGGTTGGCCCATACCAATTTCCGTGGCATTAATAATTATTATCAACCAATTATGACCTCCTCTTTTACAAGGATGTGACTACTCCTCCAATGTCACAGAATATGGTAACAAGCGATTATTCACTCCACATCACTAGACTGGTACAACGATCTTACTATCAACATATTGTAGACTGTGTCGGAAAGTAAGACAAGTGGTACCAGTCTAGCGCTAACAGTCACTGGGTGAGTAGCGAATACATACTAGTAAGAATTTGACGTATTGTAGTCCATAAATACACCGTGTCCCAGCACCGTGCCCTAGCATCATATCGCCGACAAGTGCCTTGTTTATTATTCAAGGCTTAATACTTGTCAGGTAATTTATAAATTGAAAGTATACGAGATTATCGCTTAACTTTCATCATATTAACCTCAGTTTCAAAACAATTTGAAAATAATGTTCTTTGCGTGGCGCCAAAATGGCCATCATCTTCTTTTGGTCCGCTTCGTTCTTACGACATGGCTGTCATATATCACCTCATATCAGCGATAATGTCCAATTTATTCACGTGACGTGACCCTTACTGACCTACTTGATTTCGCTTCAACTTACACAAGTCTTATGTTTACACTGAGTCTGTAACGTGTTTATGTTGTATATATTTTATTGAAAGTCGTACAATATTATGTAACACAATGTATAGGTCCATTTAAAAGTTACACTTATATTATGTATAATGTCTGGCCTGCCAGGCTACTGCTCCTTTAGAGCTTTCCTATGAAACGGACTGCTTCTAAAAAGCGCTACGAAGCGGACGAAGTGGCACAGCAAAGCGCTACCACGCTCGGTAGCGCTCGCCTTGCGAGTTGCTGAGAAACGGTATGATATCGGCGAGTACTGCTTGCTGGTAGTGTGCCGTTGCATAAGTATACATTGTAAAGCGATCGGTAGCGTTTTGGTTAGACAACGGGCTTATAGCGAAGTTACCAAGGATGTGTTCGGCACAGCAGGTTATTACTGTTTGATAAGCAAGTCCTGGTAAACTGACTGCCTTAAACGAGTATACCCGAACAATTGTGGCTAAACAAGATGAAAATAAAACCAACTGTCTCGTCGGTGTTTAACAATGGTAAGCAAAACTCTATCGACAGATATAGTACATTTTCATTAGCACTCGACCAAACAAACAATTCTATGAATTACCGTGGCCTATAATCTATATTTATGTAAATATATAAATTATAGGCCACGGCATTTTATAGAATTTTTTTTCTGGTCCACTGCCAGTGTGCATTTGTTATGTTATTACACGGCAGCTGCACATGATAGATTAATTATTCCTCACCGACTTATTTTTAGTATGCAGATACCATGAAGTTATGCACTTATTTCTAAAGGGTCAATACAATTACAAGTTATATAATCTAATGAAGTGATAATTAACAGTTCTTGTGAATACCCGTTCCCACATCAAATGCACGCACGACTTATTTACAGACGTTAGGGGGTTATTATCAATCCGTCGGAAATTCTGTCCGTCGTTTAAATTGTTCGCTTCTAAACAGTCGCAAGAGGCCAAATATCCTTTGTACGGACAACCACGTTACTTTTCTATGTGGATTATATTTAGTATGAGAAAACGCCAAATGAGCCGTTCATAACGTTTTGTTGCTGAATATTTTACGAGTTTTAGATATGGTGCACTGCACAAACAATTTACTATGGAGCCGACATTTATGACAAACGATGCAGATTATCTCATGAGTTGCCAATTTTACAAACAGTAAGATTGTACACAATGTTTGAAACAGTTAGCTTGGTACCGTGGTCATGTCCAACTTTCAGTATCATCTATATTTCGCTGGCTTAGCATTAGAAGGTCGTAGTACAAAATTAATATTTTAAGAAAATAAGATAAACTGTCTGAAAACTACTCTTTACTTAAGGGTAAACTAAGTTTTTCAACTACAGTTTGGTCAACATGACCACTTCCAAGTTTCAGGACAATAGGCTAATAAGAAGGACAATAAGATGCAGATTTTAAATAGACATGAGTTTTAGTACGACCTTCCAATTCTAAGTCAGCGATTTCACGTGCGATAATCCGATTCAATTTAACTTTCCACATTTATATCCGAAAAATAAACATTCTTACACAACCAGCGGCCTCAGCTAAATACATTTAGATGTGTGCACGAACTACCGATAAAACACAGCTACGACTGAATAACTTACACACTAGTGATTTAATTACTACGTATCTGAACTCGTGACTGTGCTTTATTCTACGATAAAACACAGGTACATATTCATTATTTCTTAATTCATGCAAGTTTAGCTTTAAAAAAAAATTAAATTATTTCTTTTAAAACCCACCGTGAATAATATAAGTTTATTATGCAAATAAAACAAGTTGAGATGCTTTGTTAAGATTGCATTACGTATTCAATCAAATTATACCGTCCATTTGTTGACATGACCCTAAACGTTTAAGGTACGTAGAAACTAACAGACTGCATAGTTATAGGTAAGATTGGACAGGTTCTGTATTGATAGTAGCACTGATAGTGTTTTATTCTTTGGTAGACTTTCATTGAGGTTATCTTTTAACTGTGTGTTCATTCTATCTTAAAGCACTCAGAGTGAGCTATACCACAGTATTGCTGTGTTATACCGATAAACCATGTTATAACTGAACATAACTCAGTATACGCATTAATAAACTGCATTAACAGTAAAAAGACAATGTAGCTGATGATTTAAGTATAATCAGTGCTAAAAGTCGGACGTTAAATAGGAAGTCGTTTTTATGATATATGAGAATAGGTGTGGATTTTACCGTCGTTGTTGATTTACATGCATAAAATGAGTAATAATAGTTTTGACAATACGTTCACATATTGCAATTGAAGGGTATAAATTATGTTGTGCATCTGTGTGGATTTATATTAATCGATTACGAAATGAGGTTTGCATATTTCTGGATTTAACAAACATTTGATCATACATAGTTATTTGATAATAAATTTGTGAAAAAGCTAAAAATTATATTTTATTGCATTTCGTTCAATCCATGCTACTAGGATAATGTTGAAATTAATGGTCTTAAATTGTAATTATGATTACGCGAAATGGTGCAATATTGTGTGATTAAAATTTATGATATTAATAATTTGGAATATAGTGTTTATAATAATGCGAAAACGTGTTAAAGTTTCATTCTTCGCACTACGTTGGTGGAAGGCCTAGAAGCAGAGTAAAAAAGCTGTGAAAATAATGGTGAAAGTTTTCGTTATGAATCCATCTAAAATAATAACATTACTATGCTTAGTCCTCATATCATTGGATGTAGTTAGTGCTTATTACGAACAATATTTCACGAGGGACCAATTGTATGAAAAGTATGGTCTGAAAAATCCATTTAAGCCGACGAAAGAAGAGTTAAAATATCAGAAACGCAGACGAAATTTGAACAAAAGATTCGACCTTGACATAGACGTAAGTTTTTACATTATATTGTAGCGTATTATGTTTTCACGTGTATTATGAACTACATTTATTGTAAACCATACAATTCTCTTGGTGTCTTAAATTCGTGCTTCAAAATCGTTAGATTGGCAACTTGTTTTATATAATATGTCGATGGCCTGATAACCCGCGGTGATTTAATTCGTGTCAAGTTCGTCCATGTTATCCACGAAATTAATCCGCCACGAAAACTAATGACTTTAGCATTTTGATAATACAATGTACATACATTGTCTTTTGCCATCACTATACTACATGTCATGTACCAATTAATTTTACCTACTATAAAATTGCATTATTATTGTCATATGGTGTATTTTGAAATACATAGGACATTACAGTACAGTAAATAAGTACATAATAGAAATATTCACTGTTCACGTTCAATCAGAATTATGGTCAATGGTAACGATACTTTAATAAATAACTTATGAAAATCTGTTGTATACCGGCTGTTCAATGGTTTGGAGTTTTGGCGCGTAGGAATTAACCACGAAAGACGTAGGCCTGAACTGTTAATACAAACAGTCAAACCATTGTACAACAAATGTATACTACGGGGGTTGAATATTTTATTTAGATTCTAACATATATATATATTAAGCCAGTGTTACTTTGGGAGAGTATGTTGTTAACATTACTTGTTTACCTGCATGACGTCATAAAAACGACGTGTCGTCACTTTCATTGTATATCAGACGAACGATATACAACGCTACTTTTGTTCTTTGTCTAAATAGACATAAGCGTCGGTAATGTTAGAATATGATTATAACTATATTGTATTTGAACAATGTGTCCGACTGTATGAGGGACGATTGGCGTACAGGTAATTTCACCATGCTTGCATTTTCCTAGAAGCAAATGGCCTAAGTAATTCCGTAAGTACATTAATATGTTGAGCTGCTGTCATTGTAGAGCGTAGACAGCGTTTCTAAACTCTCTAATTTCACACATTCACCACAATTTATCAGTGCCTGGCCAATCAGTGTATGTTGGGTTAGCAGTGTTACTGTGACAATAAAATGAGTTGAACGTTTACTAGATAACAATACATAATGCCTGATTATTTCATTATAAACACTGACTGCATACTGTGCAAACCACATAGTCAAACAATGTATGTCATCATTATGTCTGTTACTTACTGGAAGAAGACATGGGAATAAAGAGGAATTGGGACAAGGCAATTGTCCTCACTGACAAGTTGAATTGTACAATCAAATTTAAAGTGTTGTTTTCTCTGGCCGTTCTAAGGCAGTACTATATTCCCATATCTCGCTGACTCGTGTTCATAATCATGAATTCGACATTTGTTATAAATATATGTACGTAGTTGTTGAATTGTTTTTTTGTATGTTTGTATATTAAATCTGCATTTTATTGTGGTATTTTTGTCTAAACTTTGTATGTGGCATTGCCTTGGAGTGTCCTTTGTTAGAGACTTTTTATTGGACTTAATATACGAGATCGCCGTTATGTGATATTTGTATGGAACACTGTATGTTGCATTGCCTTCGCATGCTCGTCGTTATGGACTTTGATTGTGACATTGTATTTAATTTTGCATGTGACATTGCCTTTCTGGTACACCTTTTACAAGCTAAAATACCACCTAATGATAAGCCTAGCCAATATGAAAACCTGTTTTCAGGGCTCCCTAGGATGGTTTTGCACTTTGTTCTATGAATATTTGTTTATACTGTTATTTCTTTATTTAATTTAAACTGTAGAAATTAAATGAATTAAACTTCTTCAAACATACTTTAAACTTTAATAAACCGTTTTATTGCACAAATAAATGCATTCAGATGTTTGATCATATAAAATGAACAAACCAACAAAACACAAATTTATTTATTTGTTTAGTTAAATGTTTAATTTAAGCTGTGTATAGTGTTCGGATCACGGAATACGTGACAAAGCCGTGCTGTTTTATACGGGAGGAGTTTGATTGCATAAAATGAACATAAATCGCGAGCCTGGTGAGATGAACCAACCACTATCCATAGTAATGTCACAAGTTGTTGTGTCGTGCTGAGTATCATTTTGTATGTAACCCTACTGTAGGTGATACTATATTATGGCAAATGTTAGGGTTTAGTTAAAATATGGTGTGGGTGATATGAGATCTATATTGCAGCAAATGTTAGGTGTTTTAGTTAAGAACAGGGAATGCTCCAAATCAATTTAAATCTGGCTACTCTAGTACAAATGGACCTTTCTAAGATAACATAAATTTTATAAAATAAATATTTTTTTACTCTTTATCATTGATACAGTTACCTGTGCGACAAACATGTGCGAAATAAAATCGTTAGATAAGTCGACGAATATACAAACTTATATCACAAAGACAATCATAGAGGTAACATGCCCTGCTGAAAAGTGAGTTCTCTAACTATTATGTTTGAAATATTCTTATATTAGCCTACGTATGTAAACCGAATAATCATATCCATTGAGGCAATATTAATCTGTTCTAGCAGTCACTGTCACACTATGACGTATATCAACAACGTATACCGAATGTAGGAGATATTGGCAAACACGCTGACCAGTGTACGTTTTACACACGTTACGAACACACAGAAATATGATGACGTAATCAGTCAGACGCCGATACCGGTCAAATGATGTATCCGACGTCACGTGAACATCTGAATACGCATTAGCAGGCTATGTATACGATGGATAATGTTTACTGACAAAGAACACATCATTTCTCTATAATTCCAAAGTCAGCGAATCCCTGCATTCTGATTGGCTAAGACTAGACGTTTACACATCAATAAACCTTCGTTTACACCAACGGGACCTGGAAAAGAATTCTTTGATAATTTATTAATATTATTTATAAAGATAACGCTATTTCCCCATGATTCTTTGGTAATTAAGGAATAGTAAGTGAAAAGAAACACGTCATTTCTCTGTGGTAACTTAGGAATACTTGCAAATACTTGTGTACGAAAATGAAATATATTGCTGAACACGATGCCAACTACCTTAACACCGCAATAACGGTTATTAATGAAAGTGTACATCAAGTGGGCCAATAAACGCTGCACTTGTACTTTTCTGTTATCAGCATCACACAGCATAGGTGTATAAGTTCCTCAGCTGTCAGAGTGTTCATAGTTTCAATACAAATGCATTCCCGCTAAATGCATTAGTTAGAATTTCAGAATGCAGCAGACTAATTTCTTTGGTAATAAATTTTGTAAACTTCAGTTCTGCAAATGTTTTAGAAGCTTATTAACTACAGTATTACCATGGCGATCGTGTTTTACTGCCTTACACATTGGTGCTCATTTTCTGTTTTACCATGAATTCACGTCATTGGGTAACGAATGCGATTTGGATTGTTGAAAATAGAAAAATGTCAGTACCGTATAGACTCTATGAAAGCACTCCATTATGCATTTCTAACAATTATTGTTTTATGACCAGTCTGCACATGTCTCTCACTTTAAATACAGACCACCACGAACGCTGAGGATATTGTATAAATTGTAGATACGATAATGAAACAAAGTTCTGGTAGACCAGAAGAAACAGATGTATAGATACTCATCCCAGCTCGTCATCAGTTTGTTTCCATACCAACCCACTGGCCTCTGTCTTCTTTTTATACAAATCCTACTCCCACAGTGTATAAACGAGTCAACGTCCGGTTTTCGCAATAAGGAGTACACGTTGAATTGTATAGTCTTGCAACAAGTTGAACAGTGATAGGAAATCACCGGATGTTTCAATCACAATAAGTCTTACAAGTTGAATTGTATAGTACCCCAATAAGCCATACAGTGATTGGGTTTATACACGGTGACTCCGCCACCTTCAGCGTTCTAACCGTTGAGCCGATTGACCGTCCTCTGAAGTGCTCTAGCAGGATTACTAGTCCACAAATATATTGATCACCCCTCGTACATGCATACTGGGTATTCTTTATCTGTAATGACAAACACTGTGCTATGTAAAAAGCTGTAAATGACACAGTTATTTCCTACTAGACATATTTTCATGAAATGACAACTTGATAATACAATGTATGTTATTATGCGCGACACTTTGAACATTGTGTCTTCCACGAAATTGTATCATCTAATTTATTTATTACTTGAATTCGTATAAAACGTAGTAAATTAACGCTAGAAATAATGTAAAACAAAACATGCATCCTTGCATAAAAATGTAAATAACTTCACCTAATTTGATATTTTATTACTTACATTATGACAAGGAAGTGCGATTATCTAACTTTTCGTGGAAACTTTGGATGACATGTACTGGTGGAAAGTTTCAACATGATAGTATAACATATAACCAGGTCTTGTTTGTTTAATTTTGCCGAACATATTGACTTGATCCTAACCTTTATGCATGATGATATTGCAAGGCTCTAGCGTTGAATATATCAATATTCAAGTGCCAATCATGCAATATCGGTCATTGAATAAAACCTCAACAGTTTTCATGATGCTTTCCGCTTTTCCAACCGAAGTTATGTATATAGACACGATATCAGCTGTTAAATGATGCTAATAGAAGATCGGGGTTCATGTGAAAATTCCCGTACTTAAATTCAATCAAATATTCGTAAAATGCATTAGAAAGAGTACCTTTCGTCACGTCATGCTTCCTTGAATGCACGGCATATACTAGTATGGAACTAAAAAAACGACGAGAAACACGATAAAATACAAAAGAAAACGGATAAGTATTTTGACCAGTATACAGTTGTTTAACATAGCGTACAAGCGGGAAATGTCAGTTAACATAGTTAGGGAAAAGTCGTAGATGGCTTAATCCTGTTGCTATAGGTTATTGACTTGCATAACCGTTAAATGAAATATTGGATTTCGTCATGTGCTCAGACCAACGCGTTATAAATCACCAACATCTGTATTATATAATATCGTTCATGAAAAGGTGCAACAAAAACTCCAATTGCAAATGCAAGTATGCATAAATAATATAACGCGCTGTAGAAAGCAGACACATTGTGTAACGGACGAGTTGGTCAAAAGTGTTATGTCTGGATTTCCGGCTTATCTTAGTAAACTAGTTATTGATTATGATAGTGTCTCACCTATTAAAAGGTCACATCGTCTTTTAATAACCATATGATTAGATCTCCATGTATATTGGTTCATTTAGATGATAGTAATTGCTAGACTTATGAAATAGTTAACTCTCAAATATATCGGATGTTAAAATACTGCTAGTGACGTTATCTCTGACCAACCAACTAGGCTTACAAGATGCCTAGGCATGTTCTAAGCTAGCTACTTCCCGATTCATATCTAGACTGGACACTTCCTGGTAACTATTGTCTAATTAACTGTTGAATTACAAACATGAAGTAGAAACCTTCGACCTTCCCTCTCAGCAGGCAGTTTCGCTGCTTGGGAATATGTATATGTACATGTCGTATATAACTCTACTTGATAATAATAATTATAATCATATAGAAGATATATGGTGAATTTTATTTCAGCGAGTGATCAAAAACACCGTAGCCACGAGTGAAAATTTATATAAGGAGGTGTAACAATAATGTCTCGTATCATAGAGTATTGAATATCATTTCAATAGCAAAACGACTGTATCATGTTATAATATACTCATGCATCATGGCCTTTATTAGTATTGTACTTATATTATTACCTTTGAAGTATGAGTATGTATTTGTAGAGTTTCAAACGTATAATTGCATTGACCGTGCTCACGCTTAATTCGCATGCTACCGGAGAATCTCAAGGGCTGCGTGTTGGTGACAGCAGTTACATACTGAACATGTACGTTATATCATAGTTACGATGAAAAAGGGTGGAGTAACTGCAATACTGAACTGGAAAAGCGATAATGTAATAATACACTGGGTGACCAGGTCGCAGTCAAACTACAATACAGATTACATACACTCGTATATCTATTAATATCGGGCTACACCCTCCACTAAATACAAAAGTACTTGTAATGTTTCTGTATGAATCCAGTTTGTGGACAAAACAACAAAAACAGTGATACCTGTACCATATTATGACAAACTTTATACCGAGACGATGTATATAAATACCCTTCCAGTAAAACGCAACCAGAACATGCCGATCTCTGCTCATAAATGTCAAACACATTCTGTGTTAAAATATTTACATGTAAAAATTCAAGTGAAATATTTTGCACATTTAGGTTCTTCTGTGATAAGCAATGTCACTTAATTACTCCACCCATTTATCTCATAGTTTGGCCATGTTTTAATAGATATGATTACATGTATGAGATTTTAAAAACTCCATTCTGTAGGGTTTCTTCGGTTTTCTCGTGGATATACATAGTTACTTTATCAAAGACTGTTACCATACATACTTTTATCTGATATTGTACGGAGAATTTGGCTTGATCCTGACCCTCATATATGTATATATTACCATGTTCTTGCTTTGCATATATGAATTTCCGTGAGAAAATTGTGCAATATCGGTCCTTTGGATTTGTGTTTGTACTACACTTAGAGTGTCTTCGTGATACTCACAGATTATGAATACATTCATCCGTTGTTATTAATATAGACAAGATATTAGCTGTTAAATGTGCTGTCTCACATACAGTATTGGTGTATTGCAAACACAAAATAAAAGTGTAAAACTATTCGCATAATTTTTGTATAGTTGCCTGTATATCCTATAAACAACTACACTGACATCAAAAATAACGAAACATCGACATTTTGTAGTTATTTAGAATGTTTACATCCAAAGCTCTATAGGGTATCAATACCCTATATGATTAGTTATATTTGATGAAAACTATTTGCAAAACGAACCGAATACCTCGCTGATGTTTACGCTGTAGTTTGTTGATGTTACAGTTCGATGACGTGTGTATTAAATACTTCACAAACTATGTTGGAAGGAAACTCTGCGCTATTCTTAATAAGAAAAACACCCAGTGTGCGATATCGAGAGTGGTTTAAATTGCTTATTTGCACCAAATCTTTCATAAAGCACCTTTAAATTATGCTAATAGAAGTCAAGGATCACGTCAAATTCTCTGTACAGTATATATCGACTTGATAAATGCCTTTAACCATCTATGGTATAAACATACGTCAGAACGTGCCACTCAACACAATGTCAGAACGTTATTAAAAATGTACTCACACATAATTATATAGAGTTATAAGTATTTCCCAAGGCAATCGTTCCAGCCCAAAGGTCCTATATATATCACATGTTTTGATGCATTATGCGCACAGTGCATTACCTAAAACACGTGAAATACACATTTTAAGGAACGAATATGAAAGCCTATTTGTGACATACATATATCATACAATTTCTTTACGTCGTATGCTCATCAAATTAACGAGTTGAGCTTCACGAACCTAATATTAAATTTTGTGCATTCAAAAAGTTCAGATATGGAATTCACAGATTCGAAAAGTAGAAAGTTTGTAAGTGTTGCTTTTCTTAGTGAGACTTAATTTTAAATATGAATGTCGCTACAGGGCTTTGGTAGAGAAAAATGATAATATTTAACTTGTGTTATTCATTTAAAACGTATAAAATGACTGGTCCAATTAGCGGGCATTGCTTTTTTGTTTTAAGTTTTATAGCGTAGATAATTGTCGAGATGTGTGAATATAGTTAATGAGTACACGAAGCACTCATGATCAAAGTATTTGAGTTATTTTTGACCTGTTAATGAAACGTAAATTTTTCTGTTAACGAGTATAACGCCTATGTTAAACTTTTACTATACAGTGTTTTTCGTCAGGTTATTGTTTGGCCCATACTAGCTGGATATAATACAGTTTACGTTGAGGAGAGATTTTTCAAGATTGTTTGAGCATGTACTAATACTAAATGTCATCTCTCGAAATCAATAAGGCAGGCCTATAACCGAATGGTCTCAATCGAACGCAAAAATCAAACAACAACTAAATGTCATACATACTTCCGGTCAATTATCCAACTTGTTATGGCAACTTAAAGATGCTTGCAATTGACTATAATTGGATATATGCTTACTAAACGATAGATGTTATATATAAGCATCACGCCCACACTGTTGAAGTATTCAAGCATTAAGTGATGTATATATAAGTACAATATCTTGTGCACGGCATGGGAACGGAATGTTTGCGGTCAGTGAACGGCACAAACCTTGAAACGTCAACATAGGTTAGAGTGTGTATCTGGACCAGGAATACTACTCTTTTGTTTGTAGGTCAGACAGGCAGGTTGCATCAATCTACTGTGTTTTTCATGAAAGCAGGGAGATAAGCACATTTCAGTAATTAGACGAAATGGTTGCTATGACAACCAACAGCTAAACAAAATGAAATAACTTCTACGAGGATACGTTTCTGTCTTTGATTGAGAGTTCATGGATAGATCGATCCTTTAAGTACCAGGCCCTTTTCTATGCAAAAAGGCTCCACTGGCATTTGGAATGGTATTATTTTACATCGAATATTTAGGTAAACAGAAGTTCATTTCTCATGTACAACCATAGTTATATTTGCTGACACATTTAAATAATTCAATCATTCAGACGTAATAAGCAGCGTGTGTCAATAGATTGCATAATGTTATCAAATTATATACCAATTGATACCGTGCATTTTAACCAGATAGGGTATATACGATAATGTAATTATCATACAAAACACATTTACCGCTTCTAGAGTGAGTTTATCAGTTATTTGCTTCATCTGGAAAGAAAACAGGTTTAAATAATTGCATCCGCTTGAAGAAGGGCATGTCAAATATCGCAGATCAAATATTATGGAACGCTAATAAACGTCTTGGTATAATGAGTATGCTCTAATAAAGATACTAAAATTCGGACTTAACCTGATATAGTTCCACGTTACATCTCATCTTCTTTAAGTAGTACACTGTCATTGCTTGTTTAAGACAAGACCAATTTACATTATACGTACAATATCACTTTTTCTGGCATGCATCTATCATCATGAATAACATAGTTGGAAAACACGACCTGTGAAAGCAGCAATAGTGTGTGTCTTAACATTATCAATTCCAGGCAATCTAAATGTGAGCTGGTGTTGCAGATTATTTGTCAATTTGGGTTACAGACATGAGATAAGTGAACCTTGTCGTGTCGATGTGTCGACGTAATTGTATCTCCATTATTTACGTTTTGCACTGTTTGTTGTCACAATCATTCAACCAAAAGTTGCGAGGTGTTTCGATCACATCGAATGGAGAATGATAAATTGCCTAGAACACAGGTTTTATCACTCGTGCCAGAGCACAGTAAGATATGAAACCATGGGCAATTTCAATTAGGCTTGGGTATCGCTGACTAATCGTTTGAATTTCGAATATAGCACGCACAATTTACGTTTTAGTCTCATTATTCACTAAATTGTACCATTGGCATTTCCTAGATAAATTTAACCGATCCGTGTCAAGATTACATGAGCTATTTACAGAAACTATGTCATCAACATGAAATCACTCCAAGCAGAAACTATGTCATACATTATGAAATCACTGCCAATCATTATGGCATTGAAACATTCTTAACGACAAAAAACGCAATGTGCTGTTATTTTGCATTTAAACATATGTAGCTGCACGAATGGTTTTGTTAAAACGACATCAAGATATGAACTTTCATTTTGTTTTATATGTAAGTACTGGTACATGTATGTTTTATTTATTTTTATAGCTTCTTAATATAGACGGTAATAAAGTATTCATATTAATGTTAAACATTATGATTAACGTTGTGTTACCTTTAGTATACAAACATTTGGGTATGGGCGGTGTAGGATACTAAAATTATTAGGCAATAATATGATAAATATTGATTCAATACGAGTTGAAGTCTGAATAACACGTGTTTGTGTCGTAACTATATAAATAACACCAACAGCGTCAGTAATCAAACGCCTTATCAAAACTCGGGGTTATAAATTCAATTGGCTTGTGCTCAGAATATGTGTTCGCACATTTGTTCTGTCAAGATGTGATGCTATGACGGAAGAAACTATTATAATCAAACCATTGTAGCAATCCATTATGATAAAAACGTGATAAAACACAACTGTTTCACAAAATCTAAATCACCTACTTATAGAGAAGATTCAATATGAATAAATGACGATCGCTGATAAAGAATTATTGCCTTCTGCTGAGTTAGTTCACATTGTTCGGGCATACATTTTGTATATGGTGGTCGGTTGACCTTACCAATTTCCGTGGCATTAATAATTATTATCAACCAATTATGCCCTCCTCTTTTACAAGCATGTGACTACTTCTCCACATGTGGAGAACATGAGCGGATCCAATGTGACAGAATATGGTAACAAGCGATTATTCACTCCACATCACTAGACTGGTACAACGATCCTACTATCAACTTATTGTAGACTGTGTCGGAAAATAAGACAAGTGGTACCAGTCTAGCGCTAACAGTCACTGGGTGAGCAGCGAATACATACGTAAGAATTTGACGTATTGTAGTCCATAAATACACCGTGTCCCAGCACCGTGCGCTAGCATCATATCGCCGACAAGTGCCTTGTTTATTATTCAAGGCTTAATACTTGTCAGGTAATTTATAAATTGAAAGTATACGAGATTATCTCTTAACTTTCATCATATTAACCTCAGTTTCAAAACAATTTGAAAATAACGTTCTTTGCGTGGCGCCATCATGGCCATCATCTTCTTTTGGTCCGCTTCGTTCTTACGACATGACTGTCATATATCAACTCATATCAGCAATACTGTCCAATTTATTCACGTAACGTGACCCTTACTGACCTACTTGACTTCGCTTCAACTTACACAAATCTTATTTTTACACTGAGTCTGTAACGTGTTTATGTTGTATATATTTTATTGATAGTCGTACAATATTATGTAACACAATGTATAGGTCCATTTAAAAGTTACACTTATATTATGTATAAAGTCTGGCCTGCCCGGCTTCTGCTCCTTTAGAGCTTTCCTATAAAACGGACTGCTTCTAAAAAGCGCTACGAAGCGGACGAAGTGGTACAGCAAAGCGCTACCACGCTCGGTAGCGCTCGCCTTGCGAGTTGCTGAGAAACGGTATGATATCGGCGAGTACTGCTTGCTGGTAGTGTACCGTTGCATAAGTATACATGGTAAAGCGATCGGTAGCGTTTTGGTTAGACAACGGGCTCATAGCGAAGTTACCAGGGATGTGTTCGGCACAGCAGGTTATTACTGGTTGATAAGCAAGTCCTGGAAAACTGACTGCCTTATACGAGTATACCCGAACAATTGTCGCTAAACAAGATTAAAATAACAACTGTCTCATCGGTTTTTAACAATGGTAATCAAAACTCTATCGACAGATATAGTACATTTTCACTGGCACTCGATCAAACAAACAATTCTATGAATTGCCGTGGCCTATAATCTATATTTATGTATAAATATAGATTATAGGCCACGGCATTTTATAGAATTTTTTTCTGGTCCACTGCCAGTGTGCATTTGTTATGTTATTTCACGGCAGCTGCACATGATAGATTAATTATTCCTCACCGACTTATTTTTAGTATGCAGATACCATGAAGTTATGCACCTTTTTCTTAAGGGTCAATACAATTACAAGTTATATAATCTAATGAAGTGATAATTAACAGTTCTTGTGAATAAACTTTTCCCACATCAAATGCACATACGACCTATTTACAGACGTTAGGGGGATATTATCAATCCGTCGGAAATTTTGTCCGTCGTTAAAACTGTTCGCTTCTAAACAGTCGCAAGACGCCAAATACCTTTTGTACGGACAACCACGTTACTTTTCTATGTGGATCGTAATTGGTATGAGAAAACGCCAAATGAACCGTTCATAACGTTTTGTTTCTGAATATTTTACGAGTTTTACATATGGTGTACTGCACAAACAATTTACTATGGAGCAGACATTTATGACAAACGATGCAGATTATCTCATGAGTTGCCAATTTTACAAACAGTAAGATTGTACACAATGTTTGAAACAGTTAGCTTGGTACCGTGGTCATGTCCAACTTGCAGTATCATCTATATTTCGCTGGCTTAGCATTAGAAGGTCGTAGTACAAAATCAATATTTTAAGAAAATAAGATAAACTATCTGAAAATTACTATTTACTTAAGGGTAAACTAAGTTTTTCAACTACAGTTTGGTCAACATGACCACTTTCAAGTTTCATGAAAATAGGCTCATACGAAGGACAATAAGATGCATATTTTAAATATACATGAGTTTTATTACGACCTTCCAATTCTAAGTCAGCGATTTCACGTGCGATAATCCGATTTGATTGAACTTTTCCACTTTTATATCCGTAAAATAAACATTCTAACACAACCAGCGGCCTCAGCTAAATACATTTAGAGGTGTGCACGAACTACCGATAAAACACAGCTGCGACAGAATAAGTTCCAACTGCAAATAAGTCTTCCGAAGAAGAAAATAGTGCGGTGGTATCTATGTTTTGATTTGTTGTCAAATGCGTAATATTGGCTGTATATAAAATGCTAGAACCGAAATAATGAATATGTACCCGCGTTTTATCTATTATAAAGTATAGTCAATTGTTCGGATGCGTACATTAAATTACTACGCCCTAGTGATTTAATTACTACGCATCCGAACTCGTTACTGTGCTTTATTCTACAATAAAACACAGGTACATATTCATTATTTCTTAATTCATGCACGTCGGTCACAAAAAAGCTAGAAAGCTTCTCGATTATTTCTTTTAATACACACCGTGAAATATATAACTTAATTATGCAAATAAAACAACTTGAGGTGCTTTGTTAAGATTGCATTACGTATTCAATCAAATTATACCGTCCATTGAATGACATGACCCTAAACGTTTAAGGTACGTAAAAAACTACCAGACTGCATAGTTATAGGTAAGATTGGACAGGTTCTGTATTGATAGTAGCACTGATAGTGTTTTATTCTTTGGTAGGCTTTCATTGAGGTTATCTTTTAACTGTGTGTCATTCTATCTTAAAGCACTCAGAGTGAGCTATACCACAGGATTGCTGTGTTATACCGATAAACCATGTCATAACAGAACGTAACTCACAGTACGCGTATTAGCAAACTGCATTAACAGTAAAAAGACAATGTAGCCGATGATTTAAGTATAATCAGTGCTAAAAGTCGGACGTAAAATAGGAAGTCGTTTTAATGATGTACGAGAATAGGCGTGGATATTACAGTCGGTGTTGATTTAAATGCTTAAGATGAGTAATAATAGTTTTGACAATACGTTCACATATTGCAATTGAAGGGTATAAATTATTTTGTGCATCTGTGTGGATTTATATTAATCGATTACGAAATGAGGTTTGCGTATTATTGGATTTAACTAACATTTGATCAAACATAGTTATTTGAATATAAATTTGTGAAAAAGCTAAAAATGATATTTTATTGCATTTCGTTCAATCTATGCTATTAGGATAATGTTTAAATTAATGGTCTTAAATTGTAATTATGATTACGCGAAATGGTGCAATATTGTGTGATTAAAATTTATGATATTAATAATTTGGAATATAGTGTTTATAAAAATGCGAAAACGTGTTAAAGTTTTATTCTTCGTTCAACGTTGGTGGAAGGCCTAGAGCTAGGCAGAGTAAAAAAGCTTTGAAAATAATGGTGAAAGTTTTCGGAATGATTCCATCTAAAATAATAACATTACTATGCTTAGTCCTCATATCATTGGATGTAGTCAGTGCTTATTACGAACAATATTTCACGAGGGACGAATTGTATGAAAAGTATGGTCTGAAAAATCCATTTAAGCCGACGAAAGAAGAGTTAAAATATCAGAAACGCAGACGAAATTTGAACAAAAGATTCGACCTTGACATAGACGTAAGTTTTCACATTATATTGTAGCGTATTATGTTTTAACGTGTTTTGTGAATTTCATTTATTGTAAAACCATACAATTCTCTTGGTGTCTTAAATTCGTGCTTCAAAATCATTAGATTGGCAACTTGTTTTATATAATATGTCGACGGCCTAATAATCCGCGGGGATTTAATTTCGTTACAAGTTCGTCCACGTTATCCACAAACTTAATCCTCCACGAAAACTTATGACTTTAGTGATTGTGTGCCTGCATGAAGTCATAAAAACGACGTCTCGTGACTTTCATTGTATATCAGACATAATAATGTTCTTTGTCTATATAGACAAAAGCGTCGGTCATGTTAGAATATAATTATAACTATATTGTATTTGAATAAATAATTTGAATACGGGCCGATGGCGTACAGTAAGTAAGTAAGTAAGTAAGTAAGTAAAGACCTTATTTAACGAGGCTACACATTTGGTTTCCCAATCTTCCATGTGGGCCTCAATATAAATACATTTAGTTAATTTAACCATGCTTGCATTTTCCTAGAAGCAAATGGCCTACGTAATTCCGTAAGTACATTAATATGTTGAGCTGCTGACATTGTAGAGCGTAGACAGCGTTTCTAAACTTTCTAAGTTCAAACATTCACCACAATATATCAGTGCCTGGCCAATCAGTTTATATTGGGTAAGCAGTGTTACTGTGACAATAAAATTAGTTGAACGTTTATAGATAACAATACATAATGCCTGATTATTTTATTATAACCACCGACTGCATACTGTGCAAACGACATAGTCAAACAATGTATGCTATCATTATGTCTGTTACTTACTGGAAGAAAACATGGGAACAAGGCGATTGTCCTCACTGACAAGGTGAATTGTACAATCAAATTTAAAGTGTTTTTTTCTCTGGCCGTTCTAAGGCAGTACTATATTCCCACATCTCTCTGACTCGTGTCCATAATTATGAATTCGACATTTGTTATAAATATATGTACGTAGTTGTTGAATTGTTTTTTTATATGTTTGTATATTAAATCTGCATTTTGTTGTGGTATTTTTATCTAAACTTTGTATGTGACATTGCCTTCCTAGTACACCTTTTACAAGCTAAAATACCACCCAATGATAAGCCTGGTCCTTATGGTGGTATCGCACTTTGTTCTTTGATTATATGTTTTTATTGTTATTTCTTCATTTAATTAATTCTGTAGGAATGAAATGAATTAAACTTCTTCAAACACACTTTAAACTTTAATAAACCGTTTTATTGCACAAATAAATGCATTCAGATGTTTGATCATACAAAATAAACAAACCAACAAAACGCGAATTGATTTATTTGTTTGGTTAAATGTTTAATTTAAGCCGTGTTTAAAGTTCGGATCACGGAATACGTGACAAAGCCGTGCTGTTTTATACGGGACGAATTTGATTGCATAAAATGAACATTAATCACGAGCCTGGTTAGATGAACCAACCACCATCGCTAGTAATGTCACAAGTTGTTGTGTCGTACTGAGTATCATATTGTATGTAACCCTACTGTAGGTGATACTATATTGCATTAAATGTTAGTTGTTTTAATGCTATAAAACCATGTATACGTAAATTCCCTATCTGTTACAATATATATTGGTAGCGTTGGTTTTGCCACGATACATGTACGCGTAACTCACCTTATCATGTTCTCTAAACGAATATGTTCGAAATGTGATCTCCTCAATTCACATAAGCACGCTAAGCATACAATGGACAATGTTTACTGACAAAGAACACATACTAAGAATACATCCGGAATATTACTTATAAAGATTACGTTATTTCCCCATGATTCTTTGGTCATTGAGAAATTAGTAAGTAAAAAGGAACACGTCATTTATCTGTGGTAACTTAGGAATATTTGCAAATACTTGTGTACGAAAATGAAATATGCTGAACACGATGCCAACTACTCCAACACCGCAATAACGGTTATTAATGAAAGTGTACATCAAGTGGGCCAATAAAAGCTGCGTTTGTACTTTTCTGATATCAGCATCATACAATATAGATGTATGACTTCCTGGGCTGTCAGACTGCTGCGAGTTTCGATGCAAATGCAGTTACGCTAAATGCATTAGTTAGAATTTCAGAATTTAGCGGACCAATTTATTTGGTAATACATTTTGTAAACTTCAGTTCTGCAAATGTTTTAGGAGCTTATTAACTACAGGATTACAATGACGATCGTGTTTTTACTGTCTTACACATTTATTTGATGCTTATTTTCTGTTTTGCCATGAATTAACGTCATTGGTAACGAGTGTGATATGGAGAATAGAAAAATGTCTGAATCGTATAGACTCTATGAAAGCACTCCATTATGCATTTCTAACAATTATCGTTTAATGAGCAGTCTGCACATGTCTTGCACTTTAAATACAGACCACCACGAACGCTGATGATATTTTATACATTGTAAATATGATAAGGAAACAAAGTTCTGGTAGGCCAGAAGAAACAGATTGATAGAGTATCATCCCAGCTTGCCATCTGTGTATTTTCCATACCAACCACGCATCTTTTTTGCCCTCTTTTTAAAACAAATCCTTCCCCACCCCTCCAGCCTATTGACCTTTGCCTGGTGCCCAACATGATTTAATTTTCTAATGAATATACAGTATAATTATACTATATCTTTAATGGCAAACATTGTGCAATATGGAAAGTTGTAAATGACACAATTATTTTATACTTTGGCATATTTTCATTAAATGACAACTTGATAATACAATGTATGTTATTATGCGCGACACTCTGAACTTCATGTCTTACATGAAATTACATCGAAATATCTAATTTATTTATTACTTGAATTCGTATAAAACGTAGTAAATTAACAATAGAAATTATGTAAAACACAACATGCATCCTCGCCTCCTGACATAAAAATGCAAATAACTTTACTTACATTATGACATGCAAGTGCGATTATCATAACTTTTCGTTGAAACTTTGGATGGCATGTACTGGTGGAAAGTTTCAACATGATAGTATTACATATAACCAGGTCTTGTTTGTCCAATTCTGCCAAGTACGGAATAGCATTGTATAGTACGAATATATTGACTTGATCCTAACCTTTATGCATGATAATATTACAAGGCTCTAGCGTTGAATATATCAATATTCCCGAGAACATTGTGCAATATCGGTCATTGAATAAAAAATCAACAGTTTTCATGATGTTTTCCGCTTATACAACCGAAATTATGAATATAGACACGATATCAGCTGTTAAATGATGGTAATAGAAGGTCGGGGATCACGTGAAAATTCCCGTACTTAAATTCAATCAAATATTCGTAAAATGCATTAGCAAAGGTACTTTTCTTCACGTCATGCTTTCTTGAATGCACGGTATATACTAGTATGGAACTAGTATGGAACGGCGAGAAACACGATAAAAATACAAAAGAAAACGGATAATTATTTTGACCAGTATACAGTTGTTTAACATAGCGTACAAGCGGGAAATGTCAGTTAACATAGTTAGGGAAAAGTCGTAGATGGCTTAATCTAGGTCTGTTGCTATAGGTTATCGACTTTCATTACAGTTAAATGAAATATTTGATTCCGTCATGGGCACAGACCAACGCGTTATAAATCACCGACATCTGAATTATATAATGTGCCATTCATGAATAGTTGCAGCAAAAAAATCAAATTGGTTGATGCAATGCCTATTTTCTCAGCTAGCTAATTCCTGAGTCATATTCTGACTGTAAACATCCCGGTAGCTATTTTCTAATGAACTGTTGAATTACAAACAAAATCATTTAGGATTCCTACCAGAATGGAAACCTTTGACCTTCCCTGTCAGATAGCGGTTTTGCTATGGAATATGTACATGCATATTTCTCTACTTGATAACTATAATTATAACCATATAGAAGATATGGTGAATTTTATTTCACTGAGTGATCAAAATTTTTTTAAATAAGGGTATCAAGAGATTATAACAATGTCTCGTATCATAGAATATTAAATATCATTTCAATAGCAAAGCGACTGTATCATGTTATAAAATACTCATGCATCATGTTCGATATTACTGTTGTAGTTATATTATTACCTTTGAAGTGTGAACTTTATGTACATTTGTAGAATTTCAAACGAATAATTGCATTAACCTTGTTCACGCTGAAATCGCATACTACCGGGGTATCTGAAAGTATTGTGCTGGGAGAAGTGGTGAATGCAGTAATATACTGAACATGTACACTAACGCCTGTGTTGTATTGCAGTTATTGAACATAATATCATAGTTATGGCGGAACAGAGTGCAATAACTGCAATACCGAACTGGAAAAGCGTGCAAAAACTATAATACTGCACTGGGTGTGACACACCCACCACACCCTAAGTTAAATATTATAAAAATTACATAAATAACAAACACTCGGGTAATATCGCGTGTCCGTTCTGTATATATAACTTAACGCACTCTTTTCCTGTGGAGTGTTTCAGTTATTGCCCTAAGTGCCACCATGTACGAGACGTCGAGGGAGATTAATGGAGGGGTAATACATAATCGAGCTTATTTACTTGTAATTGTATGTAACAAGTTACGATTTTAAATATCCATATTCACATTCATAAGTGCTTGTAGTATTTCTGCATGAATCCAGTTTTCGGACAAAAAACGACAACAAAAACAGTGATACTGTATCATATTTTGACAGAACATTATACCGAGACGATGTATATAAATACCCTTCCAGTAAAACGAATCCAGAACATGCTGATCTTGGCTAATAAATGTCAAACAAATTCTGTGTTAAAACATTAACATTTAAAATATCAAATGAAACATTTTGCACATTTAGTTTCTTCTGTGATAAGCAATGTCACTTACTCCACCCATTTATCTCAAAGTTTGGCCGTTTTTCAATAGATACGATTACATGTATGAGATTTTAAAAACTCCATTCTGCTGGTTCTCTTCTGTTTTCTTGTTGTTAGACAGAACTGCTATCAGTCTGTAATTACTTTTCCCACTTTTAGACCCCTTTTTATGGATAGGTGTCACCTTTGCTCTCTTGAATAATGAGGGAAATATTCCATTTGATAAACTTAGGTTAAAAATATTTGCGAGATGTTTGGATATGATTTTAGCACTTAATTTAAGAAATGTTGGTCCTATGTCATCTAATCCAGTTGATTTATTTATGTCAAGATTCTGTAACTCTCTTTCTATAAATGTGCTTGTTATACTAACTACAAGAGTATATTTAGTGTATCATAGGCTTACTGTACCCATCAAATATCAATTTGAAGAATATAATGCATTTGAAAAAAACATGCACCCTCCCAATATAGATCATACTCTACTCATACTCATTCTTTCCGGATAAAGCAATAAACTGATACATTCAATCTAGAAGCGGTAAATGTGTTTTGTATGATGATACCGTTATCGTATACATGTATATCGTATCTGGTTAAAATGCACGCTATCAATTGGTATATTATTTGATAACATTATGCAATCTATTGACACAAGCTGCGTATTACGTCAGAATGATTTAATTAGGTATTTAAATGTGTAAGCAAATAGTACTATAGTTGTACATGAGAAATAAACTTCTGTTTACCTAAATATTCGATGTAAAATAACATCATTCCAAGTTCCAGTGGAGCCTTTATGCATAGAATAGGGCCTGGTTCTAGAAGGGGTGCATTTTGCCAGGTTCGATTTATCCGTCTACTCACAGAGACAGACACCTATCCTCGTAGAATGTGCTTTTAATAAATTATTTCATTTTGTTTAGCTGTTGGTTGGCATAGCAACCATTCATTCTAATTACTGCAATGTGCTAAACTCCCTGCTTTCATGAAAACCACAGTGGGTTGATAAAGCCTGCATGTCTGACCTATAAACAAAACACTATTTTTCCTGGTCCAAATACACACTCTAAACTATATATTTTGACGTTTAAATGTTCATGTGCCGTTCACTGACCGCAAACATTCCGTTCCCATGAAGTGTGCCAGATACTGCACTTATAGAAACATTTCTTAATGCTTGAATACTTCAGCAGTGTGGGCGTGATGCTCATTACATTTATCATTTAGTAAGCCTGTATCCAATTATATTCAATTGCAAGCATCTTTAAGTTACCATAACGAGTTTGTTAATTGACCGGAATTGTGTATGACATTTAGTTGTTGAATTTTTGCGTTCGACTGAGACAGTCGTAGCGCGTGCGTGGCCATTCGGTTTTAGTCCTGCCTAATTTGCTTCGAGGGTTGGCATTAAGTATAAGTACACGCTCAAATAATCTTGAAACATCTCTCCTCTCTAGTTCGTGCCAAAAAAATAGACTGAAGCATTGCACTGTATTATCGTATAGTAAGAGTTAGACATAGGCGTTATACTCGTTAACAGAAATATTTACATTTCATTAACAGGTCACAAAAAACTTAAATACTTTGATCTCGAGTACTATACGTACTCATTAATTATATTCACACATCTCGACAATTATATACACCATAAAACTTAAGACAAAAAAGGAACGCTCACTTATTGGACCAGTCATTTTATACGTTTTAAATAAGAAACACAAGTCATATCCTATCATTTTTCTCTACTAAAGCCCTGTAGCGACATTTACATTTGAGATTCAGTTTTACCGAATAAAGCACCACTTACACAATTTCCACTATTCGAATTAATGAATTCCATATCTGAACTTTTGAATTCACAAAATTTAATATTGGATCGTTTTGAAATTGTTACTTTTGTAAAGCAATGTTATGATATGTGTATGTCAGGAATGGGATTTCGTATTCTTTCCATAAATGTATATTTCATGTGTGTTAGGAAATGCATTTTGCGCACGATGACTCAAATCGGATGATATCTATAGGACCGTTGGGTCTGGTGCGGTTGCCTTGGTAAATACTTACAACAATATATTAACGTTTATATTTATTAATATATAATTATTTGCGTGTATATTTATATTTAAAGTTTTGACTTTGTGTTGAGTGCCATTACACCTATCCAATTCTGTGTCAGAAATGTTTGCTGATGATACCACTATTTCATCATTTGGAAGTAATTTAGACTCAGTTTGTACTTACATTCAATCAGACCTTGATTCTATACAAAACTGGTTAAAAAGAAACTCCATGGTTGCAAATTCCGAAAAAACAAAAGCTATGTTTATTTCTCCCTCAACTCGCATTTCCGAAAAAGATTCCAGAATTTCATTCAATGGAAAAACTATTCAATTTTTTTCAAAAACAGAAAAACTTCTGGGAGTCCATATTGATCGCACACTTAATTGGAAAACACAAGTACAAATGACACGCAAGAAATGTAACTCATTATTATACTTACTTATGAGAATTAAACAATTTTAAAATCTGAATACTAGAAAAATGTTTTTCAATGCATATTTCCTTCCTCATTTAGACTACTGTTGTTCTATTTGGGGAAACTGCACCACTGAGCTTTCCAATGATATGTACAAATTTCAAAAACGTGCTGCTCGAATTATTCATGACAAAGATTTTGACACACAGAGGAATTATTTATGCAATTAAATTGGATGAAATTTTCAGACAGAGTTAACTATAAAAAGGCCATTCTAGTGTACAATTCTCTAAACGGCTTTCTCCCAAATTATATGGAGCAAATTTTTACCTATAATGAAAATAAATCATTGAGGTCATTTGAACAAAAACTACTAGCAGTTCCAAAACCCAGGCTAGAATTTTGCAGAAAATCATTGACATACTCTGGTGCCATATTATGGAATTGTCTTCCTTACGATATAAGAACATCTGCAAATATCAACTTATTTTAAAGCAACTACCTGAAGTGGTGGTTCTCTCGTGGTCAAGCACACTTCTCTCTCACCGGAGAGATGCATTGATTATCAGTTACCCATCAATAATGTTTTATGCTATTTATGCCATCATTCAATGTGTTATATCTTCTGCTCAATTACTTTTCCTTTCTTTTAGCTGAGTATATATACTTGTATATATTTATATTACTTTGTCTTTCATGTAACGTTTGTAAATGTACATATATTATGTGATATGAGGCTCACAGGGAAGACTGGGTATACCCAACTGTTTTGCCTCTTTAAATAAAGTCTTATTATTATTATTATTATTATTATAAGCTAAACAAAAAATAAATATTAATAAAGTGAATTTATTGAAGCATGACAGCATTTACATTGTAAATCTTGCTCGGAAGTGTCTTAACTATACATTCCAATCTTTAAGTTATATGTCATAGTATTAAGCCGAAGAATAATGTACTGTTTATTTTCTTTATTTCTTTTTCTTCTCATTCATAAAAATATCGTGTACAAAACTGTACAAGCTAAGACAACAAAAACAGAAATTGATACATAAGATTTATATACTAACTATACCATCGTATAAACATAAATTTAGTGCATACTTATATCTAAGGTCATTTTGCCTTTGGTTGTCGCAGAATACACAGCCTCGCGATCTGTGCTTTCATTTCGCGCACACGATTTATTATGTACTTTTATCAAATGCGAGAGCGCCGACTGTGAGGCTGTGTGGTTTGTGATATCCAAAGGCAAACTGAACTATAGCTTCAAACCCGTCATCACTTGATCTTTCCTCTCGTATTAACAAAAACCTTGGAGAGGAATTAATATAAGTTTTCAAAAACTTCTTTTCCAATCCATTAATTATTCCATGTTTGTATTATTATATATATGTACTTATATTGAAATAAATACAGTTTAAACCAAGCCGAAGAATTAACGAAATGCTAATAAACGTCTTGGTATAATTAGTATGCTCTAGTAAAGACTTAACCTTATATAGTTCCACGTTACATCTCATATTCTTTAAATAGTACACTTTCATTACATTCTCATGACAAAAACATTTTACATTATACCCGCGGAATAACTGTTTCTCTGACATACATCTATCGCCATGAACATCATACTAGTAGTAGGAATATACGACATGTGAAAGCAACCATAGTGTTTGTCTTAACATTATCAATTCCAGGCAATCTAAATGTGAACTGTTGTTGCAGATAATTTGTCAATTTGGGTTACAGACATGAGATAAGTGAAGTTTATCGTGTCGATGCGCTGACGTAATTGTACCTCCATTATTCACGTTTTGCCCTGTTTGTTGTCACAATCATGCAACCAACAGTTGCGAGGTGTTCCGATCATATCGAATGAAGAATGATAAATTGCCTGGAACACAGGTTATATCAATCGTTCCAGAGCGTAACAAGATATGAATTCAGGGTCAATTTCCACTGGGCCGTGAATTTCGAATGTAGCACATGCAATTTACGTTTAAGTCTCATTATTCACTACATTGTACTATTGGCATTTCCTATATAAATTTAACCGATCGGTGCCAAGATTACAAGAACTATTAGCAGAAACTTTGTCGTTCAACATGAAATCTCTGCAGAAACTATGTCATACAACATGAAATCACTGCAGAAACTATGTCATACAACATGAAATCAATGCAGAAACTATGTCATACTACATGAAATCACTGCCAGTAGAAACTATGTCATACTACATGAAATCACCTCAGAAACTATGTCATACAACATGAAATCACTGCAGAAACGATGTCATACAACATGAAATCACTGCAGAAACTATGTCATACAACATGAAATCACTGCAGAAACTATGCCATACAACATGAAATCACTGCAGAAACGATGTCATACAACATCAAATCACTGCAGAAACTATGTCATACAACATCAAATCACTGCAGAAACTATGTCATACAACATGAAATCACTGCAGAAACTATGTCATACAACATCAAATCACTGCAGAAACTATGTCATACAACATGAAATCACTGCAGAAACGATGTCGTACTACATGAAATTACTGCAGAAACTATGTCATACAACATGAAATCACTGCAGAAACTATGTCATACTACATGAAATCACCTCAGAAACTATGTCATACAACATGAAATCACTGCAGAAACGATGTCATACAACATGAAATCACTGCAGAAACTATGTCATACAACATGAAATCACTGCCAGCAGAAACTATGTCAAACAACATGAAATCACTGCAGAAGCTATGTCATACTACATGAAATCACTGCCAGCAGAAATATGTCATACAACATGAAATCACTGCAGAAACTATGTCATACAACATGAAATCACTGCAGAAACTATCTCATACTACATGAAATCACTGCCAGTAGAAACTATGGCATACAACATCAAATCACTGTCACTGATTACGCGGTTGAAATATACTTAACGGCAAAATAAACACAATATGCGTTTTATGGCTTTGAAACATATGTCACTGCACGACATATGTTTTGTTAAAACGACATCAAGATATGAGCTTTCATTTTTGCTTTAAAAGTAAGTACTACATCTATTATTTTTATGTATTTTTATACGTTCTCAATATAGACGATAATAAAGTGGTAATGTTTAACGTCAAGATTAACGTTGTGTTACCTTTAGTATACGAACATTTGGGTATGGATACTTAAAAATATTTAAAATTGTTAGGCAATACTATGATCAGTATTGACTCAATACGAGTTGAAGTCAGAATAACACGTGTTTGTGTCGTAACTCTATAAATAAAACAAAAATCGTAAGTAATCAAACGCCTTATCAAAACACAGGGTTAAATCCAATTGGCTTGGGCTCAGAATATTTGTTCGCACATTTTTTCTGTCAAGATATGACGCTATGACGGAGGAGCTTCTTATTATCAAACACTTGGAGCAAACCATTATGATAAAAACGTGATAAAACACAACTGTTTTACAAAACCTTTATCACCTACTTGTATACATACTTATCAAATAGCTTGGATTATAGAGAAGATTCAATATATATAATTGACGATCGCTGATGAGGAATTGCCTTCTGCGGAGTTAGTTCACTTGTTTTCATCTAGCATGTCACTGAACGAACTGAAAACAATCTTTGGGCCAATATTCGTCTGCTTTTTATAAGTTCAATGCATATGGATGGATGACAATGTCGTCTGCTGTTTAAAGCTCAATTTATGTGAGGAGATGTCACTGTCGTCTGTTGTTTATACGCTCTATGTCTGTGGAGGGATGGCAATGTCGTTTGCTGTTTATAAGTTCAATGTATATGGAGGGATGACAATGTCGTCTGCTGTTTAAAGCTCAATGTATGTGAGGAGATGTCAATGTCGTCTGTTGTTTATACGCTCTATGTCTGTGGAGGGATGGCAATGTCGTCTGCTGTTTATAAATTCAATGCATATGGAGGGATGACAATATCGTCTGCTGTTTAAAGCTCAATGTATGTGAGGAGATGTCAATGTCGTCTGTTGTTTATACGCTCTATGTCTGTGGAGGGATGGCAATGTCGTCTGCTGTTTATAAGTTCAATGCATATGGAGGGATGCCAATGTCGTCTGCTGTTTATAAGCTCTATGTCTGTGGAGGGATGGCAATGTCGTCTGCTGTTTATAAGCTCTATGTCTGTGGAGGGATGCCAATGTCGTCTGCTGTTTATAAGCTCTATGTCTGTGGAGGGATGGCAATGTCGTCTGCTGTTTATAAGCTCTATGTCTGTGGAGGGATGGCAATGTCGTCTGCTGTTTATAAGCTCTATGTCTGTGGAGGGATGGCAATGTCGTCTGCTGTTTATAAGCTCTATGTCTGTGGAGGGATGGCAATGTCGTCTGCTGTTTATAAGCTTAATGTATATGGAGAGTTCTCACTTTCGTCTGTTGTGTTTAATATTATCATGCAGTGAAAACGTAAAATCGAATTTGTTGCCACTGATTAAAATTCAATGTTTAAGTGCCGTCGTGCATATGTGTGAATATTTTGTTAACATTGGCTAAACACCTGACTAAACGATTGGTTCAGAAAATAACTTATTCATAGATCTAATTAAAAACATTAACATGTCATAAAAAAGCACAGGCAAATAACTGACGCGTGTTACTGTAATTTTAACGTAGTAATAAAGTATAATTATATCCGTTTTCTGACAAAATGATAACGGTCTATTGAGAGTTTAAATTCCAAAATGTAATTTTCATGGCCCATAAAATATGTGCATGTTTTTACATTAGGAATATGATAACAATTTGTTACTTATTCATGTTTTACTGAAGATAAAATCTTTTTACTCAATTCGTAACAGAAATATGCTATTTAATGGAAAATTGAATTTTTTAATGACATCTGTGGACGTATTTGCTTTCAATTAGCCTAAAGAACGCGGTTTAATAATTACTACAGCCATTAATAACGAGTTGCTTTGTTAACACCCTCTCAATTTGTTAGGAGTATATAATATATATTATAATAGAAATGCTTGTTCATGAGCTTAAATTGTACTATATATGTTTTGAAAAAGGCGACACGATGCAGTAGTTTAACAGTACCTTTTTATCATAATTTGTTTTTAAATAGCAAACAAATTGATCGTAAAACAAAATTGATGCTTCGCACAGTTTAATTTGACCATTATGTTTCTATTAAATCAATCTACGTACGAGGATATAAGCAACATGGAATGTCACAATTTCAAAACCACAGACGTAATCACCTCCTGACACAGACGTTATCACCTCCTGACACAGACGTAATCACCTCTTGACACAGACGTAATCACCTCCTGACACAGACGTAATCACCTCTTGACACAGACGTAATCACCACCTGACACAGACGTAATCACCTCCTGACACAGACGTTATCACCACCTGACGCAGACGTAATCACCTCTTGACACAGACGTAATCACCTCCTGACACAGACGTAATCACCACCTGACACAGACGTAATCACCACCTGACACAGACGTAATCACCACCTGACACAGACGTAATCACCTCCTGACACAGACGTAATCACCACCTGACACAGACGTAATCACCTCCTGACACAGACGTTATCACCACCTGACGCAGACGTAATCACCTCTTGACACAGACGTAATCACCTCCTGACACAGACGTAATCACCACCTGACACAGACGTAATCACCACCTGACACAGACGTAATCACCACCTGACACAGACGTAATCACCACCTGACACAGACGTAATCACCTCCTGACACAGACGTAATCACCACCTGACACAGACGTAATCACCTCCTGACACAGACGTAATCACCACCTGACACAGACGTAATCACCTCCTGACACAGACGTAATCACCACCTGACGCAGACGTAATCACCACCTGACGCAGACGTAATCACCTCTTGACACAGACGTAATCACCTCCTGACACAGACGTAATCACCACCTGACACAGACGTAATCACCACCTGACACAGACGTAATCACCTCCTGACACAGATGAAATCACCTCCTGACACAGACGTAATCACCACCTGACACAGACGTTATCACCTCCTGACACAGATGAAATCACCTCCTGACGTAGACGTAATCACCTCCTGACACAGACATAATCACCTCCTGACGCAGACGTTATCACCACCTGACACAGACGTAATCACCTCTTGACACAGACGTAATCACCTCCTGACACAGACGTAATCACCTCCTGACGCAGACGTTATCACCACCTGACACAGACGTAATCACCTCTTGACACAGACGTAATCACCTCCTGACACAGATGAAATCACCTCCTGACACAGACATAATCACCTCCTGACGCAGACGTTATCACCACCTGACGCAGACGTAATCACCTCCTGACACAGACGTAATCACCTCCTGACACAGACGTAATCACCTCCTGACGTAGACGTAATCACCTCCTGACACAGACATAATCACCACCTGACACAGACGTAATCACCTCCTGACACAGACGTAATCACCACCTGACACAGACGTAATCACCTCCTGACACAGACGTAATCACCTCCTGACACAGACGTAATCACCTCCTGACACAGACGTAATCACCACCTGACACAGACGTAATCACCTCCTGACACAGACGTAATCACCACCTGACACAGACGTAATCACCTCCTGACACAGACGTAATCACCACCTGACGCAGACGTAATCACCACCTGACACAGACGTAATCACCTCCTGACACAGACGTAATCACCACCTGACACAGACGTAATCACCTCCTGACACAGACGTAATCACCACCTGACGCAGACGTAATCACCACCTGACACAGACGTAATCACCTCCTGACACAGATGAAATCACCTCCTGACACAGACGTAATCACCTCCTGACACAGACGTAATCACCTCCTGACACAGACGTAATCACCTCCTGACACAGACGTATCACCACCTGACGCAGACGTAATCACCTCCTGACACAGACGTAATCACCTCCTGCAGACCTAATATACTATAATAGTCAAAGTCTGAACTCTAATGTATTAGAGATTTACAATAGTTAATGTCTACGGCGGATAACTGTACAATATGTATACATGTATACATCATACACTCCAACATTTTATAATAGTCTTTTTAATTTCATGAATATTTACATATATTAGAAACTCGTACTGTGGAACTGTAACAACATTTGCCCTTCACAATGTTTGCGAAGACGTGTTCCAGACAATTTATCATTCTTTATTCGATTTGGAAAAAAATAATTATAGTCGGACAGGAAAGGCAGCACTCATGATCAACAGTAGAACTAGAAATACTGAACAACAAAAGAAACACGACACTACACTTCGACAGCCTACCGCTTCAGTCAGTCAAACAAGTTCGGAGTAAGAGTCGGAAGACAAGACCAGAACCGCAAGCACGATCACATACCACACGTACAACCCACAACCACAACTTAACAGATACAATGTACATACAGTGTACGAAGCAGCCATAGCAATATACCACGAAATTACAGAAGGGCGCATGCATACTGAACACAGTTTCACAAAATGCACAGTAGCGAACATGTTTATGCAATTTTTCAAAAGTCTTAGTCCTAATGTCAGGTGTCAAAAAGTCATGAACAGTAAATAATAACTGTAAATAGTGTAACCCCATAGCTGCATAAATGGTTTTTACTGGTTAACAACAAAAAGAAAATAGATAAACGTGATTATAATTGGACGCAGGCAAAAAAACAGATACAGCTACATACAATGTACATGAATTTTAAACGAACCCGATAGTGAACGAATTTGATAGGGGACATATTGCATAATGCGACGGCTTAAACGAAGAAAAGGTGGCCAGAGTAAAAAGAAGGACAACTTTCGACAGAAACAGCAGGGCCAGAAAGGCACATCATAAAAGGAACACACACAATAACAAAATTGTCAGAATACAAGCACCCGCAGCAATGTCTAATACAAAACTAGACAAGAAAAAAATAAACTAAAGTGTTACAAGGTCATAAAATCGCAACTGTTGGTTAAATTATCGTGATGACGTGATAAGGGAGGGTACAATAACGTCAACACATCGACACGATAAACTGGACTTATCTCATGTCTGTAAACCAAATTGACAAATTATCTGCAACAACAGTCAACATTTAGATTGCCTGGAATTGATAATGTTAAGACAAACACTATGGCTACTTTCACAGGTCGTGTATTCCTACTACTACATTGTAGTATGCTGTTCATGGCAATAGATGCATGCAAGAGAAATATTCCGCTGCTATGACGCAAAGTGATCTTGTCACGAACATTTAATTCGGTTTAGTTTATTTTCAATGTGACATGTAGGCCACCGGCCCATACACATATAATACATTTACAAAATGAAAGTGCCTAAGTTACTTGTCAGTAGAGTTATAGCAGCTTCATCGATAAGTTCTTATGCCCCTAAAGCACATCTACGTTTGTTTGTTAAGAACTACCCATTTGTTTTATACCGCATACATCGGACATAAATTCAAGTTCACTTATTTTTACACATCATACCAGAGCTGAACACTGATTTAACCTCTTACCGCCAGCCTACGTCCTTTGTTTGTAATGATGGAAGAACTCGTCAAATATTGAAAGTGACGTTTTTTGACAAGACACGAGTAGGAGAAACTGTTTTATATATGTTTAATGACACTAAACGTCATTTCTTGTTCCTTATCAAAATAAATCAGAAATATATCTCAGTTTATCAGAATTTCTAATCCAGGTTGCCCCTTTCCCTCAGTTCGGTTATATTTCTGCCCTTTCCATTTCACCACCTCTCTGTTTCGTTTCATTTGTAGTTTGAACCATGAGAAACGACGAATAAATGGCATTCTCGAAACACAGATAAATGTGTGACTAATCAGAGAGTATATAATGTATCAGGAACACGTCTGCTATTTATGGAACAACCCAGGATGTATCAAGGCATCTATATCAAAATATTATATGTATACGCTGCGAGAAAATGACCGCATAGTAATTTCCTTATGGCTGATGTTGAACATTGACTGTTGTCAATATGTTTATTTCCAAAACATTAGGCATTATGCCCATGAGTTCACATATAAACATACATTATACAAGAGTAATAATTTACTCTCTTACTAACATTCATGCACACATCAAACGTGCACATAAACATACATACACGCACTTGAACTCGCACACTTCACACTCCACCTACACTTGGATATTACAGAATGATCATGGAAATTTCAGTCCAATTAAAACCATGCATTGTTTCCTGTTCTTATACAAGGAATACACGTGTTTTATTGATGTGATACATAGCAGTACAAGACAGTCCAGTACACGTGGTCCGTTGTCCAACTTTGTTCCGTCCTACAATTAGTCCACTAACACACACCTGTCATATGATTCGTTGAATTCTATGAACCGTGTCCCTCCGTATTTCTATTGTAAAAATTGTATCAAGAGCCGTTATCGAGTCAATCAATATATTGTAAACAAGGGAGACAATTTAATCGATGAGACAGTAACATTCTTAGGAATGTTCGACAAGGAGTATACATAAGGCTTTTACAAATGGTCCTGATTACAAACTGTTTTGCACTTATGGTGTGTTTATATTCGAGGGCACTTAATACATAAGTTTTGCATTGAAACTATTATTTATAAAGATTAAGAGAGATAAAGTTCATCTCAACATTTTAAAACGTCAGTATATAAATGACTGGCTGAACTTTCCGTGACGTATATATGCACATTATGCATTTTAAAGCATTACATTAACATAATTACATATAATTTTAATAAAAATGGTAATTTCATGATATTTAGGTTACATTTTGATTACTAAACTTAGTAACATTTTCATCACGATACAAGTGTCAGTGAGTTGACGCTCTTTCGGAATATTATCATATTTTTAGCATCTGAAAAAGAAACTCTCATTCATCTTTAAAACATAAATTAAAAAAATATAAATAAGTATCACAGAACTTTATTTTGCCAGAAAAAGATTAATAAGATAACTTGCGATAGTATTACCCTGAATAAATGTTTTATTCAAGACACAGTACTAACGATAACTCTTCGCAAATAGTTTTAATCATTCGCCATAGTTGATTATATCGGTAACCACTTTTGTTACAAACACCTTTAACTCAATGACAAAACCATGAGAAGTCATTTCTCCTGCTTTAAATAGCTCATTTTTAATGGTATCTTCGCCCAGGTCTGCATAAGACTTTGTCAAATGGTACAATTTCCCTAACTTGTAGGCTGAGATATAAACATTGATACAATTTAGATTTTATTAAGACAGTAAGCAAGTATTGTTGATACAAGATCAATTAGATTCACACATAACCAGTGTAAACATAACATGTGATATATGACGTAATGTTTGGCTAAACACGCAAGTAAAAATCTGTCAACAAAAAGTAAAAAACAACCGTAAGTATTTCATTCTTCGTCAAGTTCGAACAAAAGATCATCGCCGCTAAAGTCCAGAATGAGTACTATCCACGCAACTTAAAAAAAATCAACAAAATGTCGAAGTGTTTTTCCGAAACCGCCTCATATTCGGTTTCGGGCAAAAACTGCAAACGTTTACACAAACATATTAATTAGGTGATAGTGTTTACTTCTAGTAATGTAAAGATGCATGCCTGTTAGAGTTTGTAAGTTGCAGCACAAACAAATGTGTCATACATGCAACGAACTCACGTTCTATTTGTCACACGTAGTTATAATATTCAAGTCAATTCTTATCATAAATAACTCAGCACTGATTTGTTTTCCTTACGTTACTTACCGACACCCGTCATTAAAAGAGCAGGTACGATAAGGGGTGTTTTTGGCCCGACACCCAATTTTAATGATTTTTTTTTAGATGAAAGATATAAAACCGCCTGCACGTTTTATGAGCAGTAAATTGTGTGCATTTTTATAACACAATGTATCAGGTACAATACATATTCTCGTCGATCAGCGGAAGTCCATGTCCTTCCTACGTCACATCGCAGATGACGTTTTAAATTCCATTTTATTACATAACATGCGGTCCAGGAGTGCCGTAAAGCCGTGACGTAAATATCGTTCGGCACTCCCAGACCGTGCAATAAATATTTAAATAAGCTTGACGTGACGTTAGCCAATCAATGCATTGATCCGTCACTGACGTCAGGATAATATCAACGTCACCATGACGTCGCGCTCATTGTACCGCTTAATTTTGGCTGAAACATATGCAGCGCATATCATCCTTCTGAACAATATTGAGCGTTTTCTAAGGTTATGTGATAAATAGAATCTTACATTCGTGCTCATTACATACGAGTTTTATTAAACTCGTCGACAAAAACAATATGACACTCGGCAAAGCCTCGTGTCATATCATTTTGTCCACTCGTTTAATAAAACTCGTATGTAATGAGCACTCATGCAAGATCCTCTATGTTCAGTAGTTCAACGTCATGATTTGACGATTTCATTTCACGAGTTCAACAAGGTTAACATCACAAGCTCACATTTACACAAACTCTTTCCATGAACTCATGATGTCAGTATCAAGAGTTTACATTTAAATAAAAAACAATATTTTACATTGAATCACAATTTCACTATCATGAAAACACTAACTAGTATTACTAATTTTATGATGTCAAACTTACTAATGATGTAGAATATTGGGTGTTCGTATCGCAGGTACTTTTCACAGACCCGTTTTACTGGAAACTGTGCTTATTTATGTACTTGCTTCATGCAACGAGGTTGTGAGCACTATTGAATTGACTTATGTTAAGGTCACATTTGCCCAACGAGCTCCTTACGAGTTCCGTACGAGATAATTTTGGCAAACTCGCACGACGTCCGTACGGACACCGAAGATTCGTACGATCTTACGGGTTTTCTTAACTCGTACGAGCATCGTACGGATATCGCATGAGTGCATCTCTGTAGATCGTTCTTGGTCCGTACGAGCTGTGACCAGACGCTACGAATACACAAAAAACGTTAGGATTTCAAAAATTGTGAACTCGTACGAGTTGATAAATTCGTACTGAGATCGTACGAGCTTTGTGACCGTAGAATTGCTTTTTTCTTTGATCATATAAAAGTTAAAAATGAAACAGTTAAAACGCATTCCCACAAGATCAATAACTAGTTCAAACACACTTTATCACAATAAAGTATAGTTTAACTAAACCGATATTGATACATAAGCATGTTTTATGAGCGATATATTCGCTCTAGGCTATATCGTGTTGCAGAATCTGATACAAGTAGATTCTATTACAATTCAGGTTATTGCTCTCCTCGCTTCAAAGTGAGAATTCTGATCTAGGAGGGGCGTTCCATAAATAGTGCATATGTTACAAAATACCGAAATTCATGTGTATTGCAAATTTGCAACCAGTGAAATATGATTTCTGGTCTGAGTTAACATTTAACTTGTCTTGCATGGATTTTGGAACCTGCATCAATTAAGCTACCTACCTTTGGATTTCCCCACATTTCACTTCTAGTGGTCTGGGAAACACTTAAAAGCGTTTCTGAAGTTTCCAGTGGTCGGCCGAGATTCGAACCAGGGACCTCCTGATTGGTTACTATAGTCCAGAGTGCTAACATACCGGCCAACGTTCCACCCTATGTGCTACCTACAAGTACAAACAGTTTTCAATTACACCAATTCGTACCACTACATGTATATACAATAACGTTGGAACATATTCTAAAACGTGACTACAAATTGTATCATTATTCAAGCTAGATACTATATGGAATAAGTGCACAAAACAACATTTTCAACGACAAGTTGTTTCTATGCACCATAGCCGATGCTCTACCAAACTGTATCGAATTTAATTCGTTTACAAATACATATGTACATACTGTGTAAAATCGCTACTTGTATTGCATAGCAAATACAGATAATGCACTGTGCTGATGTGGACTAAACACAACTTGCAACCCTGTCAAACAAAACGAATACCACCTGCCGTCAACGTGCAAATACTGGACTAACACGACTTCCATCAGTATGTGTACGCTGTCTATCGCTGGTGTGTACGTTAGCGTCTGTAATAGTCTGTGTCCGTTTTAATTAGTTTTGTTTTGTCAGAATTAGTTAGACAATACACAATTGCTCTATTCGTCAGGCTTCGTTGAATAGCTTCGTTATGTGTGACGGTGTCTTTATGCATACACGTACGATCTTTCGAAGTCTACAAATATCAATGACTAAACAGATATATACGTTCCCTCTCAAATCATTTCTAAGGGTTTTGACATTTTATCACAAACTTTCGTCGTTACATCTGAAGTGTGCAATTTACTCATTGTGTAATCGACATAAAATCTACCTGGTTAAACATAACATTGCATTCTTTATAAATAATATTATAATCAATTAAATAATATCTCACAATATATCACGATGATTGGTATTGCAAAAATTGAGTTTCAAAATTGGCCTCGCATCAACTTCAATAGATTTATTTAATCAGATAGTAACGTTATGAAAGTATTGAAACTGTTAACAGCTAATTTGCTTGTTTAAGTTTATTGTCAGAACAGAACAGAACAGAACAGAACGGAACGGAACGGAACATAACATAACATAACATAACATAACATAACAGAACAGAACAGAACAGAACAGAACAGATAGCATTTTTAAGAAACAAATCCCTACCAAACAGTTTTGTCATATAATATATGTAGTATCTGAAACAGTGAACCTCCATAATAGGTCAACAGTTTATTGTCCACGATTGGTGTCTTTGTTAACCATACGTATTTATTTAACAAAAAACCATAGAAATACGTGTTTATCGTAAAACAATCATATAATAAATACAAAAAAATATTAACTTTTTTCTTGCGTCTACAAAAATGTCCAGTAACCGCCAATTAAGGCAAGTTATGACGTCGATGATTTTTCTGATCACAGCTTCTCATACATAATTATACTCGTGAACTATCTTCCACTTAACGTAATAGACAACTAAATGCCTTCGCGGACCAAAATCGTATACACTCAAATATTCGTTACAGAAACTTGTGGTTGTGCAAAAATGGTGGTATGCCTTGACAATGTGGAACTGGAATAATCTAATTTAGTTTACAAGCCATTGTGCACTTGTGACGTTACGTCTATACCGAATGAAGCGACTTATACGTATCAGAATATATCGATACCCTACCACATGTAGATAACCACATGCTAAATACATCAACTAAATACATCCATACACATCAGTCTAGTGAATGCATCCACCTATATACTGAAAATGGTGACATATATACTGAATGCAGTGACCTTAAATAGTCTGGGCTCCGATCCGTACAAAATGTGAACACTGAGCGCAACAACCTTCGTACTAACCGTTTACATACTATATTCGTAAGCGTCATTCTTGATCGCGTATAGGTAATAGAACATCGCAATCTTGCACTTACAACAAACTACATCTGACACTTTGTTAATAAATCATAACGTGTTTCAGAATTTTGAACTTACATAATTTATTATTAGTATTAACGTCTCCATTACGTTGCTCAATAGAACAAAGTCTACGCCGCTGGTGTATACTTAGCTTTTTTCCCGTGAATATCGTATTTTCAAGTATGTCTGACAACACTATAGAGCTTGTCAAGCCGAATCATCTGAGATTTACTGATACAATTTTAAGATAACCGTTTTTATAATTTTTATTAAATCCTCCAGGTTTTGCGAATCATATTTGAAGCGTTTCATTGCTTAATCAATTTTAGCAGTCTGGGTTTATTTAAACCATTGATTGAATAAGTTCCTCAATCGTATTGTTGGATCAGTGTTGAGTGTTTACTTAAATGGAATTGACTGTCTCACTGTATAAGGCTTACCGCCATCGAAAGCGCAATTTGATACACAATTCATTATCAAAATCATATATCATGAAATTATTGTTTGTTGTCAACGAACACTATTCTTTCAAAAACAAACAAAACATTCATTTCAAGTTTTTCCATTTAGTTTAAAGTTCCGTAACAGACGCTGTGTGGTTTGGGGATAATTGACGGATTGATCACAAAATGACAAGGTATTTTAACACAATATTAACCTGAATTTAAACATTGGATACTATAGATCCGATCACTGGAAAAAAACTCAATCTGGGGTGGTATTCAATATTTATTTTACTTGACTCCGGGATAAGTACAACCAATCAGATCACACCATATTAAACTCTTGGTCAGTAACAGGCAATATGATTGGCTATCCTTATTCTCCAATTGAATAAGATCAATATTGAATACCGATCGTTATCGAGAAGTAATTTGAAGCCATGTCCATGCACGTTTAAACCATGGCAATGTGCATGCAAATCATTCCAAAGTGAGTCGTTTGTAGAAAAAGTAGAACCTCAATTTGTCGGTTATACTTTATTAAACGTTTCTTCATGAATTATGCTTGGGTCACAAAGCTCGTACACTATCAGTACGAATTGATCAGCTCGTACGAGTTTACAATATTTGAAATCCTAACGGTTTTGGTATATTCGTATTGTCTGGTCACAGCTCGTACGGACCACAAACTATCTATAGAAATGCACGCGAATGATATCCGTACGATGCTCGTTCGAGTTAAGAAAACCCGTACGATGCTCGTACGAGCTTTCGGTGTCCGTACGGACTCCTTACGGACGCCGTGCGAGTTTGCTAAAATCAACTCGTACGGAGCTCGTGGGACAAATGTGACCTTAGCATTAGTATCCATTGTAGGAATGCTACGGTTCTTTCCCGTATTCGGTGTAATTAATTCTCCTATCAGACGAATCTCGAATTTGCCGAAATGGCAGCATTGTTAAACGATTACCAAATATGTCGAATAATAATGATAATGATAATAAAGACTTCATTTATGGCACAGTTGAATATTTAAGACACCGCGAAAAGGCCACTATGTAAAAATATAATACCCGCAAAAATAAACAGGTTTACAATTACAAGTTGTTGGTTGTGAATTGCAACTGATAATACCGGTAGACTGAATTTTAAAATAACCTCAGATCACATTTTGATTATTCGCACAGTAAAACTGCATACAACAGACATATATCATTGAATGTTTCGTTTACTTACATTAGTAAATCCAGATATATATTAAGTAACGCAATAAAATGCACAGACGTATTTTTTTGTCGTTTTATCATAAACCCAGTTGCCTTACCTAGTTTATCGATTAAATTCGTTTTTCTGGTTTCTCGTCAGGACGTTTTTTGCCCATTAGGTGAACGTTGTCAATATTTTGAACTTAATGAAAGGATAAATCACGTTTTATCAAATGTTGATAAGTTAATGGTGAATACAATTGTTATTGGAGGAAAGTAAGTACTTAGACAATTTAGAAATTCACATTGTCTTACAGCAACGATTGTGAAACTCATTTACCACAGATATTAAACACACTGGGTGACTGCATCCCGCGCCATGTTCTATCTTCATGCTGTTAAATGAAGCTGCAGCACCGTTGATAAAAATAAATGTTACACTTTCTTAGCTCACTTGTCGCAAAGTAGCATGGTTATCCTTTGTCATCGCAAGATTCGTCGTTTGTCCGCCCGTCTTCCGTATATCCATAAGTATTTGATATTTTGTGCATTTGTTTTTAGATTCATTGATGTCATGTTTCAGTTGTTTCAATGTTTTACTGTTGAGGGTCTTACGGTAGTTTGACAATTATGTTAAGTATGTTCCCTCTATAAATAAAGTCTTTATTATTATTATTACACTTGTGTAAACACTAGAGGTCACACTTTTTACCAAATCTTTATGAAACTTCTATAAATTCTTCCTCAAGTTCGATATTTGCCCTTCTGGAGTAAACTAGTTGACTAATTCAAATCATAAATAAAAAAACCTAGTAAAGTCACCAAAGGTCACAGTTTTTGCTAAATCTTTATGAAACTTCTATGCATTCTAGGTCAAGTGCGATATTTGGCCATCTGGAGAAAAAACTAGTTGACTAAATCATAAATAATAACAAAAACTAGTAAGGTCATCAGAGGTCACAATGTTGACCTCTAGTGACTATACTAGGTTTATGGTGCAGGTTTGAATACTTTCTGAAAGATTGATTCTTCAAGATACTCTGATCGTATTTGCTTGTTTATGTTCGCTTGACTTTTGCTAATTTAGTTACAAATCACTTGTCACACACTGCCCTGTGATAACAACGGTTCAAATTACAAGCCCTTGTTGTATTCCAAATAAACTGATCATATGAGAAGCAAAGGGGACACCTATCTGATACTGATAGTTTTATTCTAGGGGAGGGGTCGGTAGGTTTCCATGTGAATGCTCCTACATTCGAAACAACATTTCCATTCACTTGTTCTACATTTAATACATTTGAAGCTCCTCATGAACAGCAAAATTAATTACCTAGTACCCCTGTATTCTTTAGATTAGATGAACTGATTACTGATTGGTGTCCATCTACCGGGCCATTACGCCTGGCTGCTACTGTAATGGCTACCCTTTCTCTGGGCTTATCAGATTAACTAACTGAAACATTCGATTGTTACAAACAAATGTTGAAACGAATAAATCAGCCGAGTGGTTAAATCGAGGATGAAATTCACTAGTGATGTAAACCATGATTTTAGACGAGAGCTATAATTATGTTTGTTTGTTTTGAAAAACAAATGTATTTCGACGATTTGTTAAGAGCAGAAAATGTAAGCTGCAGAGATGCCAAGTTACTGTCATAAAAACATCCCTATAATTAAACATGGAAACGCCTATGCCGGGTGCAAATGCACTAACGTTTTTACAAAGACTTTGAGAAAGACAAGTGCTTTGCATAGGTTCATTAAATGAAAGTATATTTCTAAGTCTTTTGAAAGAGCAGCTTTATTTCATCTGTACCTTTCTAAACCAGGTTTCTCTAACGAAGATCAAGATAATGATTAGGACACATCTTGTTTAAAGCTGGTTTTCCATGAATCCGTGTGTATGTTGCGTATGCGCATTCTGTAATCCACATAATAATTATGTATTTTTCGCAGATGTGCTATTCCTTAAGTTTGAGTGCGTTTTCTTTTTTGTTTGTAAATTAAATACAGACACGGTTACTTTAGAAGAAATGTCTCATTGGTGGTATTATAAAAGTGAAAACGAAGACAACTTCTTGTGTGTGTGCAACATCATATGAAATCGACAAACGCACTGCACGTTTCACCATTTGGAGACAAATTAGAATTGAACGAAGAAGAGAAGTCATAATGCTCTTTTTTCGTAGACATGATAGTTTTGTATACTAATAAAGAGGAATGCAACGACACACAGACTGTACATGTGTGAGCTCACTGGGCGAATTTTGCGGAAGCGCAGTCATGAAATGAGAACAATATACAATCACGTGTTAGAAAGTTTGCGCATTCGAAGTGAGGATGCGGAATCTGCATACAGGACACGCATACTGAGTTGCTTATGAGTTATTTAACACTTAAAACTTTATTGTTCTTCAAATGTGCTTACTGTTGCTTGGGTATGGTCTTTGACACCGTCTGTCATCGGTTGTCGAGTGGAAATGAAAGGTCCCATACCGCCACATACCATTATGTCGTTGTGGTACTGGTCATGTTCCTTTGTTTGACACTTGTCATTGCTGATTGGTTCGGTGTAATAATGTGCATGGGTAGTCTCTTAATGACTGGACTAATGATATTAGTATTGTATTAAACTAGAACACAATGATTTTACCTCGAAATAATAGATTTTACCACTCACTCATGAAACCCTTAATGTGTATCATTAATGCGTTTGTCTTTATATTAATGTTAAATGAAAAAAACAAAAAGCGAAAAAGGACCTGAACATTAATGAGTATTAATTTGGAGATCGTATTTAAGTGGTGGTCTTTATATGAGTTTTAACTGTGAATAGCATATCAAAACATGACGATGATTGCGGCCCATCGTTTACAGTTTATAGACAAAATGTGTTTCGGTGATGTTAGTGCAACTTTTACACCGATATGCGTTCTTGATGTTTTTAGATAATCGTTTTTTCTACATTAAGAGACGATTAAACAAGCATTCTGTTTCATAGGTTTTCATTAAGTTTTTGCATTCGCTAAGGTTTTAGGAAATAAAACGCATGCACAAAAGTACCATTTGCCATTTACGAACAAAACGCTTGTACAAAAGTTGAGGTTTTAGAAAATAAAACCCGTGTACAAACGTTGCTGTCTCTTATGAAACGATAAGAACTTTTGTCGAAATAAAGTTTCAACATTCTAGATTGTTTTGTAAATATTTTTAAGTCGTTTTATTTATTCAAAGAAACATTCATTTCATTGTGTAGGCGGGACCGTCAATTGTCGTTGAAACATAAACAATGGTTCGCTTTAATGGCAGAAAAAACAACGTACGTACTTATGTAATAAAGATGTAGATGTAGAAACGGTTTAACCTTCTTCAACTAATAACTGTCTTACAAGTGTACCATATATACACCGGAGACGTTCGCTTGACTATGTTAGTAAAATTAATGTCATCTGAAAAAATTATGTATACAAATGTACTAACTGTTGGACTTTTCTCTCGGTCTATGTTGAACTTCGTAAATACGATACCATCATAGTGTCGATAAATTTATAACCCCTCCCTTTGCTATTAGTGACATTGTGAAATGTGTCGGGGGATAGAGTCAGTGTGCTCGGGGTTACTAATGCAGTACATGTAATCGTGCTGTACATTAATATGGGGATATTAAATAAATCGTTTGATCAGGGAGTGTGAAAGGTGGAAACCGTCAATTTCTGATCAATGTCACTGTGTATATATATTTTTATTAAATTGGATAAAAGAAAACGATTACGACATGAGTTCATACGGATTATATTCATTTAAACTGACGTGTCGGAATTTTAAAAAAAAGGTTTAATGCATATTAACTGTAATATAATTTAAATAAAATTCCTTCGGATAAAACATACGACGTGTTTTACGGATGGAAATGCTGATTAGGAGTTCAAATGCCTTCATAAAGATGTAGCATTCTTAATCAAATTCAATAATATTTCTAAAGTTGGAAATATTAATATCGTTAAGTGAAAACATGGTTTTGGAATAGTGTTAGTGATTTGTCAATTATTATGAATTTGGCAGTATGGTGTGCTACACTAAATTAATGTTGATATGGAAACTGACAATGGTATGTTTCGTATATTTTCCAAAAGTTTATATCGAAGCAAGAAGTCGAATAGGGAATAAATTAACATACCAAGATATGCATGATTGGAATTTACAACAAGAGGAAAGACAATTAGCAAAAAATGATCGAAAATATGAAAAACGGCGTCGTAGAATGGCACAACGCTGGGGAATGGATATAGACGTGAGTGTTCAATATCATAATACTCTTATCACGTAGTTGGTACTTTATTCGAGTCCCATCCGGTCAGTTCCATCGGTTGGCTTTCCTAGGCCTGCCATTTGTCTGACGAAATTACAATTAAATGGATAATGTGTAGAATATTTGAAGAACAAATTATTAGGCCCTACTGTTCTGACGGTTAAACATTGACACCCTCCTAAAACCTGTTAATACAGAGAAGCCGTCAACAAAGGCTACTGTTGCTATTCGGCCAGGTTTGTGGTATTTACATACAGGTTTGCTTGTGTTTTAACAGACAATTTGTAACATACAAATTGAATAATCATTTTATATAAAGGAAATACCCTACTATCAGACCGGGTAGATCCAGTCTAATAGAATGATTGTCATATAACACATGTTCAGTGAAATATTTACTTGGATGCCAATGTTGTAGATCTAATTGAATTAGCGTACAATGAACGTTATCCTCATGCGATACCTACTGATTATATTAAAATGAACCGAGGCTTGCCAGGAAGTTATAATGTTCAAAAGAGTTCGCAATAAATCAATCTTGTATGCAAGTTACTGTCAAGCTTATCAAAATGTAATATAGCTGTTAGATTGCAGCTTTTTGCTGATGAACCCGTTCCGGGTCATTTCGATACATTCCGTTTTTTTCTTAGATTTTTAATTTTAGTTTTAAATGATGGCATGGGTGTAAACGGATATGCAACTAAGCGGGTGTAATATAAATGTGTTTAAACATTTAAAAGATACCATTTCAGTAATCGCATCACTTAATATACGGTATAAATATTTAAACAAAAATAAATTGTGTAAATAAATCATTTTAATGAAAGCTATTTAGCACTCGCTATGGAATCATATTACGGATTAATTGAGGGCCAAATAACAATTAGGAACTAACACTGCTAAAATCCCAAGGTTTAATGGTGTCGTTAATGATCGTATTACAACTATCGTAGAGGGGATAACGTTGTAGTTTGTGTCCGTTTTCGTACAATATCTATTCAAACAGGACTTGGTTTCGCATACACCTGTTGATGACGGACGTTGTTTCTAACATTCTATACACCACAGTGATGTTTTCAAATTGTATTGTTTATTTTTCAGCTGATTGTAAAATATTGTGCATCTCGAGATATATTTTGGGGTAAAACATAACAAAGAGAGGCGTTTTGGAATCGGCGGAACACAATGTCAGTAATCGTATTTTATCCGAAATTACTGCAATACGTTTGAAGTAACTTGAAGAATGATATACAGTATATATCAAAAGTTTTATTAGGTTTTTGTTCATAATACGATATTTTGAGGCAATCTTACACAACTATTTATGTAAATAAATTCGTATTCCAATAGAACTTCTTGCCTTATAAATGCTTACACTATTTCAATAGTAATTGTTTCATATCAATGACAATTTATATTGATGTTAAGTAAAGAGGTGAGACTAAATGCAATGCCAATTGATTGGGTGGGTCTTAATGTTCAAAGACATGAGTGCAATAACTCCAGTGCATGATAGTTATTGCACTCTCATTTTAGAATATTTGTTTCATTCAAGATCTAACAAAAATAATGCCACGATACTAAACTATCTGAACACTAGCTACAGACTGGCCACTGATTCACGTGCATTTCGATTTATAATTTAATGAAGGACAATCCATGGATGCAAACATCTTGTATAAGTCAATGTCATTGTTTGAACTGTGCTGGGTCTTCATTTTAAAATCCGCAGACCATCTAAGTATTTGAAATTTTAATAAATGTTAAGTGTATGCATAATAGACACGCCCTATAGACATTGTAATAGACGACTACAATACAAGCCAGATAGCAAACTCACATTTGCTCTCGACAAATAAGAAAACCTCGCACTTTCGTTTTATATTTATAAATGACAAGGTTACGTTCTTTTCGCTTGTTTGCATCTATAACTTATCTATAACTTATGATCTATGAAAGCTAGTTCAGTTCTTTGATATCAGTACAAGCGAACCTTAACAGTTAAAAACATTACTACGATTGATTGACTTTTCTCAATGACTCACGTTTCCAATCTTATGAACCTGAGTTTATCATAGCAATTTAAATGGTATTTAAATAGTAATTATAATGATTAATAATATAACTACTTTCTTCCTAATCCATTTTGTAATTTGCATTCAAACATGGTTTTCGACCGTTTAGTGATTCATTCAATCATAATATGACATGTCAAGTTAAACACCTTAATTATGTGTTATTAATTTAACATTCAATTACTTAGATTACATTAATCATTAAAGTGACATTTCACGTGTTATTGTTATAACGACCCTACTAGTATGTCACTGCGTTCTCTTAAACGGTAATAAATTGGTCTGAGTCAGCGACCTAGACCCCTTAATGTCTATTATTATGAAATCTACGTTGAGTGGCACGAACGCGCCTCCGTATAAGTGAAAAATTGGTGACACATTGTCAAATGATATTCGTGTAGTAAAAACAGGAGAAAATCTGAACAATCGAGTAGAATGGCGATATAAAGTTGAACCTGTATGTAACGTCCACCCACGGAAGCAGCAACATTGTGTCTTTGTTTACATGTTGTTATTGAGACCAGTCTAAATCACCGCGTATAAACCAAATCACTGTACGACTTATTGGGATACTATACAAATCAACATGTACTCCTTATTGGTATAACCGGAAGTTGACTCGTTTATACACTGAGTAAATGGAGATAACATTGGCGGTCCTTGTAGGTATGTCTGTATTCTAGGGTGGTCTTTATTACAAATTTCGTCATAATGGTGTTGACTGTATATAAGTATTTCAAACGCACGACCTGTTTAACAGAATGTTTATAAATCTGAGCATGTTTCTCGTCATCCAGGACGTACACCGTTCTTCTTAGTTCGTGTTCTTAATTATTTACGTTAATTTCTAACAATGACATTCTACTGCTTTGCGGTGTAGTATCACAACCTCCAATAATTGGTTTTGCTATAATTCTAATTATTCTGTAGTAATGTCTGATAAATTGAATACAAAAGAAACATCAGGTGTAACCTTGTGTGTTAGTTAATTGGTTCAATGTGGCAATTATACCAGGTTACGATGCTAATAAAATTACAGGAATAAAGTGCAAAACAAAACGTTTATTCTTCTACAAACTATTATTGCGGTAGGTGTGGTCCAATTAATCGGGTCTTTTATATACCAAACATATCTATAATCAAACAAAGGAACGGAGAAAACAGAAATATAGGACCCTGTGTTATGTTAAATGTTATCATTGTTCACAATCTGGATTATATACATAGGTTAATTAGTCTCCTTTTTGGATAAAGCATCCAACGTTTAGTGGTAGCTTTCATTATTACATTTTATGTTTACGGGTCAGGATAAGTAATTAAGAACATTTTTGACTAACTGGTTAAAAAGTAGCTTGAATATATAATGACATGATGGCTTAAGCGTATTTACAAGTCAAAACTGAATGTTTAAGGTATATGTACAGTCGATCCTGTGTTATAGACAATTTGCGAACAACGATCACTATAAGAAAATCTGTCTTAAGATACCACCATTTAAGGGAGGTTCCGGAACCAGTGATATCCGTTATACGGGAGGTTTCGGTACCGGTGTTATCCGTTATACGGGAGGTTGTGGAGCGGTGATATCCGTTGTACAGGTGGTTTCGGAACCGGTGATATCCGTTATACGGGAGGTTTCGGAACCGGTGTTATCCGTTATACGGGAGGTTTCGGTACCGGTGCTATCCGTTATACGGGAGGTTTCGGAACCGGTGTTATCCGTTGTACAGGTGGTTTCGGTACCGGTGGTATCCGTTATACGGGAGGTTTCGGAACCGGTGTTATCCGTTATACGGGAGGTTTCGGAACCGGTGCTATCCGTTATACGGGAGGTTTCGGAACCGGTGTTATCCGTTGTACAGGTGGTTTCGGAACCGGTGATATCCGTTATACGGGAGGTTTCGGTACCGGTGCTATCCGTTATACGGGAGGTTTCGGAACCGGTGATATCCGTTGTACAGGTGGTTTCGGAACCGGTGATATCCGTTATACGGGAGGTTCAGGAACCGGTGCTATCCAATATACGGGAGGTTTCGGTACCGGTGCTATCCGTTATACGGGGGTTCTGGAGCGGTGATATCCGTTGTACAGGTGGTTTCGGAACCGGTGCTATCCGTTATACGGGAGGTTTCGGAACCGGTGCTATCCGTTATACGGGAGGTTTCGGAACCGGTGCTATCCGTTATACGGGAGGTTTCGGAACCGGTGCTATCCGTTATACGGGAGGTTCCATAACCGTTGTAATTGAAATTCGCGACACCTTATTATTATAAAACATATACTGTAGTACGGTGAATTTGACATGATTCTCGACCTTGTATGAGCATAATTTAACAGCTGATATATTGTCTGTATTTTTAATCCCGATTGTATGTTTTCATTAGCGGGAATATCGCTAAGTTACTCGATGTTTACCGTCAACTCAAATCTAAAGGACCGATATTGCACGATTTACTCGCGGAAATTTAAATACATGTATTCGGCATTGTGATATATTCATGCATAAAGGTCAGGAACATGTCAAATTTTCCGTGCTATACATGCTTTCTAAATCAATCTACTATGAGAAAGGGTGCACATCGCTTGTTTCCGAACCTGACAAAGACAAATTAGTGAAAGGTTAGAGTATAACAATAGAACATAGGGATATGATCTACCCTTAAATATAACAAGTAATACATCATATGTAACACAAAACACTATATGGGAGGTAAACGAGATTTCCATACATGAGACATTGGTACTAGATTGTATGTAAACATATAGTTACTGTAAAACACTGGTTGTTATAGCATGATTGATGTTAGTTATCAGCGGTTAACTGTCAATGGTGTTTGTACTTCACGCTGTTCACATTGTTGTATAAGATACACACTTACATGGTACATTAAAATACGAGCGCACTATGTATGATGTATCTTACAGCAGGCGCCTATAATAGCGAGTTCCATGTGTGCAGCGATAGATCGTACGTTTTGACACGCCGTACCCTGTCGCGTCTTTTGTTGACGTGTTGTGTCGTAAAGTGAATTTTATCCTGTCACGTCTTTTGGTGTCGTGACCTTGCTAGTCGTGCTGTGCAGTGTCATATGCGTCGTACCTTGTCATGCCGAGTTGCACAGTGGCATGTCGTTCCATGTCTCTTCTTACTATGCCGTTGCCATGCCGTGATGTACACCGCCTTCTACTTTCAAATCATCCACAGACTTGTCCTTTTTTACCAAAAGTTTAAATCATCATGCTGATACTATAATGCATTTCTAATTATCCATAGCTTTATACTGACTTACGTTTTATTATGTTATAAGACTCATTGAAGGCACAAGCGCTTTCAAGTAATTGCATTTGTCACCTAAGTGTTAAGACATTTTACTGAGAGTAAAAATGCTACCTCTAAAGTTTGAACTTAATGTTGCTCGTTATTCCACTGTCATCAAACCAACCCGTATCGTATGAGTTTACAATGGGCATTTCCCGTCACGAAACAGCCCAATCGAAAAGGCCAAATATTTGTGTTGAATGTTCCTAACGAAGACCTTATACAAATCTAGTTTAAGCTTAAGGGCTACTCCAAAAAATAACAATCATTTAACACTAACAGATCTGTTATTGAACCTCCTTAGATGTGATATACGTATTTGCTCTTCTCCTGTGTTCTAGTATGTTTATGCTAACATGCAGTTTGAAAGGTATTAATTGTATGACATTTATTGTAAATGTCGGCGTAAACTTTAGCGATAAGATCAATTTATCGGTGATACTTTTAAATCTAGTTTCTCTGCCTACAGTTTTCTAGCTACCTGGTTGTATCGCAAGTACATGTTAAACACAGGTTGTCACATTAGTGTCACGTACATTATGTTTTCATACAAATTAACGTATACTTATAACATGCATTTCTCTTTACCACAGTGTATAAACGAGTTAACTTCCGGTTATCGCAATAATGAGTACACGTTGAATTGTATAGTATTGCAATAATGAGTACAGTGATGAAAAATCACCGGATGTTTCAATCACAATAATGAGTACACGTTGAATTGTATAGTATCACAGTGATTTGGTTGATACGCGGTGTACCCAATGACTTTAAAGACGCTTCAATACAGTAAAATCTTTTTTCATAACGATTTGATTACTTCATTTATCAGAAAATATTTTTTTGTCCGGGTAGTTTGTATTCATGAGTATTTGTATAAATCGATTATTCAGACCAGTGACATGTTTAAATAACCTAATGTACATTAACATTGCAATTTCTTTTAATTGTGTCTTATTTAATAGACAGTATGTGTTTAAGTGTGTAGCTTAGTGAATAAGGTATTGGTTTTCACTGCTTTTAAAATTTCTCCCAATATAATATGTAAAACTATAAAACAAAATGTTATGATATTGCAATATTTGTATACAAGTGACAGACCTGAATAAACCAACTGTATAAAGTATTGTCAATACATGAGATAAACCAATCAATATTTGGCTTTATTTTTCTTTATTTCAGTTTAGTGCTGCATTCCCCAGTCCGATTTCTTATTATCTGTTTTTTTATATTTCCTCGGATATACAATTTTTGTTTTGGTTATCATTTAGTGACTCTTGATAAAACTGTTAACCCATGTGTTCACAATTACCGTACAACTTTTTAGAGCAACTTCTCCAAAGCGAATCTCTCTGGAACATCCACCTTCCAAATCAGTCCTTTATTGAGCAACAACCTCTTAAGCGACCCTCTTTTGAGCGTGGCCCGTTCAACAACAACCATTGTTAACGGCGCATAGAATGTGTTGTTATGGAGACGAGAGCTTCACTGTACACCCCTGTTTGTTGAAGTTTCTTTATTTACTGCATACAACCTTATGTAATATTTTGCTAACTCGAACTTTTTACAACATATAAAACTCGAACTTTTTTCAACATATATTATGTAAATTATTGCTAAGGATGACGTACGTTTCTACGTATGGCAGCTGTCAGTCAAATTTGGATTTGTTTTGTTTTTGTCCTTTATCTGCAATTAATTAGTATTATTTGCAAATTACGATTATCATATCATTAATTATACAATACCTGCCAATAGTGAGCTATGTATTAAATATCAAATGTGATAACCGATTAATGATGTGAATAGTAATAAACAAAAACGTAAACTCAAAAAACTTATCATACAATAATCATTGGATCAGTCTGAAAATTCATGTATTGAATGTTGCAATATCAGCAATCTTTTACGGCATCGATTGCATTATTTTCTGTAAATCTACCGAACCGAGTTAATTTGGTCAGATCTAGAGTTTTCGTACGACACATAATTACACTGTAGGTCTATATCGCGGTTCGTTCCTCACATGTCTATTCTTTGCTAATTTCGCGGGTACATAAAAGTTGCATAATTGTTGCAAACAGAAAAACGGGAAACAAAGCTTTATATCAAGGCCTTGTTGCGAAACCTGAAATATTTCCAAAATCAGTATTTTTCAACATTTCGGGTACAAAATAATATGTATGGAAACATAATTCGCTGGCTTAGTATGAAAAGGTCGTAAATGCTACTAATAATCTTATTAGACTCATACATATTTGAAATCTGCATCACAAGGCGCCTCATATGAACCTATTTTCATGAAAATCTGAACAGGTCATGCTGACCAAACTGAAGTTGAAAAGGTTTGTTTTCCATAAGTAAAGAGTAGTTTTCTGACAATTTTTTTCTGTTTTTTTTTTGTATCAAAATAGCGTTTTTTCATGAATTACGACCTTCTCATTCTAAGCCAGTGATATTATGAACCGGAGACATGAGGCTCTTGCATATGACTAAGATTCAAATGGACGAGCACAGTAAACGTTCGGATAATAAACATCAGTCATGTCTGTCTTAGAACGATGTTACGTTTTTACACTGTTTGCACTTGTGTCACTTTGAAGTTAATCAAGGCGTGAAACAATGTGACATTAAGTGAGCATCAAAACCTTTATGTTACAGGTGTTTATTCCTGGCAGGCACTCAACATTCTTCCTGTGAATTTTTATTAACCTTACCCTCGTGTCTATGAATTAATTCCAACACTGATGAAGGTGAATGTGAAAGCTCGGATATTTCCGTTTGTCTCCGGTAAATATACGTATATTGCAATACACAAAGCTCGGCCATTTCCGTTTGTCTCCGGTAATTATACGTCTATTGATATACATAAAGGCCGAGGTGATTAGAATGCCAATGAAGGTTATTGTGAAACAAAAAGAGAAAATGATCATGACGCTGAATAATAACAGAGAGGACTCGTTCAGCCAGATGTGTGTTAATCTTACACCACAATTTGTCTAAAGTTGATGCTATATTGGCGTATTTTAATGATTAAATAATTATCTGACTAAACTCAGTTCCAGTTTATTCAACACTTGCTAAGTCCTGTAAAATACCGGATACATACGCATATAACGCATTTACAATAGTAATTTAGCTGTCACAGTGCCACTGGGTATACGACATTAAACAGCGTTTCGGAATATTTATAGTTACCAAAAATGAAATAATTCTTATAATCAAAGAGAAAATTAATGTTCAGGTTTGAGATATCGAAGTTTTTCATTGCACAAGAGCATTTTGAAATGATAGAAATTAGTAGTTTATTGTTTAACTGAACATACTTTAAGCTTTTACCGTAAAGAAGAACCATTAATGTGTATAACTGTGCGAGCATGTTGTGTTTCATCATGTAGTGCTTCTAATTCCCTATACATTTGTTAAAAATCATGATTTTTTTGTTAATTTGTGATATTATGCAATTCTTGTTTTAATGAACGGCAGACATTTATTCGTTGTCTATGCACATGTCTGGCAGTAAATTAAGGTTTTACTGTTCTTTCGGCTTTCAATGTGCAGTTTATTATACTGCATCCTATATTCTAGCTCATTTAATATAATTACAACTGGGACCCACTGGCGCCCTTGATTACTGGTCTCTAAGTGGGGTAGACCGTATATCAAGGTCTAATAAAACCATCCAACGATGAAAATTGACTATACGAACATTTTATTTCTTATTGCCATGTACGATGTTTATTTTTGAAGTCATCTCTATTTAAAGGTTCAATGTTCGTTAATGACCTTCTCTTTCCAAATGTTTGTAATGATGACATTACGTAATTATGTAAAACATGTAAAACATATAGGTTAAAAGACACCAAAAAACAACTATTTCAGTGAATAATATATCTCACTCGACAGGCTGCCAACAAAAAGGACACACTTTTCGTCTGATCCTTTCGAGTAATTAATGGAAATGTAAATTTACACTCCCATCTTTAGGTACAGTAAAACGCATTTAAATGCAAAAAGCCTGTTATCATAAAATAACCAAGTTTGTGTGTTGTCGATTTTTTTAAAACATTAATTGGGCGATCTAAATGTTTTTAAATAGCGTTATGCTTTATATCAATTAAATGTCTACAATTTAGGTCTAGCGGTGTGGTAGACCCTATTTGGATAAATTATACACTTTATTTATGATCCAATTATAAGATAGCTATCTGATTGATTCCAAGGTCTCAATTTATTCTGCCCATTACTGAAATATTTCCGATGCATTAATCAGTAAAGCACTTTTTACTGTATTTTTATGTGTATGATCAATTTAGCAAGTTGCAAATGTTAACAATATTTTCTCGTACATTAATTTTGTTTTTACGTAAATTACGTGTGCATATACTTAATTTCTCGGATATGAATAAACATAATTATGATAAATAGCTTAACACTTTTTAAACTTTCACTTGAAGTAATTAATAACGAACTGAAGTATATAATTCCGCCTATACGAACTTGGATAAATATTTCCGCTTATAACGAATTCGAATAAATAAATCCGCTTATAACGAACTCGGATGTATAATTCCGCCTATAACGAACTTGGATAAATATTTCCGCTTATAACGAATTTGGATACATAAATCCGCTTATAACGAACTCGGAAATATAATTCCGCTTATAACGAACTCGAATATAGTAATTTCGCTTTTACGAAGTCGGATATAACCGTGATTAAATGAAACCAATTTCTTACGGGAAGTAGCCATTAGGCACACCCCTAAACTCAGCTTCAGATTAGAATGATTCTATGAATAACCCACCTCAGTAATAGGCAGAAGATGAACAGTCCACTGTATATGACTGAAAATAATGGTTGAACAACGACATATATAAACCTCAGATGAAGAAGATGAATAAACGATGTCAATGGAGAATTACTTTTACAAACTTGCATTTTTTTCGAAATATTAATAAGACCACAGTCATGACGTTTGGGATTTCTTTGATCAGAATCCACGGGGTTTCAATGTTGCGGTTTCACGTGATATGGACAAATATATATATGTGCATATTCTTTTTCACACTATTATTAATCAGTTTACAAACCTGCATTTTCCCATAGTTTAATAACGTTATAATAATAAGATCACATGACGTTTAGGGTTTCTTTTTCAGAATCTACGGGGATTTCAATGTTGCTGTTTCACCTAATGTGGACACATTTGCTTTTTTACTGGATTTCAGTTGCATAATGTTATCACATACACTATGGCTTCATACTCGATGACATTATAAGATATTATATGATTGATGTAGAAGAATATAATATCCTCGCACACCGTATGGTTGACATGGTTATGAAATATTATACAAAGTGAATATGTAGTTTTACATTTTTCATATCAAAATGTTAGTATGAAAAAAACGACGTTCTAAATAATTACGTGCATATACATAAATAATATTTATGTACAAAACTTCGTGTTTTATAGTTACAATTCTATTTTAGATAGATATATTTCGGTACTGTCGACAAGGCCTGGTCGTCTTTAGATTTTTCATAACGATTTGATTTTGCTAAGGTCACATTTACCTACGAGCTCCTTATGATCTCCTTACGAGTTGAGTTTGACAAACAGAAGATTCATACGAGCATCGAACGGATTTTCTTAACTCGTACGAGCATCGTACGAATAACGCACGAGTGCATCTCTATAGATTGTTCATTGTCCGTACGTGCTGTGACCAGACGCTACGAACATACAAAAATAGGATTTCAAAAATTGTGAACTCGTACGAAAAAAAGTTCGTACGATATCGTACGAGCTTTGTGACCGTAGCATTACTTTATTTATCAGAAAATATTTTTGTCCGGGTACTTCGTATGAGTACTTGTATAAATAATCTATCGGTACTGTCAGTCACTCCGTTTTAATGACATGGTCTGCTCGTGTCTCGCGTGTATCTCTCAAATGACCACAGCTTATGACCGGTTAGACTGTAAAGCCGGTAGAAAACCCAAGATCGAGTATAAATGTTTAACAATAATCATACTTTATAAACAATCATTACTTTCTCGTATAGTTTATACTATGCTTCATTAATTCATGTTGAACAATGTTTGTTCTTTATTTGGATGTATAAGTACATTTTACATTTTTAAGAGTGTGTGTTATGTTATCAAATAGTCTAATACACTTCATGCTGATGCTTACGCACTTCTTTTGCGTTTATATTCGAAGTTCACTCTAGACAATTAAGGTCGACATGTAGCCTTTAAATATATTCTCCTCACCCTAATACTGAACTTTTCCGTAAGTCATTCAAATATTCACGATCATCTATTTGGAATGCTTTACCCAGTCCTATTCAGCAGTCTGCTACACTCAATCAGTCCAAAGCCCTTTATATAAAATGGTTCTTTTCTATATATGAGGTAACACAATGTGGACATTTTTGATACTGTGCCTATTAATTCATGTACGGTTGTGTCGGGTTGTATTAAAATTGTAGTTACACATAGCTTTATTGATGCCCTGTTTCTGTGGTTTCAATATCTTACTGTCGAGGGCGGTACGACAGATTCACAATTATATCAAGTAAGCTCCCTCCATAAATAAAATCTTTATTATTATCATTATTATAGATACAGTAACGCGTTGAGTTACATTTTCCTCTTCAGTTTTTTATCTGCCTGTTTGTTAAGCGCATTCGATTACTCTTGCTATTACGATTACACACCTAGGCCAGACATCGACATTTAGTATCAATTTTGCAAGATTCGTGCCGTTAAGTCCTTTCCCAAGCTACAAGTAGACAAAACAGCGACAGATGTTTCTTCACCAATTTCGTTTTTTATTGACATTTACTTGTAAAGTATATAAATGATCAACACAAGAGTCTATGCGCGCCAGTTCGTGCCGTCATGCTCCCGCTAATCTGACAGATGTGATATCTGTAGGCATACTCTAAAGTTTTCGTAGATTGTAATCTACTAATTAACTGTAATTAGGTGATTGAAATACACAGATAACCCATCATTAATTCATTAAACAATTTGCTGCACTCGCTGTGAGAACTTAACGACTTTCTTATACTGTTTTTACATCTGTCGGTTTGAGCTTTGTGCTGTTAATCAACAGTATAACAAGATTTATGTTCTGAAGTCGGTTGGCTTTCTCACCACCGTCTCTGTGTTGTTATCTAGATCTTACCTCGGACATTGTTCTCTAAAGCACAGACTTGGATTAGAACGTCATGGAAAATATACGAATTGCCAGGGTTACAAGCCTTAGGCTCCTGACTGTCATGGACATAAAATGTTGTACTGACCTGCCTAAGACCCCTACTACTAGTAACCCTACCTAGTCCTTTTATGGCAACGAAGCACATAGGGCAAGGATTAGAGGTTTCTATTATTCTATGTATTGTACTGTCCTTTTCAGTTCTCTCCAGGTCACTCCAATGTCCTTCATTTCAATATCTGTTGTACACATCTAGGTTGTTTTGGGGGTAACCTCACTTTCTTTTCTTTTTGGGAGTCTATCGGAGAGCTATCGGGGGATGCCATTTAATGAGACTTGGCAAATTCATCGCCAGTGTTTTTGTCCCTTTCATACTAGACCAACAAAAACACCACTGAGATCTAGCTACGTTTTAACGATTTCCATGGGGGAGGCAGCGACGTGTTTGAAATGGTAAAATATGCAAATTGATGCCGTATTTATACTCAATCCCTCATCCGAAACTGATACTGACACAATTGACGTACCTACTGACAACGTGTCCACAATATGATCATGTCCTGAATGTCCAAGGAGAACATACTACGTTCATCTTGGTCTTTATCACCTTCCAAATACATTACAGAAGACCTCACCACGTCCGTCTATTTTTAAAAGAGACAATTGGACGGGACCTGGTGTGACGAACATTCAACCCGTGCTTTATTGATATAACATTTTCGAACATAAACAAGTTATGAACTGAGCGTAGTAATTAAAACGTCAAACATGTTGGTATCGTGTTTGTTATAGGGACAAAGTCAGAATGACATCTAAATAAATAAGCGTATGACGTGATCGTATGTGTCAGTAGTACAATAGTGATCTACAGAAACAGAAAGATATATTATTGTTGTTGGTGTAACACGATCACAATCTTCTCATTTTCAGTATTCACAATGTAAGATTTTAGTATGTAAAAAATAGCATATTATTATTAATTCTATGACGTAGACAATGCTCCAGACTCATTAATCATTTGTAATTCAAATTCAGTGCGGTAATTTAAGTGTAACAAGTTATACTTAACATACCAACACCTAACATATTATCCTCAATTATTTCCCGGTATAACATAACACTCGTACACATAACAAGAGCTCACGGGGGCCCTATGTGGCTCACCTGTCATAGTAGTACATGCATGTCCCTATGTTGACCTGAATTATAGCTTATACAACATACAAATATTTGACCTTGTGACCGAGTTATTATTCCTAGGTCAACCATGCTCAAACTCAACTTTGATAAACATTCTGACCAATTTTCACGAAGATCCAGTGAAACATACAGCCTCTAAAGCATGCACAAGGCTTTTCTTATATTTGACCTAGGGACCTCATTTTGACTCAAGATGATCCATTATCCAACTTGACCTAGATTTTGTTGAGATGTTCATTGTGACCTAGTTTTATAAAGATTTGGTCAAAATTGTGACATCAACTTCTACACAAGCAAATTGTGGACAAACGACGGACGGACAGATGGACGGATGACGGACGAAAAGTGATCTTGAAAGTTCCCCTGGTACTTTGTGACAGGAGAGCTAAAAACTAAGTCATGATGTATCACTAAAGTAAATGTCCTATACCACACATGTAACATTTCTCTTATTATGTATTCCTATTATAATAATAGGCTTCTGATTATGGTGGTTTATCTGTAATTTATCTACAGTTATTACTGGTGTGATGTGATGTATAGTCATATTGATACTAGTAAACGTGGTAAGTTGCCTAACCTGTTGGCTGTTGTGGCGACAGACGAGTGGTCTAATGCTTTCGTACTTAGCAATGCTAGGTCATGCTACCATACATTATGAATCATGATCCCACTAATGGCGCAAACCAACTAATTGAGATTGCAAGCAGCTTCAAAATATGAGCAAGACAAAATGAAACAGAACAGAATCATAACACGACAACTTACCCCGACTCTGCTCAGTTAGTAAGACATAACTAGTATAAGATGCGACATAACAGAACGAATCCCTACAAAGCAACATCTGACAGAAAAAGCGTACATTCCACTTTGAAAGAAATGAAGTAGCCTTATGCTGTACGTCAAAGTTTAAAGAGGGCACATACAAATAATGCTGTTTAACAAAATGGTTCAAAGTGTCAAAACATTTTTTATACTTTCTTAAACTATAGAGTTGACAAAATATACATACACTAAGGTTGGCAGTGGGACTTCCGCCTTGGTACGGACAGTGTCAAAATTAATCAAGGGCTTAAACGTTTTACGGTCCACCAAACCCCTATTTCCCCTTCAAACAACATTATGGAGGACAGTGTAAATAAAATGTTTCCCATGCAGTGACCCTTATGCTTCACGCTTAATTTGACGATGTTATTCAAAAGATCACACTCGTCTTATACTTTTATTCATGTTTTTATTACCGATAATATACCGCCACTCATTAATTTTCGATAAAACTATTTGAAAAAATGTTGATCAAAAGTGATCGCCATGAATTTTACGACACCAAACGAACTTTTGTGTCGTTTCATTAACTTCGAATACAATTCACAATAATGTTCAAATCATGATATTAATTTATTTGTCTGTTTATGCTTTAAACTGTTTGATGGGTTTCGCTAGTTTTTTACTGTCTGCCAGATAGGAGGTGTGGCTCAAATCTTGTCGCTATAATGTTGTCTATAGGGTGAGTTATGTTCTTTAATATAGGTTTATGCTTGAATTAAGCTGTCAGTTGTTCTTCAAGGTTTTACGTCAATAAGCTTGAAGTATACCATCAATTATGTAATAGTTAGATCGTATTAAGTAGATTTTTAATGATTAAAAAGGTCTGAGCGAGCGAAGCAATTTTAAATGATCTGCGTTAAACGTGTGTTCTTTTTGGTGGCGTTTCGACGTGACTTTGTATATCACTGGAAAGGTACATGGCGATTACAACATGTTTCAAGAAAACACTTATATGGTTAAATTAAATCATAGAAACTATTGTATCAGCGGTTATATCGTACACCTTTATTACAAATGTTATCAATCGCCCCAGAGAGAAACATCAATGATTGTTAAAAGTGCAAGGGAATGTTGCTATCGAACCCATGGGAAACAAATAAACGTCTGGTGGGGAACAAATAAACGTGTGGTGGGGAACAAATAAACGTGTGATGGGGAACAAATAAACGTGTGGTGAGGAACAAAAGCTCCAAACTATAGACAACCGTAGATCGTTTTTTGGCCAAATTGTAAAACAGTGCGAATGCTTTTAAAAAATTCCAAAAAAACATGTATTGGCATGTTTGAATAGATAAACCGAGTTAAAATACAATATTTTAAAATGAAACATGCAAAATTTGATGAATAAATAGTGAAATACAAAATGTTTCATGATTTTTTTTATCATTCGCATGAAAGGTGATGTTGCACAATTCTAAATGACCACTTGAAAAACGCGGCGATATATCTGTATTATACATAATGCTTCAGAATATATTTTATTAGTTTATCATCTATTTGAACAACATTCATGGACTCGGTGAAATGTGCTATTATCAAATGTTATCCTAGGAATATTTATAAAGCTGCACCACACACTAGTACCTCTCAGTCGGGGATTAAGCTTACTACGGCCATCTAGTTTGCAATCGTTCATTCTGTCAGAGACGTTGTGTGTGAAGCTCTCCTTACCATAACGTGTTGGTTAGCTTAAAGGTCTTGCCTCACAGATTGGGCTAAATGTTTTGTATATCGTGATTTTCGAACCTAAGAAAGTATTGATGTAATAGAAAGCCACAGACGGTTGATTTATGAAAGATTATGTGCAAATAAACAATTTTAACCACTCTCGATATCGCCCAATGAGTATTTTTTCTTGAAAGAAAAGCGCTATGTTTCCTTCCAACTTGCTTTGTGAATTACTTAATTCACACGTGATCGAACTGTAACATCAAAAAAATTACAGTGTAAACATTATTGAGGTATTTGGTTTGTTTTTCAATCGTTTTCATCAAATGCGAACAAATTTCAGACAATTTAAATAATAGTAGTGTTAATCTATAGGGTATTAATACCCTATATAATTTTTTATGTAAAATACTAAATAACTACTAAATGCCGACGTTTCTCAAGTTATTTTAGATGCCAGTGTGGTTGTTTATGGGATATAAAAGCAACTTTACCAAAATTACACGAATGTTTGACAATTTTTTTTATTTTTGCAATACACCAATATGTGAGGCAGTCTCTTTAAGTGTATTCAAAATACCTGTGACAATGCCCTCACAGATTTGATCAAACATTCGTTACTACTTCATCTAATGACGGTTTTATCAATTATCTGGATAATATACAATCTCGACAGTGATTCAGTCATTAATGAAATCAGTTCTCTACAGTATACAAAGATAAACGTCTGTATTTATGACTACGGAACAGTGGTGATGACTTCTTCATTAAACACTCGATAAACCTAGACTGGTTCTAATTGTCTCATTTTTCGACACGGTCTACTAATATTTGATGGTAGGACAGTGGTATCAGTCTATCTAAACCGGCATTATCCATAAACTTCGGAAATAACCGAATGATCCGGTTGTTTTCCAGGCACCGGGTCACGTGATCCTCACAGCAATTCATCCAATCAGCGATCTCTTATACATCCATATTTTACGTCCGTGTGTAATATACAATATCCTTGGCTCGTGCTAAAATTCTTTTGTCTCGTAATCTTGAAAAAACACGAAGAGCAACACGGAAGTATGAGTCAGAGTTATATGTCCCTGACAGTCTTCTGTACATGTTCTCTCAATATTTATCTACATCATTGTTCTATAAAAACATTGTCAGACTGATGTACTTGTGATTTTGAGTCTATAAGAATTTATGAATGGGTGAGTTATTGATCATTAATGTACGGGAATACTTGGAATAATATTCTATAACATGGCTGGGCAGCAGGTTGTCGGTATGGAATGCCGTTGTTTCGTGCGCTGCTGTTTGGGATGAGTGCCGCCGTTCCAGTCCGATTATTATCATTATTACGCGCTTGTAATAATAATAATAATAATAATAATCATAATAACGTCTTTATTTTCTGTGGATAACATAATTGGCAAACCAATTTTCATTATGGTCCTCAATAACAATAAATATACGTACAAGTTTATACAATGACAATATTTACAACAAAACATAATTCAAAAACATGTAATACAAGTACACGTATGCATATTTATAAACACCTGAATCAGCTGTTCGGGTGTAAACAATCATACAGAACAATGTTGACTGATTAAAAATATCTCAATAAAACTGTCGACATCGACATCATATTGTTTTTACTTTAGGACACGTACATGTATTCATTTTATAATTTGAAATCCTCGGAACATTATGCCTGCCGTTCGTATGGCAATCGGAAACATCGTCATTTTCTGCTGTGCGTAGAGACAATCACTGTCGACTTGACCCTTCCACCAAACGAAGACATTGTTACATACTAGGTGTAGATAATCCCAATAATAGGCCAACCTTCAAATTGAAGTAATTATTAAAATCATCTTTATGTTTCTTTGTCACCATTCGTTTATCTCTATTCCGCCCCATACCAATACCAAAAAGATTATATTAAGTCAGACAGGGAAGGCAGCACTCAACTTAACCAGCCGAGCACAGAAAACATTAAAAACACACAAGGCACAATGCCCAACTAAACAAGTAAAGCTTCGTCCAAGAACTTTCAAAATGTCCTACAGGTCGTCTTATGTTAGAGGTTTTACTGTACATGTATTCAAAGTATTGATGTACTCTATGTAGTTCTACGTCAAAACAGAGATTTTTAAAGTTATCCAGATTTGACGGAACAATGCGAGAAATGTGCAGAGAGGATGATGGTGAATTTCAAAATTGGCAATCTGATACAATGAGCAGGGATATAAATGATATTCCTTTCCTGTTAACAATAAGTGTAACTGTTTCAGTCATACTCATAGAATAACCTTCTTTATAATGAGTTAAACATGTGTAGCTTACGTCATTATGCAGTATAAGCAGGAACTGATGGTGTTACAGTAGCCATGCATTATGATTGTTTATGATACAAATTCAGTAACAGGAAATTGATTTATTATAATATATTTTGGATGAATGGTGGAACAAGTTCTACGATCTAGAAATCGCACTCGACATCTCATTCCTGAAAGTATCAGTCACCTACAGGGGGAAGTAGAGAAGAGAACCATTTCCCCTCTTTTCAATACTAAGAGTAAAACAGGGGAAACACTAATACCATTTTTGTTCATGTCTATGATATGACGAGCCCAACATGTTTGTTCTGTCAATGGCATTACGAGTCCACCTAGAGGCCGTGTGTATTATTGGATGCATTAAGCGATTTGGCTTTGGAGGAGCAATTAAGTGACCAAGTATCAATGCCTGATTGGCTAATGTGTCAGTCTAGCTTATGAGTTAAAATTAAAGGAAGGAATTTGTAAGAATATCGTGAACCAGACGAATTCAATTTTCATCCAGACCATGTTGCGAAGAGTCACGTGATCAATTTGGCTTTTATGAATGAATGATGCTATCGTCAACTTGAATTGTTACGCAATCATAATAATGATGGTACTGACCAAGATACGCATCAGCTTTCTCTAGACAGGTCTCGTTTATTCAGAATCACCGTATGGGGTCTGCTTCATCACAGTTAATATAGAGTGTCTTATACAACTGTACATAAACTGTTACATTCACGTTGTTTAGGTACGATTAACCGGTAATCAAGTCGGTAATACTGGGCGGTAAATTATCTGCCGCGGTAAACTATTTGACTTGTTCTTGGTATGACGTCCCACTCCCTAAACGGGCACTCTCCTGCTATCCTGTACATCATCGGCATCCATATGGGATACGTTTTAACCGGTAGGTTTAAAATCTATTAGCGACATTCATCTAATCTCATCAAGACATACGTACATACTGTAATCAGACTAACGCATGAATTGTCTCAATGTGTATCACATGCCCAGTTGAAACAGTGGATGACATTTGAACCTTTTCACGCCTCCCATTTCCATGATCTCCCAAAATGTCATCAATGTTATCTCTTCTGTCAATTGTTGAAACTATTTTTCAACATGGATGCGAGTATACAATAACGATGCACGATTTGAATTACCAAGCATTCAACGGATCAGTATTATATCAAACGAAATATAATAGACCCCAAGAAAATTAAATGATTGAAATCGTCCTTAAGTAGTAAGGATATATCCGCCTATCATGAGATGGATCATGGATTGGTTTTCGTCTAAATTTGTCGGTATTTGCATTTTAGTGAGCTATCCGTATCAGATTTCATACGAAAGAACCTGGTTGGTTTACAAGACTATAATATTACATAAGGTATGGTATATCTGTCACCGTAGCCGACTCTTGATAATATAGATACCCCTCTAAACATCACTGTATGACAGGCGCCTATAAATATCTCATACTAATATGGTTTTTACTGGTGAACAATCATTTGACAATCCCTTGGTATCTAATTCACCCTGTCCGAAACCAATACTGGTATATCATTTCTTTCACGAAGGAGCCTTGTGTCTATGTCTACCACCAGAACAAAGCGACCTCCTTTAGGAGTAGCAAAGTTGTGTTGTTGTTAAGAGTTTGGTTCTCTTAAGATGTTATATCATCAATTAAGTATGCAGTGGGGGAAAAGTTATTGTTGTTGTGGAAGTAATGTTATTGTACTGCATGTAAAATGAGCTATTTGAAATGTTGAATGTCGTATACCTGAAATATTGGCCGTATATAACAAAGATTGGCCGTATATCTGAAATATTTGCCGTATCTAGAAATATTGGCCGTATATAAGAAATATTGACCAAGAAATATTGGCCGTATATAGGAATTATTGGCCGTATATCTGAAATATTTGCCGTATCTATGAAATATTGGCCGTATATAAGAAATATTGACCGTATATAAGAGATATTGGCCGTATATAAGAAATATTGGCCGTATATAAGAGATATTGGCCGTATATAAGAAATATTGGCCGTATATAAGAAATAATTGCCGTATCTAAGAGATATTGGCCGTAAATAAGAAATATAGGCCGTATATCAGAAATATTGACCGTATATAAGAAATATAGGCCGTATATCTGAAATATTGGCCGTATCTAAGACACATTGGCCGTATCTAAGAAATGTTGACCGTATATAAGAAATATTGGTCGTATATCTGAAATATTGGCCGTATATAAGAACTATTGGCCGTATATCAGAAATAAAGTTTTATTGCACGTACATTACGTTATCAGAAAATTGTATATACATGTTTTCTGTCCATTTCAATCACACTCAAGCGTGTTGACAAGCTTTATTATTAGTCATGTTGCACCTTCAACGTTTGTATTATTGCGGATAGGCATTAACGTCAAGATAAAACTCAGTGACCCCTCATATATGTAACTAATACGGGGATTAAATACTCAGACGGGCGTTAATCGATGAATCATTAGAAAAAACTTACTCCTGGTGGTATATTAACAGACATATCAAATTTATGACAAAAAAATCCAGTTAAAATAATATATCATATGTCATATAAAAGGTTATTGTATTTATATATTCCGCTATAAAGTAAATAAAGATGACTTATTTCAATGACAAAATACTAATATCATAATGTTATTAAGGACATAAATTATAACACGTCATCATTATTATCTTTATTAAACTTTCACAGATTTATTACATGGTTTTTAATGTCTTAAAGAAACGGCTAATATTCAAACATATAATTTACGATATCACGATTTCGTTACGAATCGCATATTAACTTATATAGACTTATATAGACTTATATAGACATAGAGTATAATCTAGATCTAAGAATAAACTCGACATTTTGTGATTTGAGAACCTTCTTTAGATAATAACCAAGTGATCTGTAATAACGAACGTAATACCATCCACGTCTTGTAACAGTTCAAAAGGCTTTCTCCTGGTAGAGCGCATTTTTTTACTCTGTTCCCAGTTTGGAAAGGTTAATATTAGTTCGTTATTTCTGACTCGTTTATGTACATGCATAAAATCCACACAATATAAAACAATTCCAATGTACATAACCGTTCATCATTGAACTATAAGAGACACTCGGCACTTATAATAAACTCAATACAGCACCAACATGACTATCATATCACATTACAAGTTATAAACATAATTATCACATATTTACATAAATACGACTAAGAGACTGCCGTTAATGCGTTGTTTTAAAACAAATGTTATAATAGCTTATTGATGTAAGAAACTGAAATTTGTAAATAGGCACTAATGCGCTTAATAAAGAACACCATATCAATTATCATCCCGGTCAGACCATAGATGAACTGATTAACAGCAGTGTCTTAAATGGAAGTATAACATTATTAAGTATTATCCTATGTCATGAGACAGATACTACTGGTTGGTTCCAGGATAGTTGGCGAAGTCAGCTGATCAACATGTATGATAAACGTCGTAAATCCTGGTGAATCTTTAAGTGGAATCATAAATAGAATACAACCTTTCCTATGATTGCTCATGACCAGTGAAAACTGCAGCCACTATCACCATTAACAGTTGTTAGCAGCGCAACGATATACGCGGAAAACTGCGCATAAACCACCCGCTTGAAAATTCCTTAAGCATTCAATATTATCGAATCCTAAAATGCGTGTTTTATATGAATAAAACTTAATGAACCACTTGATTTGCAGCTATATTTGATGTATTCTGTTCAAGAGCGTTATTTACTTCAACATACCATTATTTAAAGATGAACGCTTTATTAATAATTCCACTTAGTTCAGGCGGGAAGTTCCACTTAACAAGGTACGGAAGTGATAGTTATAATGCACTGTATGTGTCTGCTGTTAATCACAAATATATATGTAACCCCCCTTTAATGTGCACACAAAACTGCACAACACTGAATGCGATTTCTAATAAATTGCAACCAATTAGAACATTTGCTTAGTTTGTGAACTGTCTAAGTAGTACGTACCTCACACAAAGTGATCAAAAATGAAGAAACGCCCATTTGGTCCCCTATATACTCTATTTAAGCTTCGTTTTATTTGTGTGTTTTATTTAACAACAGTCTTTTGAGTGTCTCTATGAGAGGCTAGAACTTATTCGTAATTATACTTAATGTTGCAACTTGAATCTGAGCAGGCGTGCCATTCAATTATCGTATACTGTATGTTACGTACATAAAATGTCATATAGATTTTTATTAACTGAAATTTGCTAAATTCTGTACCACTGGGACAACGCATCCTCGATGATGTAGTAGTTGAGTGTCTGTTTTGAGTGCGGGAGGTCTCGGGTTTGATCCCGGGTCACGTCATACCGAAGACGAAATAAAAATGGTACCAGAAATTGCCATGCTAGACGCTAAGCATAATAAAGGATATTGGCTTCTCTTCTCTCATACCCTCGTGACGATGGTTAACATCAGGGATGAGGTGTTTCACAATCGACCTTAGGGGATGTTGATGGTTCGTTAGATATGTCTGACTCTTGCGTGGATGGCTAGGCGCTGCCGTCGTTTCTGTGTGGCTTTGGATTGTCTGTGCGCTACAGTATTTAAATACATTAGTATAAAATAAATAACTACGTGTACTGAAATAAGCTACAATCTGTGTCACTAGGTAAATAACTTGTACGTACATTTGGATACTTCGGATGGAGTATATTTATACACGAAAATGTTTATATCTTAACCTAGTTGCAACCAAACACTGGATAGAAAAAAATGATAATACTAGTATTAGTGACAGGTATTTACAGTGAATGAAGAAATATGATAGCTAGATTCTACATAATTTTATAAAAGATCATAATAATTGCAACGTCAGCAACTTTACTAAATTCTCTTATATCAGTGTTTCGCTGATTCAACAATGAAATTATTGCTATGGCAGATATATTCAGACTTCCAGATCGTTCCGTACAACAAATTAATGAAATACAACTGGAAATTAAAAAGAAAAAAAACTTATCGTCTGTTTTATGTTGATTATTAACATTTTTAAAATGCTCAAACATTGAATTTTCGTTGCATCCAAACATATATCGTGGTGTACTTTTTTCTTATGAAGGTTTCCACTAATTGTCTGTTTCGATTATAAAATGGACAGTGAGAGTGTTTTTTGAAACATAGATTGACATTCTTAGTTGAACATACCGTATAGCTGGTTATTATGCGGATGTAATATTTTGCGTTTTTGTACTAAAAACAAATGGTGTGTATTTTTCTACTGTTTTTAATTTCTGCTAATTGTGAAATGGCAAGAATAAATTTCTGCTGTTTGCTAAAAAGCAAGAATAAATTTCTGCTGATTATAGAACTGGCTCTGTATCACACAACCAGGCAAGTGTGTTACTAGTACAACAAAGTATCAACATCATTAATAAATAATGAAAAATATTTTTCCGTCACCAAGTTCATAGTCTTAGTTCTTCTGTTATAGTGACTTCAAAGTGAAATGCCTGACGTGGTGTTGCTGAAATAGAGATACTAGTTGTTTGTAATTTGAAGCTGGGGGTTTGTGGACAATGAGTTAATATTTACAAAATTACCATCCATGGTTTTTTAAACAGATATCATTTTATAGATTATTTCCTTAAGGTGGAATAGACCATTTTCGATAGAAACCATCTGTGACTCGGATTTTGATAATATTTTGCATGAATTTTTGGTGATTTTACCGCAAAATATCATTAAAATGTGAGTTTCAGACGAGTTGAACGAAAAGGGCCAATTCCACCTTAAATGAAACTAAATACTAGCAAGAGGCGGATGTTTGTATAAATACGTCTACAATGAAGGAAAGACATTCAAGTATAATAGCGATGGTAGAATTAATGGGCCACACGCACAATAATGTTTAAACAAGAACATTTCAAGTATAACATGATATCATTATTACTGTTTGAATGTATCGTGTTATGTATACAAATGGTTCGGATTCCATTAAATTACACCGACTCGCATCCACTGACTGAACTTTATGAACTAAGCCATTATTCACATGGTCTAAATGCTAGAATTTCAAATTTATCTCTGCCACATATCCTGATTTCGTGTAAATTTACCTCGTCTTTTTAAATTTGAAAGTATTCAAATACGATAGCAAATGTTTCTAGTATTTTGTCATTTGTGATTTATTAAGTATCTGACGTGTTGGTTGTCGTGTTTTCTTTTATCCTTGTTTTACTAGTGTAATAAATTTTCTTAAATTATTATCCCAAGCTGATATATACTATCATTACAAACATTTTAATAGAATATTGTGTATTAGAAATGCGAGTAGTAGACTTGGCGTGATTATTTACAAGATTTTGAAACGTTCGTCAAAACCACCAGCTTTTAACTGCACATCGGCGTCATTTAGTTGTTACCTAATTTAATATGTCTTCATCAGAAAATGTATCAAAATATAACCTTTGAAAACACTTGATTTCGTTGGAGAGGGATACAAAATGTAATAACATGTATTGTGACAGACCCACCATCTCTGTCTTGTGGGGTAGAGTACATGATAGACTTTTTATATCATAGACTATTCCCGTTTATTCAGAAAAATGTTTTAGGCCACCGGCCCATATACAAGATACATAACATACGTATATTAACTTTCAGTGGTTACAGTGTGGTATACATACATATAAGCTAACAATTTGTACAGTTAGAGCATGTATAAAAAACAACATTTATAATTATAGCATGTAATAGTAAAACTTGTATATTTAACCTTAGAAGATAATAGGTTCCATCTATAAATGAATGTCTTAATTTCAAGGCATATTATATTAACATTGCTAAATTTCTAATAGTTGTGTATTTATACATGGCATTAACATATATAACATCTGATATATATGTAGATCTAATTTCGGTATATAAAGGACACACCATAACGAAATGGCATGTACCATGAATTCAGGTGGAACGGTGGTCGAGTGGTTTGGTGATATGATTAATCACATTAAATATTCCCACGACCGTCTAAAATTTCCGTACAATTTTCATTAACTCAAATGTTAAGGATACATTTAATCATTTTATCTTCCGACTGGTGCGCTGTAAACCTGTCTTTACGCGGAATATAATGTTATGCAGCAAGTTTTGAATCAAGCGAATTAATTGTCTTAAAATTTGAAAAAAAAACAACATCAAAATGTCTGGGCCGTATATAAATAGGGAGAGGTAGGGGATGGAAATATGGAAATTAATTAAAAACTGATAACAGCATTTCTACTACGCTTAGAAATATAATTATGTTGCCTGGCAATTTGGAAACAATTATTAATATAATTTCAAAAGATATAACGTATGCAACTTGACTCAACTCTAATTACCGTAGTAAATAAAACAACATGGTTGTAAATTTATGAAACATTACACTATTGCCCTAAAATAAAAATAAAACACAAAAATAAACCACATTGCGCAAACAATAATTTTGTTAATTATAAGCGAGGCGTTGGTATCACAAAATCAACAATTTACGTTCGTTTGTCTCAAACGTTATGATCTAAATGTAATTATATTTGTAAATAGGGCGTGCTTAATGTTGCACGAATTGCACGACTTGCACGGACACACCCAGCCGAGTAATTAGTGTCTAATTAAGAGTGCTAACGTTCTGTTTACTGTCTTTGTGGTGGCTTTCATCAGTACGCAACATTACTTGCAATAACATATCACGTTAATAGGAATTGAAATCTAGATAATTAGATTCTATACTGAGTACCGAAACATCTACCCCTTTCACAAATCGAGTTTCAAACTTGGTTGAAATATAGGTTGAATATAAAGGTATGTACATATATGCTTAGTGCAACATACAGGTCTCGAATGTCGATGTACTGAATATACTAGTACATGTATAAAGGCATGCATTGAAGCCGTTTTACTGAAGGAAATGGGTCATTCAGCTAGGGCATTCAGCTTTTTGATAGCTGAAACTAATTCATTCTACTTTTCGACAGCTTGTATTTGGGCGGATCTTTTACTTGTTTAGTTGGGCATTGTGCCTTTTATGTGTTTTATGTTTTCTGTGCTTGGTTGGTTTAGTTGGGCATTATATTGTGCCTTGTATATTTTTAATGTTTCCTGTGCTCGGCTGGTTGAGTTGAGTGCTGCCCTCCCTGTCTGACTTAATATTATCTTTATGTATATTTCCCCCGACTTTTATTTCAAAATGGTGCAACATCCTTTGGAACTTTGTATTGTTAGTTCAATAGGAAATTTAAGGTTCTGTTCATTCTTGAGACCATCTGTTTTGTTTAAGATGCAGTTCATGCCATAGCGCTAGTGATTATGTATACATCACAGTAAATACTCATTGAAATGAAGAATAAATGATATGCTACGGATATGTGTTATTGAATTTGATATATGAGATAACTTCTAATACAACTCAGTCGTATTCAATTATCTGTTAATTTTGACAGGTAGGGAAGCTGATGGAAACGTCAACGGGTGTCAGTGATGGATGATCATCACTTAACGTTCTCATGAACAAAACTGTTACATATAACACGTTAATATTCTTTGAAGCTGCATTATCCTAGATAATACTGACGGTTTAAAAAATAGCGGAATTCGCAATAAATAATATTTGTTATTACCTAGACACAATTCATTATATTGTGCTTTAAGTCCCATTTCGCAGACTGATTTATCAACATTAAATGTGTTGTAAATACTATCTTGTCAAAATGTTATCCCTGAACCACACTACCTCCTAATGGTACCCGGTTTTAACGTCAATCTCTCACAGTTCCGTCATAATACTGGTTAGGAAACCAGGCGTGTCTAAACACCAATCTGAGTTTCGTTAGCTTTTCCATCAAAACTCTGGTTAGGGAATCAGGCATGTATAAACGCCAACTTGATTTTCTCTCGCAGTTCAAGCAAACTACTGGTTAGTTAATTTGGCATGCAATTGGGAGTGCTTACAATAAAGTAGCATTAAAAGAATATTTCATTTCTAATATGACAATAAATTAATAAATTCATTTGTATATTTGCAGGGTTTTCTTGAAAAATACGGCTACCTTCGAACAGAACCGGAAGTTTTACGACCCAGAAAGATACAAGTTCATACCAAGTTGGAACGTAAACATGCAATCAGGTAGGTTTTGTAATTTTACACCACTTTCACAAGTGGAATGAATTATGTTTGGAATGTCAGCATCTGTTCAAGTAAACTGTAAGAAATTGGAACAAGTAAATATATAACTACCACACAGCATCACACCGTACAACCCGCTGTGTGTAAGGCAGTTCTGTATGTTGAAGGCAGAGACACACGCGTTTTACGCCACTAGAGTGGGGTAATTATTTGTTATTTTATATGTGTTTTGCGTTGCTTTTGAAAGTGACCACTTACATATATCGTTCACGCGATGAATGAACAATAAGTATATACGATGCATGTGCCCACAAATGCCATATTATTCAAGTAAACAGGGTTTAGGTATGCGATGTTTGCCAAAAGTTCGAAACTTTCGCCTTTGACATTTAATTCTCAACTTAATTCGTGGTTTTGAACAATTCTAAAACATTGAATACAAACTTCAACCCTTCCTCAATATATCTGTCGTTTCCGTTTTGGAAAATGTGCATTTTCTGTGAAGATACAGAGGTTCAAATTGAACGAGGTACCAAAAAAATGCTAACGAAATAGGCAGTTCTGTTTTTCGAATGATAGCGACAAAGGCAGAGCGTTAAATATTAATGCTAACGCAGAGGCAGAGATAAGAGACTTATGCTAACGACAAAGGCAGAAATTCTAATGACTTGACAGGGCCATAAAACCCCTTTGTACGATTTGTATATTATAAATATAACCCATATGCATGTTAGGCTGTATTCCAAAGTCCATTTCACCAAGAATCACGAGTGTTTAGTGGTTATTTTCGTCCAGTTGATAAACGGAATATATTACATACCTTGTGATCGCTGACGCTGGCAATTGTCGGTTGTGAGTGGCCTTTTATGCCTGTTAATGATGAGTGCATGGCTTTTTGGGGGTGTAAGCTCTTCAGGCACTGTCTTAGAGTTTAGAAACGAATGGTTCTCGTAGTATTCCGTCGATAATAAAAGTAAAATGATAACAAAATGACGGTGACATTTGCAGTTTTTGGGAGGGGCGATAAGTCATACAAGTTGAATTTTATAGTCTCCTAATCATTGAACTTATACAATGGCCGGAAAATATTAAAATTTTATAACTACAAGATAAGATATTAACCATATTCAATCAAAACAAACAAATATTCTATTTATTTAATGCTTATCTGCATGTGTCAAAACTGGTACTATTTATGCCAAATTAGAATCTACCACTGTGGTTATAGGCTGCGTATGAATATGTTATTCCATTCATATTTTTCATTTCAAAATCCGCAATCTTTGATTATGGTGAAAAGTGAAAACAACTTTTTTGAGAATTTTGCATCAAATCATACACCAACTTGTAGGAAATGTTCTAACTAAGATTCTAACACGATCTGCGGATTAATCTATAAAAACAAATTGCAAGCCGGACCATAGTTGTTCGGATGCAGAAAATTAAATTACGAGTGCGTAGGGACTCCTGCCCATGTTTTATTCACCGATAAAATACGCGAACAGATTTTTATTTCTTAAATAAAAATTTCTTAAATAAAAACCCCCGCATGACATGTTTCCGTTCAGTAATAAAAATGTTACAAGACAGTTTAGTGTTAAGTTTTTGGTAAAATTAAAGTAGTTCCTGTGAGGGGGCGGAGCTTATATCAGTCACATTATAGGTGATAACCAGTGACTGATATAGGTTTTATTTCACTGATATCTACTCCATATCTCATCAGTTAGCATTAAATAAATACTATAGTTATAATTATACACACGTTTCTACAATCAACTATACTTTAGTTGATGAAACTACTTTTATTCCTACACCGCCCCTAGGCAGCGCAATCTTTGCAATAGTAAACCGGTCAGTTGGTATTGCATAACTACCGACACGGATGTAAACCGTCATGCAAAATAGTTCCATCAATTGCAGCATATATATACTACAAAGCTACTTCATATTTCTAAATCTATAGGCCAGTTGGATATCCCAATAAATAATTTAAACCTTGCCAGTATTTACAAAGCAATTACCACTTCTGTTAACTGCCTTCCGTACCTTTTTCGTCGGCATTAACTGTTACGTATTATTACATCGGCCTATTAACTGGCCGCAGAAAACTATTTGACTTGTACTTCCTGCATGCATTCATTTCAATCGTGAAAGCTCGGACATTTCCGTTTGTCTCCGGTAAATATTTCAATGCATACAGGTCGAGGCGATCAGAATGGTATTCATTCGAACAGCTTCTGGCTTTCAGCGCTTTGATTTTATATGAAATGTTATTGATAACAACTACATTTGTACATCGTTAATCTAATTATACATAAAGAAACATACGCGTACTTGCGTCTCGTCTTATTAGAATTATGCTACGCCTCATTGCATAATTATCTGCGGCCCGGATGACGTTAGATGATGTCATTAAGACCAAACAACTTAGCATGGAATAAAATGTTACATGATATACTTGATGCTACATGAGCACGTGTTGCCCAATTGTTTTCAGCAGTCAGCCAATAAATAGATGTAAGACCGTATACTATGTGACTGTTTAAATAACTTGACTGTTTTATTTATAAAATACAGGTAATTTTAATTAACATTGACTGCTTAGTAGATTAATACCAAGATCATATGTTCGACTGCACATGAATAGCAATGTATCGGGGCATTACGATGTTTTACGACATTATGTCTTATGTTCTTCGTGTGAGTTGTCAAAAATAGTCAAATAAAATGTGTAACATACAAATAACATACATTTTTGTACAAACAAACAGTGCATTAAGTTCCCTGTCAAGTAATTTGAATTGCTGCATTTCGAACTTACGCCCCCCCCCAAACACACCAGTTCGTCATTTACAGACATAAAGGGCGTCAGCGATCACCAAAAAGCCATGCACTCATCATTAATAGGCATAAAAGGCCACTCACAACCGACAATTGCCAGCGTCAGCGATCACAAGGTATGTAATATATTCCGTTTATCAACTGGACGAAAATAACCACTAAACACTCGTGATTCTTGGTGAAATGGACTTTGGAATACAGCCTAACATGCATATGGGTTATATTTATAATATACAAATCGTACAAAGGGGTTTTATGGCCCTGTCAAGTCATTAGAATTTCTGCCTTTGTCGTTAGCATAAGTCTCTTATCTCTGCCTCTGCGTTTGCATTATTATTTAACGCTCTGCCTTTGTCGTTATCATTCGAAAAACAGAACTGCCTATTTCGTTAGCATTTTTTTGGTACATCGTTCAATTCAAACCTCTGTATCTTCACAGAAAATGCACATTTTCCAAAACGGAAACGACAGATATATTGAGGAAGGATTGAAGTTTGTATTCAATGTTTTAGAATTGTTCCAAACTACGAATTAAGTTGAGAATTCAATGTCAAAGGCGAAAGTTACGAACTTTTGGCAAACATCGCATACCTAAACCCTGTTTACTCGAATAATATGGCATTTGTGGGCACATAAATTGTATATACTTATTGTTCATTCATCGCGTGAACGATATATGTAAGTGATCACTTTCAAAAGCAACGCAAAACACATATAAAATAACAAATAATTACCCAACTCTAGTGGCGTAAAACGCGTGTGTCTCTGCCTTCAACATACATAACTGCCTTACACACAGCGGGTTGTACGGTGTGAGCATGTTCATGGTAATATCACCTTGATGGCCTAGTGAATGTGTTCCGGTGTATGAGGTCTAGCGTTCGCTCCGACGGCGTGCATGACCGCATTATATCAAAGAAGAAGTAAACATAGAAGGGTGTCCGAAAAGTATTCTGTTTCAGTGTATATTTATCAAATCTCTTCATTTTGCTTTCGTAAAATATTTTTGCACTTGTGATGTATGCTTTTCTGGGACCATTTTAAAGATTTTAGCTTGGATAATTTTTAGAAAAAAATGTAAATTTACTAACATGACCTTATTTTGCCCGGGACGTCTATTCTGTAATTTTTGACGTTCTCAAGATATCTATCCTTCTTATGTTTCCCTTCTTGCACTTCTTTTATACTATTGATAACATTTGCACATGTGTCTAGACTAATATTATTACCTTCTATTTTGATGTTCCTCGTGAGCATTGACGTGTCTGTCTTTGGGCTGTACACTATCGATTACACATAACCCCACAAAAAGAAGTCGCAATGATTTAGATCCGGGCTGTGGTCGGACAATTTCACACCACAGTGGCAATTCCTGGAAATTACTTTGTATCCAACTGTTTCAAGGAATTTGTCCAACCCCTTATGTACAATGTGTGGCCCTGGTACATCTTGCTTGAACTATGCATCATTCGAAACAATAAATCACCTGCAGTGTTTAGGATTGAGCTTGTTTAACAAAGACAAGTAAAGAGTTGAGTTTCTTTCTTTCTATTAAATGTGCCCTCTGAATCGCTAGTGTACAATCTAAAGCCAACGGACACTTATATGCAGCTGAGGAACATCAAAAGAGAAGGTTAGAAGATCAGGTAAGACACATGTGCAAATGCAATTGGTAGTTTCAAAGATCGAGTGCAAGAAGGAAAATGTCAGAAGTCGACATGCGTCGTATAAACGCCGTTAATTACTACAAATGACGACACGGACATAATAAAGTAGTTTTAGAAAATTGACATTTCGACGAAGAAAGGACGTGAAATTATATTATTTCTTCCTCTGGATATTTAATCTTGTGAACAGTGTACATAAAGTGTGCCAGATGAGTTCACTGTCGGGAAATAGACGTCTGACATCTTCTCTTACTGTTTAAACTCAGATACCTGCTATTTTGTGGATCAGAAAATACATTAATAGTCTGTCTGTTGCAATATCAATCAGAAACTGCAGTTTGTAATGCATTTTGGTACATTATATAGCTTAAGACGTCAATGAAATTCCGCGTCAGATAATAATCCACATAAAACGCTCATATATCACATTTATATGTCATGTTTAATGCTTTTCAGGGAATTCCAAGAATTCAATGGTATTAAGGCGACTGGGAAACTGAATAAAAAGACGGTTAAAGTTATGAAAGAGCCCAGGTGTGGTCTGCCAGACGTACGCACGGACGATCCGTTCTCTCCTATCAGGGAATTCCATTTCTATAAATATTGTAAGTAACTGCGTGTTTTTTAAAAATATTTTTTAATCAATAATTATCTTCAAAATGACAAAACAACCAGATTAAATTGTTATAAATTAATCAATTACTGGAACAAATCGCTGGAATAATAATAACGGTAATAATAATTACGGCTTTATTTATTTCGGATGATATATTTGGTTCTAGACCAACTTTCAATAGTGTTCACATCAGCATGGATTTTGGCTACAATTCTAAACAAGAGTTTTCTGACACATTTAGCTGTGTGCTGTGGTGGAACCTGTTATTTGATTTCCCATTTTGGTCCAAAATCACTCATAGGCCTACCCAGTTTCTCCCCACGAAGGAATGACCTGTTGGTACATATTTCCTGTGTAGAAATGCAGTCATCCTGGTTAAGTCCCTCTGCTTTTGTTTTGCCAGCTGTAAATGATAAGGATAAATAGCCTAAATCAATAGCCTACTAGTGGTGCGTTCGCCTGAAATGTGGGGTTGACATTTCCCCCAGTAGCCAAAGCATACCAATATAACAAAAAGACGAAATAAAAATAATACCAACTGTCCTCTTACTTGCCAATCGGCATGTAAAAGGCATTCTGACTTTTCTGCTCCCCTCACCCCTTGGTGATTGATAGAATCGCGAACTAGTTCTCTCGAGAGTAATAAAATTAATACAAGATGGAACATTTATTTTAAGAAATAAATATTGATATTGAACTAATTAAGATTCACAGCTCGATTAGTACGATATTATCAATTAAGTAATTTAGAAAGTTCGACCAATCTGTACTTTAATTCAAGTGAATATTTGCAATTAGAGTTATTGCAAACTGATATCCCAAGTCAGCATATGGTAGAAGCTATCATCACTTTGTACGTGTTGTATCTCACTGTCTGGGATTGATTTTAACTAACTTTATCAACCAATGTAATGCTTATAGATATATCCCAACTTAATGACCGAATATGTTTTCTCAAAATACGATAAATTATGCGAAATAAAAGATCCACTTTCTAGCAGAATATATGTCGTACGTACACTGTAAGGAATTAGCCTGTGAGTAAGGCATCGGCCTTGGGGCGAGAGGTACATAGTTTGAATCCCGATGTGGGTGTGTTCTGATATGTGCCTGTCTGGTGTATGTGATTATTTATTCATTGCTATATTCAATCAAACTGTGCTTTTTACAATTTGCCTGTTAAATATAAATATCAATAAAATGCATTTCAGACACAAATAACCATCAATACGTGCATTTCATAAATTCTATATAGCAATGATAATGTAAATTAAAAGCAGGCAATACAATTCAACAAACACAATTTTATCCCCAATGCCTTTTAACACACGTGAGTGTGGACATTAAGCTTATGAAGATTTCGTAATGTGCCTTTAATATGAATTAAAGGTAATACAATTCGTAACATACGGATATTAGACACAATGTCTATGTTTTTGCCAATTTGATATAAATTTATCTTAGATATTGTATTCAATCATTTTTACTGGTAATATTCATGAATTCATAAACGACAGTTCTGTTGTCCTGTAGATATTAGACCGTTCATTGTTACAACAGCTGTACACAAATGATTGTGTTAATATAAAAATGGCTAGCTTGTGTAGGAAGCAGCTTGCAAATATTCGCGTTAATAAAATTCAGTCTGGTGTAGAGCAATGGCAATATCGACGATAATAATGCTAATTCCAAACACCATGTTGACGGCGACTGTAATGGTGTCGATTATTATGCAGCATACATCGGTGACGATTCCAAAAGATTATGCAGACGACGACATTGCAGACAACGATGGTTATGATGACAATGTCAATGATGCCAATGATGATGACAATAACGACAACGACAATGCAAGGGAAAATACCGTCGATGATGACAAAGACAATAATTAATGACGATTAAAAAACGATACCGACGAAAAACGACATTACCATCAAACACGATGACGAACAAATTATTGACGACGACGAAGATTACACTCACAGACAATAACGAAGACGCCTCCAGTGAAGCTGCCGACGATTCGGAAGACAACATTTATGCTGAAAACACGTACTATATGGCTTGTATTACAATGTGATTTACTTGTTTGTTCCATTAATTTACAACAGCACTGCTTATTTCGAATCAGAATATGGTGCAATTTACGTATCATAGATTGTTTGTGTGTCTTTCGAAGTTGCATGTACACTATATATATGTTGTGGGTTGTCCCTGTGGTGTGTGGTGTCCAGTTGATATTTTCTGGTCGCCTGGCTCTCGTTACGTTTTGGTTTGACTGACTGGGGCGGCAGACTTTCGGGACGGGATGCCGTGTTTTCAGTGCTTTTTGTGTTTTTGGTATGTTCTGTGCTCGGCTGGTCGGGTTGATTGCTGCCTTCCCTGTCTGACTTAATATAATATTTTTATTGAAACATTTAGATCCACGATGGAGACGGTCTGCTCTGACTTGGAAAGCAACGAAATACACCAAGAAGATTTCACCATTAGCGCAGTGGTACGTGTTTATGATATACTCATCATAAGGCAACATACATGCATGTGCAATTATGGTATAAGAAGCTACACAACAATATACGAATTCTTTGTGTCTCATGTTTGTGTATTTTGTAAGAAACACATTTGAGTTCACAGACAATAACAAATGTTTAGTCGTTTTATATCTTCATCCCAGTTTGCCTTTAGTGGTCAGCTTCTTGATAGTGGAGTAGCACTGGTTGGTAACACTTTTGAAATCAACTCACCACCTTTTGAAAAGTTTATTGAGACTGGTTTTGTTGAGTTAAATATTATTAATACAATTCCAGGAAAACTTTGAAGAAGGCCTTTGAGACATGGTCGTCTGTAAGCGGACTCAGGTTTTTATATACACGACAAAGTCCGGATATACAGATTGACTTTGAGCATGGTAACCACGGTGATGGCAGCAAAATTGCGTTCGATGGAAAGGGTAAGTATAGGATAGAACATGAGTAGCTATGTAGCAAAAACCAGAAAAAATTATTACATTTTTTTGTAATCTCAACCAGTTTTGTATTAATTATTACAATTCTGGTTTTTATTACAAAACTGGTTGTTTTATTTTTATTGTTTTGTTTGAAACTGGTTGCTACATAGCTATTTTATGTTATTAATATGTAATATATCTGTCCTACGAGCATTGTCAGTATATGTATTGGACATCGACTAGCATCTCCGTCTACCACTGTCGGTAGAGAACTACACTGTCACCCATCCTGTATCCTACACTCGGTCCGGCAATTCTTTCATGGGGTTAGTTTCGGCTATGTTCTCCCCATGTGGAACAGTTGTCTGTGGCTATAGTAATAGCAAGTAACAAGCTTAACTTTTAATGATATGATAATGAATTCCCAAAATACTGAAATTAGTAGGCGAGTGCTGAATTGTTACATAATCATAAAATAATTTATGGGTATGACCTACACAGATACAATCAACAGATTGATTCCAGGTCATTAATAAATCAATTATTTGTAAGGAATAGCAACAACAACAATTGTTGAACAAACGGTGTGAAAAACTTGAAAAGCAGTCAAATGAGTTATAAAAATGATCTACTATCTAACAGTACTATGATAATTTTATGAACGAACTGCTGAATATAGGAGAAGACGTTTATTTCAAAGGCCACATGGCCAATGAGAACATCAATATTCAAAAACCCACACTTTACACACTTTACACAATGACACAACCAAATGACACTATAATGTAAATAGTTTACGTCTTGTTATAATAAAAATATTCATTCTCTGTAAATTACAACATAATTCAAATCTGATGCAAAATGTAGGGGAATTTGGTTTACTGATTACAGCTGTCAAAACACTAGCCACGTTCTTATATAGGTTGCACATGAATATAACTGTAACAATACATACAACGTCAGTGATATTAGAAGTGCGAGATCTGTCATTTGTCATTGTATAACTTCAAACGACGACAACGATTTAAGCTCAGTGCTCGCGCCATAGTCTATACTTATTGTAAATAGTTTCGACCGTTCCATCAATATCATGGTTTAATGTTGACACTCTTATTAAGATTGTTATTTCATGCTGACAGAGGTTAACAACAATACAGATAAATGAGACACAAAAATACACTTGTTAAAACCCTGATTTATTAGTCTTAAGGCTTAACAGACATACTGATCTAATTAATCTATGTGCTAAATAGGATAGCATGGGTATGTTAAATATAAATTCCACAGACTAATTGTTCAGTCGCGTGTAACCTTCTGTTTTCAGCTCTTTGTAACAAATACCAAGGATTGCCTCCTCGGTTTGGTGTTTTGTTGAATGGTCTTCGTTAATATAACATAATTTTTCTATAACATGACCTAGCACACGTTTATCGGGATGACTGTAAATTGCTTTGCTTTTCAGTTTTAAACTTATTTCGCGAATTGATGAATTTGCGATTGAGAGTCCCAAATATTAAATTCGCGATAAAGTTCACTATAGCACATTTTTATAAATTCTAGTACAGCTACATTAAACATGTAATAAATGCGATTAAACATTGACAGAGGGTAGAAGAAGTTGATTTGTAAAATTGAGTAAGAATTGGTCCTTGCTTTTTAATTGAGGTTTTAAAGTTCTTGAGATAGATCCCCGGTGCTCATCTTACAACATGTTGTCATTTGTCGGTATCTGGATATAAAACGTTCGATCATGCGCTTTGGTGGCTGGATAGTTTCTTCACGTTCATTAGTATTCATATCAATCGGGATTCGAACCCATAACGATAGGGGGCAGTCGATTTTAAGCCAGCGATCACTTCTACTCATATGTTTACATTCATCAAACAAATTGTATTCATAACAGAGTACAGGGGTGGTATTCAATATTGATCTTACTGGACTTAAGGATAAGGACAACCAATCAGATCACACCGCATTAAACTCTTGATTAGTAACAGGCGATATGATTGGCTATCCTTATTCTCTAATTAAATAAGAGCAATATTGAATATCACCCCTGGAGTACAAAGCAACGGCCGTCTTATATTGGAATACAAAAACAAATCTGAACGAAATAAAGAAGAGACGAAAAGGGATGATAAATATCTCATGCAGTCGACTACTAGTATATTCACTTTCGTTAGGTTTTACAAATACCACTCAAGATAAAATTTATTTTATTTACTTTTTTATATCGCGAAAACACATACACACACAACATTACCAAACGAACCTGATCCCAAAATGTCTTTTGGCGTAATTAGTAATATTTTTAATTTTTACCCCACCCACCTATTTTGTAATATAATATTTTTTTCGGAATGTCAACCGTCATTTCGATTAGTATTTTCTAATTTCATTGCACAATACCTTTCTGTTCATCCATCAATTGATTATATTAAACTTTGTTTGATGCCAATGGCAATGGTTTGGAAGTGAGTACTGACAATGCGCATACTCGTAGTGCGTCATTAATGATCCCGCCTGTCCTATGCTCATGACTTTCCGCATTGGCAACAAATATAATTATGTTTTATCTTATCATTTATATTATTTGGGAGCAGTCTTACTTGATTAGCATATATTTGTATAGATGTCAACTCTACAACAAAACGAACAAACATTTATAAACTAACTGAATAAACCTCATATTTCATACTTAATACTTTATTACATTTGTATCAATCAAACAAATTTGTATTACGCAGTATGTTTTCATGAATATTTCAATTTGACATCTCACAGGTCACAATTTCTATTATGTATCTAGTATTCAGCACGCTGTTGAAAGGTGTTTAGTTGGACGACAAGTTAATTGTATTATTGTGAAACATCCGTTCAGATTAATTTATCATACGAGACCTTCATAACTGAAAGGCGTTGTTCTGTTTTATATAAACTCTGTCAAGGGAGACACCTTTATATTTTCACAAACGTCTTAAATGTCAGACATACAAAATATCGAGAATTATGATGTAAACTGATGACTCTGTATGAATTGTTCATTATGTAATCTATGGGAAGCTGTTTGAATGTTACACTATCTTGTGGGTTAAGGTATTAAAATGTCAAAACTTGATGGACTAGTGTTTACAATGTTACACGACATGCCGAGACCGTACTTAATGAAAACATTTTAGTTGTTGTTTTTACAATTTTCATTTTAAAATAATGAGTTGTCTACTTTAATTACATTTTCATTGCATCAGTGAAAAGGCGACATTTAGGGAAACAATTAAAATGCTATAATACGGCGTCTTGTTTAAGAGTGTTTTAATGAAATACTAATTAAGTTGTGAGTATTATAACGTCGCTTAATTAGAAACAGAAAAAACACTTTATAAATACGTTATTTTGAGTTCCAGGGAAGTTATCGATCAGTTGTTAGGTCTTCATCTATGCTGTTAGTTGACGTCAGTATTTGTATTCATGTTTCTCTAAAATTACTCTTAAAACAGAAATTCGGCTTTGAAAATTATACCTGTACTCATTAAAGTTCTGCCTAGAGAGATGTACGTAATATCTTGTTATAATATAAGTAGATGCAGTATGGGAACTATTCTGTAATATTGCACCCACGCCCCGTTTGATGAGGTCGGTCACATTCGTGCAAGGCATATTGCATTTTTGTTTCATAGAAAGAATAGTTTCATGTTAATCTCTATTCCAGTCAGCAAGTCTGTGAATGTCTGGGTAATACGAGGGGAGATCAAAAACATTTCAGACACTTTCATCCGTTTTTTAAAGAATTCCTTGTATGGTCTTATGTACATGTTATTCACATTTCCACCTATATTTCACTTAACGTTAAGTTTTCGTTTTATATATAACGTGATCCTAATCGTTTTGACTATCTCTGATTGTATATTTGTAAGGAACAATGAGCCGTGTTTCTGTATGCGTATCTTTTCACATGACAGTTATGCGCCTGGTTCATTCACTGAATCTCACTGAATGAAAGTAACTAAAACATTAACATAATAGTAAATGCATCTAAATACAGGAACTGTTTCGATTATTATTATGTACGTAAAAGGATCATGATTAGTCGGTCAGGTATAGCAGCATTCGACAGAAGCAGCAGAGCAAAATTAAAACAGGAAACTACACATCGACAAATAACGTAATAGCCAGAGTCAGCATACGTGAATGAATCTTATGACGACCACACATCATCAGGACCATCCACAGAGAAAACGAAGAAACAGTGAACATGACGTTTTTGATGTCAACAAACCAGCTTTGTGACTCCAAAGTTGAAAAAGTAAAAACGAGTTGTTACTATTCTTTCATTCATACCATGGTTGAATCCAAACGCGAAATCAAATTCTTCACGACAAACCCAGCTCATAATTCTTGACGAAGAGCAAGAGCGTTTTGGTCAGGTGTGTATAAATATGTAAGATGGTTGCCACTCATTGATAATCAAAACAAATGTGTATTTGTTTTCTAGGAGGTGTGGCCGCGCATGCGTTTGGACCAGGCTCATACACAATTTCCGGTAATGTCCATCTAGACAGGGACGAAGAGTGGACACAGAGCGTCAATCCCAAAAATGGACTAAACCTTTTGGCCGTCACAATTCATGAAATAGGTAGGTTATTCAACGTCATCATTAGTATATGAATAGATTTGCATTGAATCCAATCACGCGGTATTTATTCATGTTTAAAACATTTAGTTGCCAGTCAGTAAAAATAATAAGAAACTGATCACATATTAAATACAGATCACTAACATAGTTTAACATGAGTTCAATGAACGTGGAAAAATGTTGGAATGATACTCGTCGCACGTGACTATAAGATCAGAACGAACGGAAAGATTTGCTTTCCATTTAACACGTTTTATCATTGTTTGTTATTCTCATCAACGTAATAGATAAAACATATGTACGGAAAGTCTCGGTCTACATACATAGGTACGCAACATCTCTCAGAAGTCAAGTAATGCTTTGTTTAGTGTTTAGTACAATTATCAAACCAAACGCTTAGTTTAATATGATCGCATCATTTTCACAAAACATTTCAGATTTTTTACTCTTTGGTGTCTGTACCTGACGTCAATGCCAAATCCATGGTTAATTGAACGATACACCTTGCATGCTTGTTTTTGTTATCAAAAAGCACACACTGTGTATACATCTTGACTGATTGCAATTCTGAATGATACAATATGGATAATGAGGACTATAATACAAAGAGAAATGTGGAATTAAACTTACATTTCAATCTTTATGTCGACCTCGCTTTAGTCAAATTGTCATATATTAACTTCTTTGACACGAACTATTTTCGAGTAAATATTTTTTTGAAAACACAAAAATGTCTGACATGACATGTTTCTACTTTGTTAGAACGCTTAAGTGTATATATTATTACCTGGCTGGATTCACTATCACATAATGCGTCGAATGGTACGTATGTATTACACAGGGACGGCGGGCATTAAGTCGATATTCGGCGTACTAGGTTAGGTATTGGCTCGAGGGCTTCAGTACGAGTGCTAATACCGGTCTAGTATGCCATATAGCCTTAATGCACAACGGCCTGTTTTATAACCTTTTTATCGCATATATTCAACTCCCATGATTTTTTCTTAACACAATATAACAACACAAGCTCAGATTTAACTTTTCAGAAGTTTTTTTAAATTGCGAAACAGTCAGAATCTTCCAGCGCGCTAATGACGTCACATGTTTGTGTACATTACGTACGCGCGTCGCTTCGGAAATGACCGGATATAGCCTCGTAACGGAGCTTTGGTACACCGGAAGAGGGCCAGATATGAAAGTTTGTCAGCATATTTAGTAACGCATGCGATAGCAACAATTATTAAGCCCTCTATGCGTTCTTTCTTGGTCCCTATGCTCGAAACAACGTCCAAACGCATTTTCCATTGTTACTTCTCGACGCCATAGTAACGTAATAGGAATATGCATATAAATATTTGATAGTGTGGTTCCACCTTAAGGTACAAACTATTAAGAACAGTTATTGTGGGAATAATTTCACCTCGTGATTGTCTTAATATTATTGTATGCATCACTTTGGACGTACTCCAATACTCATTATACTTGAGATGGATTATGTTAATTAATAGCAAGTATCATCGGGCTCAATATTTCAAGCAACGCAGATTTGAGACAATCTACTTAAGGTGGAATAGACGCTTTTCTGGTTTTGAAGGATATTTTGCATGAATGTAGTATCAAGTGTTGGTTGTCTGTCTTTGTTTCGCACATAACGTGAACCAAAAACAGAAAACCAACGCTTGTTACTATTGTCATGCTAAATACCATCATAATTCGTGTTACAGAGTGATGTTATGGAAAAGTGTCTATTCTACCTTACTATTAATGTTAAGTATCCATCATGCTATGTTTCAAATAATTGCATTGATACTATTTACGTAGTAACTTTTAGTAACGCTATTCAAAGTGAACTACCACATGCTATGTTTTTTCCATCAACATTATCATAATAAAAAGTGTCTATTTATATCATGAACTCTACTCTATAAACTGGTTTAATCGATTTAGCTTCCTTTCCCAGTACAGCTAAAGGGGGCGTTGAAGAACAGTTTATGTGGAAAAGAAGGTTCTACATTTCATAGATATTGTCGATGGCCGGTGTTCCATCATGCTTTATTTACCAATTACCGCGGTTCATTTTCCCGTTCGGTTGTGTGTGGGGCATTTTTTTGTGGGGCATTTTGTCTTGTATGTTTTATGTTTTCTGTGCTCGACTAGTTAAGTTGATTGCTGCCTTCGCTGTCCGACGTAATATTATCATTTTACATTTAGCAATTAAAAGAAGCGGATGTATCTGGAACTTAGTCGTCTTCTGCATCATGCACTGTCTCCCCGAAACTAAGTTGACATCATTCTGCGAATAATTCTGAAATATACGATGAAATACGATGGAACAAAGTGTCCACAAAGTACCATTGTTGTTGTGGTTTTACTGTGATATGTTTGTAAGGTATCCTTGCAATGCTGAATTATGACACATTCGTTGACTTACATAACTAACATTGCTACAAGTGTTTTACCACGTCTGCTTTCAACAAAGTGTCATAATTATGTTCCTTTTGCTGCAAAAAACAAAACCAGACGTGCAATCCATTTTTGCTTGCTAAGCATCACCATTACATAAAATAATGTTATTGACATTAATACGGTTTTGTAGCGCCTCTGTGTGTGTATACAACTGTTTTTAAATTGTCAGGAATGTCGTAAGAGAAAAGTTTGCAAGGAATGATAAGAAGTCTGTATACTTGTATCATAGCAATGTTTGAATTATTGCAAATAACGTTATATGTTTAATAATCATAATTAACACAGATGGGGGATCATTAATGTGTTTTGCGTCCTGATACAATAGAATGATAATTCTATCATTGGTACACTGTAAATAGTAACAACTGATATTTCATACCGACATACCCTGTTCACTAAATACAATGTATATATCATTTCGAATAGTTCGGAAGTACGAAAAGATAGATCTACATGTATACACCGTTTGGAAAAATTAATCACAATAAATTTGGCACTTTTGTCTAAAGCTAGATGACAAATTTCATTTAATTCAAGTTGATGGAGAGTGATTTTCATTTCAATTATAAAACAAAATAAAATTGTAAATAGTTTTTATTGAACGACAATTATTTTAAGTATCTCAAATTTGTTTATAGCAGAACATTGTCTGAATCTGAACAACGTAAAATACCGGATCTTTTGGTGTACGTCTAGTCTTGCAAACTCGAGATACGTAAATGTACAACCATCTTTTATACCCCATTTCCTAGATATGTATCAATTTAAGACATAATTTTAATTATGGTCATTCAAACTATTTTACGAGAGACACACACGCTCGTCATTGTGACGGGGCCACCTTCATGGCGAGTTACCAACAGTGATTTTGTGTCTTTCATAGAGATGTGTTGCATCTGTTAAATGTCGCATTTCCCTGTCCAATCTGTTATTAAAAATATATGCTATAAGTATCGAGCTGCTTGTGGAAGAACGAAAAAGCTGAGTAAGGTTGACTGCCGCATGTTATTATGTTTAAACTTTATCTTAATTGGTGCACATTTATATTTCAGGTCATGCTCTTGGTTTACACCATTCTAAGGATCCAAGATCTGTTATGTATCCTGCCTTTGTTCGGACCAATCTAGATCTAAGTATAGATGATATAGAGAATGTACAAATACTTTATGGTAAGTATAAGTTCACCATTAAAGTAATGTCACTTCTGGAAATCATCAAATATTTCAGACCTATTTTTACCTACAACGATTGGAAAACTGTCTTACTGTTCTTAAATATGTCAATCATGACATATAGAAGCGTAGATACTATCGTTCGAAGAGAACCACCTAAAATAGGAAACCATTCCTGTACAATTTAGTCCAAAGGGGAGTTGTCATTATAAAACAAATTGGCAGACAATGCATCAATTCAACCATCCTAAAAGCGAAAATTCAGTAAAATGTAAAAAATGATAAAAAGAATATTAAATTTTCGAAATTTGATTATTCGTGTCGTTCAATTCACCAACACCAATACATCTAATATTGTATTTTATATGGCATATTTTGTAAGTTATAAATTATCTTCGGCCATTTAATGTTCATGTTTGTTTGTTTATATTGAAATTCAATGAACATTCCAAACAATATTATTTGAGTTTCATGACGTGTTACTGTGAAGTTTGAACAAACGTTTATTTTAGGGGCCAATCCCGAATCAAAACAGGACCCTTATGCAACTCGACCGCAGCCAACCACAGAAGCACCAAAGCTTTGCAAGGTCGCTATGGATGACATCGAGCTAGGTAATTATCTGTAAGATCGCATTTTCTGGCGGCAAATAACTTGTTACAGGACAGAGAGTGTCTAATACGGACATACAAACCATATCGCAGGTAAATTCATAGTGCCTAGGTCTATATGTTTGGCCATTAACTAAATAATCAAAATTGTTCAATAAACTCGTTTATTCATAATGTATAAGTTGTACATATACTATATTCATGTGTACCATACATGTTGCATGTACCATGACAAAAATATACTCAAATTAATAAAACCCGTTAGGATTCTGTAAATATTTATTTTTATTCTGCAGGGCCAGATGGTTATGCATACATATTTCATAACTCACATATACGGCGTATAGATAGACGAGGCAATCCTGTCAAGACCAAAGATAAAGTGAACATATGGGAAGTGTATCAAAATGGTCCACCCAAAGTTGATGCCGTCGCATATATTGCTCAACGGAGGAAAACCTACATGTTTTATAGTACGACTTTTCTCATTGTAGCAATAATATAATATCTACGTTGTATAAAATATAAATCACCGTAAAACTTAAGTATACCGAGCATACGGTCTATGTCGAGCAAATCTCGAAGTGCTATATATCGTATTTAGGTGGTAAGCGATGGTTGATTTTGCATTGGTATTAGTTGTTTTATGGAAGCTACGCAAACGCAACAAACTTGCACGTGCGACAACTATTTCGGAACTTATCTTGTACGTATTGTTAGTCCTGGGACCGATAAAAATGGACGTATACTTTTCCCAGTAATTGGTATAATATGCAATCGATTATTTTATCTAATTAAGGGATATTTAATTGATTCATTACTTGTTTTCTTGACAGATAGTACATTATGGAGATACACAAACTTCAAGTTAGATTATGGTTACCCTAAAAATATATCCAGTATACCAGCTAAACCATACTGTGCAGCATTTATACGTGACCAAGATGGTATAACTCGGCTTCTACTGTTTGGGGTAAGTAGATGTTGTACTGAAGATCTTATTTAACAACAACAACAACACATGTATTCAGCATCTAAGCCACAAATTGGCTTCGAGCCTATAAGTTTAACAAATTATCAATCGAGGGTCAGCCAATTAACAAAACCAACATGCATTATGCATTCGATTTAATACGACTGACTCTATGGTGTAGGTTTTAGTCAATGGGAAAAACCTCAAGGAGTATCTAGATTTTTACTTAACGTTAATTGTCCGTAAAACATATTGTGTGTTAACGCTAATATAGCATAGTAAATAGCTATTAGACAAGTATAATGCATTAGATAAAATCGAACCAGACTTCACATCAACTTCTCATCATCACGTATTAAAGATTATGGCATTAATTTCTCAGATAGATGATATTACTAGAATATTATGTGAAGATGATTGTTGCCGAATAGCGGGATACAAAACAGATATGATCAATCAATCATAACAATATAACAATTTACAATATAACATGTAACAGAATTCCAATGACCTTGTTAATAGATGTATCTTCCATTAGTATAGAATAACCAAATCAAGCTGATTTTAGATAGCTGATCTCTAAGCGAGTATATTGTTGACTATGAATATCTAATTCAGCTTAATTTTATTAATTCATACCAAGTTAGATTTAGTTTAGGTCTATTGTGATACACAGTCTATCACTTATTATTATGATTATTAATCACTATTGTCAACTCATAGATGATGTTACTAGACCTCGATCATGTGCAAGGCTCTCCAAATAACAACTGCATTATGTAATTATAGTTAAACTTAGTTCTAAATCAGTAAGAATCAGGAAGTTCTGTTTCCGTTGTTATAATTTTATATTCGTATCGCAGACATTTCTGAGTGCACAATTTGATATAACTATGACGTAAATCCAATTTAACAGGTGTAGGCGATTGGCATCCTATTTTAATTAACCAGTCAATGGGCTTTTTATAAACGAGTATCCTGGACTATAACATACAGGTATATATAAACTGCGATTTATTGCGTGTATCCAAACGATTTTGTAAACAAGTCGCATGTACAATGTCTGAGTTAACATTTCACCCTTCTATCCCTTCCAGGAGGATTTGTTCTGGGAATGGAGTACTGCAAGAGATACTGTGGTTAAAGGATATCCATTTTCTACCAGCCGTTATTTTGAAGGTCTACCAATATCCTTCTCAGCATCAATACGATGGACAGATGGATATATATATTTCTTTAAAAAAGAAAAGTAAGTACGGAAAACCGGAGTTGACATACGTATTTATGTTTTCAGTTGAGAAGAAACATATTTTTACGATCTTTTCATCGTCACTCAGACAAGCAATGCGTCCCTTAATGGTTACAAAAATTCGAAGTTTTCGAACCATTCATGATGTTTCAGACAAACCATGCGTCCCTTAATGGTAACAAATACATGCACATCGTTTATCGCCGCTTAGAAAATTATGTATAGTTACTGTATGTCAAGAAGGAAGAAAACGTTATCAGTAATATTTTCATTTTGTGTTTAATTTATTCAACTTAATTATTAAGACCTACTCAATGATAACAAAACCAATTCAACAGGGAGACCACATGTCGCTGACTTAGAATAAGGAGGTCGTAAGTGCAACTAAACATCGGAACAGGTTATGTTGACCAAACTGAAGTTAAAAAAGCTTGTTTTTTCATAAATAAAGAGTAGTTTTCACACAGTTTTTTCGTGTTGTCTCAAAATATCGATTTTTTGCTTACGACCTTATCATTCTTAACCAAAGTTGTGTTTTGAAAGGTTCAAAATGTGGACTAAGTATGAAGGATTTACGGTATAAGGGAATATATCATCTTGCTGATATATGCTCATATGAATCAACCCTTGAACACAATGTCTTATTTTGTAGATATTATAAAGTTCATCCCATGTCGTATAATGTGATCAGTGGATACCCACAACTGATGCCGCCATCTTGGATGTCCGGCGTGTGTTGAGTCACGTGAACGTCACGTGGATTAATGATGATATTAGAGTTCACTGCCCTTAGCGGAAGTTTGTTTTGTAGAACAACGATGCGTACCAAGTGGGTAAAAAGGTCCATTTTAGTTATAGCACGATAAACATTTTGTGGACATTGTTATACAACATTAGGATGGTTTAAAGACTGATCTATCGATGGTGAATTCATTGTGTAGACTGAACACTTGATTATGTATCAATATGAGTATGAATAACATACGGGAATAGCTAAATCGATGGATCTTGGAAACAACGAAACTTGAGTAATGCCTTGGATATAAGCGGCGGAATACATGGACTTGACAACTTAAATAAACGATGAATATTTGGTCAACGATTATCAGATTTTATGAGTACATGTATATGCATTTTGCGTTGGTGTACGTTGACTGATAGTGTATGTGCTCCGTTTGTCATACTGACCACATGGCTCGAATATATCGTTTTTGTTTTATTTTATTTTGTTTATTTTCACCAATATTGGATGATGCTGTTTGCAAGTATAACTACAGGGATATATATCATACTGATCTCAATGGTCTGGATATCTCGATATTTTGTATACTTTCTGTGTTACAGTGTAAAGAAACCAACGCTTCAATGTTGACACTTTATGCTGACTGTGCTTATTTTGCTTCTGTAAATAATTATATTGTTCGCTTAATTCTTTTCAACGCAAGTTTAAAATTATAGCAAATATAAACAACAAGTCGAACATGGGTTATACGTACGTGAATAGAATTACGTCATGAAAACGTTTGTATTTATACGTGGATAGAATTACGTCATGAAAACGTGTGTATTTATACAAGTAAAGAACGGAGTAAGTCTTGTAGAAGTTTTCAGCTTGTGTTACAAAGGTATGCGTAGGCAACTAGAAAATCATAATTATTTTACAAATTGACTTATCGTGTGTCATTAGTTTAATTAACTGGAATTAACTTTGACCTGAATATTGACCACAAACTACGGTCTTCATTCGTAGATTTATGTACTGCAATACAGTTGAATTTGACTTAAAATTTTACTCTATAACGCGTGCTTCGATATTTTGTATATCGATTTGAATAAAAGGCTGTCAGCCTTTTATTGACGACAACGATATTTAGTTATTCTTGAAATATTTACAAACTTGCGGGATATTTCGCAACAGGGTTTTCATTATTTGACTTAAGTTTTTTGGGGCGCGCTAACGTATGCGACGTCGTGTTCCACCAGATGTCACATTGTGGAATGAAGTAACTTCCAGTATAATTGTTATGATAGTATGATTAAAGGTACGAACCTGAAACGACTTGTTTCTTACTAACCACTATACCCCACATAGGTATTAAAATGATATCAATTTGATTGCTATTCGAGAGACTTCAGTTCCAGGGCATGACCCTTTAAGAGTTTCGTCATTTAGGGGTTCCGTTAGTTTAAGGGTTATGTACATTTGAAATCACGTGTACGAGTCTTGTTTTATGAAAATGGTGTGTATATAATATATATGTACAGTAAGTCACTAACTTGATTTATTCCTTGTACATGTATGACTGAAATGATATTACTTGAATATACATTGTACAAATGCCAATGTTATATGTATATGTTTTAACTTATTTACATGTAATTTTGAATATCACATTCTAATAAACCATTAAAACCAGTGGAAGTTGTTTTGGATATTTATGTCGAAATATAGAACTACGTATAGATTAGTTATCCTGTCCGCACTCACCTTCAACCCGCACTTAGCACTATATGACCGCAAGCCCCGCCCACACATGCCGGCAGGCGACCGTAAACTACCCTCCCTATTTTCACTGGTGGACACCGTACAACGGAAATAGTCCCCTACTTCGGATGAACACGAAAGTAGAACTGTGTATCGATTTCGGACGACGGTAAGTTTTCAATAATCATTCTGTATATATGTATATGATCCAATTGAAATGAACGAATTTAAGCAGTTGAATGTTTATCTTTCTTAAAGTATCCATGTGGTCATTTCCTCAGATGTCTCGTTATTTGATGAAAATCAGCATCGAAAAATAACACAGTTGACGGACCATGCAGACAAAACGTACAGTCTCCTATTATTACAGCTAAAGTTTACATTTCTTCAGACTCTCTTCCGATTTAAATTTTTACCGGACAAGTTCTTAACCTTAGTGGGAAAACTCGTCAGTGAACATGAGCTAACAGTTATGCAATTGAAGGAAAACAACACAACTGTGCGTACGGGATCTAGCAATGAACTGTACGGTATATAGTTTTATTCATCTAGCAAGCATATGGGGTTTAGCGGGGTGAACGGGGTTTAGTAACTGCAATTTGTTTGCTTTTCTGATTAAATAAATGTATGCTTGTATTAAATTATGTCATGCACTGTCCGTATTGATAATTCAAAAACTTGAAAAGCAGTCAAATGTGTGATAAAAACCGATTTACTCGTATCTAGAACATTCCTGTATCAATTATATGAATGAAATGTTCAATAAATACAGAGTGTACTATATGTTGAATGTTTCAAACTGACGTGTGAAAACGGATAAAAATACGTCAATAATTGGTAGGCTTCTAGTAAAGGTTCAACGCAATACAGTTATGAATGCAGGGGAAATCTAAATATAGTAACATTACCAGGTAACACTCAGGGGACTTTCTATTTGGAAGGTGTCTGAAAAGATAATCCTCCTGCGAGGTTTGGTGCTTTTGTTATAGATGAAAAATGATGAGCGTTACTGTCTGATGCTCAGAATGTTGAGGATTCGATCTCTTTCTATCTTGATGAAAGTCTACCTAACATTACTCACTTCAGTAACTTCACTAACAGTATTTCGCACAAGACGTTCAGTAGAATGGATACACTAGGTCTGATGGTTCATCATTAGATGACACAGGCTCGTTGTCTAAAAAGAAAGAAAACACGGACATTGAAGGCAGCACTCAACTGAAACAGCCGAGCACTGAAAAAATAATAAAAATCAGACCACAATTACTCGGCACAATCCCCCAAAAAAATAATATTAAGTCAGGGAAGGAAGCTCAACTTAACCAGCCGATTACAGAAAACATTAAAAACACACAAGGCACAATGCCCAACTAAGCAAGTAAAGATCCGCCCAAGTCCAAGCTGGCGAAAAGTATAATGAATTAGTTTCAGAATGGCCCAATTTCCACATTAAAACGACTATAATGCCCAGTTTTAGCTGTCAGAAATCCTAAAAAGAAGAAGTGCCAAACACTGTGGCGAACAAGATGCAATGATTTGCCCTAGTCCCAGCTATTTAAAGCTGGATGATATAGTTTCAGCAACAAAAGGCGGAATGCCCACGCTGAATGACATAGTTACCCCAGTCAAACTGCAGAAATACATAGTTTTAGCTGTGACAGTCGTAAAATCAAAATAACAATATTAAATCGCTGAAAGGCATGGTTCCAACACACAACTAAATGAGAAAATGACTTGAAATGAATGTATTGGTTGCACATGAAAAGAACTTTAACAATACATACAAAGTTAGTGACATTGCGAGTGCGAGATCTGTCATTTGTCATTGTATAACTTCAAACGACGACAACGATTTAAGCTCAGTTCATAGTCTGTAATTATTGTAAATTGTTTCGACCGTTCCATAAATATTATAGTTTTAATGTTGACACTATTATTGTTATTTCATACTGACAGAGAACAACAATACTGAAAGATGAGACACAAACATACACTTGTTACTAATTTGATTTATTACTCTTAAGGCTTAACAGACTATCTGATCTTATTAATCAGTATGCTATAAAGGACAGCACGGGTATGTTAACTATAACTTCCACTCTAATTATTCAGTCGCGTGTAACCTTCTGTGTGCAAATATTTGTAACAAATACCAAGTATTGTATCCTTGGTTCGATGTATTGTTGAATATTCTTCATAACATTTGTGTGAGAGGTCCTAGCACCCGTTTATCGGACTATGACAGAGGGTAGTTGAAGTTGATTTGTAAAGTTGGGTAAGAATTGGTGCTCGCTTTTTAATTGAGATAGATCCCCGGTGCTCATCTTACAACATTTTGTCATTTGTCGGCATCAAGATATAAAACGTACGATCGTCCGGTTAACACAATTGGGAGGCTGGATATCTTCTCCACGTTCACTAGTATTCCTCTCAGTCGAGAATTCGAACACATAGCGATAGGTGGCAGTCGATTGTAAGTCAGAAATCACTTCTACTCATATGCATACATTCATCAAAGAAATTTAAAATTGTACCCATAAAAGAGTACAGGAGTCCACACATGACCGTCATATATCATATATATAAGACAAAAACAAATCTGAACGAAATAAAGAAGTGAGTGATTTACCGAGTTTTTAAGCCGAAAAAGGTTGATATATATCTCATGCTGTCGACTACTAGTATGTTCACTTTCGTTAGGTTTTACAAAAACCGTGATTTATTTCAATAGTTACAAGTTTTTGTTCATTCATTAAAGGTGCTGCCTCATAGATTGGGCTAACATTTTTGTATATCGTGATTTTCCAACCTAACCAAGTATTGATGTAATAGAAAGCCACTGACAGTTGCTTTTTGACAGATTTGGTGCAAATAAACAATTTTAACCATTCTCAATATCGCCCACTGAGTATTTTTTTCTTGGAAAAAAGCGCTAAGTTACCTTCCAACATGCTTTGTGAATTATGTAATTCACACGTGATCGAACTGTAACATCAACAATCTACAGCATAAACATTTGTGAGATATTTGGTTCGTTTTTAAATTCGTTTTCATAAAATGCGAACAAATTTCAGACAATTTAAGTAATAGTAGTGTTAATTCTAAAGGGTATTAATACCCAATAGAATTTTTGATGTAAAATACTAAATAACTACACAATGCCGAAGTTTCTCAAGTTATTTTGGATGTCAGTGTGGTTGTTTATGGGATATACAGCCAACTATACCAAAATTACGCGAATATTTGACAATTTTATTTTATTTTTGCAATACACCAATATGTGAGGCAGTCCCTTTAATAGATACACTGTGTGTGATACCTATGGCAATGGTTTGGAAGTGAGTTCTGTCATTGCGCATACTCGTAGTACGTCACTTATGATTCCCCCTGTCCTATTATCTTGACTTTCCGCATTGTCATCAAACATTTGCTTTATTCTATCATTTATATTATTTGGAAACAGACACATTTGAATAGCAAATATTTGTACATATGTCAACTCTGCAACATCACGCATAAATTGTTAAACTGAAGTAAATAAACCTCATATTTCATACTAAATAATTAATTACATTTAAATTAATCAAACAAATTTGTTTTACGCAGTATGTCTCCATGACATTTCAATTTGACATCTCACAATGTTTATCATGAACTAAGTTAGGAGCACGCTATTCAAGTGTTAAGTTGAACGACATGTTAATTGTATTATTGTTAAACATCTGTTTAGATTAATCTATCACACGAGGCCTTCATAACTGAAAGGCGTTGTTCTGTTTTATAAAAACTCTGTCAAGGGGGACACCTTTATATTTTCACGAACGTCTCAAATGTCAGACATACAAAATATCGAGAATAAGGATACAAACTGATGACTCTGCATGGCTTGTTCATTATGTAATCTATGGGAAGCTGTTACACTAAATGATACCCTAAATTGTGGGGTAAGGTATTAAAATGTCACAAATTGATGGACTGATGTTTTCAACGTTACACGACATACTGAGACTGAACTTAATGATTACGTTATAGTTGTTGTTTTTACAATTTTCATTTTAAAAATAATGAGTTGTCAACTTTATTAACATTTCCATTGCTTCAGTGAAAAAGCGACATTTAAGGAAACATTAAAATGCTATTTTTCGGCGTCCTGTTTAGGAGTGTTTTAATGAAATACTAATTAAAACTCATTATAATTTATATCCAGCGCAGACATCGATGTCCACTCATAGTATCAGATTTTCAAATTATTTTGACCCTTTTTCGCTTTTTTCACTTTTTTCATGCCATTTTTAGGCTTTTTTAAGATGAAATGATGCACCCTTACATGTCACTAATTATGTTACATAAACTATTATAATAGAACTATTTCTCTACAAAACATATAGGATTTTGTATCTACAAATCCTATATATTAAGCAAAAACCGGACTATTAACGTCGACACTACGTCATTACTGAAAACAGAACTTAATCTAATAATAAAATACTCAAAATCCAAATTAAAAAAATACAAAGTGATTGACAAATTTTTGAGCCATATTTAAGACAACAGAACTACAAGTACTACACGAATCGGTATCAAAGTGTTTCTATTAATACTATTTCGCTTTTATTTTGTAATATGTATATGTATTATATGTAAAAAATGAGTTGAAATAAAATACAAAAAGAGAAAAAAAACATATGCTTCAAGTGAATTGAGAATTGCATTATACTAATTCTTTTGGGACCCCTCTCTCAAATTCGTGATTTACTAGAACAATGAAAAAGTATGGTGTTTCAAAATTTATTTAAATGAGTCATGGAGCGTCTCCAGATATTACATCCATATATTTAAAAACAGTTAATATAGGTTTCATTGTCTGAAAGGTTTTGCCATGGTGCAAACAAAATATTTTTTGTAAGATAATGCCAAAGAATGGCTTTTTTCATTTTTACAAAAATAATATATTTTTATAGATTCCACCATATTCGAAATATTTGGTTGAAATGATTCATAATTTAGCATCGGCGAAGCATTAAAACAAAGCAAATGATAAAATTAAGTGTTTAAGGGTAAATTTATGATAAATGATCACAACATATGTGAAAAAACATGTTTCAAACTAACCCCACCCACTTTTTTAAAACTAAACAGGACTTCTTGTGAACATTATTTTGTGTATAAATCGAAATAAAAGTAGTTTATTCGTTTGGTTCCTTGCATATGTCCAATAGACACTCATGTTAAGTTTGTTAAACAATAAATGGATAATTACTTTTCCGTTTCCATGTTTACCAAGCAAACGGTGCAGAAAAAGGATGTTGGTGCAAACTGTTCAAATGAATGTTAACAACTTACAACTAGTGGCTCCTGTAATTTTGTTGTATATATTATATAAAAGTTATATATATATATATAGTGCTTCAATTCTTGCTGATATGTGGCTTAGTTAATCTGGTAGTTGCCATAGTAACCAAGGATGAAGGAAGGAAAAGGGCACTTTTTGACCGTATTTTCACCAATAATACTAGTAGATATATGTTCTTGATATAGTTTGTTAATCATCCTAATAGAACATTGATCCATTTCTTAGTGATGTTTGACCATGTTATCATGGTAGTTACCATGGTAACCTAGCAAGAAGGAAGGCAAAAACCCTCTTAATTACTGTATGCTTTCAATAAACTACCAATAATGCTCCATTCCAGTAGATATTTATTATTGATATAGTATGTTAATCATTCCTATTGATAAGTGCTTTACATCAAGCCGATGAATAACCGTGTTATTTAGGAAGTTACCATGGTAACCAAGCAAGAAAGGAGGAAAACTTCACATTTTGACCATATTTTCACAATTTTCATCAAGAGTGCATCATACAAGCAGCTATTTGTTATCGATTTAGTTTGGTAATTATCACTATTGATATGAGCTCCATTTCTAACTAAGGCATTAACATGTAATTATGGAAGTTACCATGGTAACCAAGCAAGAAAGGAGGAAAATCCACCCTTAAACTGCAATTTCACCATTTTCAGCGAGAATGCTGGATACAAGCAGATATATGTTCATAATATAATTTGGTAATCATCTAAATTATAGAATGCTCCATTTCTAACTGAGGCGTTACCAAGTTAATATGGTAGATACCATGGTAACCAAGCAAATATGCCACCTTTTGACATTTTTTCACAATTTTCATCAAGAATGCTGCATACAAGCAGATGTATGTTTATACTTAAGTTTGATAGTCATCCTTATTGAAGAATGCTCCATTTCTACCTGAGGCATGACGACGTTATTATGGTAGTTACCATGGTAACCCAGTTTTTTGTCACTATATAAGAAAGATTGGTCAATGTTATTATATGACAATTGTATGAAAGTTATGGCCCTGACCAGCTTCAATTTGACCTTTGACCTTCAGTCCTGTGACATTGACCTTTGAGATAGGATTATGGGAGTTGGGCATGACACTCCGCCACATAGAGGGTAACATGCTTGTCTAATATAAGAACGATTGGTCCATGTATGACAAAGTTATGGTCCAGATAAGCTTTAATTTGACCTTAGACCTCAAACTGTGACCTTGTCATTTGGGATAGGAGCCTTGGGGTGGGCATGGCACTCTTCCTCATGGAGGTGAACATTCATGCCAAATATACCGGTAAGCAAGATTGGTCAAAGTTATGGTCTGGGCAATATCAGACGCACGGACACTTGCACATGCATGCCCATACACCAAAAGTAGCGACTAAGTCTCGCTCCCGCAAGTCAAAAACCATTTCTGTCCAATAACCTAAGTTGGCAAATGAGATGTCAAAAAGACACATGATGAAACTTTGTAGTGTATGTAGCTTATGTTAAAACGCTGCTTTTGATAGAAAGTGTGGCTGCTTGTGTCAAGGTCCTTGTTACTAAAATAGAAAAAAAAGATTTCCACTGCTTATCTTTAAATTGAGATATATTGTTAAACACTGCTGTGTGGGTAACCTGTGTGAAGACGCCGCTCGTGATTGAAAGTTGGTCAGGTGAGGTCAGATCACTTTTACGAAGCAGCATTGATGACAAAATAATGCTTGGCTGACATGAAAATCTGTTTTTTTAATAACCCTAAACACCCTATTAAAATATTCCCATAAAAATGTATACTATTCACTTGGATACCAGATATGTATCAACACAAAGACACCATCAGACACTATATTACTTATCATTTAGGATGATTTACTAACTATATAAAGAACAATTGAAGCAATCCTGGTGAAAATTGTAAAAATATATAGTAAATAACTCGAGTTTCCTTCTTTCTTGCTTGGTTACTATGGTAACTACCAAATACATGGTCATACATCAGCTAGGAATGGAACACTTATCAATACGGATACCAAACTATACCAATAACATAATATCTGCAAGTATGCACCATTCTTGATGAAAAATGTGCAAATACGGTCAAATGGTTTTGCGTTCTTTCCGTCTAGGTAACCATGGTAACTTCCATTATAACATGGTCATGCCTCAGTTAGAAATGGAGCACATATCAATAAAGATGATTACCAAACTATATCAATAACATATATCTGCTTATATGCTGCATTGTTGTTGAAAATTGTGAAAATACGATCACAAGGTGGATTTTTCTTACTTTCTTGCTTGGTTAACGTGGTAAGTGCCATTAGAACATGGTTATTTATCAATTAGAAATAAAGCACTTATCAATTAGGATGATTAAATAACTAGATCAATCATAAATATCTGCTAGTATGGAGCATTATTGGTGATAATTGAAGGCATACTGTAATTAAGAGGATCTTCGCCTTCCTTCTTGCTAAGTTACCATGGTAACTACCATAATGAATGGTCATACATCAGTACGAAGTAAATCACTGTTGTATTAGGATGATTAACAAACTATATCAATAACATATATCTGCTTGAGTGTAGCATGTTTGATGAAAATTGTGAAAATATGGTCAAAAAGTGCCTTTTTCCTTCTTTCATCCTTGGTTACCATGGTAACTTCCAGGAAAACATGGGCATGCCTCAGTTAGAAATGGAGCACATATCATTTAATATGATTGCCAAACTGTATCAATAACATACATATCCTTGTATGCAGCATTATTGATGAAAATTGTGAAAATACAATTAAAAGGTGGATTTTTCTTCCTTTCTTGCTTGGTTACCATGGTAACTTTCATAATAACATGGTTCTTCATCAGTTTTATATAAATCACTTATCAATTAGGATGATTTAACAAACTAGATCAATAATAAATATCTACTGGTATGGAGCACTATTTGTGATAATTAAGAGGATATTGTAATTAAGCGGAGTTTCGCCTTCCTTCTTGCAGGGTTACCATGATAACTCACACAATAAAATTGTCAAACACCAGTAAGAAAAAGAGAACTGTTCTATTAGGATGATTAACAAAATATATCAAGGACTTATATCTACAAGTATGCAGCATTATTGGTTAAAATTGTGAAAATACGGTCAAAAAGTGCCCTTTTCCTTCTTTCATCATTGGTTACCATGGTAACATCAGCATGAATTGAAGCACTATCTTTTCTGAAGCAATGTTATATTATATATACAACACAATTACAGAAGTCACTAATTGTAAGTTGTTAACATTCATTTTTCACAATTTTCACCAACATCCTTTTTCTGCACCGTTTGCTTGGTAATCATGGTAACGGAAAAGTAATTATTAATTTATTTTTTAACAAACTTAACATGAGTTTCTATCGGACAAATGAAAGGAAGAATCACACGAATAAACTACTTTTATTTCGATTTATACACGAAATAGTGTTCACAAGAAGTCCTGCGTAGTGTTAAAAAAGTAGGTGGGGTTAGTTTTAAAGACGTATATTATGGCACTGGTCCAACAACATTTGGTCTTATTTTTCTCAGCATGTAGTCTCTGATTTATAAGATATCTACCAGTATTGCACCCTATTATGTAATATTACATAATATTGCATAATCTGTTAATTAGTTGACTAGAGGCCCTAGTAGTAGATAATAAAACAATCAGAGTTCCCTTTATGACAGGAAGTTATGAAGTATGTGTATAATAAAATAAAGTCCCATATAAGTTATTGCAAACAACTTGATGATCAAACATAATATAGAGCAGATTTAATGTAAATAGGAAACTAATCAATAATAAAAAACTAGGATGTATAGAGAAAATAATAGTGTAAAAAGTAAGTAGGCAATTATTGGCCCCTAATTTTAATTGAAGCAATAGATAACATTCTACCACATGTGTTTTAATTGATGTACCACACTTATTTTACAATTCACATAGATAGCCTAGTGTTACCACCCACTGCACTTGTGAAGTGTAGAGTAACAGTCTGAATATACATTTATACGTATAAGATAATATGAATATGGTACTTTTGAGGACTTTGAAAACAAAAATAAATTTATAAACTATGTGTAGTATTTTATTTCATATCTATCTAAAAACTATTAGATACATTTATTTATTTGTATTACATTTTGTATGTAATTTTAGTGTGCTCAAATGTTAATTTTTATTTGACATATTAATTTTATCTAGTTTAAACATATTAATTTATTTAAACTAATTTTATCTAGCGATAACTGATATAAGAATATAACCTACATTATGAGCCAATGAAAACGCCGCATTTTCGCGGTTAAATGAAAATTTAATCATTAAAATTTTCTCTTAACAGACGTCTTGCGTTGGCGCTAATTTCTATCGGCCAATCAGAATGCAGAATGTTATATTCTAAGTTAGTTAGAACATATTAAATAAATTTTAATGACTAAAAAGGACTCCCTTTCACTTCGCTCGCTCCGCCCTTTTTAATCATTAAAATTTACTTAATATGTTCTAACTATAACATAAAATTGCCAAATTTATAAACATTTTGGCAAAATAGCTGTTATACACTCAAACTAGGTAGAAACAAAAATAAATGAATATATCTAAATATACAAATTTGAAAGGGCCTCTAGTTAATTACATTGACCAGTTTTGGTGTTTTATGACCCCAGATAAACACTGATAGTGATCTCCTGCTGACATCATGCGGTTCCTTCTGGTCCAGAAATAAAGAAGGACAAATTTAGGTCTTTAAACATGTTTTTTCACATATGTTGGGATCATTTATCATAATATTACTGTTAAACACTTAATTTTGTCATTTGCTTTGGTTTAATGCTTCGCCGATGCTAAATTGTGAAAATTTCAACCAAATATTTCGAATATAGAGGAATCTATAAAAAAGATTATTTGTGTAAAAATGAAAAAAAGCCATTCTTTAGCATTATCTTACAAAAATATTTTGTTTGCACCATGGCGAAACCTTTCAGACAATGAACACCTATATTAACTGTTTTTAGATATATGGATGTGATATCTGGATCCGCTCCATGACTCATTTAAATAAATTTTGAAACACCTAACTTTTTCATTATTCAAGCAAAACACGGTTTTGAGAGAGGGGCCCCCAAGATAATTAGTATAATGAAAATCTCAACTCACTTAGAGCATATGTTTTCTAGAGAAATAGTTCTATAATAGTTTATGTAACATAATTAGTGACATATAAGGGTACATCATGGCATTTTATGTCGCGATTTGATTTTAAATAAGCCTTAAAATGGCAAAATTCATTTTTCAAAAAAGTGAAAAATAGCGAAAAATTGAATTTCCTCGGTTGCCATAGCAACGGTAGTGAAAATAAAGTTTTGACCCCAGAAATCATTAATGTAGGTGAATACTAAAAAAGGGGCAAATATTTTCAAAATCTGAGATTATGCGTGGACAACCATGTTTGATATTGCCTGGTTCAAATGTAGAACTACAATTAAGTTGTGAGTATTAAAACGTCGTTTAATTAGAAACAGAAAAAACACTTTATAATTACGTTATTTTTTGTTCCTGGAAAGTTATTGATCAGTTGTTAGGTCTTTATCCCCATCATTATATTGATCGATCAATCAATCGATGAAGGAGGTCCCCATGAACAATAAAGCTTCCAAAATGAATGGTTTAAGGAATTAGAGACGGTAAAGCATTGCTGATAAGCCCGTGTGTGTTCATTATTGGTATCAGTTTACAATAAAGTCGTATGTTGACGTCAGTATCTGTATTTATGTTTCTCTTGAATTGCTCTTAAAACAGAAATTCCGATTTGAAAGTATACCTGCACTCGTTAAAGTTCTGCCTAGAGAGATTTTCGCTATATCTTGTTATAATATAAGTAGATGCAGTATGGGAACTATTCTGTAATATTGCACCCACGCCCCATTTGATGAGGTCGGTCAGATTCGTGCAAGGCATTTTGCATTTTTGTTTCATAGAAATAATTGTTTCATGTTAATCTATATTCCAGGCAGCAAGTCTGTGAATGCCTTTGGGATACGAAGGGAGTTCAGACACTTTCTTTATTTTTTTTTAAGAATACCATTTGTGATTGCACCTACATGATATACACATTTTCACCTGTTTTTCACAAAAAAGAAATATATATATCATTTATCACAAAACCTGTTTGATGATCTTTGATTATATAAACATATGGAAACAATGAGCCGAGTTTCTGCACGTGAATCTTTTCACATGGAGTTTTACATGAAATATATGTGTCTTGTTCATTTACTGAATCTCACTGAACAAAGTTAACTATAACATTAACATAATTGGAAATTTATCTAAACAGCAAAAATGGCACACAACACACAAAAAAGAAAAAGAAAGGCACATCAAAATATTTACAATGACAAATAAAAAGGAAACTACAAATCGACAAATAACTTACTAACCGACGATCATATTACTTAGACAAACCACAAAGAAACTGAAGAAACATGACGTTTCTGAAATAAAAGAAGCATTAATGACACTGAACAAACACTGGATGTAACTTGATGGTATGTTATTTCTCAAATTCCTAACGAAGAGGACAAGGTGGAAAATTTGAGAATGAGTCGTTTTATCTTTATTGAACTCTGGTTAGTCCATGTTCATATGTTTCATGGACATTTCTGTTACTGGAGTTTAGAAGATTCTACTTATACAAAAACTCTGATTCATTTGGTATTGACATCGTCAGCTTTACTCTTGCAAACATTGTCATTGTTTTTAAAGTATTCACATCATAGCGCTTAACTCTTACAAATATTGTCATTGGTTATAAAATATTTATAAAGCATCTATGCCGTACAGCCTAACTCTTACAAATATAGGCAGTGTTTTAAAAGTACATGTATTCACAAATGTACATCTTACATCCTTAATCTCGAAAACATCCGCAGTGGGTTTAAAGGTCATCGGAATTATAGCACCTTATTACAATTGGCAATGATGTAGCGCTGTTGGGCTTTTAGTCAGGTATGTATGTATATGTAAGATGGTTACCACTCATTGATAATCAGAAAACTTGCGTGTTTGTTTTCTTGGAGGTGTGGCCGCGCATGCGTTTGGACCAGGCTCATATACAATTTCCGGTAATGTCCATTTAGACAGGGACGAAGAGTGGACACAGAGCGTTAATCCCAAAAATGGACTAAACCTTTTGTCCGCCACAATTCATGAAATAGGTAGGTTATACATACAACGTTTTAAGTTTATCATTGAATCCTACTACACGGCAGCTCGTCTTATTTATGAACATTTTAGTTGTCACTGATTGGAAAATAATTGATTAATGATAAACTGACTACATATTAAATACAGATCACTAAGTTAAACATAGCTTGTCACGAGTTCAGTGATCGTGGAAATAATTAAGAATCATACTCGTCACACGTGACTCGAGGATCAGAACGAACCAACGAAAAGTTTTGCTTTCCATTGGACACATTTTATCATTATCAGTTTGTTATTCTCATTAATGTGATAGATAAAACAAATATACTGAACGTCTCGGTCTACATACATAGGTACGCAACACCTCTTAGAAGTCAAGTAATGCTTTGTTTAGTATTTAGTACAATTAGTAAACCCAACGTTTAATTAAAAATGATAGCATCATTTTCACAAAATATTTCTGATTGTTTACTCTTTGGTATCTGTACCTGACGTCAATGGCAAATCCATGGTTATTTGAACGATACACCTTGCAGGCTTGTTTTTGTGTTCAAAAAGCACACACTGTGTATACATCTTGACTGATTCCAATTCTTAATGATACAATATAGGTAATAAGGACTATAATACAAAGAGAGATGTAGACTTAAACATACATTTCAATCTTTATGTCGAACTCTTTTTAGTCGAATGGTTTCCGCCAGGTCTTGACATTTTGCTTCTTTAACTGTGTGAATTACACATATGTACTAAAGAAATATAAGGCCTATTGACGTTTATGTCAATTTTCGTTGACACGAACTATTGTCCACTCTTTTTAGATAACTAGGGTCGACTGTACACCATATGTATATTAAATATAGTTATGAGTAGGCTCACGTAACTAACGTTTTGCCGACACCTTACGATGGAACCATACTAGAAAAAACTCAAAGATTCATATACAAATCTAGTAATATTTCAAAATACAAAAAGCCAGGCACGACGTTTTTTTCATTTTGTTAGCACGCATGTCGAACTCCCTTAAGTCAATTGTCAGATATTTGCTTCTTTGACCGTGAAACGCACATATTAAAGCAATACGGTGGACGTTTAGGTCGACACAAACTAGTGTCGTGTAAATATATTTTTGAAAACACAAACATGCCAGACACGACATCTTTCCACTTTGTTAGCACGCTTAAGTGTATGTATCATTACCTGGTCAGATTTGCATTTACATAATACGTAGAAAGGTTCCAAGTGTTATACCTGTCGTATAATTATTAGGCGCGGTATGTGCTCTTTCTTCGTGCCTTTGACTTGCACGGAACAACGTCTAAACATTTTTTCATGGTAATTTCTCGAAGTCATAGTAACGTCATAGAAATACAGACAAAGATATAAGAAGATATAAGACGCGACGTTAAATTGGAATTAAATTATAGTTTACAAGCTGGTATCTTTATATTGGTCTTAAAAACATTTTATAGTGTGGTTGTTTTTTGAACAATTTTTGGGAGGATAATTTCACTACGTGGTGTTTGATTGTCTTAATATTATTGTATGTATCACATTGGACGCACTCCAAAACTCATTATACTTGTGATGGATAACGAGCTCGATATTTCAAGCAATGATGCAGCATTGAGACAATCTACTTAATATTAGTGTAAGGTGTTCATCATGCTGTGTTTCAAATATTATTTCGTAAGCCATTTTTTGTAACGTTATCTTAAGTGATATACCACATGTTATGAACTTTGCTTCATCTGAACTCTACCTTTATAAACTGGTGTAATCGATTTAGCCTCGTAAGGGGTTGCAGAAATACTGACAACGGTAGAGAAGGTTCTTCATTGTGTAGATATAGTCGATGGCCGGTGTTCCATCATGCTTTATTTACCAATTACCGCGGATGTCGAACAAGTGTTTTATTTGCAAACAGGTGCTAAGCTTTACACATTCTCGTTCATCAACTACTTAAACTAGTTTGCTTGTGTTCATGCCAGCTTATCTTGGATATTTCATTTGGACTCTTCAATTGATTCGAGAGTTAAAGTTTGCCATAAGCCATGTAATGTATCATAGTCATGTTGTATTGTTTCAAAATTAATTCTGCGTATAGATGAAATTGTTTATAACTCGTTTAATGTAATTTTTCTAACAGTCAAATACAGCGGTCAGTTGGCCTAATCAGCTTAGATGGAAAAGTGGTCCAGCGGTGATAGCTACTGCAGATCTGAATGTTCAGGGTTCGGTCTCGCCTCCAGACGGATAAAAACAGAAATGATTTTCAGTGTTTCCCACCTAAGAACAACATACTAACAGTCTTTCAGGTGATACTTTAAAAACCTAGGTCCCGTACATGGTGCATTACATTGTTGTTGTGGTTTTACTGTGATATGTTTGTAAGGTATCCTTGCAATGCTGAATTATGACACATTCGTAGACGTACATAACTGACATTGCCACAAGTGTTTTACCACGTCTGCTTTCAACAAAGTCTCATAATTATGTTCCATATGCTGCAAAAAAATAAAACCAGATGTGCAGTCCATTTTTTGCTTCCTAAGTATCACCATTACATTAAATAATGTTATTGATATTAATACGGGTTTGTAGCGCCTGTGCATGTGTATACAACTGTTATTAAGTTGTCAGGAATGTGGCAAGAGACACGTTGGCAAGGAATGATTCAAAATATGTATAATAGTATCACAACAATGTTTTAATTATTGCAAATAACTTTATATGTTTAATAATCATAATTAACACAGATAGGGCTGTATCATTAATGTACTTTGCGTACTTAATACACTCGAAGGATAATTATGTCATTGGTACACTGTAAATAGTAACTAATATTTCATACCGACATAGCTTATTCACCAAATACAATTTTTATATCATTTCGAATAGTTCCAAAGTAGAAATAAGTAGATGTACATACTGTTTGAAATAATCATAATAAAGTTGTCACGTATTTCCAAAGCTACATGACGAATTTCATTTAATTCGAGTTGATGGGAGTGAATTTTTTAATTCAAACATAAAACAAAATAAATTGGTAAATAGTATTCATTGAACAACAATTAGTTTACGAATCCCAATTTGTTTAAAGCAGAACATTGTCTGAACCATAACAACCTAAAATATCGGATCTTTTATTATACGTCTAGTCGGGCAAACTTGAGATCCGTTAACGTACATCCATCTTGTATACCTCACTTCCTAGATATTTATCCATCTATGATTTTCCAAATTACATAAGTAGAGACACACACGCTCGTCGTTGTGACCGGGACACCTTCATGCAGAGCTAGCAATATATACAGTGCCCCCTTTTGTCTTTTGTGTCGGTGTGTTGTTTGTGTTAAATATTATCTTTCCTGTGTTTTGTTATCATCCTTTTGAGTCCGTCTTTCTATGCTTTAACACAATAAGTTTCGAGGTGCTTGTGGAAGAACGATGTAGCTGAGTATCGCATGATATTATGTTTAAGCTTTATCTTAATTGGTGCATGTTTATATTTCATGTCATGCTCTTGGTTTACACCATTCTAAGGATCCAAGATCTGTTATGTATCCTGCTTTTGTTCGGACCAATCTAGATCTAAGTATAGATGATATAGAGAATGTACAAATACTTTATGATAAGTGTAAGATACCCATGTCAAGTTGGCCTATATGTACGAGGTTGTCCGCATGAGTCGCACTATCTAGAGCATTAGACAACTTCATATAGCAAGGGAGCTAACACCAAACTTAACATGTCCACAAACTTCGTGAATTCACCAAATACTTTGAATTTACATTTTAACGTACCTTGAAAAACTGTCGAACTGTTCATAAATATGTCAATAATGACATACAGAACCGAATGTACTATCGTTTGAAGTGAACCAATAGTATTAGGACTATTCCTGTTGAATTTCATCATAAAAAAAGTTGACAGACAATGCATCCATTCAACCATCCTAAAAGCTTAAACTCAGTAAAATATTAACATTATCAAAGAATATTAAATTTTCGAAATTGAATAATTTCAATTCACTAACACTGATAGATCTAATATTGTATTTTTATATGGAATATTATGTTCTTTATAAATTATCTTCGGCTATGTAATGTTCATATGTGTTTGTTCAAATTTAATGAACACTCCAAACTATATATTGAATTCTTAATATGAAGTTTGAACATACGTTTATTTTAGGGGTCAATCCCGAATTAAAACAGGGCCCTTATGCATCTCGACCGCAGCCAACCACAGAAGCACCAAAGCTTTGCAAGGTCGCTATGGATGACATTGAGCTAGGTAAGTATCTATAAGATTGCATTTTCTAGCGGCAAATAACTTGTTCTCGGACAGAGTGTGTATAATATGTAAACACAAGCTAATGCCATATCGCAGTTTTCTTCCGTTGCGTTTAATGAATTATGATTGGATATCGGTAAATCGATAGTACCTAGAGCTTTATGTTTGGCAATGCATTAATTGATTTACGCAACACTTCAAACTTGCACGTGCGACTACTATTTCTTAACTAATGATGTACGTTTTGTTAGTTTTGGCACCGATCATATTGGACATATACTATTCCCAGTAATTGATATAATAATCAATCGATAATTTAATCTAGTTATTATCTAATTAATGGATATAACAATTAATTAATAACTTGTTTATCTTGACAGACAATAATTCATGGAGATACACAAACTTCGATTTAGATTATGGCTACCCTAAAAATATATCCAGTATACCAGCTAAACCATACCGTGCAGCATGTATAAGTGATCAAGACGGTAAAACAAGGCTTCTACTGTTTGGGGTAAGTAGATGGTGTACTGAGGATCTTATTTAACAACAAGTATTCAGCTTTCAAGCCACATATTGGCTTCGAGCCTTCAAATATAACAAATTATTAATCGTGGTCCAGCCAAATAACAAAACCACCATGCATTCGATTAAATACGACTGACACTATGGTGTAGGGTTTTAGTCAATTAGAAAAACCTCAACCATATGATGATTTATCTTAATCGAGTGATACGTGATAAACAAGGTATTAGGCAGACTTGGAGGGTACATACATCTATAATCACTTATACTGAAGTCATTATCTAGATTTCTACTTAACGTTAATTGTCCGTAAAACATATTGTGTGTTAACGCTAACGTACGAGTAGCATATCTATAACCATTAGACAACTATAATGGATTAGATAAAATCGAACCAGACTTCCCACCAACTTCGCATCAAATCGTATTAAAGATTATGGTATTAATTTCTCAGATAGGTGATATTTCTAGAATATTATGTGAAGATGATTGTTGCCGAATAGCTGGATACAGAACAGATATGTTCAATATATCATAACATCTTGAATACATGTATCTTATTGTGAAACACGGTATAAATCTAATAACTATGATTATTTATCACTATTGACACTATTGACAACTCATTTATAATGGATCTAGATCAGGATCATGTGTAAGTACTCCCATACAGCAACTGCAATATGTAATTATTGTTCGACTTAACTCTTCATTACGGTATAAAGTAAGACTCGGGAATTTATGTTTCCATTGATGTAATAATATATTTATATAGCAGGCATTTCTGAGTGCACAATTCGATACGTCTATGACGTAAACCATGCTTAACAGGTGAAGGCGATTAACATCTTGTTTTAATTAACCAATCAATAAATTGCTTGTAATAACGTGCATTCGTGAACATATCACATGTACAATGTCTGTTATTACATTTCACTCTTCCAAGAGGATTTGTTCTGGGAATGGAGTACTGCAAGAGATACCATGGTTAAAGGATATCCATTTTCTACAAGCCGTTATTTTGAACGTCTGCCTATATCTTTCTCAGCATTTATACGATGGACAGATGGATATATATATTTCTTTAAAGAAGAGAAGTTAGTAACCCAATAACGGAAAACCAGAGGTGCCATTCGTATTGATGTTTTCAGTTTTGACGAAACACATTTTACGAACTATAATCGTCACTCAGGCAAACCACGCGTCCCTTAATTGTTACAAAAACACGCACTTCGTTTATCGCCGCTTAGAAATTTAAGTATATACGAGGGGTGATCAATATATTCGTGGACTTTTCATCTAGAAATTTTGTTTTGTCAGCAAGGCTCCAAAGCAAATTAGCATTATTCAGTGTAAGATATCTCCGACCGAATGCACATATAACATAGTTTTATTCATGTAATGGATGCGTGACGCAGGCCGTCATGTGACGTCATCGTAAGCGTCACCGTTTGAGCAGCACCGAGCTCCTTTCTGGACTCATATCCGACCCACTGTATACGATGTATTTACTTTTAATGCAGAAATAAGTCATAAATAGCCAACACTGGAATGTTGCCATATAAATTGTATCGTTGCGTTACTGGACTTAAAACTCTGAAAAAAGCGGTTGGCTTTACACAGTAGCATCATCCCGACGAAGAAGGAATCACGACCTAACAACTTAAGGGCGCAATTGCTAAAGAACTCCTTTCAAATGGAATGAAAGATTTATTGTTTTGTAATCTGTACTGATTGTAGAGTTAGCCAGGAACATATCGTTCAGAAATATGCCTCTTATTTCTCAGAAATTAAGGAGGAGTATCCCTAACTCTGTCCTAATTCTTCCGTTTATTCTTAGTTTACCATGACGTCAGTTTAACAGAGTCCCTATAATCACATAAACGACGAAATCATGTGTAGATCACTGATTTGGGGCGCAAAGAATCCTCATACATGTTGGTCAAGTCATCTTCGAGCTATCGCAAGGATTTTCCAAGTTAGGCGTTAATCTTAATGAAATGCCGTTGCTCTGTGATTATTAAGTTTCCGTCACGCTCGACGGCGCGCGCTGCATCTTGGTCACAAAAAGTGACTTCATCAATAACTTTGTGACGTCATAATATAAATAAATAATTGAAACGCTAGATAATTGATATATCTAAATTGCCTAGTAAGTTCATTGTTCTAGAATCAATATTTAAAATGTTAGAAGGAAAGTCTTCGAATATATGGATCACCCCTCGTATTAACAGTATGCCATATAACATTGGCATCTTTACATTGTGTAAAATTCACACGTCATGAAAACATGTGAATTTTATACAAGTAAGGAACGGAGTCAGTCTTGTTGAAGTATGTGGCTTGTCTTACAAAGGAATGCGTAGGCAACGAGAAAATCCAAATTGTTTTTTCAAACAAACTCGTGTGCCATTAGTTTTATAAACTGAAATTAACTTTGACCTGGATATTGACCTAGTGACCAAATGAATGAAGAACATAATTATTTAGTAGAACCAAAACATAGTAAGTATAAATACACAGATAAATAGTAATTAAACAATTATAATACATGTAAGAACATCATAAGTAAAACATTATAACAAATATACAGATATTTAGGGCTCAGTCACATGCTGGGTAAAACATTAATGCCAGACTCACTTGAAAGGTGACCAATAATCGAAAGCAAAATGTATAGAATTTCAAAATGAGTGATACTCATGGTGCAAATATTAACAAATTTCACAATACAGTTTTATGTGTTGTTGAATAACCAGCACAGTGCGGATGTAATGTCACTGACGCTTTTTAAACGTGAACAAACGTTAAGGTATCAAGGATAATTTATGGTGAGATTGAGCATGTTTTTTTCATAAGCATTTTATTCTTAAAATTGAAATGTGTTGGGTACAGTAAGCATAGTAATATGATGCACTTTATTTACCATTGAAGTTAAACAAAAAATAAATATCAGTAAAGTGAATTTATTGAAGAATGACAGCACTTTCATTGCAAATCTTGCTCGTTCACAAACAAAGTCAACATAACATTAAGAGTCAAAGTTTTTTGTTGGCGACATAGTCAATAGTATAAGGATCAAACTCTTACAAAGAAATAATTATAAAACATATTTATGAACATGTATCATGCAAAATTTAATGAACTTGCAAACCGAAAGTAGAAATATGGCAATGTTTCTTGAATATCTTTTAAAGTATACATTTTGCAGTCAAAAAGTTAATGAGAGTTTGTTCCCTAGAGTTATACTGTAAGCATCATATGAGTGTTGGCTCGTGAAATTTGCCAATTTGACTGTTTATGAACGAGTACTGAAAGGCACATACATTCTTTTAAACATACTATTTTAAAAGGATGGTCCTTTTTTAACGAGTTGTTGGTGTTATGTTACAGTGATAGTACACATACAATACAAGTATGTCTGCTTGAGCCCTTTTATTTTCTCAAACAAGCTGAATTAGTGTTTACCATACCCGATCCATTTTTGTTTTCAACCCACATCCTTAAGTAAAAACAACGCAATTTTACAACAAGTTACCTAAATCTATTTTGAATACGATAGTCAAATTGAACAGTTATTTAAATATTTGCATATAGATGATGCATACTAACGGGTGTCGCCGCAAGTCTGACGTTATTATGACGTCACTTCCGTGACCCTTGCCTTTCAGGAAAAGTTTATCCCTGGTCTCTTCTAAGGATCATTAATTCATGCAGCCATTTCATCTTCTTCAAAAATGTGTGCAACCCATCCGACACTTACCATCTTCATATTCAAATTATTTCTAAGTGTCCTCTGGACAGCCTCAAAACTAAAATCTAACTCGACATACAATGATCGAATTGTTGAACGCGGAACTGCCTTAGTGGCGCTAGAAACACTCTTGTGTGTTCTTGTCGGAGAAACCACACACTGGTCTTACTTTTGGATATACCCACATATTATAAAGACAACTCGGTGTTCGTGTCAGGTGATTGTCAGGGAATGTCACCAATCACCCGAATGTCGTTGGATGTCCGTGTATACGATGTGTACCCGATGTCTAGGCATCGTGCAATCGGAACGGTCCGTACGGCATTTATCGCTACTGAGGTTATTTCCGTAAAAATGGCCGAGTAGTTCCGAGTGGGCATCGTGCGAAGGCCGGTCATATGCCCGTCCAGCCTCTGGTCCCATTAGATCAAAATACGCCGTGCGATCATCAGACATCAATTGGATTGCATTTGTGACCTAGATGTTAACAGCCTAGTAACGAAATTGAAATACACGTGCAATTGTAATTCAGAGAATGCAAAATATACGAACACGAAGATTAACGTGCTGTGGATTATGAACGATAATTTAAAACAATATAAGAACATTGTATGAAGGCCCTGCTGCAACATAATAAATTGATACGAAACCAATGATAAGGACAATATATAAGAATGTATGAGGTAAACACATACAAATAATTGAACATCGAGTTACGTAAATAGTTAGACCTCCTGAATGAAGATGTAAACAATAAAAGAGATAATTAACCGACAGAACATCAGAACAATTACAGGTATGCCGATTATTTCCTTGTTTTTTTGTTTTATTAAATTGCGTCAGAAGTAATTAGTATTATTCAAACAAAGCCAAAGCGTTTCTAGGCAACGAATATATTTCGTTTCAAATAATCCCATTAACATTTCAAGAAAAGGAATTTGATTAAAGGTAGTTTTGGCAGTTGGCACGGTTTATGGGATTTCAGATAATTATGTTTTGACTCTACATTCTGTGGTTAATAAGTTAAGCTATTTAATTTTTAGAAGCATCAATTCAATTAATTAGCACAATATTTTATTTTGAACTTAAATAAATCGACCCCGGCTCCGATTTCAGGAAAATACAAATAGTTTATTCCCAATCTTAACTAATGATTAATTAAAATTAGAGGTGCGCGGTATTACCAGTGTCCAGGTAACAGTGGTATCATTTTTCCGTGGTACGATACCGCGGTACCATCCGGAATACTAATATGTTATCAACATTATCCCTGCTTCTAATTATTTTGCAGTTAACTGTTGTAACATCAAACTACACCTTATAAGCTTTCCCCATGCTACAATAATTGCTTTCTAGTAATTGCTAGCTGTGCAGACCAGTATCAAGCGTTCCTTCTCAACTCAGGTTATTATTTTACGTATAGTATTCTAAGTAACCGTCTTTGTCGTCGTTTTTAAAAACGTAATATAGTCTGGCTGAGAGGTTTCCATTATATTCTGACCACCATACCATAGCTGTAAGTCTTACAACACAGTTAGTGGTATACAGTGGTATATATCGTGGTATTTGTGGAAAACCGTGGTATACCCCAGTATCTTGGCGGTAGCCATCCCTAATTAAAACAATGCGGTGATAACTTAAGTATGCCTTGTTTAAAATGTAGTGTACCAACATTTTCGTAATCAAGTGCATTTGTTCTAGCAAAACTTGAATGCATATCGTTCAATCCAATGTAAAGTTTATCGTGAATGAGTACATGAATAGAAACATTGTTATTATTATTAATAGGTAGAAGGAATCAACGAGAAATGTAGAAATGTGTGCATTCATAGCATTTCCTGTCCATGTTCCAATTAATCACGCATGTGTTGTTGCAAATTGCAATCATAACAATACTATTGTGATGGTAAGTAAACAAGAACAGAGCAGAAATATAACAGACATGTTCGGAGATCCTCAACCACGCATAACGCATCAGTTCCTCGAAGGAAGGATTTAGTGTTCATTTTATTTGTTCGTTATTATGGCATGCGATATGTGCTTTTCCTTTTTGGTGAGTTCTGTTGTGTGCATTTCTTGTCCAGTTGTTTCTGACTACTGATGACGGCTGCTTCACTATCTAATTCCATACCACTATTGCTATAAAATTCTATATATTCATTGTCATTATCACACTAACAACTACATGCTAATATAATTATGTATGTTAAATATGTTGTGAATGGGCCGGTGGCCTAAATAATATTTCTGAATAATCTGTGAACATAAATTACTGGCATATGGAGCTATATCTAATTTTAAGTTCCAAAAAATAGAATTCATCAAATCCAATTATTCGTTATTTTGAACTGAACCACTTTCATGCAGAGGTAGTATGTTGTGCGCTGATCGTTTCGAGCCTGTTGTACTCTGCTGTTCCTATTTAGTGCTGCCTTGCCTGACTGATTTGTTATTATCTTTTAGTCTATACAAACTTCGGCCTAAAAGGATAATTATTATCAGTAAGTACATGTACTCATATAACAACATGTTGAAGATTTAAAAATTACATTTAAAAAGTACAACTCAATAGCAGTAACATACAAAATAAACAGATCAAGTACATAAAACTGCGTGCGAATAGTGATCGTATATTTATTTATTTACTAGAGTCTCGTCTATATTTACAACATATATTGCACACAACATAAACACGAATCATATATATCCACTCTTATTAAGAGTTATAAGAGACATTATCTACATCATAATAAAACATCTAATTATTACAAGGTACATGTACCGTATATAAAATCCGAAATTACACATTTTACATAGTATATGTTTAAAACTGAAAAACAGTTGTTAATCCTTAATAAAATATAAATTAAAAATAGAAATTATGAAGATACTGAGAGTTACCGTGCACTTTAGCGCATATTTAAGAAATGACTTATGAAATCTACTTAGGACCAATCAGAGTGGTTCTAATTTGATTAACAACTGTTCATCAGACGAACTAAAATATTCTAATTTAATCAAATACGTACATTATTTACAAAGATAAAAAGAACGACGCTGTAAAATATTGTAGCAGGTTTTGGCACTTATCCGTATCATCTCTGAGTTATTGAAACGAAGACATATTAAAAAAATTATAATGAATTGAAGTTGCTTTTGTGTACAGCGTTTAATTGTTTCAAATCAGAGTAAGAACTACAATCTAGTATTACATGTTTCTCATTCTCAATGATGTCATAGAACGGACATTTTCTGTTATGTATCGGAATGCCTTCGTATCTGCCAGTCTCTATACGTATGGGAGCCATCCCACATCGAAATTTGCTAAAGGCGGATCTGTGTCGTGGTGGCATAATGATTTTACAGTAAGTTTCAACAGTAAAGTCAGTTTTAAATAATCGGTATGTACGTAATTTGTTGCCACCACGACCTGACGGTCCTGTGACATCATTGATTGATTGGTTCCAGGTTCCAATCATTACAATATTTTGCATGTAAAGCAGATGCAAGTTTATCAACAAGTGCATGTTTATGAATAGCAATATTAATATCACAGAACTGTTCTAAATCACACTTATTCAACATATTCTTTACATTATAAAACCAATTTGAACATAATCTACTTGACAAAGCAGAGGCCCAAAGTGCAATTCGCTTATTTATACGATTAGAATTCATGTTTGACAACCTGGCCCAGTATAAGGAAACCCATTTCCATTGCCTCATATCCGGGGCTAGACACATACACATTAACCGGAGCACGACGTTAGATTATGTCGATATTTCATGACGTTTTATAACTAGTTAAGACCACTTTTGTAAGCAGTCGCTTGCCAGAGATACTAGCTGTTCATGTCGTTGAAGTCACTTAGTGAATATTACAACAGCCCAACTTTATGGGTTTGGAATGTCATTCAAGCTCTCTGTCCCGAAATGGAGTTCCTTAGTTTTGAAAAATGCTTACTACACAATTGCAACAACTCGTCGGCTTATGCTTTTTTTGAGCTATCTACACAAAATTACTTTTTGAGATAACTACAACCCTGGAATCCTTATATGTTGAGCTATCTAATGCGCCAATTGTTTTCTTATTGGAAACACCTGTTACGAAGTTTACGCGACACAGCTTGCGCTAATCAACACTATACAAATGATTTGACACAAAAATACTAAACAATGCGTCATTCCTTGGAGATAGGTCAAAATAGGAACGACAATGATCAATAATAAATGAAACAGTTTAGCTTAAAACGTTCTTATTTCAAGTGCTATCTCCTGATAGCTCAGTAAAATAATAAATAAAATCAAAATATTGAAACACTTATGAGCTATCTCAAAACATTTTTTTAAATTTTAGAATGAACTGTTGCTCATGGGGTATTAAAATTCACGGTGAAGGTAGCTTATTCTAGTACACATAATAATATGTTTTATTTCTTGCAAATCGACCAATGTTGAGTGAGATTATCATATCTGAATCTTTGAAGAGCTTTTTGTCGAAAAATGAAATTGTGTAGTTAGCGCAAGATAATAATAAGGCGGCGAACTAGCAAATGGGAGAGCCGTTGGAACCTTAGTTATACGGCACGATCTTTCTATCCATGCATACCATAATGGCTCGACCCTTGTACCCATGCATACCATATGTATCTTTGGGTAAAATTAGAATATGTTTAAACAAAACCATCATTTCCCATCTGTTTATTTTATTTCATTTGGTTAAAATGTTCAGGTTTGAAAATAGCATCTACACTTGCCGTCCACACAATGAAGATCTCGATCGCAGCTTATTGATTGACAGTCAGCTAATGTCAGGCATAATGTCTCTGAAATATATCAAGCACATTGTTAAATAGCCATTATCCCCCAAAACATTTTTTCCGATCATCCAGTAAATAAGGGAATTAGCATGTTTTCCACAATTGACCAATAATTAACGACATAATTCGTACTATATCTGTCGAAAAGTATGCCAAAAATCACATTTATGTAAAAATAACTAATTTAAATTTGCAAGAGTTGCTTCCCTTCGGCTACAAATCGTTATTTTGTCAACAAACCAACAGGAGATGGTATTTCGTTTTCTTCCATCGTATGGGGTTTCCACCTTTGGGACTCAACTATTAATTGTAATTCTATATTTAAACCAGGCAATATCAGACATGGTTGTCCACGCATAGTTTCAGATTTTAAAAAATATGTTGCCCCTCTTTTAGTCCTCTTCTATGGAAATGATTTTTGGGGCCAAAACTTCATTTTCACTACCGTTGCTTAAAGGTGTTCTAAATGCAGCATTCTGCGGATAGGTTACCAAGTTATTGCTTTTTTAAATTAGCCGTTTATATGACTTAAAGGGACTGCCTCACATATAGGTGGTTTGCAAAATTAAAATAAAATTGTCAAATATTCGCGTAATTTTGGTATAGTTGCCTGTAAATCTTTCATAAAGCAACAGTCAGAGGCTTTCCATTACATCATTACTTGGTTAGGTTGGTAAATCACGATATGCAAAGATTTTAGCCCAATCTGTGAGGCAGCACCTTTAATGGGGCTTTGCATACACCATGACATATCAACTATTACGGTGCCTTTCTCGGTGGTACCATAGATCGATATGATTTTCATATACATGTCATATCTTCTTTTTTCAATGGATATATAAATTCAAAGTTTGTTTAACGAAATTATCTGCAACATATCGCAACATATTATGTACAAACATTCAGAAAGGCTTAAATTGGTTGCCCCTCATTTTAGAGTAAGTGCTATTACTTTGTCGGTCAAAAAATATACATAGCTTATGTTCATTGACTATAAATTGAAAGTCCGTCGTTCTTTTCACAAGACACCGTCTTACTCATTTGTTCAAGAACGTTCCTTTAAAAGTTTCTGGTCATTGAAGAGCATTGGAAGGTGAACTTCAGCAATGGTGTACAGTTGTTATAGCATTAGTGAAAAGTTCTAACATGGTTATGAAAACCCTCAACACAAAACGCATTGAGACTGATTATGTGTTAATGACTGTTAGTATATAGCCCCTTCTACAAATAGCTGGCTTAGAATGAGACGTTAGTAGGTACAAGAATGTCATTTTGGGAAAACCAGAAACATCTGGCTAAAAAGTTGAAAACTACTCTTTGCGAATGGAAAAAATAACTTTTCCAACTTCAGTTAGGTCAACAAGGCCTCAGACTTTGATGAAAATTGGTTCACAACAATCGCCATGTGATGCAGATTTTGCATACAAGAATGTATGTGTCTATAAGGTTGTACGATTACCACCTTACTCTCTCTGCTCTCCTAAGCCAGCTAAATGTCTACCAGTATTGGTATATCCAAACCGAGTGATAAGACAGGGTTAGATGACGTCACAAGTACTTACTGTGAGTGCATGTACACACTTTATCATGACATTCCATTTCATAATCAACTTCGGTACATGCCACGTGACCACATTCACTCGTGGTACGACATTCCTCTCCTTTCACCAAAGCTATAATAAATACGTAAAAAAAGTCCCTTTACACAAATTTCAATCTGATTAAAAGCATCTTGTCAATAAAACGCAGACGATCACCAGTATCAGTTCACGTTCAAAGGAAAAAATCTTCTATATAATATACATTGGTATAAAATATCGAAGTAAAATGATTTATTTCTTTGGAAAACGCTTTTTATCCATTGTAGGTTAATGTGTCGAACCATTTGGTTCACGTTATGTGACATTTCCATTAGCCAATGCCATACTTATGAAAGTGAAAGTAGAAAAGAACACCCTACTAGTTTATTTTCAAACAATATACTCGAAATACATGTATACATTTTGAGCCGCGTATAGAACGTGCGTGTCAGGTAGCATATACAATCACTGCATGCATTGTGAGCAATAATTTAAACCAAAGTTAAATATTTAGAAGGTATAGTTTTTTACATTTGGAAGACGAAATACACCCTAAGAAACTTCCGAAGTGTGCTGCTAGAGCATGGATAGACCATTATTGTTGGGACAATCAGTATTTTATGTCACAAAAAGCATGTTTTAATTGCGTTATGTTGATCTTTTAAGTAAAACGAAACAAAATATTAAATATGCCAACATGTAAAAGTAACAAACATATAATATTAAGTCAGACAGGGAAGGCAGCACTCAGCTTGACCAGCCGAACACAGAAAACATTCAAAACACACAAGGTACAATGCCCACCTGAACCAGTCGAACACAGAAAACATAAGAGACACAATGCCCAACTAAACGTCTTTTAGGACGAATAAAAAAACCAATGATAGTGATCGGGCTAGTTATGTTATCCCGTGGAATTGGTTACTACCTTGTCACTCACGTGTGGGGAAGTTAGTTGCTTGCAGGGCAAGTTAAGTGGTTGGTGATCTTTAATTCCAGGAAAACTGGTTTGGACAACTGACAAACGGCGTTATTCACCGTAAAGGGAAACGAACGGCATAAAAACAAGTGTTTAATAAAATATATTCATTGATGATATAAATTTTTTTTTATTATGTTTATTATTATTTTTTTATTATTATGTATATTGACTATAAAATGGTATTGACCGGTTGTAAAATGTAAGTTCACATAGATCAAGAGAAAGTGACCTGAGTCTGACTGAACTTCGGAAAGCTTTTCTTATTTACTAGCTTGTAACTACCATTCGCGTTGTAACGCTTCAAAACGTTAAGTTGTATAGTAAGTCGTACAAGAAAAGCAAATGGTGATTCACGAAGGCCACTCGTTCTTTCCAACTGATGTTTGATTGTGGAAAACCTGTTTACCCTTATCAAATGTTGAGTATTATTTGATAGAGTATGTTTTATCGTTACGTTGCGTGAGTGTAACGACCTTGTGAAAAACATGTAAATATATATCATTTGCAACAATTCCCCAGAGTGGGCACTGGAAATCAATCTGAAGAAGATGTTATGGAATATTCTAATATCTAAGGTAAAATGTTAAATACAGAACCCAAAAGAATAATTGTGATGAAACACTTACCAGCCAAAGAAAGAATTGCGCATGTAAACAATACAAGTTTCATGATTGCCTTCTTTAGTCAAATAATCATATGTTATTGTAGAAGATGTAGGCTCCGTTAAAGTAGACCATCCACAGATAAGATAGAGCAGTTTCGTGTTTAAACTACGTCATCAGATAATTATGTCAGCCAAGAAATCTGCTCAAAGATAAATGAGGAAACATTTACTATGGAACGCCATAGTTGTCTTAAGTTGTTGGGTTTCTTGTTGTCTTACCTACGAAGCGTCTTATGATGTCAAACATTAGTGTTCACTTGACAACACATTATGTTGACTTGTCTAAACACTGTGTAATTATATTAAACAGTACTGTTAACATGTAGAAGTATGGTGTTGATATGTCGAAACATTGTCTTATCATCTTAAACAGCAGTGTTATCATAAAACCGCCATATTATGTCAAACGGTTATCATGTCCGAATGTGGTGTTGAATAGTCTAAACAATGATGGCCCTAGATCGCTCACATGAGTACCATTTCTTCCTATGGTAGTCGTTATTTCGTAACAAAATTACAAAGAAATTAGGAATTTGATCGATTGTCACTAAAGGAACATTACTGTGGAATTATAATGAAATCAGGCCAGTAGTTCCTGAAAAGAAGATTTTAAAAGTTTTCTATACAGCCATATAGGGGAAATAAGGAATATGGTAGATGGTCACACACTGAACATTCAGGTAGAACTATATTGAAATCGGGCAATCAGTGTCTGAAAAGATGATTTTAAAAGTTTTCTATAAAGCCATATAGTGGAAATTAGCCCCGCCTCTGGCGGACATGTTTTTAACAATCAACATTAAAATTAGGAATTTAGTAGGGGGTCACACAATGAACATTTCTGTTGACTTAAATTGAAATCTGGCACGCCATTTCTGAGAAGAAGATTTTAGAAGTTTTCTATATAGCCATACAGTAAAGTGGAAACTAGCCCCGCCCCTGGCGGTCGTGGTTTTTAAGCAATCAACATTAAAATTAGGAATTTGGTAGAGGGTCACCCATGGAACATTTATGACAAATTACATTTAAATAAGGGCCGGTAGTTTCTGAGAAGAAGATCTTATTGCGAAAACAAGCCCCGCCCCTGGATGGCATGTTTCTTTATTGAATCATGACAACATATAGGAATCTGAATGAGGACCATCCTAGCATCATTCTAGGAAAGTTTCATGAACATTGGCCAAGTAGTTTATGAGGAGAAGTTGGCTAAATGAATTGTTCATGACGGACGGACGGACGGACACATACCGATCACAATATCTTACCATCCATGAGCACTTTGTGCACATGTGAGCTAAAAAGACAACCTCGCGTTTGCGTTATCTTTCAATAACTTAATATTTTGAAGTTTTGACCAATTACACATAATAATTATTATTTGAGAATAATAATATAATAATTAAATAATCATGATGTGAAATCAGAGACTTATATATAGATAACTGTTATTTATAGTCTCTGGTGTATTGATAAAAACATTACCAAATGATTATCAACTTTTCCCAAAAAGTGTCGACTAATGTAATCAATACGCTGAAAGTAGGTTAATAGTAACAGTATTTCTGTATTGGGCATTGGTTTTGTTTGTTCAGCTTTATCTTAATTATAGCGCAAAATACCAAGGCAATGTCGCGTATGTTTAGCATTGACACAGTTTAGTATAGACACTCATTTATTATACAGGAATACCCAATGTAGTAGTGAATGGTTTCTAGAATCATTATTTGACGGATAATTCATTAGAAGTACAATAGGATGCTGGGTATTGCATGTGTAATATACGTACATTGTACACATAGTCATGAAAAATTGGTACCGTAGTGAATAGATGACTACGTACTTTGGTCGCATGCATTACCTAGCAAGTCAGAAAAATATAGAGTCGGCGCTGGTCGTTTTCACTCCTAGTATTTGATAGTCAACCAGATTATAAAATTGCACACGAGAAACAGCAATATACCGCCTGGATTTTATATATTTTACAAAGTAATTTCCCCTGATGTTTGCGTTCGATAATTTGTTTTATCTCTGCCTGCGTAATTGGCAAATGACATCCAGCTTCGAGGGAAGAGGCAGAAAGTTTATATGATACAAAGAATCCGGGTGCGCTACCCTATAGTATAGCTCTAGCCGAATGGACTCATTGTAAAATTTCCAGCCGGCTGAAAACTGAACCAGGGACCTCTGGAATGATAGTCAAAAGCGCTAACCATTCGACCATCGTGTCACCGTATTTTACCTGTTGAATGAGACCACCTGTTAACAAAGACGACATTCACTGTTTCTATGGGTGGTACTTGCAGACGAGCTTGACTATAGATGGAAAACGCAGACAGTCAGATGCAATGTACGATCATGTACGATCATGTACGATTATGTACGATCATGTACGATCGTGTACGATTATGTACGATCATGTACGATTATGTACGATCATGTACGATTATGTCCGATCATGTACGATCATGTACGATCATGTACGATTATGTCCGATCATGTACGAGTATGTACGATCGTGTACGATTATGTACGATCATGTACGTAAGGTGTGCTAGATAAAATTCGAATTCACTCAAATAGGACACAAAGTATGCCTGGAACACAAAAAGTATTTGATACACATTCCAATTACACTTTTGACAATGCTAAATTCCGTCGTCGTATATTGTGAGTAGGGTGACATTTTATATTATTTAGGAATGTTTTGTTATTTCAAGCACAACAGCAAGTAAGGGAGGTAATTGCAACATGTCTATGTTATCAATTTTACGAAGTTACCGTTCTTATGGACAATATAATACGCTCACGGCCGAGTATTGTGTTTTGCTGTTGTAGTGTAGCTCTGTATGACCGTATGACAGTATGACCCTTATTACACACGTTCCATTCATGTCTAACCCTTCCTGTTGATGGAAATGTTTTCCTAATGTTGTTCTTGAAAGACAGACGTCTGTAAAGCTTGTATACTTGCTATAATGACTTAGAATATAACCTACATTATGAGCCAATGAAAACGCCACATTTTCGCGGTTAAATGAAAATTTAATCATTAAAATTTTCTCTTAACAGACTTGACGTCATGCGTTGGCGCTAATTTTTATCGACCAATCAGAATGCAGAATGTTATATTCTAAGTTAGTTAGAACATATTAAGTAAATTTTAATGACTAAAAAGGACTCGCTTCGCTTCGCTTGCTCCGCCCTTTTTAATCATTAAAATTTACTTAATATGTTCTAACTATAACAGAGACTATTGTCTCTGGTGTTGATATATCAGCGTTATATATTTATGTTGTTAATCTATCTGCCTTGTGTTGTTAATCCTTAGTTATGTTATAGTTAGAACATATTAAGTAAATTTTAATGATTAAAAAGGCCGGAGCGAGCGAAGCGAAGCGAGGCCTTTTTAGTCATTAAAATTTACTTAATATGTTCTAAATAACTTAGAATATAACATTCTGCATTCTGATTGGCCGATATAAACTAGCGCCAACACATGACGTCAATTCTGTTAAGAGAAAAATGTAATGATTAAATTTTCATTTAACCGCGAAAATGCGGCGTTTTCATTGGCTCATAATGTAGGTTATATTCTAATAATAATTATACGCAAAATACAGTAAATAACATATTTAATTATTTGAAAAACATATAATATACAATACATTTGAAGTAACAATAGCATTATATGAACATGTTATACACGTATTTGTGTGTAACACGTATGTTGACGTTTCGTTTTAATGTAGCTACATGTTTCCGTTGATACTCGACTATGTCCGTTGGTTCTCGACCATGTCCGTCGATACTCGACTATGCCCCATGATACTCGAATATGTCCGTTGATACTCGACTGTGTCCGTTGATACTCGGACATGCCTGTAGATACTCAACAATGTCCGTTGATACTCGAATATGTCCGTTGATATTCGACTATGTCCGTTGATATTCGACTATGTCCGTTGATACTCGGGTATGATTCACATTGGTTTTTGTCATTTATTAGATGTACATTTCAAAGTGAATATAAGAAATGGATATCATCAACCATGATTTGGTATGATAAAAGCGGATGCCTGGGAAACAATATAAACGGTCGATTACTTTGCATGGCAAAATCCAAAATAGTTTGTTTGAAACATGATCATTTTTTATGTCACTAAGTGTCACTAAGAGTATGTATACGCGTCAATAAAAAACTGGCTGTCGAAAGTATGGGAGAGGCGGAAGTCCAGTTGTTTGCGCTCTCTGTTGCGCATGTGCCGCAGCAGCCACGCTACTACACAAAAATGGCGATAGGAATATAGGTGCTGTTTCTTGATTGGAAGAAGATTTATCGTCAGCTCCGTTAATCTGAGCCTTCCATTTATTTCTTCGATTTTGGAACCATACTTTTACTTGAGTTTCAGATAAGTTCAAAGATGTTGCAATTTCGGATCTTTCAGCGCTTGACAGATATCGTTTGGCATCAAAAGCGGCTTCTAAATAAAACACTTGTTGTCTTGAAAATACTGTTCGAGTTTTCTTTTTAGATTTACATTTAAGGTCTGGACTTGTGTCTGACTTTGGTGATTTACTGTTTGTTTTGGTGTTACATACTGATTCGGTGGATGGTGAGGACATTTCATCACTGCTTGTATCATCATCATCGGCTGAATCGCTACCTGAAATAATACAATACAAGTTTTCTTTAAATGAACCGTTTTTTGAGACTCTGAGGTATATTGGGTGTCGTTATATCGAGTCCTTACTGTATATGCGTAGTGTGGTAGTGAAGCTGGGCAGGGGAATATATTTAATATTTAAATTGTCTGTACTGAGTATCCCGGAACTAGATTTGTATTGTCAAGTTATGTTGTTGATAACCATGGCCTTAATTACTGACAGACAACGTACGTTTTGTACCCAAAATTTTGAAAAATACTCATTTGTGTGTTTGTTATTAATCAATTCTATATCTCAATATTTCTACCTAAATAATAGTCTTTTTCAAGAGGTGAAACAGGTATGTTAAATGAACTCATACATGGGTATTTCTTCATGTTCCTACGTTGAGTAGCAAGTGAAAACAAACTTGAAAAACAGTGATTATAAAAATATAAAAAGCCATTTCTCTCTTATTATTCCTTCGATTTTGGCGCGGTTTTCACCATTGTAATACAAAAATAATTCCTCTGTGGATTTGTTTAATTATCAGAAAGCTGACCTTTCGGGAATCAATTTAATTTTACTTGGAATGTGAAGTGGTATATGGGTATTGAAATGAGGTATTCTGGCCTTTCTTAAAAGAGCCTACATAACGATACGGTAGTATATTTGTGAAGCTAAAACTGACATGAATATTGCTATCGTCATAATTAATGCAGATAATGTGTGAGCCAGGGTCTGCAGGAACGGACTTCAGTTCTGAACAGACTTTGGAACTGTAATGTTGAACATACTTTGACACTGTGATGATGAACACCAACGTATGTAAAGGAAGCTGTCACATTTTTGTGTTGAACGCCAAACAATACCATTTGAAGTTTATACGTAAGCACATAGCTAACATAAATTGTGGTCTTTGTTAGGTTAAGTGCCTCCTTCACTGTCCGATTTTTTTTATTATATTTTTGTTCTTGAGGATCAGTATGTTTTGACCGCACCTTGGCCTGCTTCGCAAGTGAGAAATCTATTTAAATACTAGTATGCTTACTGTCCATCATATGTTGTATCTCTTTTAATTGTATGACAATCCCCGAACAACTTGAATACCAAACTATGATCATTTATAAAGCAATAAAATAAGATTCACATTAAACAACGTATACTTATTAATTTAAACACAAATGGTATTCCCATTATTTACAATAACGTTATACATACGACAAAACCTAGGTCTCAAAAAGTTCTTCTTCTTCGAAACTTTTCAGTTGCATATACATGTTGTGTCCGAAGCTAAAATGTATTTTTTGTATTAATTTTTGTATCATTCTGATATTTGATGTTTGTTACACTGTAGTGAAATTGAAGCTATATTGTTATTATTCAAAAAGATGTATGCTTTATGTATAAACTTTAATAAACCCCTAAATATTTATGATGTTAATACTGTGATATATACGACTTTATGCAACTTTATTTCCCCCAAATAACTAATATACATGTATTGACCATAAAATTATGCAGATTTATCATTAAACCATAGTGTTTCATTTTATTCAAATGTGTTGCAATAATGCAACAAAATCAGTTTTGTTAAATTTTTAGTTTGAATATTAATTTTATATAATGATGTATGTACATGTGTATGACCATTCACATATATATTATATTGAACATTTGTATACTCATGGATTATATATGATCTCTATTGTGTTTTTAAATAAACTCTAAACTCTATTACGATTGAAAGAGGAACGTTGCCATAAGAGAACATTGATATCGACGAAATTACAAATGCAATAGAAGAGACATTATGTATTAACATTTATAACTTATATGTTTAACAACTGTATTTAAACAACGCATTTACGAATGATTAGTGTGCTTGTCGTACAATCAGGCGACCCGGGCTCAAATACAGGTGGAGGCACTCATATGCCCGCCATATTTCAGCAAAAAGCTGACTGGTAAATAAAGACTGTGCCCGGTTCGGCATTCTTAAGTAGTCTTATTTATGTAAATGTTTGATATGTTAATAAGGCTCGATATTGTAGTCATTATGCTGCTTTTATGAATATATTAAGTGCCAAATGTCTCTTTATTTCAATGTTGCAAGATTATGTACATTGGAATTGTTTTTATGTTATGTAAATATTTATGCATAATTATACATAAATGAGGCAGAAATAAATAATGTTATATTAATTAACTAGGTTGACGATTTACCACAAGCTTAAATTATCATACGCTAACTATTCTTTTTGTCTTTAATGTAAGTTATGTTTTGTCGCTAGGGTCGGACAAGCTACTAATATTCTAATATTTTTTAATACTATATCGTTATAGAATCATGTCTATACTTCAAAAAGTATCGGTCAGTCCTTAGCAAATCCATAACCCCCTATTAAAATCTTAATCGGGTGGAATGTATCATCCATGTATTACTTGGCCATTTTTTTTATTGCATATACCAAATTTACTTTCTTGTACCGGAAATAGACTTGAAAAATATGTTTAACCGTATTAAATGATTGCACCATGCTGTATCATATGTATACCTGTGTGAAAAATAAAATATATATTCATTGTCTTTAAAGCCCGGTGCTGCCTCACAGAGTGGGCTAAATTTTTGTATATTGTGATGTTTCAGGCTTACCAAGTATTGATGTAATAGAAAGCCACTGACGGTTGCTTTATGAAAGATTCAGTGCAAATAAGCAAATTTAACCACTCTCTATATCGCACACTGAGTATTTTTTTCTTGAAAAAAACGCTAAGTGCCCTTCCAACATGCTTTGTGAATTATATAATTCACACGTGATTAAACTGTTACATCAACAAACTACAGCGTAAACATCAGTGAGGTATTTGGTTTGTTTTTCAACAAATGCGAACAAATTACTGGCAATTAAGTAATAGTAGTGTTAATTCTATAGTTGATGTAAAAATACAAAATGCCGAAGATTCTCAAGTTATTTTAGATGTCAGTGTTGTTGTTTTTTGCATATACAGGCAACTATACCAAAACTGCGCGAATATTTGACAATTTTATTTTTGCAATACACCAATATGTGAGGCAATCCCTTTAAACCGATGTATGTTTGGAAAACAGAATACAAATGAAGGGAGGTGAAGTAAATATGCTCAGTTTTAGGTTCTAGTTCCTATCCTGTATTGTAAATGTAATGCATTAGTTATTGTCTATAATATGTTGTAAATAATGGGAATAAATCGCTGGCTTAGAATTGTAAGGTCGTAAGTTCAAAATCAATATGTTGAGAAAAAACTGTCTGAAAACTAATCTTTACTTATGGAAAAACAAGCTTTTTAAACTTCAGTTTGGTCAACATGGCCACTTCCGATGTTCATGTAAATAAGCTCATAAGAAGCGCCTTGAGATGCAGATTTCAAATATGCATGAGTCTTATAAGGTACGACCTTCTAATTCTAAGCCGGCGAAATATGTTTAACTAGAATACACATTTATATTTACCCAAAGTTTCTCTCATCCGTGCATCAAGTGCTGATGTTCCATAACTTGGTTGTGATGGTAACAGGTACCTCTCCTCGGCATAAGGAGAAAATTTCGGAACTGCAGGTCGACTGGTTCTGTCACAAGCTAATATACTGTCTATTGAAAATGACAAATTTTTCTTCGGCTCCATGTTTTAGAATAATATTAATCAGTCGACAAATGTAATGTTATTTTTCTTTCAAATACTAGTAATCTAAACAATCACATTGAACAACACATCCGTCCACTTAAATATTATACTGTTTCTTAACTTAATTTTTTGCGTATATTTTATATTGTTCACTTTGTCCGCTCAGTTGTTAACAACTAAATCAGTCACAACGTTTTTTTCTTCAAATAATGAAATACTTTCTAAATGATATATTTCTTTCACACTAACTTTATTTATGCAAGTGAATTGGATTTGACTCTTGACCATTGGTCACTTCAGTTTTATACCCCGGGTTACAGGGGGCGTTGTGACTTATGAAATGAAACTCTCGCTTTTTGCATTGAAATCTTGATTTTATCGCTAGATAACCACAAATAGTCATTGACCATTAATAGAACCAGCCCGTTTATGTCACTTCAACCCTATTTTGTTCAATTATTATTTAAACGCCATGTATTGTTCGGGGTGGCACGGCCAAACACACGAGGGCTCGACCCTCGATAGTCCAAATTATGCCCAATTCATATAGAAGATCGTTTAATTGATAAGTTTCCATGTTAGTTAGTAATATACCTAGTTAAACTTCTTTGATCACTGCTTTCACTAGATGTTTATCGGTGACTTTCGCCTAAGGATAAATGATGGTCAGGCAAACCCGGCACTTATTGCGCGCGGACTGTAACGACGTAATACGACCTAGGAAAGGGACGGGGCGGCCCTTTTCCCCTTAAATTACAGTGAGAAGTTTCACTAAATGGCTGTGGATTGTCTTGCACGAGCAACAGCTTTGTGTTGTGTCCAACCAATGTATATAATTATGCTATGATCGAAAGTTTGGTATTTCTCCGCCTTCACCAAGCAAGACGCACCCGTCAGTGGATGGTCAAATATCCCGCCTATTTTGGCCCCACTGCCACCTCTGATGGACAATTAACAATCGTTTGAAGACTGACCAATGTTCCGTAGAAAACTTCCAGAAATTTGAACTGGTGCAACTGTTGGTATAAGCACGAGTCAATCGTCACCCGTAAACAACAGCCACCTGTATAATACAGCCAATATAAGTCAAACATGTCTGTAAGCCTAAACACCACATATGGGAACAACAAAAAATAGTCATTGATGAGTTGTGATTTCTCTTAACAAATTCAACATGACTATGATTTTATGGGAGACAAAAATGCCGTTTTTGCAGAAGTTGTTTGCTAGTATGTGATATACGTGTAGTGGTCTTGGTTCTCAGTTGGACTTTACACATGTTTGGCTGTAGTTCAATACAAATGTATCATTCAACCACCTGAGAATATTTGAATTAACTTATGGCTGACTGGCTGCTCAAGAAATTTCTACTGCAACGAAAGTCGGAAAATGATTCACCATTATTTAGTAATTTCAGTAAATCTTGTTGTAAAGGAAGACATGCTTAGTGTAAGGTCATATTTCGCGTTCTTGTTTAACATTACGGCATATTTGAACGATATTTCATAAAATGTGGTAATGTGATACAATATTACCAAAGACAGCCATGTAGTCAAGTTTGTCGGAAAGACTAAGTCGAATAGGAGACATCCTATGTAGCTGTTTAATTTGGTTTATGCGTCCAGTAATGTGACACTCATAAATATAGGATCCGTCATGAGTTGTCTTTTAAGATCTTAAACATTTCCTAGTAAATATGTACGTGTTATTAGGCGAGCCTTTATAGTTCAAGAAATGTTGACCTCAAAGACAACGAACGCCGGATTCATTATAGAAGGTGACGTCACGCATTTCACGGTTATCACATACGTTGGGAAACATTGTCCTCTGATTTTTCCTCACATGACAGATCACGGTATTCATGTGATAAACACTCGGAATTTATTCATACTGTTCTTAATTTTGAGGTTAACTTATTGTTTGGATGGATGTAAGTCGACCAGTGACTACAAACGACAGGTGCTTTTTAAATACAGATGACCACTTAGGCACGATGAGGTGTATTTCACTTACTAATTTAACTGATGAATATCGAATCAGGTATTTAAATGACTCACTTAATGAGCTATCATAAAACGACCATCGTTTTAATAAACAGCTTCACCGCAAACCAGAACCAAAATGTTTCTTTTCACAATAACTCGTCAATGAAATAAAATAAATTTCTCAGCCGTAAAACTAGGATATGAGAACTACGGAATGTTGTTTTATTGTCGCCTCCGTTATCTAATATTATAAAAACTTATCGGCGGTTTAATTTCCTTTACCTCTACAGTTCGGTCCGTACAATCGGAATTCTATTCCGTACAGTACCGGGTATTTATGACGATTAGATGTACTCCTTAACGCAATAATTTCAACAGTGACGTAACTAAACGTGTAACGATCAATTCAGAGTACGATCATGTATGTCAATATTTAATTAAAAACCTATAATTTGGTAGTCTGGTATTTTAATGATGTGTAAACAAAGTTACACTTAAAATAACCATAGTTATTAAGGAAGAGAGGGAAACGTTATTGGGGGAAATTTTGGATCTCAAGAAGTAATGAAAATTGTTTACTTGTTTAAGTAGTGTCCATCGTATTTGAAATGCTATATCAGGCGTGTGAGACATCTAAGTTTTTAAATAATTCCCGCAAGCCGGAGTCGAACCAGCAACCTAAGAATGTCATACGTGGGTATATTCAAAAGTATCGTCACTGTTGCCATGGTGTGTTTGTTTGTGGACGCCGGTTTGTGAAAACGGTATCAAAATATACCGTAATTTAATTCTGGTTAACATGAGACCTGCTGCATTATTTCATTATTATAATTTAATTATATGAACATTCAAATAATTATATCAATGACGTCATGTCGCCGCACATGAAAGTACCGGTACGTTTTACATAAGCATAATACTTTCTTTCATACGACAATTATCTGGCGTAATCATGGTTATTGCTAAAAAATAACCACATTTATTTTAGCGAGATCTGTGCAATAGTAATAGGTCCCTTCTTAACTCATTTCTAACCGAACGTTTTGAGTCCGGCTGATCCGGTCAATACAGAACTTTATTGCATTCGATGACGTCACTTCGTCTTTCCTGTATGTATCTCCAAGGGCAAAGTTTACAAAAACGAAAGGCCAAGTGTATCTGATTAAATCGTGGAAATCCTGCTTCCGAAGTTTATATGATTGGTATAAAACGCTACACGAAGGGTTGATGATCATACTGGCGAGATGTAGAGAGCTATTTCGAGGCGATTACGATGATGTTGACAAAAGTTGAGAGGCGCTAGAGATTTGTTTTTAAGCAGACTACAAAATCGGGTACTCATGTTTTATTTCAAGCTCTATCGATTGATTTAAATATTTATAGTATATAAACGTTGTGTGCGTATGGCAGTAGGTAATCGACTACGTGTGGTATAAATACGTAGCATGCAGATGTCTACTCGGTTGGTTGTGCAGACCGTTTCCGGCACCGGGGTTGAACTGAAAGATTTAAAGCACACGGCCAGTCATCAAGTTGCATACTGAAATGCTATTTTGGTTGCATATCGTCCAAACTCAATACAGGCTTTAGAGGAACTAGACCCTTGTTATTCTGAATCAAAGCACTGAAAGCAGTGGCTGTTTACTCGACATTCAGAATCAAAGCACTGTATGCATTGAATATTTGCTCGACATGCTGAATCAAAGCACTGTTAGCAGTGTATGTTTGCTCGATATCCTGAATCAAAACACGGTAAGCAATGGCTGTTTGCTCGATATTCTGAATCAAAGCACTGTAAGCAGTGGCTTTTTGCTTGACATTCTGATTTAAATCAATGTAACTTGTAATCAATGTCTGCTTGCTCGACATTCTAAATCCAATCACTGTAAGCAATGATTGTTTTGGTCGACATTCTGTATCACAGCACTGTAAGCAATGTTGTTTCTCGACATCTTGAATCAAAGCGCTGTATGCTATGGCTGTTTGCTCGACATTCTGAATCAAAGCACTGTAAGTAGTGGGTGTGTACATATCGGCCATAGACCCACTAATAAATTCTGAATCAAAGCACCGTAAGCATTATATTATCGATGTACACACGGCAAGTTAATAGAGCCTTTTTCATCTCTACTGTAAATCTTGTTTTGTTATCGTCTTGTGTGAAGTGTATACTTGTAATGCTTTGTACGACCCTTATTAATATATATATTAAACTAGAAAAAGGCCCTGGCCTTATTTATATTGTGCTATAGTTGGTATGTAGGGTCATTATAATACACACACTTTTAAATATGAAAGTACAGTCAGGCTGTTATAAATATTAAAATTGCCCAGCTTTAGTGGGTATATTTGTGTTTATTGCATGGTTAATTTGTTATTGGTTCGGCTAAATTGTAGACTCTATCCTTTACCATCATGGAACCGAAATGCCCCCGAGCTACTGTATTTCAATTTGGTACAAGTACGTTGGTGGTGTTCAGTGTTCTCACTTTGATTTTGAATGCGATAAATAGAGTTAGCTATATTTTCTTTAGTGTTGTTATGTGGCACTTGGTGGGTATTACCAATATGTCATTAGGTATTCAGTGTATGCCCATCTAGTATATTTGAGTTCTAGATGACATAGTGTCTAATTGTAGTCAAATCATATAAGTATTGTAGATCTACACGGGTATTGACTCATACACTTTTGCCTACATGCCCAGGTCATGCGGCCAAATTGGAGGTATTGGCCTAGGGTAACAGTTGAGCTTGGTCGACTTGTAAGTCTAATATGTATTGCTCGAATTTGGGGGAAATTTTTTCAGGTAAAAATTTTGTGGCGGAAATTCTAGCTTCAGAGCTTTAAAACTAGAACACAGTAGTATCATATAGTTCAAGTATTACTCGTAATATCGACTGTTGATTAAATCAGTACTATATAGGTCTATTTTGTCGTACGTGTAAGTTAAGGCATCCCCTGTATTTATCGCACGTCAAAAAACTAAAGGGTCTTGAATCGCTCGTATAACATTATGTTAGGCGTTCTTGAGCTTCCCTTGTTCTTTGGCTAATACATCCTTGTTTTAGCACGGCAGTGATGCACGGTGATGCGGGTCATAGCTGCTAACATGGCGGCGCTGCAAGGTAGTGCTGGTAATAAGTTGCACGGTAGTGCGGGTAATAACATGCCAGCACTACACAGTATTGCCTGGTCTGTACAATTCAAGCAGTAAAGCGGGGGAATGCTTTAACTTACTTAATGAATTGAACATTTACATTTTGATAGCTCTGAGGCTGGGGTTTCTGTCAGAGCCACGAGTCATGCCAAGACGCATGCATGGCGGATAGTCTTACGTAGCGGCCAAATACTTCCAAAAACTTAATTGACTCCTCAGTGCTTTCTTAGATGAACGCGATAGTGATTGTGATATGATCATACATATGGTATATTATTACTAGAAAAATCATGACTATAATAGCTTAAAGATCTAACTGTAGCCATTTAGGGTATCTCGGTAGATCTTAATTTTATTGTTCTTTGTGCGATCTGACTGCAGCCGCATGGTACCTCAGCAGATCTTACTTATTGAAATTTATTAATAGATTATCGAAACATAAAGTCGGTTTGTTTTCCTTTTGTATAGTTTTCCATGAGCGAGTCTTAAAATAATCATGGTTATTGCTAAAAAATAACCACATTTATTTTAGCGAGATCTGTGCAATAGTAATAGGTCCCTTCTTAACTCATTTCTAACCGAACGTTTTGAGTCCGGCTGATCCGGTCAATACAGAACTTTATTGCATTCGATGACGTCACTTCGTCTTTCCTGTATGTATCTCCAAGGGCAAAGTTTACAAAAATCCCACCCACCCTCCCTAATTTACTAGTGTAAAATCAAATTTAGAACAGGGGCCTAAATTCGTATTGCAGGTTCTGCCAATCACGGGTTTTACTATGACTGGCCATTCTATGGCTTCTTTGTGCACCTTACACATAAAGTATACTACAGTTTCAATTTCCGCTAGCTATTAATGGTATAGTGTAGATACAGTACATCATAATACTAATGTTGCGCAGATAAAGCATTATAGTTTGCATGGCAGATTAAGTCATGCTGGTATAGCTTATGTGTAGTAGACTTATGCGTAAGTAATTTGGGTTTGGTAAGGTTAACCACATGATTTAGCCTAAGTACAGGTAATTGACAGGGTGTATAACGCGGGTACTTCACAACGTTCTACGCGCGTTTAGTACGGGTTATGTATAGTGGGGTCATTGCACACAGTATATCACGGAGAATGCATACGATATGACGCGAGAAATGCACACGGTACAGTAGGGGTTATACACCCCGTATTGTGCGGGTAATGCACTCGGTATGAAGCAGGTAATTATCACGGTATAGTGCAGGTAATTATCACGGTATAGTCGGGGTTATACACCCTGTATTGTGCAGGTATGCACACTGTACGTATCGTGAGGGTAATGCACACGGTATAGTGCAGGTAATGTACACGGTATAAAGCAGGTAATGTACACGGTATAGTGCAGTTAAAACACATGGTATAAAGCAGGTAATGCCTCGGTATAAAGCAGGTAATGCACACGGTATAGTGCGGGTAATGCACACGGTATAGTTCGGGTAATGCACACGGTATAGTTCGGGTAATCACACGGTATTGCGCGGGTAACGCACACGGTATAGTGCGGGTAATGCACACGGTATAGTGCGGGTAATGCTCACGGTATTGTGCTTGTAATGCACACAGTATAGTGCGGGTAATGCACACGGTATAGTGCGGGTAACGCACACGGTATAGTGCGGGTAATGCACACGGTATTGTGCTTGTAATGCACACGGTATAGTGCGGGTAATGCACACGGTATAGTGTAGGTAATGCACACAGTATAGTGCGGGTAATGCACACGGTATAGTGCGGGTAATGCACACGGTATTGTGCTTGTAATGCACACAGTATAGTGCAGGTAATGCACACGGTATAGTTCGGGTAATCACACGGTATTGCGCGGGTAACGCACACCGTATAGTGCGGGTAATGCACACAGTATAGTGCGGGTAATGCACACGGTATAGTGCGGATAATTCTCACGGTAAAGTGCGGGTAACGTACTCGGTATTGTGCTTGTAATGCACACAGTATAATGCAGGTAATGCACATGGTATAATTCTGGTTAGACACAATTTGTGGTACATCGGGGTATAGCACAAGTTTAAGAAGGTAACGCACACGGCTGAGAGGGAGTTATGGAATTTAGGACACGGTTGGTTTAGTGCAGGTAAAGCACACGGTATTGCGCGGTTATGCATTTATATATATATCAGTTTATGGGATTAATGTTTAAGGTAAAGCGCAGGTAGTTAGTTAAATGTGTCTAATTATAAGTCTGGTTAAGATGAAATGTGCCGGGCAATATCCGCATGTCATTTTGAAATTAATGCTCTTAGGTGAAAAGATCATGAATCTTGAGCTTCGCTCTTATAACATTTCGTTAGGCGTTTCTCAACGATTCTTGTTTTTGACAGTGCGGGTTTTGCATGTCTGTATAAGGTGTTGGCATATGTCAAGTACTAGTACATGGTATTTAGGAACGGTAGTGCTTGGTATTAAATGCACGGTAGTGCACGTAGCGTGTGGCATTAAATGCACGGTAATTAGTAGTATTAAATGCACGGTTGTGCAGGTAGCGCGTAGTAATAAATGCACGGTGGTGCAGGTAGTGTGCGGTATGAAATGCACGGCAATGCATGTAGTGCGTGGTATTAAATGCACGGTAGTGCAGGTAGCGCGTGGTATTAAATGCACGGTTGTGCACGTAGCGCGTGGTATTAAATGCACGGTAGTGCGTAGTATTAAATACACGGTTGTGCTGGTAGTGCTTGGTATAAATGCACGGTAGTGCTTGGTATTAATGCACGTTAGTGCATGGTATTATATGCACGGTGATGCAGGTAGTGTGCGGTATTATATGCACGGCAATGCATGTAGCGCGTGGTATTAAATGCACGAATGTGCATGGTATTTAATGCACTGTAGGGCAGGTAGTGCTTGGTATTAATGCATAATAGTGCGTGGTATTAAATGCACGGTAGTGCATAGTATTAACTACACGATAGTATGCGGTATTAAATGCATGGTTGTGCTTGGTATTGAATGTGTGGTAGTGCTTAGTATTTAAGGAACTTTGGTTATGTGTGGTTTTGAATGCATAGTTGCTCCCTGTAATTGGTTTAAAATTATTCGAGCGCCTAATAAAGTGAATTATTGCCATTTTCAAACATAACATGCATTCCAGCAATTATATAGACGTTTAGTCACATTCATGCTGCCTAAGTTGTTACATTTCCAGCAACAAGATATTCGGGAAGAATGTATTGTGTGGCGAAATGCTTGATTCGAACCCTCAGCGAAAGGTGGACACAGGATGGTTAGGTTGAATATCATGTGCAGAACAACTTCCAGGACTAGCCTTTGAGTGCATGAGATCAACATTCCAAGGCTAACCCACAAATCATTTGGTGAAGTATCATTACCTTATTTATATATTGGAGATACGGCTTCATACACCGTTTTGCGACGATCAGGAAGGATCAATTTATATTTTAATATTACCAGATGAGTATCTGGTGCAGACAAATAATCATACTTTTCATTTTATTCATATAAATATTGCTTGCTTAGTTGCATGTGCAGTTGCCCTACATGCTATAGGGCATATCGGGCAATAAGTTAGTAAGAAAGTAAATGCATGTGCAAGCTCTGACGTTTTTATTTATAACGCTCCAGTGGGTAAGGATTACGATACCCATTTTTATGGCACTAACAAAATTACAGGGTATCTTTCAAGTGTCTGTAACTACTAATACTGTATAGCCTATACACGTATTTCACTGTATCACTAAGTTACAATGGTTGCTTTTCCACGCTGGTACATATCTAGTGTAACTTTGTTGCGGTTGTTTTATAAACTACATATTGTACATATACATGTACCATAGAAGTCTAGCTTTCTTTAACCAAGGATGGCTGTCAATTTAAAGACAAGTAGGTGGGAAATAGTGTATGTATACATTAATAGCCAACGTGACGGGAGTTGAACATTATTCACTGGTGAATCGAATGTGTAAACAGTTTATTACTAGTATTATTTAGCAGCTTGCCTCCATTCTCGAATTCATTCGAAATGGCATGCCTTGTTCTTATTCATGTGGTAAAGTACCAGGGTATATTTATTTTTGTAGATATTTGTCACATTGTTCTGTTCATAATTTTAATATTTCAGCAACATGTTGCTGGTGAAAATATTGGTCGACTGCTAGACGATTCGAAGTTAGTGGAATATACCTGCCTGCGATGATTCGATATGTAGAGACTATGTCGTTCAAGTTGTGAAGTCGCTACTTTGTGCTGCGGAAATTCTAGCTTCAGAGCTTTAAAACTAGAACACAGTAGTATCATATAGTTCAAGTATTACTCGTAATATCGACTGTTGATTAAATCAGTACTATATAGGTCTATTTTGTCGTACGTGTAAGTTAAGGCATCCCCTGTATTTATCGCACGTCAAAAAACTAAAGGGTCTTGAATCGCTCGTATAACATTATGTTAGGCGTTCTTGAGCTTCCCTTGTTCTTTGGCTAATACATCCTTGTTTTAGCACGGCAGTGATGCACGGTGATGCGGGTCATAGCTGCTAACATGGCGGCGCTGCAAGGTAGTGCTGGTAATAAGTTGCACGGTAGTGCGGGTAATAACATGCCAGCACTACACAGTATTGCCTGGTCTGTACAATTCAAGCAGTAAAGCGGGGGAATGCTTTAACTTACTTAATGAATTGAACATTTACATTTTGATAGCTCTGAGGCTGGGGTTTCTGTCAGAGCCACGAGTCATGCCAAGACGCATGCATGGCGGATAGTCTTACGTAGCGGCCAAATACTTCCAAAAACTTAATTGACTCCTCAGTGCTTTCTTAGATGAACGCGATAGTGATTGTGATATGATCATACATATGGTATATTATTACTAGAAAAATCATGACTATAATAGCTTAAAGATCTAACTGTAGCCATTTAGGGTATCTCGGTAGATCTTAATTTTATTGTTCTTTGTGCGATCTGACTGCAGCCGCATGGTACCTCAGCAGATCTTACTTATTGAAATTTATTAATAGATTATCGAAACATAAAGTCGGTTTGTTTTCCTTTTGTATAGTTTTCCATGAGCGAGTCTTAAAATAACCTTACAACCATCTGTTGTCTGCTACTGAAATTTTAGTGGCGTCACTCAATTATGAAATTCGCGATAAACGATTAACGCACTGATTACTAAGACCCCGTTCACACTGGGTGACGCTCTTACTACGATCATGCCGACCTGACTAAAAGTATTAATCGGGACGAGATCGGCGTCAAAACCAAGAAAATTTACAAAAACTCTTCACACGAACGTCTGATCGACGCTTGTGCTATGATTTCGCTACGACCACAGCGTTGCCGATACGATGCTTGTACGCTTACAAAATTGCTTCAATAATGATTCGCAAAAATGTCCTTGTACACGTGTATTTTGTTACTTTTTTTCTCGGTTTTTAATTTATTTTTATTTTTGTATTATGGTATGGATGTTATGCACGTGCAAAATATGTAGTAATAAGCAACACTCATAATATGATTAATTTGACCGCCAATTATGCAGTCCTTAAATAAGCATGCACTCTACTCCGTCTGACATGAACTGACCATTTGGAATTATGGAATAATCCTGAGAGAGGTGAGTGTGGCATCACAAATAAAAATACGACTGATAAGGCAGTGCCGATAGAATAACTATAGAACCGATAGTATCCGCGATGATGTTCAATCTAAAACAAACGTGGTCCAAACGGACTGTAAGATCAAGTGCTGATCTGTTGACAGAACTGCACTGGCTTCCCGTTAAGGCTAGGATCATGTTTAAAGTTCTGGTAATGGTGTTCCGTGTCATCAATGGTACAGCTCCCCTTTATTTTAGGGAAATGTATGTACAAAGTAAACAACAGTACATGTTGCGATCACAAAGTGACACTAACTTTCACATTCCTAGACGGCGAACAGACAGATCTATGACCGTCGCTGGCCCAAAAAGGTGGAACGACTTACCCGGCTACCTGAAAGGCATTCACTGCGAAGCCATGTTCAGATCAAACATTTGTACAGTCGGTTTCATTGATAATCAAAGAGTGTGCTCTTGCTAAAAGTCAATTCAGTGTTTTATTTCTAAATACAAGACCAGAATCCTAGTGTGTCATGTAACTGTGAAGCGCAATAGAAAATGTTTAAATCATTTTTGCTCTATGTAAAAGACATTTATTTGTATTTAAATATAAATCATATGGGCGTCGGTGTTAGATGTCAAGCTATATTTTGAATGCGTAAAAATAAGTAAAAATTTTATCCCGCGAACCGGATTTGAACCAGTGACCTAAGGATGTCAAATATATACCACTACAGTCCTCCGCTCTACCAACTGAGCTATCACGGGAACATGACACAATGATATAAGAAAACAGTATTTACTTAATCATATAAACACAACTAACAAAAGTATATAAATGACAACTTGACAGATTCGTATTGCCCTTGACTGAATACGTAATGAACATTAATTATAGTACATTTGCTTTGTTCGGATATAGCGATTTACAGGAGATCTGGCGTTTAGTTCGTTATATCGGAATTATCGTACTATTGAAATGATTGAATGAAACTAAATTCGTCACTATAAGCAGAAATTCCCTTATAGATCTAGATCGAGTTGTTTGCGAACACGAAGGAGTTCCAGTTTGACGTATACAATATTGAGCGGTATATATAGTGTAGTGCAAATTATATTGGCAAAATAAATGCCCTTGTAATCAGAATTATTTATTTTGTCAATGAAGGGTCTGAAAAAAGAGCTGTGTGAAGTTGGCTCAACATACGACATACGACATTCAAAAAATTATCAAAAATCGAATGTCGTCCAGATCGACATTGGACGACATTGGACGACATTCAAAAAATCATCGAATGTCGTCCAGCTCGACATTGGACGACATTGGACAACATTCAAAAAATCATCGAATGTCGTCCAGCTCGACATTGGACGACATTGGACGACATTCAAAAAAACATCGAATGTCGTCCAGCTCGACATTGGACGACATTGGACGACATACAAAAAATCATCGAATGTCGTCCAGCTCGACATTGGACGACATTGGACAACATTCAAAAAATCATCGAATGTCGTCCAGCTCGACATTGGACGACATTGGACGACATTCAAAAAATCATCAAAAATCGAATGTCGTCCAGCTCGACATTGGACGACATTAGACGACATTCAAAAAATCATCAAAAATCGAATTTCGTCCAGCTCGACATTATTTTTGAAGCTCAAATCTATTGTTTTACACTAATTTGTTTTAAGTGTCGGGTGGCCATCATGTGATTATAACATTGGAGGCTAATACATAAAAACAAGTATAATTGGTATTGCGTTACCAACAGAAGCCGCCGAATATCACCTTTAAAAAGGTGGTACGTATATCCAAGATGTACAATTTAAAATACATGTACATGTACAAGTAAAGTCAACTCTTGTTGTTATCTCAATTTTTCGTGACCATGAAAATTACTTCGACATAACAAAAATTCAAGATACGTTCCAACTTCGATAGTCACTTTAAACCCGATTACCAATGTCACCGTTTGGCAAATTCAGGGAAACCGTTTCTTACTGAAGCGACAAGCATTGCGTCGTCGTGAACATCCGGGGTCCAACGGGGTGATCCGAGATGAACAGTGACGGACCGCTTAAGCCCCATTCTCACAGTTCTGGTTTGGCATCGCCGGAGAGTCCCGGTTTGTAATCCGGGAGGGGGGGGGGGTGCTGGTCTAACCGGGGATGCGACCGTGGCGGTACCGTGAACATCCGGAATCAACCGGGACGATCCGTTCAAATACCGTGATACACAGTAACATATCGGATTTTCAAATACAAACCCGATTGAGAGCCTGTCGACCTCCGACATAGAACGGTATAGCCCCGTGTCGTACCGGTGGCGGCAGGGGTAGTTACGGTATGAGCCTGTTACAAGCCAGTTTAACCCCGGAATATAACGTTACATCTACGGTTAGGGCAAAAGGTCCAGGTTTCATCAAGGTTAAGGGCGGCGAAGTTGGTTTGACTATTGCTATATACAGCGGAAACTGTATGATTTATCCAGAAACCGAGGCTTCAAATTGAGACATTCTACAGAAACGTATTTATAGTTGCATCCAAGGGTACCTCAATAACTATTTCAAAGAATAGAACATCGAGCATCTAGAAAAGATTTTTCGTACATGAATAATCTTGCACCTAGTTCAAACTAGCAAACTAGCTTTAATTAATGCCCAGGTCAGACAGACACGAATAATCATTACACACAAGGGTTCTGGCGAGTCACAAAGCCTATGATGAATGTCATTCGAGCTGGACGACATTCGATTTTTGATGATTTTTTGAATGTCGTCCAATGTCGTCCAATGTCGAGCTGGACGACATTCGATTTTAGACGATTTTTTGAATGTCGTCCAATGTCGTATGTCGAGCTGGACGACATTCTATTTATGAATGTCGTCCAATGTCGTCCAATGTCGAGCTGGACGACATTCGATTATTGATGATTTTTTGAATGTCGTCCAATGTCGTCCAATGTCGAGCTGGACGACATTCGATTTTTGATGATTTTTTGAATGTCGTCCAATGTCGTCCAATGTCGAGCTGGACGACATTCGATTTAAGACGATTTTTTGAATGTCGTCCAATGTCGTCCAATGTCGAGCTGGACGACATTCGATTTAAGACGAATTTTTGAATGTCGTCCAATGTCGTATGTCGAGCTGGACGACATTCGATTTTTGAATGTCGTCCAATGTCGTCCAATGTCGAGCTGGACGACATTCGATTTTTGATGATTTTTTGAATGTCGTCCAATGTCGTATGTCGAGCTGGGCGACATTCGATTTTTTGAATGTCGTATGTCGTATGTTGAGCCAACTTCACACAGCTTGAAAAAAGACATTTCAAGTGCTTCTTTAGGCTTAAAATTTACTTATGTTTTTTATGTGTGTACAGTTTTATAATTTGGTTCTTTGTTACTGGCAACATAAAAACCAGGCGATTGTTCCATGAATTTGATGAAATAACTTGGACTCCACAAGTTTGGTATTTCGCCGAACATTAATCAAGACTGTTCCGTGCTTCAAAAAAGATCATCTGAATTTACAATATCCGAACTGATGTTATTTTGACGTTATGTACCGAAAGTAATTTCTTATAAAATATACTTCTATATAGTAGAACAATACAATATTTACATGAATTCGATTTCGAGTTGCTTGTATTTAATTTCAACAGTAGATATACTAGTAGCTATGCTCTTATCAATTGCACAACTTTATGATAATAATCGTCAACTAAGTGGAACATGTGTGGATAGATAGGAGTGATTAATCATATTTTATCAAGATTTAGTAAAACAGTGTAGCATTACCACGTGACTTTTGGTTACATGTCCAAGACGAAATTTGCTTCTTTAAAAACAAAATTAGTCATGAGTATTTTATTTCTTCATCGATTTCTATGAAATATACGCCACAAGTGAAACACTATTTGTTTTCTATGAAATATACTATCTATTTCAGCAGCTGTGCCGTTTTGTCCAGCAACTTGTAAAACAGAGTACACTGAATAATAATGCAGTACAACCGTAATCGTGAAAGTTCGGTCATTTCCGTATTACTCCGGTTTGAGGAAAGATAAACAAAATATGTCACTCATTTGTCATCATTCATCAAACGGTTCATTAAGTTATCAAGTTAAGTAGCTGATATCTAACTATTCATATCAGTTCCCGTGATAGCTCAGTTGGTAGAGCGGAGGACTGTAGTGGTACATTATCTGACATCCTTAGGTCACTGGTTCAAATCCGGTTCGCGGGAGTTTTTTTTTCTTCATTTTTTTAAACATTGTTTGGTACATATGTGACATCATTAAGTCGCTGGTTCGAATCCGACTCGCGGAAGTATTTTTTTTTGCATTTTTTTAACATTGTTTTGTACTTTTGTGACATCCTTAGGTCGCTGGTTCGAATCCGACTCGCGGGAGTTTTTTTATTTAAACATTGTTTGGTACATATCTGACACCTTAGGTCGCTGGATCGAATCCGACTCGCGGGAGTTTTTTATTCAAACATTGTTTGGTACATATCTGACACCTTAGGTAGCTGGTTCGAATCCGGCTAAAGGGAGTTTTTTATTCCAATTTTAACATTGATTGGTACATATCTGACACCTTAGGTCGCTGGTTCGAATCAAGCCTGTGGTATTCATTTAAAAATGTTTTAACATTTACTTCATGCACTGTGTATTGTAATTCAGGAAACTAGGAGATGTCGTCATTTTAAAAGCATTTTAAGGGGGTAGAGTCTAATCTATAGTGAACGTGTAGCATACAAAACTTTAATGACATGCCAATTGAAAGTAGAAAAATGGTGGTATTCCTGGGTATACATTGTTCAGTCACAACTTAGTAAGAGTGTGTTCCTTGGGGTTATATTGTTGTAAGAATGATATATATTTTAACATGATACTTGTAAGGCTAGATTCATCTTCGGCAAGTTACAAACAAAGATGGATTTTGGTTTAAATAGTATTTATTTTCATAAATATATACGAGTAACAAACATGACTTTGTACTAGGATGTTGGGTGGCGGTTTAGCGCGCCCGACGTACGAAAACAGATATCCAGTACTGGTATGTTCCTTGATTGACGCTCAGCCATAAAACTTGAAACTCACTCACACCCAGTGACCGAGGATGGCATTATGAATTAGGCGTCTAGTGTGGTTAGAAAATGTTATCACAATCGACCTGAAATAATTTTATTGTACTAAGTTTCAACGCATAACATGTGGGGAGCGGTAGCCAAGAGGTTGGGTGTGCGCTTTGGGATCGAGAGGTCCCGGGTTCAACCCCCGTCTGTATCACTGCTTAATTTCTCTGAGAAAGAATAACCCATGCTCCACTCGACCGAGGTAAGAATTAGTACCTGTGAGGACTGTGTCTGAACATGTTTGATAGTCCTGCAGGCCGCCGCACATTGATGTAAGCTGCACACCCACCAGGAGAGAAATAGTCTCATCAGAAAGACTCGAACGCAGGTTTCCATAGGTAGCCCAATGACCAGGAGAAGTTAAATGTCAAAGGGTTACCGAACGGCTGAATTGCTGAAAGCAGCCCTCGACAATTGGTACTTAACTTTTTTAACTTGCAGGAACGCATAAAATATATCTATATGTGTTGATAACAGTTTGTAAAATTTAAGATCCAGTAAGATTAGCGGTTAGATATATTTCATTTGAGACAAACCACGCGGCGAATATTGTACTAAGTTATTGTGCAATTATCATATATTGCTGTTGTAAATGGGACACAATAAATAAATTCGATTTATTTGCTGTTTATTGAAAATCACTTTAATAAAAGTTTCAAACGTATCTAAAAGATAAGATTCAAAATATAGATAAAATTAAATTATGCGTTTGGAACAATGAAATAACCAATTCTTATCAAAGTTTCAATAGAATTAAACATAGCTAGACTGCTTATTTGACTTATGACACGTATTGTCCGATACCAAAATTATATCAATTGCAATTACATATCTGGTTATATACCCACATTAAAATATCACTTTCGGTGTGAAGCAAGCGCGCCATTTACACCAAGTACGAATATATTCTCACACTTTCGACCAAAGTCTTCAGATTTTGATTTCAGATAAAATCTGGCAATTGATTAAATTCGCAATAAGATATTTACATTTAACTACAAAATGTTTTGTTACACGTCGTCTTTATCTTATTTAAATCGTCATTATGTAGCTAAAAGCTTATAACCAATCGTTATACATAGACACATTGTCGCGTTGGTTACGCGGTCGTCCGGTAATTGCGGCCGGACTGTACCACGCACCGTGCTGGACCGTACGCCTTCAGGAATTCAGTCACAAAACATTTATCACAAATAACTGAAGCAATATTGATACGTCCATAAATTGACTTTTAAATAAACCCCCATCATTTGCAGACAAAACGTTCTAGTCAGTGCGAAACTCGATTAATGGTCAAATAAATATTAATTCGGATAGACTGGTATGCGTTTGTCGGCATCATTTACATACTTGCGTAAACGTGGGAACCATAACCAGTCTAACAGGAGTCAGAAAGTTATCAATTTGAAAGTTTATCAGATTTTAACTTTTAAATTCAATTGAATATTTCTACCCGCTATCATTACATTAAATCTTATGAGATGTTTAAATAGGTAATTTGCTCCGACTGGTCAGTAATTGTGAATTTATACCGCCGTAATAGAGTCGTTTGTACTTCATTTCACTCGTAAAAGATTCTGAGTGCTTTCAAATGAACATAAAACCACTTTAAACCGTTAAATTATTTACATTACATTCGTCATCTCAAAACTAAATTAAAAACCCTCGAATTTTCGTTCCATTTAATGTGTATGTGCATATCCTCATTGACCATCTCGCAATGATGGTGAACTAGTAATTACATTGTTTATGCCACACATTTGTGCAGACAATAAACGTTATGCACATGTTTAGAATATTTCCTGGCAATTTCGAATGTCCTCGTTTTGCGAGTACAATAGAATTTTAGTCAGTGACCAACTGAAATAAGCAACCACTTAAGTCAACTAAATCAGTCAAATACCAAAACTGCTTTTATAAGAAATACATATGCATATCGCATGCTTATAATTAGATGGTCGTAAGAACAAAATAATTATATATTTCGAGAAAACAAGAAAATACTGTCTGAAAACTACTCTTTACTTATGAAAAAACAAGTTTTTAAACTTCAGTTTGGTCAACATGACAACTTCCGGATTTCATGAAAATAAGCTCATAAGAAGCGTATTGAGATGCATGTATGAGTATCAGGTAGTAAGTAGTACTTACGACCTTCTAGTTCTTAGCCAGCGATAGACATGAACGCAGTATTTGTTCTGGCAGGTAGAAAGGTATATGTGCTGCAATTAAACAGGTTATAATGTAGGGATACCAAGCTGTTGCTAAAGAAAATGTCAGAGTTTGGATTTCTGATCGTGGAATGTAGCGAACCTGTGACAAGTTGGACATCAGGATCACCCGCGAATATAACAGTTCCAATTCTACAATAATTTATTGAACACCACATTGAATTTGGTAAAATGTGCACTGAGTAACATTGACAACGCAACATTTACACTTATATAGCTTATGTATGTGTGCATGTATGTATTTACCTATAGCTCGACCAATATGCGTTTAACTTTGCTGAAATTTTCAACATATGAGCTAAGATATGTTGCATGACAATCAAATTCATTTTATTACAATCTGACAACACCCTTTACAACCACAATAAAGAAATGATTACACAAACAAAAGCAAAGTTGATGTCGTGCGTCCTTCTGCGATTTTCAGATTGTTAATGCAGAAGTGTACTTCTTTTTTTTTTATAAAATTCATGAACAAGTGTCCGTGCTTATCATGGAGATAGACTGAAAAAAAACAAAGATAATTATAAAGCTCAATTATGATTTATAAAAAAGTTTAATTTTATCCACTCAATCTCTATTCAGTATTACTGCAACTTGACTGTAAAATTAGTAGTAATTTTCGGTAAGTTGGGTTCACACTCTGGCGTTTGGGGCGACGTTTACCGACGTTTGGACAAACGTTCAGTTCCGCTAGTAAAGGTTTCTAAACATTTAGAAAAGTTGATGATCGCTGGTAAACGCTGGTAAACGCTGAAGAACGTTGTGTTTGTTGAAAGTGCCAGTTTAACTTGCAAAAACTTTGTCGAAGTTTGGATATAAACGCTGGTGTAAGTTGTGCTCTGTATGTTAACGTTCATGAACGCTGAATGAAGTCGATTTAAGTTTGCTTAAGTTTAACTCTGCTGAAACGCTGGTATTGTCGACGAATTGAGTCTAACGTTTATCTAGTGGAGACTAACAGGTATCCGATGCAACGAACGCGATAGTAACGCAGGGGCTGGCGTAAGCGAGCTTTCCCCCACGCAAATGAACGTTTGTCCAGCGTTGACCAACATGTATCAGACGCAATGAACGCGATAGCAACGCAAGTGGATAGCACAGACGAACTTTCCAAAACGGATTCTGACGTTAGGCAACTCGTTCGTCTAAGTTAGGGACCGCTGCACATACGCTAAGCTGCGCTGGCAAACGTTCATGTGCGTTAATAGAAAATAACTACAACGCTGGCAAATGTTGTCAAGCGCGATCAACCGCTACCAAACGCTACGAAACGTTCTCAAAAGTTAAAGCTGGGTTCACACTCTAGCGTTTGGACCGACGTTTGGGCAAACGTTCAGCTCCGCTAGTAAAAGTTACTAAACGTTTTGGAAAGTTGACGATCGTTGGTAAACGCTGAAGAACGTTGTATTCTTTGAAAATTTTTAACATGCAAAAACTTTGCCGACGTTTGGAAATAAACGCTAATGTAAGTTGTGCTCCGTTTATAAACGTTCCTGAACGCTGAATTTAGTTGATCAAAGTTTGCTTAAGTTAAGGCAAACGACTGCTGAAACGCTGGTGGTGATAACGAATTTAGTCGAACGTTTATCTAGCTGAGGCCAGCGCAATGAACGCGGTAGTAACGCAAGGGCTGGCGTAAGCCAACTTTTCCCAGCGCAAAAGAACGTTTGTCCAGCGTAGGCCAACGGGTAGCAACGCAAGTGGTTAGCGCAGACGAACGTTCAATAACGTTTCAGTAACTTAGGTAAACTTTGTTCAAAGGACTCTGGCGTTTGACCCTCGTTCGTCTAAGTCGGACTAAGTTAGAGACCACTACACATACGCTAACCTACGTTGGTAAAAGTTCACCTACGCCGATAAAAAAGCTACAACGCAGGCAAACGTTGTTAAGCGCTTGTATCCGCTGTCAAACGCAGTTGAGCACTGAGAAACGTTCCCAAAACGTTAGCGTGCGTTAGATACACAACGTTCGCAGTGTGAACCAAATTATTCCTCCTCACGAGCGTAATTTCACCGACGTTTGGGCTCATTTTTCTGACTTTTGAAACGCTGATCAACGCTGGTACAAACGCTCATAGTCTGAACCAAAACTTTCCTCTTTGCAAACGTAATTTTACCGACGTTTGGGCTCATTTTCCCGACTTTTGAAACACTGGTCAACGCTGGTACAAACGGTCATAGTCGGAACCTAGCTTAAACCTAAAACATTGCTATTAAGTGTTTTTGAAACTTAAATACCACTATGTTGCTGAGTGTTAAACCGTTTTATTTGATGTTTTTTGAATTTGTCGATGGATAGACTAATCCAATTGACCGCTCATAAAAATAATTAGCATCAACCGATCAATTACTCGTACATTTTCTTTTTTTTTGTTCCATGGATCAATGCACCTAGTTCAGTGTAGATATAAACAAAACATATCGATTGGTACTTCACGTTCATGATTATTCTCTTTTCCTTATATTCTTTCATTGTTCACACTGGACAGTACAGTATATAAAAATATATTTATTTTACGTATAAGTATGACTGTTCTAGTATAACCACATTTCAAATGTCCATAATAATCAGCGTGAATGAATAAATTATATCGTAAAGCATGTTGTCGCCGGCACATTTTTCCTCTTTGGTTTTCCAGTAGATGAATTCCGCCTGTTGACAAGAGGGTCTGTGGGCAGTTATAGAAACTCGGTGCCTTTTCAGCTAGTCCTTCTCTATAATCGCAGATTTTTTGGGAAAATCCGAACAGTATAATATTATATGCACACAGGAAAAGCTTTCACGCATGTTGAACACACGTTTCTTTTCATACGTAACACGTATGTTTCGCACGGTATTCAAACATTGGTAAAACGTATGTTTCGCGGAGAGGTATTCAAGCATTGGTAAAACGTATGTTTCGCGGAGAGGTATTCAAGCATTGGTAAAACGTATGTTTCGCACGGTAATCAAGCATTGGTAAAACGTATGTTTCGCGGAGAGGTATTCAAGCATAGGTAAAACGTATGTTTCGCGGAGAGGTATTCAAGCATAGGTAAAACGTATGTTTCGCGGAGAGGTATTCAAGCATTGGTAAAACGTATGTTTCGCGGAGAGGTATTAAAGCATTGGTAAAACGTATGTTTCGCACGTTATTCAAGCATTGGTAAAACGTATGTTTCGTATAGAATTCAAGCATATATAAAACGAATGATTCACATGGTATTCAAGTGTACGTTAAACTTATGATTCACATGGTATTCAAACGTACATAAACTGTATGTTTCGCATGGTATTCAAGTGTACGTAAAACGTACAGTATGCTTTTTGTGTGTTACAATACGTTTTCAACCGTAGACTACGTTAAACGTAGGTTTGTCATACTTTAAACATACGTGGAAGTTTGTCCTGTGTATGAGATCGTTTACTAGTATGTATTCCTTTCCTGTTGATTCCATCAAGTGCATTGTCCAAATCAGAGTAGAAGCGTTGATGGGGCTGAAAATATTCAAAACTGCTATCGTCTGAATCAGGACTGACAGGTGGGTTTGTACCAGTGTTCAAGTCTTCTTTAATCTTAGTAATGATTTCATTGATTCTGTATTTCGCATTATAAAGAGGAGCAACTCCTACTGAATCACTACGTGTTGCTGCCACGGTTACTTCCCTTGGTGATCAATAATGACAGTCAAACATCTATTTTTCGTCACATGAGCATCGGGCTGGATAATGACCACCTTACCTCAACCTTAAATTGTCAATGGTTTGTTTGAAAGTCAAAATTTCACAAATAATCGGAAGTTTCTGACCTTTGAAATGGGAGATAACACATACAGCCATTACTACAGTGGATACGTGGATTGTCTCAGAAAGTTTTATCAAGTGTCTCAGACAGTTTATAAAGTGTCTCAGACAGTTTTATCAAGTGTTTCAGACAGCTTTATTAGTTATGCGACAATGGCACCGTAACTTAAACCGGGAATAACCCTAGCTACTCCGGCGTCAAACTGATATTATGTTCTTTCAGACCGGGGGTACACCGGGGTAACGTCGGTGATGTGAGAATGCAATTGATTTTTGTGTTAAATTTGTCCCGGTTCATCATGGTATACCGGCTATCCTCCAACGGTAGGTATTGGGACGTACCGGTACCTGAACCGGGACAGTGAGAATGGGGCTTTATTAAGGACAGGCAAAACTTTGGCAACCGCAAAGTCACCCGAACTCAGTCCAGCTCAGTCGGGTTTGATGTGGTATGGCTTGATCTTGTGACTCTTTTGTAGTTGAATATTGTTTCTCGTGTTCGGCCGGCAGGCCCCACTCTAGTCGCGATTCGGAATACCTCTATCGTGCTTCATCTACCACATTACTGAAGAAATTAGACAACAGACCGTACCTAGTTTTGGAAACGAAATAGCTACCGAAGTTTTCGCAAAAAGGCAGCCTTTGTAAGTATGATCGTGATGTGTGGTCGTGATTTATATTGTCTGCATGGTTCATTTGATACTGTATAATTATTGATATTCGTGGGGGATTTGATTTTATGGATGACCTCAACCACGAAATTAAATCCCAATGAATAATTGATATTAATTATACCATTCATATGTCAAATTTAGATCGTGAATTTGGACCTTGCCATTTTTCATGAAATCAAAAATCCCTGAAAGTACGTCCACACGAAATGGTCACGAAATTTAGTCTTATTGAAATTAAATGATTATACAGTACATACTGATCGTGTACAAAACTAATTCATCATTCGTACTTGCTTTAAATTTCTATTTATTTGCACACTATATATGTTCCCGTGATAGCTCAGTTGGTAGAGCGGAGGACTGTAGTTGTATTAGGTCTGTGATCCTTAGGTCGCTGGTTCAAATCCGGCTCGCGGGATATTTTTTACACAGTTTTTTAACAATGTTTGTTACATATATGACATCCGTAGGTCGCTAAGTTCGAATCCGAATCACTTCTCAGTATTTTTAAAATGTTTTGAGACTATTTCTGAAATCATTTTTATATGTTGAAGTTATCGGTGTCGGTGTTAGCTGATCTTTAAATTGCTACACCAAGAACCAGTGTAGTAATACCACTTGACTTTTACATCACTAACGGCTACAAATCCAAGACTAAAGCTTCGCTTTGAAAACAAAAACAGCCGTATTTTATTACTTCATCGATTTCTATGAAAAATTATATGCTTTCTACGAAATATAGGATCTTTTTCAGCAGCTCGTTCGTTTTTTCTAGCACACTACATGTGAAACAAACGGTTTTATGCGATCGGACTACAGTTTCAAGCCGTCGTCTTTCCAAGGTCTCACAGGGTGCTGGAAAAATGACTCAGCTGCTTAAAGGGATCCTACATTTCGTGGAAAGCTTATATTTGTTCGCTTATAATGGCGTATGTTTTATAGAAATCGGTAAAGAAATAAAACACGAGCTATTTTTGTTTTTCGAGGCGAAGCTAATTTCGACTTGGATTTGTAGTCTTTAGTGATGTAAAAGTCATGTGGTATTGCTAAACTAATACCCTCGGGCTTTAAACTTGGATTGAAAAATTCAGTTTGTTAACAACGTACATTGGTACACTGGAGCAGGGTCAATAAATAATAAAACGACATATAATCTTGAATTATAAATAACTTTCATCAAATTTATACAAAACTTCATTTTATCTCATTCTATAGAATTATAAACATGTACAATTCGAAAACAATGTCAGCAGTCATGTCATACAAACTCCCAATTAAACACATCCGTAAAGCATTCAAAGTTATCGTTATTAAGAATTTTAAATTTGAATTTTGTCAAAAAAATTCAATCAAAGTACTGGGGATAACGCAAATCTTGGTAATCTATTAAAGACCTTAAATGGTATTGGATTAGTAAGTGTAAATATTGTGAAAACTTTTCAGAAATATCGATGACAGCTGACTCATTCAAATTTCATCTAACGAACCCATTTAGGCAATCCGATCATTACAAACGCAATGAACTAGTTTGAACTATAAAGGGGGCTGAAATACGTAGTTTTAGCTGAGAAAAAGTATTAAAAAGACTAAGAATAACAGTAAATGGTAATTTTATGAATATGCATAAATAAAGTTTGACGGTAGTAAACAAAAATAATATAAGTAATTGGATAGGGGAAGAATAGTAATAACAACTTAAACTGCACTTAGTCAAAATTCCACAACGAACCGAATAGGGTGCGAAAAGCGCTAACGATTCAATAAGGGGACGAAACACTAAATATGGTCTCGAATCTCGGCGCGATATGTGTAAACAGCACCGCTTGGAAAAGGGTTGTTATTAAAATAGACGCAAAATGTTAAGCCGAAGATCTGAGGTAAATAAAATGGATGAAACGTCGATCAATACTATTTATCGATGCAAAATATTGTAAATAGCGACAATAAATACATTATAGCAGGAGTTTGTTGCTAAACTGTAATATGAACGTTATGAAACCAAACAGTGTAAATTTCGTCTGCTTAACCAGGTACTGTAACAGCGACATTTTTATCAACCCTCAAAAACCATTAGTCATTTTACAGCGCGTAGGAATTTATTCGCACAAAAACATTAACTCACAGAAGAAACATTTCAAAATTTCTCGCAATACAAAGAAATAAAGAAATAATCGCGAGGGACAAATGTTCTTTAAAATGATTGAAAATTATGGTTTTGATTTAGATTAGCTGGAACTCGTGTTTTGCTCGGATGAATTGGTCGTGGAGAAATTACATTGGTAAAATCGTAGTGATTTCTGAAGTTGGTATGTAACAATACTTGGGGGAATTCCCCAAGTAAAAATGAGATAAAATGTTTGGAACTAATGTACCACATAGTATTATATTAACTTGCAATAGACAAATCAGTAAATGAACTCGGCATAAGCAACCCGGTTAAGAAAAAAACAACGATACTGATAGACTGTATCATTATTTATCTGGAAGTCATTACCCTTTGTGTGCTTGCGTTATTGTATCTGAAATATGTTTTGACTAAAACGACACAATATAGTAAAAATCGGACAGGGAATGCAGTACTCAACCTGAAACAGTCGAGCACAGAACACATAAAAAACAACACAGACCACAGTTACACGGCACAATGCCCAAGTTTCAGCCGTCAAAAGCACGAAAGTCCATGTTTCTGAAGGACGACGGAAAAGCCAGAATATTCATGGGTTCTAGTTAAATGTTGCAACAGTTACCGTAATTGAATAACACATACCAGTGACATGAACCAAGCAAAAAGCTGGTTTCGCTATGTGTGCTTCTCATAAATAAATAAGTAGCTGAACGTGTATTGAACTATAGTTTTAATGAGTTTACTATAAATAACTGATTCACAACATATCGCCGTTTACTATAACTATAGTGTTATTTGCCAAATACGCAGAAGAAACGATGTTCAAAGATGAACTGAAGTACTGGGTATAATATATCTATTGTAGAAATAAGTTTACTGACTGTAGTACAGTTCTGTCAACACAAAATTAAAACCACCGTAAGTAGTAGACCTATTATAACGAGACATCCTCGACGCTCAAGACAAGAACGAGTACACTCGACGCAACACAATTCATTTCAACAAAATATCTCAATTTTGCCCGAAACCGACTACATTTTAGATGGTTTAGTTCGAAAACTGTGCTCTAGCACAAACATATGTGTCACGGATTGTACTCATTCCCGGCTTGAGCGTCGGGGATGTCTTGTAGTGTTCAATCGGTCAAAGAATAAAATAATCAGAGTTGTGTTCTTAGCCAAAAGTTGCATCGCATACCACGTGGTATGGCCAGACTGTAGTGGCCCGCACTCGGTCCAATCTGGTTCGGCGGCCTGGCTTGGTCTGGTGACTTTATTGTAGCCCGAATTCTGTTGAATATGGCTTCGACCCTCAGCTCTTTCGTTCTTCATCTCCTCTCTACTGAAGCGCAGACATGAGAAATCAGACTAAAGTTTCGGCAACGAAACATCTATTGAAGTGTTCGCTGTGTATGTACGACCGTGATGTATGGTCGTAATGCATTGTCTCTCATGGTTCATTTAATGCATACTAATTATGTACAATACTAATTCATCACCGTACGTTTACATTTCTATTTATTCGCAAACCATAATACTATATGTATGTTCCCGTGATAGCTCAGTTGGTAGAGCGGAGGACTGTAGTTGTATTGAATCTGTCATCCTTAGGTCGCTGGTTCAAATCCGGCTCGCGGGATACTTTTTATTCTTGAATATTTTTTATTTGTTGAAGTAATTGGTGCGTTTTTAGCTGAGTGAAATTGATATTGACATGCGTTTTTGACCAATAAAATGCTCTAAATACACCTGATTGGTCATAATATATAGCATATTAAATCATAGCTTAGTTTATGAGACGTTTTCTTTATGGAGTAACGTTTAAATCAATCAAACATACTTAGTATTTGTTCGAATTCAGAGTATCATAAATTACTCAAATGGAAGGTAGCTTTAATCTTCATACGGCATAGTACTCGACATGTTATAAATGCTAGTACTCGACATGTTATAAATGCTAGTACTCGACATGTTATAAATGCTAGTACTCGACTTGTTATAAATGCTAGTACTCGACATGTTATAAATGCTAGTACTCGACATGTTATAAATGCTAGTACTCGACTTGTTATAAATGCTAGTACTCGACTTGTTATAAATGATAGTACTCGACATGTTATAAATGCTAGTACTCGACTTGTTATAAATGCTAGTACTCGACTTGTTATAAATGCTAGTACTCGACATGTTATAAATGCTAGTACTCGACATGTATAAATACATATGCTCGTTCTTCATTATATAGATGGCATGTATATTTTCATTACAAGTGCTTAGTTATAACATGGCTTAACTGTGCTTGTCCCTTTTTGTGTGAATTGAATCTTTTCATTTTCTTGTACATTTGTGACGCGCTGCTTTCCATGCCATGTTTATTGTTTTATTTGATGTTATCAACCGATTTCACAACCACTTTGATAGCCTAATGGTTGAGCGTCCGCTTCGAGTGCGGGGTCTCAGCTTCGATCCCAAGCCCACGTCATACCAAAGACAAAATAAAAGTGGTAACCTACCAATATTTTCCTTACTAGACGCTCAACCAAAACGGAAAACTGGTTTCTTTTGTCGCATAGCCTCGTGGCGATGGATAACATCACGAATGAATTGTCCAGAGTGATAATTTTAGGTTGAAACAAATTTGTTTCACAATCGATCTAAGATAAATTAGTATACACTATTCACTTTCATGAGAATAAATAATTTCAAACAATTGCAGCACTAAGAACCCTCGAAATTTGATCGTGGAATAAACAAATCAATTTGTTAACGACGTACATTGGTACACTGGAGCAGGGTAAATAAATAATAGAACGACACATAATCTTGAATGATAAATAACTTTCACCAAATTTATACAAAACTTCATTCTATCTCGGATAGAATTATATACATGTACAAATTGAAAACAATGTCAGTAGGATTTGAAATTAACAGTATTCATATAATCTATAGAGTTGTTTTCAGTCGAAACAGATGAAAAGTTTACCAAATGGATATTTAACCATGTATCGGGTAGAACAAATTATTATAGAAAGACGGCAACCGTTTTGAAAATCGTAAATATCCAAATTGCATAAGTGGCACCGTTCTATATCTCGTCATGTCCTTTGGCATAAACTTTTGGAAAAGGCCACCGTTTTTAATAGATCGTGTTCCATTTGCAAATTTCCATTTTGTTGAATCTTCCACTTGGTCTTTAAAATTACTGTTCATTTATAACGTTTGGACACGACCGCGTGTATGTTTCGCTTTAGATCACACTCACTGTCTATTAAGGTTGGGAACCTGAAATCGTAAATTCGTAAAACTTAAAATATCTGAAAAGAAAACAAAACACAGAATTTAGCGTATAAACATTTATTATTAAATGTTTTAATATTTGTACATCGAAAAGACCTACCGTCTCAGAGTATTCAGAAATTTGAAAATGTAACAAGATGAAATTTTGGAAGTCTTATATATGCATGCACATTTTAAAGAAATTCTTGTATGAATAATATATGTTTATTATAAGTATTTGGAAAATTCTAATTGATATTTATTTATAAATAATTTAAGTCCATCAACAAGATGTTTTGCTATTTTTAACTAAACTAGAATATGAAGTGGTATTTTACATGGTGATACAATCGGGATCAGTAAAGCAAAGAAAGTCTAAAAATAGTATGCACTCCTACAATGTTGCCTCCCCAAAGTGAGCTTCTCTTGATCCAACACACTACACGGTATGAATCCCGATACACCGCCTCTCAGTTTCGTCAGAGAATTGCTCTGTTTTCATGTGACTTTGACGGAACTAAAAACCGATTTAACGCTCTGACGGAACTCGAATGTCATGTATCGTGAGTTCCGTTAGAGCGTTAAGCGGTGTATCGGGATTCATCCGTAGAAACATCCAATACTTTGGCACCGTAAGATTACGTTTTCCAAAATTCGTCCTTCACAAAGACCGGAATTTTCAATATGGAGAGGCAACATTGTACTTACATGTAATACTACTATAGCCAATATATTTCTGTACATGTAACAAAACAATATCCAACATATTCCTTAATCTACTAAACGGAATACATTGTGACACCATTGAGTACGATTTAGCAAAATGTCCAAAATATCAAACAAGCACATGTGGACGGTAAAGGGACATACTACTCAACATCATAGTTAAACATAACAAATATGCAACAGTTCAGCTTTTCCCCTTTCAATAACAATAGCGTTTGCTCAAAGTATGTAATATGCTGAAATGGTTGGCTATTCGGAAATTTTAGAATAATGTTTTCCATTTTTGCTTTGCATTAAATATACTTGCTAATAATGTGAAACTTCGCATACAAACTCCCAGTTAAACACGTCCGTAAAACATTCAAAGATAAAATTCGTTAAAAAGGACCAAATAAATTATATAAAATCTTTGGAATTAAAACCATATAGTATCATATCAACTTGTAATACACAAATCGGTAAACACAACCGTCTTAAGAAACCCGGTTAATATATTACAACGATACAAGAGCGTAATCAGTGTACTGCATTATTGCTTGGCACAATTTAACTGGAAGTCACCTTATGGTTAGTGTACCTTCTGAATGATTTGACTAAAGCAATACACCGGGAAGGACGACGGAAAAGAGTTCTAGTTAAATGTTGTCACACTATTAAAACAGTTTCTGTAATTCAATAACAAGTACTATGGACGTGAACAAAACAGAAAGCAACAGAACCACCATTAACACATTAACATAATCCGTACAATCACCGAAAGTTAATTGAAGTAACCGTTTTAATGACAAAAACGTCAACTCTATGGTCAAGCAATATTATTCCGTATCGGTGAAATTCTTCTGTCAATAAAGTAGATTATATAACCATACATTGAAATGGCAAAAGTGTAATTGTTAAAAGCAAACAATAAATGAACAAATGATCTATGTGTTAAGGGTTGTAAGCATGCAAGCAGTGCTAATGTGTCTCTGGTCTGACTCCATGCCAAAGCTGATGAATCTTTTCATCTGAGCTTACTTGTTGTGTTTCCCAAGCCTTTCCCCATTTCTTCACGACAATTATTAACCAAGATGATCATTTAACTTTCTTGTAAACACCTCAGGTACCCAGTTTGATATTCGTGTCCGTTATAGTCTTAGGTGCACATTCAATGCTCTTTACAAAGTCAAGTCAGTAACTGACCTTTCTTTCTGTAGCAAACTGATGAATTTTGTATTTACAAGTAGAGTACACCGAATGCAAAATGAACGCACGTTGATCATTGAAATACCTTACGCCAAATTACTACTGTGATCATTTTCGTGATATATACATTATGTTCACAATATAAAATGCCATCTTGAGGAATCCATAACTATTGAAAATGATACCTTAAGTACGACAATTAGCTAACATTCTACTTCACTTTATAAATCGACTCATAGCAGTAAAACAAATATCCTGTCATTCATATAACAATTTCTTCATAATTCCAAACATAGCCATTACTGCATTGTTTACCACGAAACGTTTAAAATATTTGGAACGGTACAATGTTTATAGAAGCAGAATCAGACAATCAAGAAACTTTTGGTTTCGATTCATCAGACATATCAACAAGTTACTTTCCAACATCCATCATGGCCGTACAACAGTAGTTTGTTCAAGAACACTTTATTAATCCTGTTCGCGCTATAACAATATAAGTGTTGATATATGTTACATTCCGCTATTGTCGTTATGCATATTGATGTCAATTCATAAAACATTTTTCGAGAAGTACACATCTTCATACTCGCTTCATGCATTCAAATAGTATTTGTAAAATAATCTAAACACCTATTTCTCTAAGACACAAGCGTTTTATGAGGGTTTGTTTGCATTCGAATGGTGTTTCGTAAAATAACCTAACCACTCCTTTCTCAAAGACACATCTAACCGTTTAATTAGGATTTAATATAAGCCCCAATACAGATTATGGATGTCCAGTCCCATTCATAAACTCCATACAGTTAATACTATAATATACGAGACGATTGCCACATCAAAGGCATATAGCGACAAATTTAACATAAATGTTACTTATTGTAAAACATTGTTTGTATATAAAGTGACATCACACTTCAAACTGGTGGTACCGTCGTTGGTGGCGTAGATGGGGCTGTTGCCGCGGTTTGTTGTTGCTGTTGTTTGGCAGCTTTGTTCTCTTGAAGATATTGTGTTAACTGGTCTTTAGGTATAGAGCTGGCCTTCACCCATTGGAATGTATCAAAACCATCAGCATCAGCGAAAACAAATTTGACATTCCCTGTCCAACGTATATCACCTAGTTGTGGCGGTGGACCAGTAGGTCCGGCAGTAGTTGTAGTTGCTGGAGCTCTGGTTAGAACTGCTGCTGGAGCTCTAGTCATAACAGCAGGTACAAAACCACTTTGTGGTCCCTGTCGTCTGCGCCCTGCACCCATCTTTCTACCTGGTCTTCTACCATTGCGCCTGCTTCCTGGACGCTGTTTTGGCATACCGCTCTTTTGACGCCTTGGCGGTGGAGGTCCGTTTTTAATGACAGTATTCTGAACTGGAGCTGGGCCGTTACTACTTAAAGTTGGACCTGCAGTTTGAAATGGCTTTTTTGGCGCGGGTCGTTTTGGTATACGAGACGATTTATGTCTTACCTGTGCTTGGTTTCCTACAGTTTGTGGCGATGGCCTCCATTGGCCGGGTCCTCCTTGATTATTCTGCTGTGGTGGATTTGCTCCCATGTTATTATTATTTGATTTTGGTTTAAAACTTGGTTGTGATCCTGTCTGTGGGGATGGCCGTTTAACACCTTGCACAGTAAGCATTTGGCTTTTACCATTGGATCCTCCTGACAGTATAGTTTGTACATTATTTAAACCATCTAGTTTTGCTTGTAGTTCTGTAACTTGGTTCATATCATTGAATTTTTGTGCTAGTTTCAATTGTTCTGTTACATACATTATACGATCTTGTACACCTTTCAGTCGAGTTGCAGCTATTGGTCCTCCTTTGTTGCCTAATGTTTTTGGTGAACCCCCAGCATTTCCAGAGGAACCGAAGTTTTGTTGACCATTTTGCTGATTATTACCGTTGTTTTGTTGCTGACTTCCTTGTTGCATGGGCGGATTATTGTTCATTTGACTACTTTGCTGATTGTTAAAATTGGTTTGTTGCGAACTTCCTTGTTGGTTAGACGTTCCGAAATTTTGTTGACCTCCTTGTGGAGTGTAACCGTTGTTTTGTTGCTGACCTCCTCCTTGTTGGTTGTTGAATTGTTGGTTGTTTGTTTGACCACTTTGCTGAGTGTTGGCATTGTTGTATTGTTGTTGACTTTGTTGTTGGTTGTTAAATGGTTTGTTGTTTATTTGGTTAGTTTGTTGGTTGTTAAAATTGTTTTGTTGTGAACCTCCTTGAGGAAATGATGTTCCAGTATTTTGGTTGCTCATTTGGCTACTTTGTTGATTGTTAAAATTGGTTTGTTGTTGAAGCCCTGCTTGGTTGTTGAATGGTTTATTGTTCATTTGACCACTTTGCTGAGTGTTACCATTGTTGTATTGTTGTTGTCCTCCTTGCTGATTGAATGTTTTAGTGTTCGTTTGGCCGCTTTGTTGATTATTAAAATTATTTGGTTGCGGGCCTGATTGTTGGAATGATGTTCCTAAATTCTGGTTATTCATTGGATTAAAATTAATATTATTTTGTTGTTGACTGGTTTGTTGGTTTTGCATGCTTCCCTGTTGACCGTTTGATGGTACGTTAAAATTGTTTGGTTGCTGATTATATAGGTTTGTGCTTTGTTGACCTGCTTGTGGCATATTGTTATTGTTTTGTTGTTGGTTGTATGGTTGTTGTGGTGGAACATATTGTGGTGGCTTCGTCGGAGGTGGTTTTGGTTTATGAACGGTAGGTGATAGCTGTCCTGGGTTTTTCACCGTCCAACCGTTATTACTCTTCTGGATGACCGGGTTGGCTGGCCCAAAGTTTGAGCTTGTCTGAGATGATGTATATTGTGGCTGTGCAACAGCAACACCAGGGGCTGGTCCAAAATTGGTCTGCGAAGCAGGACCAGCCATGAACTGATTTGCATTGGTATTAGAAGCAAACTGGTTCCCGGTTGCAGTATTGGCATATTGTGTTCCGGCTGCTGGTTGTAGTGCATATTGACTACCAGCTGCTTGCTGTTGTGCAAATTGGTTGTTAGTGGCAGCATACGGAAGGGGTCTAGCTCCAGCTGGCCCGGCAGCACCAGGTAAGGCCGCACGTTGTCCGCCTATTGATCCTGGTAAGACTGTATGTGACACGGCTGCTCGTGGTCCGGCTGCTCCCGGTAAGGATGCACGTGGTCCGGCTGCTCCCGGTAAGGCTGCACGTTGTCCGGCTGCTCCCAGTAAGGCTGCACGTTGTCCGGCTGCTCCCAGTAAGGCTGCACGTTGTCCGGCTGCTCCCGGTAAGGCTGCACGTGCTCCCGCTGCTCCCGGTAAGGCTGCACGTGCTCCGGTTGCACCTGGAGCTCCTAAACGATTTCTTCTTCGTCCTTTACCACCTTTTCGTCCTTTTCCAGCTGCAGCAGGTGCTGGAGCAGCTTCAACTTCTGGTGGAGGTGTTGCGCCAGGTGGTGGTGGTGAGGTCGCCAAATAGTCCTGGACTAAATAATTTAATGGCGCTGCATCACCACTAAACCTGCCACCAGTAGATTTTATTAGTCGATCTATACGTCTTCGCTCTGGACTGTTCTTGGCGCTCTCTCCCATAACTTCGGCCATTTGTTCCTCAGCCATTGTAAAACGAGCATCAGCCATGGCTGCTGGATCTGGAGGCGCTGTAGCGGGTGGCGCTGTGGCTCCTCCGTACATCGTAGTAGGGCCACCAAATCCACCTCCTCCACTCCCAAACCCACCACCGCCATTTCCAAATCCACCACCGCTTCCAAACCCACCGAACCCGGCAAATAAATCAAACATGCCTTGCCCGTTCACGGAGGTCATCAGAATGACGAGCTGGAACAATTGTAGTGACAAAACCATTGTGATCTGAAATGTGAAAGACATAAACTTAATGTCAACCAATGTATACTAGTAGTTTAAAACATGTTTGTATAACAACCGCATGCAACACATTTCATCAATGATAAACATGTCGCTGGCTAAGAATAAGAAGGTCGTAAGTATTACTTATATAAGACATATATTAAATCTGCATCTCAAGGCGCTTCTTATGAGCCTATTTTCATGAGAATCGGAAGTGGTAATGTTGACCAAGCTGAAGTTGATTTTGTACTTACAGCCAAGCGAAGTGATTGCTTTTACAGAGCTAACCTAATAGATGTTTTTGCAGTTTGTTTTTGAAGATTTGAACAGTATTTGAATCTTAGATGTGTGTTGGTAAGCTATTCCATATTGAGTATTTCAGTTAATTTGTCCTGGATTTATTTTTTGAACCTGGATTGTTTTGCATATTTTCTGAAAACTTCCGTAACTCAGTAGCGCAGTAATGGGGTTAGTTCAGCAGTTTTACTGTTGTAACTAGGTCATTCAGCGTAGGCATTCCGCCTTTTGTTTGCTGAATCTTTTCTATTCAGCTTTTAAACAGTGGGACGGGGGATGTTTAATTTTCTCGGTCGGTAGTGTGTTGGGAACTTCTTCGTTTTAAGTTTTCTGACAGCTATAACTAGGCATTATAGTCCTTTTGCTGTGGAAACTGGGTCATTCAGCTAGTTATAATTTATTTTACTTTTTGACAGCTTGGACTTGGGCGGATCTGCGCTTGTTTAGTTGGGCATTGTGTCTTTATGTGTTTTATGTTTCCTGTGCTCGGTTGATTCAGTTGAGTGCTGCCTTCCCTGTCTGACTTAATATAATCTTTTTACAACAACATCATTCAATGTTAAACATTGTATTATTTAAAGATATTTTAACTGACACTCTCAAGTTTCAGTCACCTGGCCCCGATCTCCTCTAAAAATTTAACCAATCAGATCGTGTCCATTGTCAGCACTGTGATTTACTGTTTTGTTCAACAATAACAATTTAATGAGCACCGTGTGTATAATTACAGTGTAGTTATTTATACATGTACATGATGGCTCGCACTTAATGTCGGATGTATCTGACGCATGTTGTGAATAAAACTCGTGTTTTGTTGCATCTTAAGGAGTCTGAAGCTGACAGAAACGTGCATAACTTTGTGCATTTAACGACCATTAAATGTCGTACTCTGTTTGTATGGTGCACATGTGTTTTAATTGACAACATAACAGAACAACACCCATGTTTGTTTATTCAGTTCGTTGTAAGCTTAAATAAACCACAGGAACTTGCATTTATAATTTGAACTTTTACTACTAAAATATATATTTTAATAGTACAGTAGGCCTAGTTTTTTCATTTTTTTTTTAAATTATAAATGCAAGTTCCTGTGAATAAACGTATAATGCTTTAAATTCGATTGGGTACGAAGACTGGTTTCTGTCTAATATCGAAATAAATGATACGCTTTAAATGGCTTAACATTTTAAAACACCAATGTTTCGCAGAGTACGATTTCCACGAACATAAGATAATTTGAAGCAAATTTCAAATGGCCGGGCCAAGCTTTAATAATTATATCTAACATAATGTCCCATATATGGACCTGGAGACGTTGAAAAATCCTTTGAGACCAATATAAGTGAAGTAATCGGTTTTTTGAGATAGACATCGTGGCGTGTTCCTTGTTCATGTCGCAAAAGGGATACTATTAATGAAAAGTTCCTGCAATATCCAGTGTACGTTTAACCCCAGTAATTAATATTAAAACATGTACAACTTAATCAACTATTCACCTGTACTTCCTCAATAACCTACTTCCTGACAATATAATCATGTGTCCCAATTCTTCACACACTTGGTTTAACAATTATTTACATATTTTTAATGTTTTGGTTAACAAAAATCTTCAATCTAGGTGCCTGTTGGCTGTTTACTTCATCTTTAGTCATCTTCTTGAGTATGTTTGTGTGTTTTGCATTATCAAAAAGTATATAATGCACATAGGAACGATTATTCACGTTTATTTACATATCACTAACGTTTACTTGACAAATTCTTCATTTTAGCAGTCATGTGACGTTCGCTATTTCCTAAATCACTGTGCCGTTACAATAGTAATAATTAATCTGACGTCAAAATACTACGCAAGATACAGCAGAAAGTGTCGTTGCCTCATTTTTGACAGTTTTCTTTTTTTAATGTCATAAATGTTGCTTCAGTAATGTTTTTTTCATTGCATAGTACGTGTTTACTTGTGCCTAATGGTATAAACAAGCAACTAGACGACTATAAAGATATTTTTCATGAAAATACAAACAGCTAAGAACGTAATAGTGTTAATTATGGCATATATCCGGTAGACGTCGGTTTCGGTGTGGCGCTATATTTTTATTTTCGTATGTTCCATTTCGCCATGACAACAGTTACTGTACTTGGGAGAACTGAAACGTTAGTTGTTTGAACTTATGTCTCGAGAAAATTGTAATGCTGACATACGTTGTATAGATTCTCTTGGGCATATAAATATGTTTGAACTATATTAATGCATCACCTTTGCCGACAAAACATGAGTTTTAAACATCTGTTAATACAATAAATAGTTTGCACTTAGAGTGGGAAACGAGCCTATAATGTACGGTGTCATCGTCTACAATTGTTACAAATGAATACCACAGGTAACTGTTTCATTGATAAAGAGTAAAACAATATTTTCATTTATAAAAGTTATCTTATCTAAGATATTATAAATCTTATAAAATAAATGTTTACTCTTTATTAATGATACAGTTACCTGTAATGAATAATACATTTATACCGCAAATGACAAAGCTCAGTGTCAAGTAATACGTGGTCAGTATATACCTTACTCGGGATATATATCTATATGTATATACAAATGTATATCTATTTTAGTTTGACTAATGCACGTAATACATGTATTTTCTATAAACATTCTAGAGTAGGTAACCAGTCAGTCAACCTAATTACTTTGATGTTAAAGTGACAATGACTTGTACAGTGAACACTGTGTTATACCGCACACTGTATATTGCCCAACACAACTGAGCGAGAAACTGAATTTAACCGCTGAATGTCCAAACCTGGGCAACCAAATAGTCGAAAGTCCTAGTTTTAGCTTTAAAAAGCTGAATGGTCTAGTTTCATCTACCAACAATGGGTGAAACCCCTATTTGTAGCTGCTAAAATTAGAATAACAATAGGCTACTTAAATGAAAAATGAATTAGAGCAATGTGTTCTGAACCCAAGCACAATGTATGTTTATTCCAAATTTCAGAACAATCTTTATAAGTACAAAACCGTGAGACCCGAACGTAATCACAGTCATTTAAAATGCATGTGTTTCGAATTAATTTTGTCTTGAGACATTAGGAATTCTCGTACACTATCGTAACATCATAGTAATCTCCCTTTTTCGGTACAGTGGTTTATGGTTTAGATGAGCAGTAATGACTATGCATCTGTGTTGTACGTAAGGCTGACTATCTGAATGATAAAACGTTACTGACTGCACTTAACCTGTCAAATTGTCAGTCTGATTTCAGTAAACGAAAGCATAAACCTATAAATTACGTTAAATATGAGCCATCGTAACTGTCAGGCTACGCAACTCTCCTCTATTAAACGAACATGTTGGGACATATTCTTATTTTAGAACGCGTTATCACACTTATGGTCACCGAATATCGTTAATATATGTTTAAGTTATGTAAATAATGTAGTTGGGATTCAGTCTTACAGTCAAAAATGTGTCAGTCATCGCCTGCATAAATCCGACATCTGTCTTAAACCTAGGTCCTGAGGAATTCCACATCGGCGATGTTCTCCCGATTTCGTCTGATACCACCCGCTTCTTCACAATTCTTCCGATAACACAAACTGTCTAATGACTTCCCCGATGCTTCCCGTAGACCACGAATAACCTGTTCCCGATGTCATGATAACTCATTAATTTCAATCGGGAGTACATCGCCGAGGCAAAAAAGCTCAGTGTGGCCTAGGCTTTAAAAATGTACAGAACAAGCATTGTCCATCTGAAGTTCTGAACAAGTTGCAACAGTTTTTAAAATCCTTTCTGCCGTGATCGTATTGGCTTAACAATAGAACCAGTGTGATAAATTACAGCTGAATGGTGCTTTGTTGCGTTACACAACTTTTAATACATTTAAAAATCTGCAAGCATTTTGCTAGTTTTGGGACACAGAGAGACTGTGTTTTGTTGCAACTTGTTCAGATTTGCATATGATACCTTTAAGCAAGCAACTATTATTAAACTGGTAATTGGCTATTTTGCTATTAATTACACCTATGCTGAACAGCCCTGTTGTATGAAGAACCCCGAATAGCTTCATAACAAAAGATTTAATTGTCTGTGTGGAATTGTGATGCCTCCGTAGCCCAATGGCTAACATGCGTGCCGTCTAATCTGGCGACCCGGGTTCAAATACGGTTGGGGGCACTCATATGCCTGCCATATTTAAGCAGAAAGGTGACTGGCGAATGAAGGCTATGCTCGGCTCGGAAGTGATCACAGAACGCACCTTTTATTTAACTGATTATAAATTTATATATACGCACTTGCATAATGAGGATTAATTAAAATATTAATAAACTAATTATGTCAGTTAATCAGATGGAATGTCAAAACATGCATAATACTTTCGAACAAGGTATCAGAATAATTCAGAGATAATAATGATATGTGTAATTATTCTTTGAAGCACGTGTTCATTGCCAATTATGTGATTCAGCTTGTCAATTACGCATTCTAACCGAAAACAAAGAAGTTCTTATTCTAATTGTTAATTAGTGTTGCTTATTAAGGTTCGAAGTCAGGAGTGCGCATGTTTGCGGACATTGTTTTATTTATAGTGTTCTAAATGGTTCGACATAGGTGTCTGCTCATTATAGATTGTAAATTGCCAGAGGCAATTATTGCGCTGATCATCATTACTTTTGATTATGTAAGATTGTTTTGTGGGAGGGTCTAAAATAAAATTGTGAAAAGCTTTAGGGCCAATATGGTTGTCTTTGTTATTTAATTACATGTTTATTTTTGTCAATACCTTGTGTCATATTTATTTTGTGTACAATAAAATGGGATTGGACTAAATTATTTTGTAAACCAATAATAATCAATTATAATTTAAAACGCTGTATGTATTCTATACATTCTTAGCAGTTATAAGAAGCGAACCAAAGACTTACGAGCACATGTACCTTCCGCACGTGTCATTTACAGCCAATCATTACATGTTAACTATTATTTCACCAGTAGTCATGTCAAGTACCTTTTTCAGTGTCGGTATATAAACATTAAAACACCAGCTTTAATGAGCTAACTAGATTCTGGTGATACGCCAACCGGACACATCAGCATAGAAACTTATCCTAAGTCGGATACAGTAAGATCACCTACTCATTGGGGACATGTATTGCTTATTTGACTTTATCACATAACCTGCGGTCCAGGAGTGCCGTAAAGCCGTGCCGTAAATATCGTTCGGCACTCCCAAACTGTGCAATAAATATGTAAATTAGCTTGACGTGACGTTAGCCAATCCATGCATTGATCCGTCAATGACGTCAGGATAATATCAACGTCGCCATGACGTCGCGCTCAATGTACCGCTGAATTTTTGCTGAAACATATGCTGCGCACATCATCCTTTTGAAGAATAATAAGCGTTTTCTAAGGTTATGTGATAAATAGAATCTTACATTCGTGCTCATTACATACGAGTTTTATTAAACTCGTCGACAAAAACAATATGACACTCGACAAAGCCTCGTGTCATATCATTTTGTCCACTCGTTTAATAAAACTCGTATGTAATGAGCACTCATGCAAGATCCCCTATGTATAATACTAAATATTGAACAACCCTTACCACACATTGTAGCTGTTGAAATAAATATTGAGAATTAAAATGCGAACGTAAGTTAGTGCATTTATAAAAAAGTATTTCGGTCACGAGCGATCCATGTATGTGTAATAGCATCTTGACTACATTACTAATCGCTGTACCCAAAACGTGAGCAAGTAATCGCATGTACAACAAATCATATAAAACATGTCTCTATATCTTTAGACAGTTATATTGTCTAGAAACTTAACACTGTCACGACCAAGTGTGACGCACTGAGGAATAATACCACGTCATTAGCGAAATTTTTACACGTACTTAATTATCGGAGTCTGATTTATATACATTGAGCGCGTCACCTGTATAGATATTTGGGAGGTTGCGAAATGTATGATATGCGAACGATAACTTGTTTATGATGTTACGTTAACTATACGCGTACTTCACATTCTTGTTACAGCAATTATCATATAACAGTCATGATGCTATTACATATACACGTCCACAATAAACGTACATGTATGCGAAACGAAAGGCGAACGTATCACATGACCGTTGAAGCATGTTTTGTCCCATTGTTCCACGTGAATGTGCTTAGTTAAAACATGAGGGGCACGTGGGCGAAATAAGCTGAAGTTTCTTGTGCCCAACGCATGTCTGTGTGACGTAGAACACAAACCTCTGCAAGTCTAATTTCGTCTGCCACAAGTTCCTTACTTGTAGAAACTGCACACACACATTGATGACGTAATAATCGTAATACACAAGTTTCACGTGTACACGTTCGCGTACACGCTCAGTTTCGCAACCTCCCTTCTACATTAAACACGTCCATGGTTCCAGGGATATTTGGGAAAAGCAGGGATTTTATATACTATTTATAGAACAGGTCGAGGGGAAACCAACCCTTTTTGAATAATATATGGTAAAAATGTTTTTGTTTTGTTCACAATGGGTTGCTTTTCCCTTAAGACATTATTCCGTTATTCAGAGTACATGTGCATAAATTTGTTACCCAACATATAGAAACATACAGCTTTTGATGGACATCGTAAAGTTTAGCCACTGTGTATTCAAAATTCGAGTATATGTACTTCGACAACGTATTGTATGGAAACGCGCCTCACATCTATCACTTGTTTAGATGTGTTCTCTATGTCATAGTTATGCATAATGGATTCGTGTATGAGTAATGTTCATTTTCTACAGCATTTGTTTATATTACACGTGGATAGCATAGATTAATACTAGTATTCAACACTTTCCGTGAATACATTTGTATTAACCATTGTTAGATAAATTTAGCATCTACATGTATATCAGCGAAGTACACCATGTACATATGATTTCGACATTGTATGATTGTATTTATCTGACATTAAATGTACGTTTTTCTTCTTCTTCTTCTTCCTGTTTAGTACATTTCCCACTCTGTTGTGTAAACTTTATAAAACTATATAATTGTTTCTAAGTCAAAATGATTCTGTCGCAATATGACATTTGGGAAGAAATGCATCTAATAGGCGAACGTATACATGCATGTCACGTAAATATGCTGTACTTATTTTGAGGTTAAATATATAAATTATATAACATATTTCAAATGACTTTACTGTTTCTTAGAATCACTACAATAGTTTGGTATTATTTTTGCCAGCATGGCTGAATCTTCTCAGATTTTTTGACTGTGGATTGGGCATGTTTTGTTTAAAGTTGGTAAAAAGGATATGATTTCCGATTTGGATCAAAGCCCATAAACGGCTATAAAATCAACCGAAAAAACTGCATAACAAATTTTTGATCATGTGTGCGATGAAAAATGAGATTTCAATTGATTTTCAATGCGAACTTATTGTTTTTAGTATTCTTTGAACTACATGCGGCGATTTTAACATATTTCGTACTTGAACGGTCTGCGGAGTGTGAAATATTTAGTATTTCATTCGCAAAATGCAAGTGCCTTTCCATGGATATATATTTTTGACGTAATTTTATGCTGAGAAAAAGTTTCAACTAGACGATTCTAAAGTTTCTGCCAGTATTTTATTTAGCTTTGTTTCGTTTTGATATATGAATACACAGTGTATGTTTTACTTAATAAAACTGGTTTGTCAATGTCATCATTCCATATAATGAGATAAACATGGATACTTTCAAACGTTTTAGTAGAATTGGCAATATTTCAACATTTCTAAAAAAGAAAACAATCTTTTAAAATGCCTTAAGGCTGCTAGTTTGCGTATTTAAAGTTAATTAAGAGTTGTTTTATGATAATTCCAATTAATTAAATATTATGTTTCATTATGAATCAGATAGTCGATTAAATCATGTCATGACCTCTAGGGCATTTCAATTAATATAAAATGTCACTATAATAAGCGACGGCGTAAATGGTAGAAAAAGTTATTATTTTAAAATTATGTAAAACATAATTAATTATTGATGGAGGTACATATTATTTACGGGAGTAACTATTGTAAGCTAAAATATGTACTTACCTCGCTGACGAAAAATCTTTTCACACGCTTAGTTTTCCGTGTTTTTTAACCGAAAATCCTACGTTGCAAAAGTTATTTGAGCGAGCGACCCGACAGTTACATGCCTCACGTATAACTATGCTAGTCCCCGGAAAACCGACTATGTTACATTATGACAACATTTCAATGAACCTTATTTGCATAGGCTTGTCAGTCGGGGACATTAAACGATTAACAACACAGTGTTGTATTATTTGTTACCATAACGTAATAAACTTGAAGGCTATTTCGGTACGCTGTCCGAATAATTAGATGTTTTGAACTTTTTAAAATTATTTCCTTAATACAAACGTAAAAATTGAAACACTTAAAACGTTTAACATATTAAAGCAATAAAACATGAGTTAGGCTGTTTAGACACTTTCGATGCTGAAAGAAATAAAACGCAGTCCTTAATACCGCTTGAATAATTAAGGTAGATTTGAGTTTAGAAAACGGACTTAAAATGGTGTGTCATGACAGTTTGAATGGATGTACGTCCTAACTAGAGAATACATTATCCCACGCCGCGACATGACATTGTTTCTTTCGAGTGGAGATGCTGCAAATTGACAATAAATTTACAATATAAAGAAAGCATGCATAAATCTACAAATTGTGATAAATATGACCGGCACAAACTTTTGAGCTTAAGCCAAATTATTACAGTTTTCCACGAAGGTGCTTGGTATATACCAGCCTTTTTGTAATCGTCAAGATGTATAAGTGCAAATGACAGATGGTACGTATTACCATGCCGCACACAAGATAAGTCAATATGAGTTAATGTGTTACACAGAACTAGTTCTTTAATAATGTGTTGCTCGTCCTGTATTATTTAATGCAAAGATGGCATTGTTTTAACGTGTAACGATGGAAATGAAATGATCGCAACGTGTTAATGTGCTGCTGTCGAGAGCTCGTCTTGTATATGTGTGTTGCACGTGGGAGGCCGCATTTGAAAGTTGCACGGCAAAGATCGTACCGTATTGATGTGTTGATGTCGAGAGATCATCCTGTATTAGCGTGTTACACAATAGTAGGCCACATTTGTGTAAGCGCACTGTATTAATGTGAGGTCTTACTGCATTAATTAGTGTGTTGTACTGTTAACCCGCACCAATGTAGTGTGTTGCACAGGCGAGGTCGAACCATATATCGTAGCGTGTCAGGGTTGTCGCATCGTGACGGAATGTTTCTCTATTAGCGTGTTGTTCTGGAGGGTGTCAGGGTGGTCGCATCGTGACGGAATGTTTCTCTATTAGGGTGTTGTTCTGGAGGGTGTCAGGATGGTCGCATCGTGACGGAATGTTTCTCTATTAGGGTGTTGTTCTGGAGGGTGTCAGGGTGGTCGCATCGTGACGGAATCTTTCTCTATTAGAGTGTTGTTCTGGAGGTTGTCAGGGTGGTCGCATCGTGACGGAATGTTTCTCTATAAGGGTGTTGTTCTGGAGGGTGTCAGGATGGTCGCATCGTGACGGAATGTTTCTCTATTAGGGTGTTGTTCTGGAGGGTGTCAGGTCAGGGTGGTCGCATCGTGACGGAATAGTTCTCTATTAGGGTGTTGTTCTGGAGGGTGTTAGGGTGGTAGCATCGTGACGGAATGTTTCTCTATTAGGGTGTTGTTCTGGAGGGTGTCAGGTCAGGGTGGTCGCATCGTGACGGAATAGTTCTCTATTAGGGTGTTGTTCTGGATGGTGTCAGGGTGGTCGCATCGTGACGGAATAGTTCTCTATTAGGGTGTTGTTCTGGAGGCGGTATCGTACGTCATTTAGCATAATGCCGAAACCTCATTGTCACGACAATGCTGGAACGTCATGGTCATAATAATGCCGAAACCTCATTGTCACGACTATGCTGGAACGTCATGGTCATAATAATGCCGAAACCTCCTTGTCACGACAATGCTGGAATGCCATGGTCATAATAATGCCGAAACCTCCTTGTCACGACAATGCTGGAATGTCATGGTCATAATAATGCCGAAACCTCCTTGTCACGACAATGCTGGAACGTCATGGTCATAATAATGCCGAAACCTCCTTGTCACGACAATGCTGGAATGTCATGGTCATAATAATGCCGAAACCTCCTTGTCACGACAATGCTGGAACGTCATGGTCATAATAATGCCGAAACCTCCTTGTCACGACAATGCTGGAACGTCATGGTCATAATAACGCCGGAAATCCCTTGTCATGATAATGCTGGAACCTTCTTGTCAAGAAAAGGCCGAAACCTCCTTATCTTGTACGTTTAGTGTTGTTGTTCATAAAACTGTTTATTTCTAATTTATATTATAAACATGGCCAAGTTTTGTTTGTGTTGTCCCATTACTATATGAATTTATTTGTTTTGACCATAAAATACTGTACGTAAATTACCCAATGCTTACTGTTTCTAACGACTGTATAAACAGTGGAATAGATTTATCATAATGACAATTTCATTATTTCCACAATTAGTACACACTTGTAAATAAATATGCAAAACGTATGCATGGTATATTTTAATAATAAACGGATAATAAACGAATAATAAACGGATATTTATAATTTATGGATAAAAAATAGATATTGTACGAGAGAGTACTTCATGATGCGCTCTTAAAAATGACATCTATAATTAATTATTGTACATGTTCACGAGTTACTTATTGCCTTGTACCAGTAAACAATAATTATCTTATGCAATTGTGTAATAAAACTATTAAACATGTCTGTCGTACTCATTGCCCCCAAGGTAGCGATTTTAGATAAGCCGGTCGCCAGTTACAGCAGAAACTTAATTGGAGACTTGTACATACAATATTACACCTAAAAGTACTCCGTCTTACAAAACAAGTTAAAACATAAGCATGTGCCGCATACATACTGTATTTGAAATCCTCACACATAAAACCAATATTGATCAATGTGTTTCAGCTATTGGACCAATAACTTAAAAAAGATTATACAATTGCCGAGACATCCTTTTTAAATCCTCAATTCTACAATACTAAATTGGTATTTATTGTAAACACTATGTATAGGCCTGTATTAAAACGAACTCTTGACAGAATAATGTTTCAAATATCTCGTATTTGCCAAATACAATTACTAGTATATTAATAATGCATAACACAAACTAAAAGTCTGGTTCTAGTTAACCGACCGACCCTAGTTTTTTTTGCCTCTTCCCTAAACATTTAATTGGCATGTTGAAGGGAGTTACTTGGGATCTTACAATCTTACTTCTATTAACTAGAGTCTTTTTTTGGTAAATCAAGGGCCATAATCCAAGAAGGCCTGGGCCGATTGGGCCTAGATATTATGCCCATAAAAACTGTTACCATGTTTGAAAACAATCAGATAAAAACTATTTTAACGGGCGTGTAAAAATATGTTTTTCCTACCTTCCTGCATACCCTATCTTTTACAGCATGTTACCAGAACCACAACATTTATTTGTTTTGGCCTAAAAGTTCAAATTAGCCTAGCAACAATTTGGCTTACGTCCTTGGAACTACCCGTGTCCATTGACGTAAAGTTGTTCAGCGCTCCTCATTGGGAGGTCGAATGTTTGAAATCCGTTAGAAGTTCGTCACATGGCCGGTAGGTGCTGCACGAGCCAAATACACCATTGTTAATTACCAAAAACCTGTCAAGACACACGCATTGGGCGTCACATACAATGAAGCCCTAGATCACGTTCACACTCCCAGTATTCAAAATAACACGCATTTTAATAAAGAAAAAAAAGAAAAAACATCGATAAATCGGCAATGAACATGCAAACATGTCCTACACTATTTTATCGATGGAAAACTAAAACATTTAAAACTGAAATGTGAAGTTATGTTGTCAAGTCGAGGGCGTAGTCCAAGAGTCAAAACGAGATACGTGTTTAATTGTTCTCCGTATCTGTTTTGTATCATAGTTCAACTAAGTTTTAAAACAAACTATCCAATTTTGGAGGGCTGCTTTCAGCAGTTTAGCTGTTCAGCCACCCTTTAACTTCCCTCTATTCATTGGGCTACCTAAGGAAACATGCATTCGAGTCTCACTGGGGAGACTTTTTCTCTCCAGGTGGCTGTGCAGCCAAAATCGATCTGCGGCATCCAGGACTATCGAACATATTCAGAAAGAGCGCTCACAGGTACCACTTGGTCGAGTTGAGCATGTTGGCTATTCTTGCTAAGAGAAATTACTAGTAAGCAGTTGTCCAGACTGGGGTTGAACCCGGGACCTCTCGATCCCGAATCGCACGCCCCACCTCTAGGCCACCGCTCCCCAACTGAGAGCGTGGTTGATGTAGTGGTTACAGAGGCATACAGTTCAGTATTGCAGTAACTGCGCTCTTTTCCGTTGAATCTATCATACAATTATATTGTATACTGTTATCACGGCGGAGAGGAAACAAAAGCGCTCCATTTTTTACACCAGTCTAAAGCAAAACCGTAATTGGCTTAATGTGGAGTTATGCATAATTTATACAGTTGTGTATGATTATATGACCTGTTATGACTATCCTGACATAATCATCATGGTTATCGTGTTTGTCAACTGTCAGTCAGTCATACTCTGCTTCACCGAAAACAGATATAGTCTGGAATAATTTAACTGTTCCTCGACCTTTATGCATGAATTATTACAAGTTTTTCGTGTTTCTTTAATATAATCAAATCGTACATTTTGGTGACTTCGATTAGTGTTTATTTCACATTTCGTCAACATTATAATAACTCTTCACCTACAAAAATAAAGGTAGACATTCAATAATATACATGTATAATTATGCAATAAATTAACTATTAACGTATGCTAATAGAAGGCTCCAGGACCACGTCAATTTGTTAGGACTATAATACATGAACTAAAACGTTTGTGTATTTGGCGTATATAACTCACTCAAAATTAAGAAAATAGTTTCTCTACCATGCTACTTTATACAACATACGGTGTACAGGACGAAAGTTGAGTATAAAAGGGGAGAGAGACGAGAACCTTATATACTAGTTTCCTACACAAACATGTGTACATGTATAATATTATGTAATTAATAAAAACTAATTATTTAAACATTTCGGTCAAGGATAACCTATAAAAGTGAAAGCACTTATTTCCAATATGGTCCTTTATCCAGTCACTTCCGCCCAAATTTGCCTGTTAACGGGGTGCCGATTAAACTTAGCTATAATCGGTCACCTGGTCATGAAACTAGTGATAATCCGTCACCTTACCACGTGATCTGACGGACTTCTTCTTATATGAGAGTCGCCGGTTGCAATTCCGTGCCCGAGGGTGAGGTTTTCCTATCCTAAATGAGCTGGTGGTTGTCTTGATCGGTTATTTTCTTCGACTTACCTTCGTCTACACGACGTCTATCAAAATGTCCGACGTCGCTGTTTATCGTGACGTCACGGAACGAACGTGACGTTGTGCGCTAGTTAATGAAAGAGTAACAATATAGTCCTGAGTTTGATCCCCTTACTGAGCAGTTTAAGCGACTGGATAAATAGAATAATAGGTTAGTGCCTACGGCTCACCCGATAAATTCCTCCGCCTTGCCAGATAAACTTTTTCATCCACGGCACTAACCTTCTTATTCTCTATGTATGAGTTTGATGAAGGGAAAGCGAGTAGAAGAGACAGTGATGTGATACAAGTAATCCGGGTTGGATGTGGCCATTTTCCTGCGTAAACCCCACATTGTGTTTGCGCTGTACATATTTATGGTGATAAATATTTTGTATAGTTTTATTTGATTGTTTCAAGTATTTCCTTTTATGTTAGTTTATGTTTTAATAGTAAATATCTGTATTGTTTTCTCCCCGTTTGGTCGTAAATTAAATTATGAAAAAAACCTTCTTGCCAGTGTAACATAGTTTTGGTGCTGCTAAAATAGTATTGGTTTGAAAGAAGATATATGTTTTATCCGGTGGGAATTTCAAACTCTCTGTAGCAACAGAACCAAACTCGAATGAATGCCGAACACGGCAGTCTAAAAGACGACTATAACCCCTCGCCGCATAAATGGATCATAGTTAACAGTTTACTGTGATCTTTTGTCAGAATTGTTACAATTTGGTTTTTGCACGTCGTCTCCTGCTATAAGTTGCATGCACTTTGGTCTGGATGTAAAGTTAAGGAACGGGCACTACAAAGGGTTGTCGGAGTATTGACACCTCTTGAAAAATAGCATTAATAATAATAACGACTTTACTTATTGTATACTTCATCGTAATATATATCTCGAATGAAACCGAATATTCGGATAAAAGGTTGTCAAATAAACATAACTATGTTACTATAAGTTTCATATTTATTTTGGATGACACCGAATTTTCAGATAGGTTGTTAGATCAACATATGTTACTATAAATAGCAACAGAATCGGTAGCTAAAATTATATATTTCGGATGATACCGGGTAACGGGACAGAAGGTTTACAAATGAACGGGGTCATACTTTGACAAAAAACATCTTTGCATTAGGTTAAGTGAGACCTCGAATATAGGATTTTAAAATTTACGAAAGTCTGTGCATGGTTCTATGGCTGTCGTACGTTAATATGGTATTTTAGCAAGTTAAGGATTTTGGTAGTATCTGACAAATGTTTTTTCCCCGTAAATATCGCCGTATGTCATAGCGCAAGTAAATAAATTTCAGTTTGTACTACTCGTATTACTTTTATTATATAATTAATATTTTCGCTATGTAAAAAATCGGCTAATTTGACATTCGGAAGTACTAGTAGTTGGCGGGGTTAAATGTTCTCGATTTTAAACTAAAAACATATCTGATTTTACAGTATTAATTTTAAACTTCCTAAACCACGACCATGGTTGTGGTTTCACGAAATATCAACCTGTGTCACTCCTCTTGTACTCCAAAATGTTTGTGGTTTCCTACTGACACAGAAACACAGTTTTCATTCTATAGAGGATCTTGCATGAGTGCTCATCACAAACGACTTTTATGAAACGAATTGAAAAAAAGTGATATATGACACGAAGCTTTGCCGAGTTACGGCCTGTTTTTGCCGTAATCTGTATATGTTTTAAACAAAAACTATTAGGACAATAAACGCAACGTCGTCATGACGTTAGTGTTATCATGACGTCATGCGCCGCTCATGGCAGAGATTGGCTAACGTCAGATCATGACTAATAAGAATAGTTATATCACAACTAAGAGGCACTACTGGAACAAAGGTTATACCTGTACGATAAAAGTGTTTATGACGTACGTCTACCGCTAGCTGAGTTCAAACACTGTAATCGAATAACTACTGATGCAATTTCCGTAGACTTACATTATTGAGAGCCACAAATAATGAACAAATGTACATAATTGACTGATTGGCTTTGGATAGAGGAGATATTTGAAATCTGCATCTCAATGCGCTTCTTATCAGCCTATTTCCATGAAAATCGGAAGTAGTCTGGTTGACCAAATTGAAGTTTAAAAAGCTTGTTTTTCCATAAGTTAAGAGTAGTTTTCAGACAGCTTTTTTGTTTTCTCAATATATTGATTTTGTAAAGTTTACGACCCTCTGTTTCTAAGCCAGCTACTTATATGCTACATATTGCACGAACACCAACAATTTGTCTGAAAATTTCTGAGTCGACAAAACAGGCAAAATATCAACCTGACTCTGCTACCGGATTCAGGCATGCGTGTTGTTTCCGGTTATTATGACAGCAAATTTAATGAGCTTCTTATTTGAACCAGTTTATATTTATAAATTCTTAAATGGCTGACATGTAGACACGATGCGGTGATAACTTAGCCATGTCAACAAATTTCCTGACATTTTATAAAATTTAGTTTTATAGTTTAAATAAGTCGCTTACACGGTTTAGTTTGGTATGTAAAATAGACAATACCGTAACCACATGGTACGAACACGTACCGTATTATTTACGTATATATATATGAGCCGTTCTCCAGGAAAACCGGGCAAAAATATGAAAATCATGATAATATAGCATTAGTAAGACAAGTCTCTTTTGAACAGTTTCTGAAAATTTGAGCAAAATATAACACCAAATTACAAAGTTACAGACTTTTAAACGTAACCACTCCCTCCTACTTTGTTAGTGACGTCGATAACGTCATTCAAACGTTATTTGACGTTACGTTCATAAATCCAGTATTTCTTGACGTTTTCAACCACTAACCCCTCGTTTTCTCAATATGGACACTCTTCAGAAATTGGTCACCATAGCAACGACAGAAAATATTTTCACATGATTCATGAGAAAAAAATAAATCTAAGACATAGTTCTATATTATCCAAAAATTTAAACTTAAATCAAAGAGCATGACATTTTTGTCATTTAGGAGGGTTTTCTTAACCTTATTACATAAATAGAGGATATTACATGAGTGTCTTTTCATATTGAATTTATTAAACGGGTTGAATAAAATAATAAAATGCGAGGCTCTGCCGAGCATTTTATCGATTTTATTAAACGAGTTTAATAAATTCAATGTGGAAAGTCACAAATGTAATGTTCTTTTTATCACATGTTAGCTTTTTTCCGGCCGAAACATAAAATAGCTACTTATTTTCACTATAATAAACGCGCAACTTTGACGTTGAATGACGTCGCGTGATAGCTTTATTACACTAGTGTATTATCAAAAATAAAAAATGGCTTTATTACGCTACCGCGACGTCAAACATGTGATAAAAATGCATTACTTATAAATGAGCCGTTCTCCAGGAAAACCGGGCTTAGTGACATTGTATTAGTATTTATCACATGTTTGACGTCGCGGTAGTTTATAATAAAGCCATTATTTATTTTTGATAATACACTAGTGTAATTAAGCCTTCACGCGACGTCAGTCAAAGCATAGGCGACGTCGTCAAAGTTGCGCGTTTATTATAGTGAAAATAAGTAGCTATTTTATGTTTCGGCCGGAAAAAAGCTAACATGTGATAAAAAGAACATTACATTTGTGACTTTCCACATTGAATTTATTAAACTCGTTTAATAAAATCGATAAAATGCTCGGCAGAGCCTCGCATTTTATTATTTTATTCAACCCGTTTAATAAATTCAATATGAAAAGACACTCATGTAATATCCTCTATTTATCACATGTTTGACGTCGCGGTAGCGTAATAAAGCCATTTTTTATTTTTGATAATACACTAGTGTAATAAAGCTATCACGCGACGTCATTCAACGGATAGGCGACGTCGTCAAAGTTGCGCGTTTATTATAGTGAAAAATAAGTAGGTATTTTATGTTTCGGTCGGAAAAGGCTAACATATGATAAAAAGAACATTACATTTGTGACTTTCCACATTGAATTTATTAAAGTCGTTGAAAAAAATTGATAAAATGCTCGGCAGAGCCTCGCATTTTATTATTTTATTCAACTCGTTTAATAAATTCAATATGGAAAGACACTCGTGTAATATCCTCTATATAACTAAGTTCGCCGAACTTGCAGTTTCCTTTACATGTCAAACAAATATAAACATAATTGATTTATTCCCAGAAATTATTTTGAGAATTATGAGTTTTGAAAAATCTGTAACTATCCTATTTGAATCGAAACACATGTTCCTTTGTATAAATTAGATAAACCATCTTGATGTTATTAATTACCGATGTTTGTAATACAAATGGTGTAATGGCTGCCATGACAACAGCAGTTTTGATGTACGAGAACTAAAGTTTTCTAATTTCGCATAAAAACATAATTTAGACACTTAATATGTTAACTTAAAACTAGTTACATATAGTCTATAATAACCATTTAAACAAAGTACTTGGCAAAACATGTAAATGCAACCAACTTGCTGGACCTAGTTCATTCAGCTTTTGGACAGCTTGGACTTATTACGAGTTCAGTTGGGCATTGGGCTTAATAATTTGTAGGTGTTTTATGTTTTCTGTGCTCGGCTGTTTCAGTTGGGCATTGTGCCTTGTATGTTTTTTTTTAATTCTCTGTGCATGACTGGTCCAGGTGGGCATTGTGCCTTGTATGTTATTTATGTTCTCCGCATGCGGCTGGTTGAGTGCGGCCTTCCCTGTCTGACTTACTATTATCTTTTTGTTCTAAACTAACTAGAGCTGTAAATGTACCTAGGGTGCAACAAATAACAGCCGAACAAAATGGGAGTTGTGTGAGACAAATAACCATACTAGCTGCGTGAAATTGGCACAACATACGACTTTAAACATTTAATATTTGAGTGTAGTTCTATCAGCTCGAGATTAAACGTGTGACATTCAAAACCTTAAATGTATTTCTATCTGCTCGACATTCAAAGATTTGAATGTTCAATGTCGAGCTGATAGAAATACATTCAAAATATTAAATGTCAAATGTTTAATGTCGAGCTGGATGTAGTCCTATCAGCTCGACTATCAAATATTTGATTGTCGAATGTCGCACTGATACAACTACATTAAAAACATTGAATGCCCAATGCCTTGCCAACTTCACGCAAAATACTAAGGAAAGTGACAAATAACATTGTTTTACTTTGAAATGCAATTGTCTTTATTCTATATTGGTGACGTGAAAATATTGAAAATATTAGAATGCAAGAAGCTTCATAATTTAGCCTTATATGTGTAGCATACTTCTACCACCATTGGTGTATACATGTATTTTGACTTAAAATATGTTGTTTAATGCATGCCTCCTGTAATATATATTTATAACTTTTATTCCTCCAATTCTGAAGAGCATAATACATATCATATAAAAAGTCTGCACAACTGACCAAAGAACTGCAATTTTTCATAGTCTATAAGCTCTTCCGCAAATTCAATATTTAAGCACGCTGAATTACGTTAGTTAAACAAAATGTGTTTAGATGGCCTGTTCCTTACGTAAACACAAAATCAGGGGATGAACATACAGGTAGGGAATGTTCTATGTCAAAATTAAGCTACAATAGCTTGTACAGCTGTGGTGGGCCTTTGCAGTTTGACTTATTCCACACATATTCGTCTAGAATTATTAATTCCAAAGCCAGCAAATACCTTCATTCTGATTGGCTAAGACGTGACGTTTACACACCAGTAAACCTCTGTTTTCACCAATCAGGACCCTCGGGCATTATAGACGTAAACGTTCTAGATTTCTTGCCGAGGATACATTTTAACCTATCTTTTTTTCTCCCTGAATATTGAAGTGTTTGTATTTTCTCTATTTTTCATTTTTTTAAATTATTTTTCTGTCAATATCAGCCTTCGTCATGTTTTTATTAGCTTTCTGGTCTCTTAAAAATCTGATAGGCTGGTTTACAGTTAAAATGTCATGATAGTGTTGTTTTTGTCAGTTTTGCAGTAATTTTGTATGTTTCGGCTGTTCTTAGATTACTTTATTTTGCATTTATAATACTTGAAATACTCCTTATATGGTGACTCTGCAATAGCATATGCATAAAACGTTCAGAAAACGTCAACATAACGCGCAGGTTGGACATTTTTTCAGCATCGATATAGTGAGTTTTTTTTATTTTAATCGATATTAATGGAACTTTTTAACGAACAATAGTCCAGATTTATGTCGGAAATAAATAAATATCTCACATATTGTCAAGGTTTATCGTTTTTTTTTCGTATTTAGATTTTAACACTGTTGTCTCACGGACATTTTTTCAGCATTGAAAATCGCTTAGAAAAATCGGGATAATAACGTCAGATCAGATTTATAACAGAATAAAATAAATAATGGCTTAGATGTATTTCAAATTAAAAACATTGTGATTAGCGTAAATATTTATTTCATACATATAAAAATAACAAGTGCCCCAAGAAGCGCCGCATTTAAGCAAAAATACACAATTGACAAATTTCCATTATGGTGGTTACTTTTATTATTTTGTTCCTATCCAACATACGAGACGTCTTGTCACAATATTTCCCGAGATTTGAGCAAGAATTGTTGATAATACAAGAAATGCAGCGCTTTAACTGGCGGATTTTCGTTACTTATTACATTGCGATATTTGAGTAGTTTTCTGCAAAAAGCTTTAAATTTACATTTTCTTTTCCAACCATAATAGCCATTCAGTGTAATGTACGTCGAGTTCGTTTCACTTGCTTTATTTTCATACCAAAATCATTTATCTTAAATTCATATTGCTGGAAATATGAAAAAAACCAAAGTCAATAGGTTGGCTTATTACCTGAGACCCAAACTTTTGACGTTACCTCATTATCATAAAACAGCCTTAAGTTAAGATATAGCGTAACAGATCTTTAATATTTTGATTGGTCAGTATATAAGAATCACAAAATGTTTATTGTTTATATTGGTATGGTAATGTAGTAATGAAATAAGGTATTTTTAGGATTATTTTCTAATTGACAAATGCCTCTTATATATAATAACATCAGTAAATGTGGAATAATTATGCACATTGTTAATTGATTTATTGCAAGTACGTACATATATGAGATGAAAATACAGAATATATCGTCAACAATCGTGCAACTTAATTGACATGTATTGATTGCAATTATAGATTAGAAAAAGGTCATTCAATTTAATATTGTAATTAGGTAACACGAATAATTTTATCAGACCAATTAGATAACACAGGGAAATGTTAATATTAAAATTAGATAACACATAATGATTTGTTATTGATTATTTAAAAAAAACTAAATCGTTGACAGAGAACAGAACAGAATAGAACAGTACAGAACATTAACAATATTGTATTACACAGTGAACAGTTAATCACAACGGAAGCTACAAGATTAATAAGACTCACGTATTTTCAACAATGAAAGGTATGTAATAGTATTATTTGAAACTCGTGAATAAACTTATTGCATCAACATACGAAATTGATTTGACATACTTATGAATTAAAGTTGTTTAAAGCGAATACTCTGTTTTCAAAATAAATTGCACTGTTCGTTTACATAATACGTGTGTACGAAGTCATGAACTTTAACGAATAATAAACAAACAATTTATATAATAATTGACTACAAATAATGTAGACGCTAATTCTTTTCCTTTTTTATAAAGAAAATGTAGTATTTAGCGAAATGAACATTTTATTTAGATAAGAGTATATGCATTTCGCATATCCAACTATTTGTCCCATTTGTATTCGCACATGTGACAATTGTTTTACCATTGGAAGGCATGGGGACTCCACGTAAAATTGTCCATATGATAATAACTATTTGAGATATTTCTTATGTGCAAACATATTTTGTAGTTTGATATGTCTACAATATAATGCACTAAATTTCATAGTTGTATCTTTATGGGATCAACCCCCTTTTTAAAGGTTTTTAACATGACTATCACTCACATTGAACAAAGAAGGAAATGAACGGATTTGATATCAAACTTGGTTACTTTCTTGTCCGTAGTTCTTTTGTTTCTCGGGGAATATATTTTGTGCAAACTTGATTAATAGTTTAATTTCTTCCCGTCAGATTGGTGTTTTGATATAAGAAATGTGATAATTAGATCTGCCCCCTTTTTACGGTTTTTTAAAACAGGTATCATTTTTTTTAGTAAAAAAGTAATACACATATTTAATTTGCACATTGTTAATTGTTTTATGACGCGCCCCGCTGTGATTGTCACAGCATGTGGGATAATAAAAGTGGTACATTCGCGTGACGGGTTATAACCGCTATATTTCTACAACCGCTATATTTCCTGTATACATCCATTATTATGATTTTAGAGATTTGAAACTTTGACTTTATTGCCGATTTGGAAAGTAATACATGCATTAAAATAATTAAAGTGAAATGTCATAAGCTCACGCATAATTTAAAATTATAATAATCGAACAGGTGAGACATAAAAATGAAGAATCATGTCATTCCTATGACACTTGTTAAATAAACTGGTTAATTGACACGTTGTACCACCTAATTGAATATATACGAATTGTAAAATGAAAATTAAACGTCAAAAAAGGTGAGAAAAAATCCGTATACTTTTAGAGGCATGAATTCAGATGTTGAAATGTATGTTTTACACTAAGGCAGATTAAATACATGTGCATTATAGCTTTATGGTTCATTTACAGTATACATGTACTTGCTTATATATTGCTAATAATATGCGTATCTTTTAATGATAATCACTTAACTATAGCCCGGCTAGAGGAATAAAGCGCGTCTGCTCTGACCAGACAGATTACGAAGCCAGTTGGGATTCGAACATTCTATATATTAATTAATCATATATATTAGGGTTTTTTCTCCTGAAAATTTATGTTTTCCATCATTGTTATTTGTTATAAGCATTGTTTTATGCTTCATGCAAAGTAAATTCATATTCGTATAATAAGTATCATAAATATTTTTTTATCATACATGTATGGTCGCATCGCTGATACCTATAACCATAATGTAAAAATAAAACAGTAAGTATCATTCAAGATGCGTTTATATACAGTTTCTATCTGCCTTCTTTTTTCATTTGTAGATACAGCCTTTTTGCTATAATAAGACAATACATGTTTTCGTAAACAAACCCCTGTAACTTTATTGCGGGTGTCACCGGAAATTCCACGGGCATATAACGCATCATAAATCAAGCCACAGTCTACAGCCTATATATTATAACAAGTCTGATAAAAGCACAAATTCATATTCAGATATAAATTGCCGATGTGATTAAATCCATTTTAAGTATTTTACTCATTATTTTAAAAAATCAGGATGATGAATTGACTAGCATAATTTAACAGTCAATATATTATCACAATATATTTCATAATCGGGGAGTATCACGAAGTAGCTCGAGATGTAATAGAAACACGAATTTGAAATACCGATATCGCACGACTTGCTTGCGGAAATTGATATTCATGTATTCAAAGCAAGAACCTTGTAATATAGTCTTGCATAAAGGTCAGGTTCAGGTCAAAATAGCCAAACTACATTTTGTGATAACTTGAAAATGAATATATGACAATGAAAACATGTTAAGTATTTGTTTTACATTTCAACTCTTCATAACTTTGAAAGCACTTGTCCAACATAAATAAGTTGAACAAATGTTTCATCCCGATATCTTGAAAAAATAAAATATTTGTGACAATTAGAGGGAAAATTTGAGTTTTGTCGGGTCCGCAAGCGCGCGAATATTCTCCTATTTAATTCAAGAAAAAAACGCTCTATTTCACGAACTTAAAATTGTCATAACTTTTTTATTTTTCAAGATATTAAAAAACCAGTTCCATAATTGTATGGTCTATGGCTCGAAGATGCAACTGAACAATCAACCGTACAACATACTTGAAAAATCAGCAGTGGTTGCTAAATTTCATTTAAACTGTACTTTGTGATATTGCACACATACTCAAGCGTTGTACAGTTACTAGTAACCGTTTATTTTTTTATCATCCATCGAATATGCATGATAATAAGTATACATATCGTGACATGTATTGCGGTTACTAGTATAACAAATGCATAATTGTTAGATTCCTCACACATGATCAACGAATTCTGAATGATACCATGGAAGCATTTAAATGTTCCTGATGATACCTACCTTATGAACAAAATTTCATAATGACAGAGATATGCCCATAAAAAAGATCCTGGTATGCATCATATACAAAATGTCAAAAATACCAAAGTGTAACTGAACGCACAAAACCCCTCCAGCAAATGATATACATTAATTTATACACTCCGACAACCCGCTGAGTTAGCATAGCGCGATTACGCAATCGAGATAAGATCGATCAGATTAAAACCGGTATAACACCAGTCAAGGGAAGGTATTTGTGGTCGACTTGAAGACACATTCAATACAAATGGGACAAATAGTTGGATATGGTTTGATTTATAGTGCTTTAACAATTTGAATGCAGGTACGTTTACATTTTAAAGGTCCTGCCTCACATATCGGGTTAAATAATTACTAATACCCAATAGAATTTGGATGTAAAAATACTAAATAACTACAAAATGCCGATGTTGACCAAGTTCTTTTGTATGTCAGTGTGTTTTTATGGCATATACGTACAGGAAACTATAACAAAATTACGCAAATATTTGACAATGTTATTTTATTTTTGTAATACACCTATACGTGAGGCAGCACCTTTAAATGAGGCGGAAGGATAGACGGACAGAGATGACAGTCGCTACACTATGTCTTCTGCATCAGTAAACTGGATTGCTTAGGTCGTGTACACTTCCAAGAGATTTTGAAAAATGAACAAGGCAATAATAATTGCAAGCAATACAGCAGTACCCAACCGGTTTGAAGCCATTACCCTTTAAATAATGTTCATTGTTTCAGTTGCCAACGCAACCACAATTGATGTCCGAATAAAAAATATCAAAATTTGCAAAATCGCCTCATTGGCACCTGCCCACATACCAAGTTTCATAAACCTAGTTCAGAAACTGTTTAAATTGTGTCAGGATCCAGATTTTTGATGGACAGATAGACGAACAGACGGACGGACGGCAAACCTATAGTTCCCTCCGGTTGAAAACGGATAGAGGACTAATAATCGGACAGGGAAGGGTGCACTGCATAACACAGCCGAGCAGGAACACTCAAAATACAGATCACAAGCAGACTACACAATGTACAACTTAACACTGAAGGAGAAAAGGAAACTAAACACGCTACAAGTCCTAATTTCAGGTGTCAAAAAGACTTTGAAAGTTTATGAATCACTGTTAGTATGTTACTGAAATTTGAAATCAACACACTTTTCGACAGCAAGCAATATCCCTTTTACTATAAATCCTCAAATAGAGTTTACGATGTCGAACAAATTTCAGCCCACCACATTTGTGTGTTTATATATTGCAGCAATCCTGCTTCTAACACTAGTAGGCTATGTGTCCTGTGGGGTTTCAACTGCGTGGCCAGAAATATGCCGGGTAATGAGCCTGTATAAAACATGTGCTGACCTCGACTACCGTATTGCTTGTTTAAACTACGGTAATTGCTCGACAGGTACGTTGCTTACTAATTTTATACCCGAAAACCTAAATATACAAAGTTGAAAAAATGTACCAAATCTCACGATATCTCGCGGCAGTCTTCTGAAATCTCGCGAAATCTCGTTTGATTTTAATACCTTATATCTTCTGTTTAAATGTGCATAGGCAAAAACTAATAAGTTTATGCAATATATTTATTATTCAGCTTTAAAATGATACCTCATTTATTGGAATCAGTCAGGGAATAAAACAGGAGTTCGCAAAAAGTCAACCCTACTCTCATTTTGATGGAAATTCAAAGTTTATAAAAAAAAACAAGAATTACCTCATTCCAATCATATTTTTTTGAATTCTATTAGAGAAAGACAAAAACAATGTACCTCATTTAAGATATTTGATATACCCAATAGCTTGAAACATTTTACATGGTACTCGTGGATACACGAGCTCATCATTCATCCAATCAGATTTGTTATTTTAACCAAACTTACGGTACAATAACGAAAGCGCACGAACATTAATTAGCGCCAGGTCAAATGCTACGTACTATACCATTTGTGACACTAAACTTCCAAAATAAGTTTCATTTTGATATTTTTTAATCAAACCTTTTGCGCAACGAACACGGGATAATGCGGCGTTTTAAATGGAAAGGGTGAGTTATACTCTGAGAGAATGTTATAACCGACAACTGAGTCACAATTAATGGATTCTGCATTTAGTTGAATCTTTATTATATTATATGGAATATCTATAATCATTATAATTTCAATTTTGATTTTAATCGAACTTTTCCTTTTATGACATTCATAGAATTACGGAATTATATATCAATAAGAGGAGTGTGCAGTTCATGTTGACCGTTTTTAATGGTCCTTATCGTCAACATAAGCATCAGAATCAGTTTAATTTTTGACGTGTACAGGAAGACAATCGTCGTACAAAATATAGTGTAACAATTATTCATGGCACGTTAGAGATGGTCCTCGTCAGCAACATTGGGACAATGTATAACGTCCTTATGACTATAATACGAAAGATGCAGCCCCACTTATATTTGAACACCGTTAAATATCCGTTATTTTCATGTTAACCCAATATATATGAAATAACTATTTTTAACCGCGTAAAATTATGTGTCAGGTAACATGTGCACTCACTGTTTGGTTTGTTTGCAATATGATTCGAGCCGACATCAGCAGTTGTGTAGAGGGTGTGGCGTTTGGCTTTTTGAAGGCCGAATGTTCCTGAAGAAGCACCATGAAGGTGTTAATAGATCATGGATATACCTTTTCTGTGAAGACTTCCAGTAATTTTCGTCCCTAGAAGGGTGCTTCACGTTCTGTTGCTCTAATATGTGAAATGACACAAAATATTTAAAAAATGCCAAAAAGTGATGATTCCTTCAAAAATCGTACCCATTGGTTATATGATAACTAGGATACATCCAATAACCATAATGAGGATTGCAATGAAGGAAGGAGTATCCTTTTAATCAAGTAATTTCAAAAATGAAGAATGCCAAGCTCTGAAAAACGGTAGGTGTTCATCAGCGATTTTACCACAAAAATCCAAGGGAGACCATCGTCTTTATAACCACCGTACATGCTACAACGAAACTGTAATTTCGATAACTTTGTTGAGATAATGCTTTATCATTGAGATATTTACGGTAACACAACAGATTGCTATTTGAGAAATGTCTACGAGACTATCAACAAATTTAACATTCGCTAAGCAACGTGAGTTCCCACCCGGTTGCTGTTGTTTGTTCAAACTAATAGAATATAATTCAATATGTATTCTACAAGGGAATAAATAACAAATAAGCGCATAGTACTATGCTCCTAACGTTTAAAATAGTTTTTGGATAAGATGTTTGCCACACCTTGTTCCTGACTACAATGCCTGGAACATGGTGTTTTGGCCATTAAGACTCAGCTGCATACCGCACCACAATCACGCTATTCGATACCTTAAAACACGAATTTAAAGTATATTACACCAGAATAATGAATGCCGAAGTCTTACAATCCTGTACTCATAAACTTTGGAATCTTAGCGATAAAGCAGCATTGATTACACTCGATCAATGTATACAGTCACCATCAATTGGGGTATTCTGTCTTAAAAAAGCTCAAATCGATGCCCCTACAAAGTTGTTTATTTGGAGTCTAACTTAACTGCAAAAATAAAAAATAGTGAGTGCATATGTTAGTTGACACAGTAATATACATGGCTGTATAGAGTCATTTCGATTACAGCGTATCAGCATGAAGATACCGGTTGTTCAACGGTGGGGCACCTCTCGTATAAGAATATTGTTATCTTTTTTAGAATGTGTTGGAAATGGTATGCTCTACTTACCAACCTCTGGCTTTTGTCTGGGTGGTACAGATGATGGAGAACATGTGTGGGCTTTTGCTTTGGTACGTATACCCGTAGATACGATGGGTGCACAAGTAATACGTGTACTTTCCTAATTTCATACTCATTTTAACAATTATGTCGTACACATACCAGCATTACTTTTCTATTGGAATTGACATAACGGTGTTCCATTCATATAAACTTGACGTCATACAACCGCGTCATACGAAAGCATGGTGATGAACTACGAAGGTGAAATATCGATATGAATATGCAGTATCATTATAATACAATTATGTTAATCGCATTGGAACATTTTATCAATTAGCGTTATTCCAAGACCACACACAAGCAAGACAACGGCGAAAAGGAATTACACAATGTCATATTTCCTACCGATTGCTCAAGATATTTTTCCAGAACATATTACAGACGCATGTATCACCACAGCGTCATCAATTTTTTTCGTAACATTACCACCACATATATACATTCTTACCCGCCTATTACAAGTATCACCATTGTTCCGTAACATTTTTATCATCAGCCTATTCACATTGTGAGAGATTATGCTTATTGAAACATTTCATTTAGTATTAGGCTAATGACGGATTTTGACTTGTGGCCTCCATTACAAGATGCAAAAAGTTTTATTTAAAGTCGGTTATGACAAACAAGATAATATTAGCTCGCAGAGCTATTATCTGACAAACACTATACATTAACATATATTAAAAACACGGCAAGTGTTAAGCGGCTAAGGAATAAAAGACATAAACATTATCAAGAAATTGGTTACATTATACGATGTAAGGATCAAATGGACATAATCTATTATGGCAAAGAGCTAAAATGATTCGAGTTATTCCTCTTGGAAGGAAGTAACTTGAACCAATCAAAACACCAGTCACGGCTTAACTTTAAGATAAAGCACAACAAAAGCACACAAGCAGACATTGACATTTACAGGCACATGGTACACTTACATCTCGGACCAGTCCATTTTATGTACAGTAACAATTTAACTAAGTACTGTCCAGTTAGAGTAATATCAGAGTTATGTTTTATTTCATGTGTATGTGTATTTTATGTGTACAACCATTGTCTGAACTGGTAAAGTATTTTAGTTTAGCATTATACTTATAGATGTATGAATAAAACGTATAGTTCACAATTGGTTTTACACAGTAATAGTGGACTCTCGAGCACAGCGTCTCTCAATAATTATCCTAACTGTATAGTATCACTGCATAATAACTAAAATATAAATATTCCAACAAATTGGTCTGATAAATACAAACAATGTATACGTATCAGGGATGGTATTCAATATTGATCTTACTTGACTTAAGGATAAGGACAACCAATCAGATCACACCATATTGAACTCTTGGTCAGTAACAGGTGATAAGATTGGCTATCGTTATTCTCCAATGTAATAAGATCAATATTGAATACCACCCCTAGAATATACAAATATCACAAATGCAATCCGATCACCGGATACACGGATATCATTCGGGTGCACTGTGACCTAGGTAATACTGGGAATTCGTAAATTAACATTTACTATGTTTTGTATGACGTAATATTGCAGGAGGCGTGTTCGTGGTATAACGGACAGTTGTATGTAGTTAAGGATGCGATTGATGCTGGTGTTGTACAGGCCTACTACACGTCGGGAGGTATATTTGTTTAACTCTTGTCAACCACTTGTTTTATAGCAGGAACCTTATTTCGTCATAAAATAGAGTTGACCTTACGACAATAGTTAAAAAAACGTAACTACAAATCTTAAATAAGATTGCATTCAGTAATCGCTTACCGGTATGCTCCGGAGGAATCCTTGTCCATAATAACTATCTAAGTCTACCAGGGGCCATAATTCTGTAGAAATGTTGGATAGTGATGGCGTTGACAATGTAAGGTATTGGTGATGATAAACACGTATGCCAAGTTGTTTGACAGCAATGCCTTGTCGGACTTTGAAAATATTCGAGTTTCAAATACTTGAATTATTTTATTAACATTTTCAATAATGCGAACGAACAGACGGGCAAACAGATGGACGGACAATAACGTGGTCTAAAAAATCATTGAATTATGTTGCACGAGTGTGAATAATCAGAGGCGGTATTTGGTTATAATGCGGTCCTAGCTCTTAAAAAGCGATCGTTGTCATTTAAGTGTTTTTGTTATTAAGGTGATCATTAAGTGATATTTACAGTAATGCTGTTTTCCCACTACAGTTTCATCACACGTGAATACGCATATTGGAGCACTTAACGTGGGTAAAACCAATCAATGGGTACATCTCGACGGCACATTTGTGGACAACACATTTTGGGTGGGTGGCGGTAATGCACCTACAAAGGATTCTGTATCTCAATGTATGTACAGTGATAGTACTAATAGCTATAAACAAGCTAGTGAGGATTGCGTCAACAACTACCCCTTCATCTGTGTCTCATACCCGTAAGTATTCATTTTCAAGTTTTGCCTAGTATACGATATTCAAATCTCATTAAAAGCAGACCCACATTACGCTTCACTACTTTACGCTGATATAGTATCTGACGACACTCCGTCGTATAGGGTCATGTCGATGTGAATCGCATTTTCACTAATCTGAAAGTGCGGTGACCCTGCTGATAGCGTAAAGGAGTGTAGCAAATGTTGGGATCAGAGTTGAATGAGATTGACGATATTCTACAATGAAATTCATTACTGTTTGAGTTATTTTTGTAATATTCAAAAGTTCTAAAACAACCTTTACCGTGTACCAAAATACCACTGACGCTGGTATAGTGCGAACACATTAACTTCGTCCTTGAATCTGACAGCTGACTTCTTGTCTAAAAGACCGTTTCGGTCTTTGTTTTCATAAGCAGAAAGTATTCTGCTACGAATATCTACAATATTTACTTTAAACATTTATATTAATCTCCCACGAGTCGAGACTGGTCGCGGAAATCGCTGGCTTAGAATTAGAAGGTCGTAAGTAAAGTTGAGGCCCACATGGAAGCTTGAGTAACCAAATGTATAGCCTCGTTAAATAAAGTATTTACTTACTAAGTACTACTTACATCTCAATGCGCTTCTTATGAGCCTATTTTTATGAAAATCGAAAGTGGTCATGTTGACCAAACTGAAGTTGAAAAGCTTGTTTTTCCATATAAAAGCCAGTTTTTTTCTTGTTTTCTCAAAATAATGATTTTGTACTTACGACCTTATAATTCTAAGTCAGCGATATATATTTATCTCCGACGAGGCAAGACTGGAATGTACGAGTACTTTATTCCACACCAGAAGTTTGTAATATATAGGTTTCTGAGTGTAGGACAGAACCCCCTACGGACATAAGCCCCTATTCTTGTTTTTGCCTTAAAGCCGCATTAGACCTTAAACGGCTATATTCAAAAAGCAATAAGTTGGTAACCTATTTGAAGAGGCATGCCTTTTGAGCACTTTAGTTGAGCCCTAAAGGTGAAAAACACAATAAGATGAAAAAAAAAACTCCAGTTGGTTTGTTTACAAAATAATGAATTGTTCACAAAAATTGCACAATTTATAATCTAAGGGAAGCAACTCTTGCAAAATCAGTATTTTGTCATCCATACATTTTACTAAATGTGATTTTTTGGCATTCTATTTCGACAGATAAAGCTGACATTCTGTTGTCCATTATAGGTCATAAGTGGAAAACATCATAATCTTTGCATTTAGTCTATTTACTGGGTGATTGGAAAAAAGTTTTGCGAGAGATATACGTGACTTAAAATGTCATTCTCATATATCATGCAACATCCTCACATGGTTCCACGGTTCCATTTTATGTTTGCAGATCATCATAAGCCAAACGTTTGAGTGAAGAACTACTGGAGAGAGACGACTGGGGAAACATTTTGAAGTATTACTTTATTCTGAATCAAATGTAAATAAAAATGCTATAATTATGCAAGTTTTATATATCTTACTTTATTTTTTCTTGTCTTCAATGCGGTTATTATTATCTACTTTCTAGACAAACTCGGCTGGTTAAGTTGAGTACGGCCTTCCCTGTCCGATTTTCTATTATCATTGAATAGACTAGGCCACAAGGTCAAATATTAGAAAAACCTTGCGAGTCACTAGAGGTCACAATATTGCCTAACGTCATTATGAAAGTGGTCACAATGAGCATCATAACACAATCCACGGTATATTCCAGGCGTCGCGTCACGTCGAATACGCGTTAAAATAGGGCCGTTTTTTCAGATTTTTTTCTTTTCCTAGAGAAAACCTCACCTAAACCACCATATTTTTTGCATCATTATGTTCATTTTTTAAAATTGTCTTTGATTATCGAATAAAAAATACCCTAACCGGGTTCGTTTTCGAGATATAACGTTGAATTTGCTGGCGGGTGAGTGTTTTCTGAAGTTCAATAATAACAGCATTTTAACGTTTTTTTTTGTTGAAACTAATAAGCTATCGATATTTGTTTCGATTCAAAACATCCATTTTGTAATTCGATCATCCGTGTAAAATATTCACGGTCTGAAATCTTTCAACTATCTACGAGTCTGAATGACGTAATGCCTATTTTAGCTTAAAACGATAATATTAAGTCAGACAGGGACTCGGCAAAGAAAACATAACAAGACATACAAGGCACAATACCCACCTTAACTAGCCGAGCACAGAAAACATAAATCACAATACAAGGCACAATGCCCAACTAAACAAGTTATGATCCTCCCATGTCCAAGCTGTCGAAATTCTAAATGAACCAGTTTCAGCAATCAAAAAGCTGAATTCAGAGACTGAATGACCTAGTTCTAACAGTAAAATGGCTGAAATACCTAGTTTTAGCTGTCAGAAGTCCTAAAGACAGGGTAGGCAGCGCTCGACCAGCCGAACACAGAAATACCTGGTACACATTGGTTATCTTATTAGGGCCAATTATCTGACAATAGCTCTGCTATAGTCATAATATTCAAAATCAAAATAGCGCATACAACATTTTAGTTAGGCAAAATACGAAAACACTCTGCACAACCCTACCATTTTTGATAAAAGTAGTCTTTGGCTAACAAGAAATTGTTTTTACAAGCATTTCCGAAACAGTTCCAAGAGATTTCAAGTGACATTTCTTACACATGTAGTAAAATACATACATATGGGAAAATATGCTAGATTTGTAAACATTTGGAAATACGAGACGATATCTATAATATATTAATAGACACAATTACGCACACTCAGATGGATTTTTACACATATGGAAGGGATCGTGGCCAAAATGTTGCATAATGTAAATTGCTATCACATATTAACAATACCTATACTTTAATCACGAATGCAACAGCTACATTTATTCAAGTTTTCCAGTGTATAAAATAGATATTTCGTTACAGTTTTGAGAATAAATAAATAAATCATTTATACTTTCCTCATTATATAGTTTTATTCTAGATTTACTGTTAGGTGAATATTGATTCAAATAATGCACATCACTGTACAATAGTATACAAAGTCGCAAAAAGACACCAAGTAAAATATCAACAAGGCGAACAATTACTTTAAACATATTTCATCATTAATTCTGTTTGCGTGAAAGTTGGTAGAGTAGACAGTCTTGTCGTAGCGCTTAGGTCATGGTAACATTCCAGTGACTGCAAATGGTTCTCTTGCAGACGCTGTTGTAGTCTGGGCGTTGACGTGTCACAAACAATTGGAACATTTGCTTTATCGATCGTTAGGGTCGAATCAGTTTCAGTTTATTATATAATTGCCGAGTCCTGTAATCTACAGGAAAAATAAGCATTACACATTTACAATAGCAATTTAGCTGTGACAGTGACACTGGGTAAACGACATAAAACAGCGTTTTGGAATATTTGAAGTCACAAAAAATGAAATAATTCTTATAATCAAAGAGAAAATTTATGTTACGTTTGAAATATTCAAGTTCGTCATTACACAAGAGCATTTTGAAATGATAAAAATTGAAATGTTATCTTTTTATTACACTAACCATGTGTGGCTAATCAGTTAAAAAACGAAAGCGAAAGTAGATTAGCCTCACCTAGTGTAATTGAGGCTAATTGACAACTCCTAGTTTGACAGCAATCTTTCTTTCACATACATGTCATGAACAAACCTTCATTTAGGCATAGATAAAACTGACTAAATCAGCACTTGGCGGGCATTCTTATCCTTGGCCCACCATATACTGTACAGATGCAACAAAGGCTGCCTCTGCCTCACATGCAAGTAAGTGTCGTTTCTTTCTTTGCTCCGACATCTACTGATGCAAGCGGCATATAGCGATTGTCATGTCCGTCCGCGGCGTCCGTTAACCAAAACTTTTAAGCTGTGTAAAACAAAATTATTTTTGTAGTCTGTCAAGGCATTGCTTTCAAACTTGACAAACTTAATTTACCATTATGGACACATTTAGTACAAAGTAATGTATCAGCATCCAACATTTCAACACAAGTATGGCACTTGATTGACTGTTTGGGGGAGTGAATGGTTCGTTCTGTGTCTGACACTAGCGTGGGTGAGTAGGCGCTGCCGTCGTTTCTGTGTGGCTTTGGATTGTCTGTGCGCTACAGTATTTACTTAGTAGCTAGACAAAGGCTTCTCGACATTTATAAATAAGCGTTTATTGAACGCAGTCTTGTTCAAATTGGCGGACGCCAATTGCACTCTTGTAAAGTTGTCTAGCAACGTGCTCTTGTAGGCCGCTAGCCTGCCAACTTCACGAACATCGTGCTCTTGGGGATGTAAAATGCCTGTGTAACTATTCGACCCTTCTTCTTCCAGCTATGTTAAAAGACATATAACGCATAAAATGTGCATACATTACACTACATGTATTTATTTGTTGTCATCATTCTGAAGTTATAAAAGTGTTAATTAATGGAAATATCACCCCTTTGTAGCATTAGTTGGATTAGATATCGTATATTTCTTGACAAGTAAGCGTGGGAAAGTGGAACCCACGAACAAAACGGGTCAGTTGGATATCTTTTATTGAGTTTTAACCAACGTTTCGACTACTCAATAGTCTTCTTCAGTTTTCGTTTATTTCTTATATGATTTGCGACGATTTATAACATGTTCTTCATTGTATTATTACAAACCAAGGGAAACACTCATACACTATCTGCCCACATATATGGATGGTATACCTACCTTGATTACAAAATTGACCGTTTCCAAATATTTCCCTTTTCCTTGTTAAACATAAAATACCTTTACATTAGGATGTTTAAACCTCCATCCTTTATTGTTATACGCCGGTTGAAAACGGGGTGTATTATGTAAACATCCTTGGCGGACGGGCGGCGGTGGTGTCCAGTAATGTGTCTGTACTCTTATTTCATACAGTTTTCATTGGATTATCTTCAAACTTGTTGACACTTTTATGGGCATAATATCTAGGCCACAAATATAATATTAAGTCGGATAGGGAAGGCAGTACTCATAAAAGATACAACATACAAGGCACAATGCCCAACATACAGCCAAACGAGATAATGGTCCGTCCAATTTAGTCCCAGCTGTCAAAAAGCTGAAATTCGATTATGGCCCCCAATTGACCCTGACGTTCTTGGATTATGGCCCTTGCGTTACCACAAACTGTTAAATTAGCTTTGTATGTACTGTAGTTCAAACAATTATCATAGGATGATCTTGTGGCAATGTTTATGGATATAACATCTAGGCCTATTGCGATTGTGCCCAATCGGCCGATGACATTTTATAATAATGGCCATTTAATTACCAAAAAGTTAAATCGGCCTTGTCTGTACTTAATCAGACATTCCGGAAGTTGGCAAAACATTTCGGATATTCAGTCGCCATTTTTAGTTTGACAGTTGTGAATAAAGGCCGGTTAGTTGGACTATTTCCGGATTGAAAAACGGCGGACCGTATCAAAATCTTTCGGCTTTCAAGTCCGTCGGACAGGCGAATTTCCGGATGACTGACTTTTATTCAAACAATTTCCTTTGATTCTGCTTTAAATTTTGTGACAATATTAACGGGTATTATATTGAGACTAAAGTGGATAATGGGCTCAACCGGCACATGCTTTCTTGGATTATGACATTTTGGCACTTGTTCGAAGCAAAAAGATATACTATAGCAAATCTGAACAAGTTAGGCCTACAACAACACTATATTCAATCCTCATTGTGATCACATTTGCAAAACATCCGTTAATAAAACAATCGTGATAAAATTGCAGGTGAAAAATTATCTTTGTTGCATTATTACATGCCACAAGTAGAAGTTACTGAATTGATTAAAAATATTCTTTCTAGATGATTGAAGTTGTGTCACGTAGGTTGTTCAGATGGGCATAGTACGTATATACGTTTAACAAAAACTTACATGTACTGTATTTACATATTTATTTGGCACGTACTCTTGCGACTTGTTTCGCGCCAAATAGCGGGAAAACATAGCCGTTACTATAAGTGTGGCATGGTGGTCGAGTGGATAACGCACTTGACTACTGATCGAAAGGTCCCTGGTTCGAATCTCGACCGGAACACTTGGTCCTTTCTGAAACGCTTTTCAGTGTTTCCCACCCAACTAGAGATGAACTGGTTGAAAACCCAGAGGTAGTATCGCGTGTATCGGTACTATACAGCGGGCACGTTAAAGAACCAGAGAGTCTATTCGGAACGAGCTTGGGTAACGCACCCGGAATCCTTGTATCACAAATGTTCTCTTCTACTAGATGTCCCTTCAGCAAAAACACAGGATCCCATTAGAAACAAGTGCTTGCACTTTCATGTGTTATACGTGGGTCATTCAATAAATTCGTAGACTGTGTTAGTCATTTTAAAATCCGATGATTCAGAGAAAAACAAACTACATCACGTTTAACTACAGCCTTTCAGACACACTTGCTGAAAATATTGCGTAAAACAACGCTTTTTTAAAGAAAATATGGCTAAAATATAAATATCACCATACCAGTACCACCACACACCGCAATTTATTATCTGATGGCAGCGACGTAATTGACGTTTTGCTGTTTCTCAAAGGGTAGCCCGAAATGAAAATACATGTATGTTATTAACATAAAAATAAACATAAACATTCAAATTTTTGTATGATTTTACATATCTTCCACAATATCTTATATAGTCTAAGTTAAGGATTAAGGCTTGGCATAATGGTTGTATATTAACATGAAAACACCTCGCATATTTCGACGAACGATGCATGAAACGTCGCTACGTTTGCCTGTCTGCACATCCCTGTACCGTTTTCAATACCATGCTGCGCTTCAGAAATTTATTTTTGCCACATAAACACAAGACCACTGCATGCTGTATGTTCTCCCTTCGCTCTCTGTAACAGCTCTTGTGTGTCTGTTGTGTTTTTCCAAGCACCATGCACAATTCAATAGTCGTATGAATTTCCTTGCGTAAAGAAATAGACATTTTGACGTTATTGAAAACGCGACTCGCCTTGATAAAACCGTTTTTAATTTACACTCAGACGTCCAAATAACTTCATAATTTCATGAAATGTCATGATTATATTTTGTAATGATTTGGCAGAAACATTGGAATGTACATTAACTAAGTCGGAATTTATAACCAGTTGAACAAATGAAAAAAGCACGTTACGTCAGTTGGGGTGGTAGCGCGTTACTATGGTAATACAATGGCTGATGACATGATACTCGTTTGCACTATTCAAGATAAATTTGTATTGACTGTTGGTACTAAGTTACTGTTTGTAATGCTATAAGAAATGATTGTTAAAACGCAATAATAATGAAATGAGAACGATTGTCTACAGATATAGTGAATGACCCTCGTACTTGACCGAAATGCCTAAATAATTACATACATTACAATGATTACATACTATACCCGTGAGGTATAGGGCGAGGCGATTCGCGGGGATTTTACCATCCGTATCGCCCTGGGGGCAGGGATTTTACCAGGGGTTTAAAAAACAAAAGTAATACTCCTGGTCATTCCCCGGGGTTGTGTGTGTGGTTTCAATTGAAAAGTGCATATTAAGTGTAAACAGAAATAAATCGGCTGGCGTTTTCAAGGTGTGTTTTAGTTGGTTGATATGTTTGGATGGCCGACCACGGTGTATAACCGTATCGGTACCCTCTCAGTGCAAAATGATATATCGGTACCCTCTCAGTGCTGGCACCGGTCTCTCTCAGTGCAAAACAATGAATCCGATTGACGAAGATCCACAGGAGAGGTAAGAAAATCATTTTTTTTGTCCAAAATACCGGTTTATGCATAAAAATCGATAGCCCACGGAACCCCCTGATGATTTACCATTGTGTTCCTGTTGTTAAAATAATTCTATCATTTTTCACAAGTTCTGGCGTGGCTGGAATGTTGACCGAGGCTATTCGTGCGAATGAACATCAAGCCATGTTTATGAAGCTTAAATGCAACTTTTCTTCAATATAGCAAATATCTAGTACCTCAGACGTAAAGCCGTTGATCATATCTTGCCCCTAAAAGCCTTTTATTCGGTAACTTCCATCACATTTCTTAAAAAACACCCTACTTTCGGTTTAGACGCGGCACCGGTACCCTCTCAGTTCTGGCACCGGTACCCTCTCTGCTCGTTGCAGCTGACTGGCACCGGTACCCTCTCTGTACTTGCAATCAAATTGATCGTATTCTATAGTGTCTCTGTTTTGGGTTGTGTGGGTTGTCCTTGTGATACGTGTCGTCCGTTTGTTATATTCTTGTCACCTGGCTCTTACATCGGTTAATTTTGACTGATGAGGCGGCAGACTTTTGAAAAGGGATATCGTGCTTTTGTAGTTGCGTTGGGCTTGTCTGCTCATTTTTGTTATAAAGTCGCCTATTTGTAGTGTTGGATTTTGTGCCGTGTAATTTTTCTATGTGATGTTTTGATGTTTTTTTGGCGCTCGGTTGTTTCGGTTGAGTGCTGCATTCCCTGTCCGATTATCTAGTACAAAGTACAATTCTGAGAAGCGGTATATGGGAGCTACTACCGTACGTGTAGTCGCTGATTCGTTTGTCCGTCTGTGCATCTTTCTTGCTGCGCTAGTTCGCAGTAACTACTGGGTAAAAATCAACGAACTCTAAGTATTGGAAGCTACTTAACATTAAGAAGGTGTGCATACTACCACTATAATTGTCCGTTTTGGAGTTTTTCAACCTAGTTACCATTTATAGTACGTGTTGTACTTATGACATAGTTATGTTTGCGCTACTTCTGCGCAACTACAATGTACGAGCGACATCTTAAGATCGTCACACGAAACAAATAGCAGAGTTACAGTTTCCATTCATACTGTACGGCACCATCGTTTGGTTTGGTTGGGCGGTACCTTCTGTGTTCTCTTGTGTGGGTGGCTAGGGTATACGGCTTCGAGTTTGCTGTTCACAAATATTGCTACAGTTGGTGTGCTATGTGGCGCCCAGTACATTCACATCAGGGTAGTGATCATTTAGGTAATATATCATGGCCCACTTCTAACACATGTATTTCCCTTATGTCGCCTAAAAGAAAATCAAAAAGGCTAAATATTGCTAAGTTCATCAAACATGCTATGTCTATGCGTACTATGTATGTATATAATGTTTGTATATTTGTATTTGTAAATATGAGTATGTCAATAAACTTTGAATCATATGCAATTACCTCACTTTATGGTAAAGTACAAATTAGTAAACCTTGCAGTGTGTCATTAATTGGGAGAGTCAGTAAATAGGATTGTTTGAAGTATGCCGATGGCCTGGTCTGCGTATGTCTCTTGTGTGGGTTGCTATTGACGATGTCGCTGTTTCTGTACGACGTCTGTGATATATCTGCATACACAGGGTGTTAAAAAGTTCGATCTCATAATAAATTTTATCAAAAATCCAATGTATGTGCGCAATGTATTATTTCATACTCTAATGGCTACTTTTAATGCCAGAAAGATTAGAACCATGGCAGAGCCATCTGGAATTGTACTTGAAAATGGTACATTCTTCTGGCGTCAGAAAAATAAACTATTGAAACTTAAATTTTGAGAACGAACTTTTTAACAACCTGTATGTGCATATACAGAGTGTTAAAAAAGTTCGTTCTCGTTTTTCTGAAGTCAGAAGAATGTGAATTTGTCAAGTTAAAATCAAGATGGTTCTATCATTGTACTAATCTTTCTGGCATTCAGTAAATGTCCCAGTGTAAGAAATAAAAATGGTACACTGTGTACAACGCTCAGATTACATATAGTATCAATTTAAATTTTGAGAACACACTTCCCCGTACAAGAACAGCATTTAATTAGGATAAAAAATGCGTCGCCACATAACGGCCTCCCTCGAATGAATGAAATCCCGTATAAAAACAATAAAGTAAAATTCGGACGAAACGAAACTAAGTGACAACATCAAGTATTCTAGTAATTGTATCATTCTAAAGTTATAGTCAGCATATCATTTGGTTTTATAAGGAGCTGTATTTAGCTGTAATTGTATTTGATATTTGATTCTGTGTTCAACATATGTTTTCAATTGGATTTCTTTCCTGATATACATTTTTTGATTTGGTGATTGATCTGGTATATGATGTAAGAAGCATAATCTTTGATTCATTGAGTGTTATACTGAATTGCCCCTCTGTCATAATTATATATGTTGCATTGTATGTATGTTATCATATGGGATTTTGCTTCTCAAAGAAAGTACGTTTACTTTATTATTTCTTTGGAGCCTGGGAATCTCTTAAAAGGTAGCCTCGTTATACACGTACCTTTGGAGATTGTTGCTGGTTGTCAACAGTGGCATCTGACGCTGTTCAGACAACACCATTTTTGGGGATATTTCGTTAGGGTAGGGGCTGTTTTGTATTGCATGTTTTTGTATGTGAAAATGTATATTGTTTGTGTTTAACTTTTCATGACATTGTATTGGAGGAAATAAAATATCTATCTGTATTTAGTTTTAATTAAATCACCCTTACATCAGTAAAATATATCTTTTGATAAAGTTTTTTATTTCGTCAAATCATATTTTGGATACAACTCCATCGCTCCCAGCGTTTAACCACATCGATCATTGATTGAGTATAAAACAGAAAAACATAGTTGTGATTAATTAATATATTGCCATCGGACAAAATAACAGCAAATTAATTACCGCATCGTGTTAATTATTGTTGTTTTTTCACGAAAAGAACTAATGACTATTTGTTTCATACCCTTAGGTCATAATTCTCTAACATATTTTTTTATTTAAACTTGCCGCCGGAAAATGTCTTAGTTTATATGTCGTTTATTAAAAATACTTATGTGCGTTATTTCCATTTTCTCTGCAAAATAGTTGATCAAATATTTTAGAACATACAATAATAATATTAAAGACTTTATTTATAGATTGACAATACTTGACGTAATTGTCAATTTGCCGTAAGGCCCTCAACAGTTAAACATTGAAACAACAAACATGACATTAATTAGTCTAATGACTATGTACACAATATCACGCGTATGAAACATGACAATGGAAATGCAGTTAAAACTGTACAATAAGTATAATATGGGGTATGCTTATATAAGATCTGGTGTTCTCCGCCTTTTCTACAGTTTTTATTTATTTCGAATTCACATATTAAATCGTACAACCACCAAATGTATAATACGCTCATATGAACAAGTAGTTTCAACCAAATATTCTATCATTTATGTTAAATCGTAGGCACACCCATCTTAATTGGAAACAATGTTTTATGTGCATGTGATCGATTCATTTAAGTACGTTATTACGTGAGGGCATACTAAACTGGATCGAAGTAATGCATTCACAACTTGTCATACAAAACCGGATTGAGTATTATAGGCTTGTTTGAAATACTCATTTTGTGGGGTATGGATGGTTCGTTCTATGTCTTACTCTTGCATGGGTGGCTAGGCACTGCCGTTTCTGTGTGGCTTTGTATTGTCTCTGCACTACAGTATTTGCAGAGGTTACACTGTCCGCCATTCAAATGTAAATTTTCGCGTCATAGGCTGCTTTGTTCACATCAACTTAAAATGAGTACTTACATGTATATAAGTCGTCCTTGGAGCATAACAGTATCCTGGCTGGTGTAGAACTTGTTCGCCCAGCTGTGCTTGAGTAACTTCACTATGACTTCAAAAACATGAACTAGGAGTATGATAAAACATGCCCTTATTATGACCTTATACCTTGGTCACAGTTTATCCTACGACTTCAGTATCAGTAGAGTTTCAGCAGAAATTTGGCAAACAAAAATGTCAAATAGCTGACCACCCGCTGTACGTACGTGGTACGGTCACTACAATCATGTACGACTTTCTGCGATATTTGTACGGATAATGTAGTCGTACGATTGCATCCTGGAACAATAGCTAGTGGTCCGTACCAGTTGTGACCTGCACTACGACCGTCAGGTTTCTAAAATGGATGGATTCGTTAGTTTTAAAATATTACGTACATCGTTATAAATTTATGCTGTTGTCAATGTTTTTAACATACACCTTTTAGACAGTACTTAATATTGTCATAGAAAAATACAAAGGACAGTGACAATACATATCGAACACCCCTCGTATAGGGAATAAGACAATTTTGGAAATTGGTTGTCAAATTTCCCTCCCATGTGCATATAAGCCGGTCTAATTCCTCGGGTGTGTGGTTGTTCTCTAATTCCCGTCCCGGTCCATAAAATAGGGCCTTGTCTAAATTCCCGCTACAATTGACGACAGAGTTTATCAAATGCCCGTACATCGGGTAAATCTTTGTCTTATTCCCCGTGCACCCTATCCCCTCTAGGGGGAAACATTGATAAGTGCATTATACCCCCAGAAACTTACTCCAATTGCAGTGAAGGAAATTGTCCGATCGGGCAATAGAAACGCCCACTTTTGAAAAGGAAATAGGGGAATCACCGGATTTCCAGATCGGGCAATGTCCTCCACTGTTAAAATGTTACAACGTTAAATTAATAGTCGTTTTGACCTGCCAATTATTAATTGGTCGTTATCATCAAGGCGGTGCTGATAAGGGTCAAACATTAAACGTGCTCGTTTTTTAATGAGTATTAACCAATGTTACACAATTGTGACAAATTGTTTATAAATTAAATTCTCTTTTTTGACGTGGTTAATTAAAACCACGCCCAAGGCTGTACAACCCCACACGATCGTGTCTATATCGAAAACCTAACACAAACGTTCATTGTTCCAAGCTCAAGTTGTAGAAACAGAAAGAAACCATATATATCAGGTAGGTTGATTGTTTTATGTTTTAAACAGCATGTAGTGGACTTTTTAAAAAACTTGCCTTAATTTTTTTTAAATTGTGATTTAATTGTTTATATATTTCTACTGTTTACTGAAAAAAATGTTATTTTCATTTAACTAAAACTTTAACTTTTTTATTTTAAAAGCTGTAAAAGTCATATATATGTAGCCGAACCACATATTGCTATACACATTTATATCAAGATGAACTCCTTAACCATGTTCCTTGTTGAGCTGCATACTTCATTTTACGTGATATGATCGCACTCTCGACGCTTTTAGCTTTTGATAAAATCACTTGCTGTTTCTGCGCTATAATGTTTGTCAATATTTTCCCCAAATTTATGCGAAATAAAATATGTTTAAACCAAAACGTAATGTTTGTGATTAATTTTTTTCTAATTTATGCGAAATAAAATAAAATGTATCTTTAAACCTATGCTTAAAAAGTAATCCTAAAATGTACGGTTCTTCAATTGTTAATGCTTTTTCATATATCGGTGTGGACTCATAGTACGTAGTAACCAGTTCTTGCGACTTTTTTGTTTTAGAATCTCGACCGTACTTTCGCATGAGGTTCTTCTGAACTATTTTCATAAGACTACATACTAATAATACGTATAAAGTTCAATCGCAGATTAAGGATATACTATGCTCTTATATTTGTGTAGTATTTTCATTATTACTCATTCAATTTTTTATATTTAGGTATAAAAATGTTAGCATTAAGTTAACCCATGACCGTATAATAATGAAATATATCATTTTATATTCCTGGTACAAGTCAACTTATCCCTGTGTCGTGTATTTAAATCCGTTAAATATACAATCGTAAAAGCATGGCGATTTATATTATGTCTCCTGGCAATATACAATGCAATATAAAAGGTGTAAAGAAAGTTCGTTCCTGTTTTTGAAAAGCTTTTGTATACAAAACTATTAAATATATTTGCACCAAATTTTGCATTCAGTCTCCTGGTATAATGAAATCACTATGTACAGCAGTTTTAGCTGATTTGACTGGCAATATTTTTTCACACGCATTGGATAAATTTGTTGGTCTTGTTTCGAATATGACGTAAACGACGTCGTGACCGGGTAAAGTTCGAAATACTCCCTTTGCTGTCCACTCACTGTATCGTTGTATATGTTTTAAGCTTGTAATAAACTAAACTAATATTTAACCTTATATATGAACAAAACTTCATCCAAGTTATGAAGATGTAAGAGTTTTAGTTTTGCAAATAAATGCCTTTTGTTTTCCATATACATAGTTTTTTCTAAATTGCGCGATTTTGTCAACTCGGACGTTTCTTTACTTTTGGATTTATTTAGTTACTCTTTACTTGAAAAAATGAGGCATGTCTTCGCCATTGCCTTATGATGTTCGTAGAAGTTTTCCTGTAATGTTCCGCCGTTATTTTTTACACAGTCGGTAATTTTCTTTACCCTACTCTCAATTTTCGCTTGACGCTTAAGTCACGTCTCGTTCGACGAATTCTACATCCTGTACTTGCAAATTCATAGTTGTGCTCCATTTTCATGAGTACCAGTCCTAAAGTCATCACTATCTTTAAGCATAAGGTGTTGTTAAACAATATGAATGTCTAAAATGGCTAAATCTGGCTATGTTTCAAGTTTGCAGTTATTTCTGTTTGTCGACTCATCTTTAAAATGGCCGTCGACGTAACGTAAACGTACGCTTACTTCCGCGTTCTATAAGTCCATGGCAACGGTGTCCACTAGAACGGAATCCAAGCAAAAATAATCTACTGATCCTAAATTTAGTACTATATCCTCATAGCAAATTTCGTAATGTTTCGCTTTGTAAAAATAAAAATACATCATACTTTCTGACCGGAACGAACTTTCTTTACACCCTTTACAATATACTATAGCAATGCATTAAGGCCGAGGTAATCTAAATGCTCTCTCTCTACTTAAAGACATTTCCCCTTCACAATTCAGTCTTGTAAGACTGTAATTATGGACTTATACGAACTCCGTATATTAATCGAAAACGAATATTGAGCCGTGATTTCATTTTAGCTATAAACTTCATATAGTGAATGCACAAAGGTTACGACTCAGCTAGAGGACATATTTTGTCTAAATATTTGTATGACAGTATTTGTATTCCTAAATTAGCGCAATAAGTTTAATATCGAAATTCGCGAAATAAAGAGTATGCGAATATAAAGTGTTTTACAGTTTTTGGATGGGTGATGAACTATGTTTAAACTAAATCTAAATAATTATGCGTTTGCTATCACTGCATTTCGTATGTATGTTTTAGACTAGTATTTGTTTTCATTCAGCCTAATCCATCACAATGCCTCCTCAGATGATGTTCCTTGTTCTATGTATGACTGGACTTGGTTTGTTCAAAGGTAAGTACGTTTAAGAAATAGAAAATGTACATGTTTTGTGTATCAACAGAAACAATAGAGCTGTATTCCATCGTGACTGATTTAAAAGACAGTAAACAAACACCCCTACCACCTGGTGACGTCTATTATTTGCTGCGCGGCTCGAGGACAAACTGCATACTCTGAACATGTAACGGTCATTACACACATTGAACATGTAACGGTCATTACACACATTGAACATGTACCGGTCATTACACACATTCATTACACGCATTGAACATGTAACGGTCATTACACACATTGAACACGTAACGGTCATTACACGCATTAAACAAAGTCAAAGTCAAACAAACTTTATTCAATCCTAGTGCAGGTTATACATGTAATATAGGATTATAAACAATCATACAGTAATGGCACAGCTCTTGTGAGTTTAAATATATAAAAGTTAACACAGTTTAGGTACATGCAAAATGCAATTGTTTCAACTAAAGAACGGGAATGTATTTCACTTGGGTATACAGTACAGACTGATGTAAAAGGTGACTTGTAACATAGTTTAATATACATGTTCACGGGGATAACTAATGTTTAAATAATAGAATGCGGAAACGGGTTGCACAGAGGTTTACTTAAATCGACAATTACAATTAATTTATGGTAGTGATATAGGGTGTTTCATTTTTTAAACTTTTTCTCTGTTCACCTAGATAATTAAACCAACTGTTCTCTAGTATAAAGAACATTCCCAGACAAAATTTTAGCTCAATCCAAAAATGTCTTGATCCCCCCCTACTGAGTTGAAATTTTGACCCAAAGACGGCATGTAGGCATTTTTACTCCGAAAAGGTTTCTTTAATAGCCAATGCCACCAACATTCTTTTGTTGTATTTGTGTAAGATTAATGATTTGTGGTTGTTTGAACCCATTTATGTCCATATTTTATAATATAAGGATCCAAATTATATACTGGACCAGTTCATTTCATAGCAAAAGGGGTGTTTTTCTGAAAATTAGAGAAAATTTGAAATTATCGAATATTCTCAATTTACAAACTTTAAGGGCCGAAATTGAGAACTGCAATGTTTTAAAACACTTTATAATATACTAATGTGATTTTAAATGACTCTATAAATAAACAAAATTAACTATAAACATGTACCGTAAATAATCGGCCATAAGTCGTAGGGTTGGCTAAAAAGTCGAGATTTTTGTCAATACTGTACATACCCTTTCATAAGTCGCCGGTAGACTTTTCAATTTTTTGTGAAAGCTGAATGTTTGTCCCCAGGATCAATGTGCATTCTTTTAGCATATATATAATTACTAGTAACTGAGATAAATAATTGAATCCAATTCACGAATATTTTTGTTGTATTTACAAGTTATGTCTTAATGTTGGAACTTCAAGACGATATATACTGTTTATCAATCACTCCCCGTTCAGCAACATCATTCGTCATTTTAAGGTTTGTCACAACACCTCGCATTGTTGTGCTTTCGAATATTCTCCACTGATCAGGAACATTGTGACCAGGGCATCATTTATTACCATAACGTAAAAGAGAAACCACGACTCTGGTCCAATAAGCAGATCCACTGGATGATTCGCTGCTATGATACCAGTCAGAAAGTCAGATTTTGTACTTTTAAGTTAAGAGCCATAATTTCCTTGACATCGGGTGCCACAGACTTGCAAAGCAAGAAGAGGAAGATCAAGGGTGTCTTAGAAGGAAAGTTATGCGTGCGATTGGAGCATCAACGGGTGTGTAGCCATCAGGTCCCATAACTCGAAGCCCAATCATGGTGGAATTGCATACATGCTGGCTTGAAGGAACCATGTCCATGGAAAGAGAACTTTATTGCATTATTTCTAGTTTGGTGTGGGAGGGCTCATGATTGCTATATTGGGCAGCATAGCAAGCTTCAATAACAATCTGACAGAGTGTAACACACTAGGAGCTTTAATTCCAATGGATCCCAAGTGCCACAGACCGGTGTCTTAAGCAAGCGGTCACCAAGGTACTTGTTTTAAAATAAGTTCGCATAGTTATCGGTGGTTGGTGGTTTCAACGTCAATTTGAGGTAGATGGGGCGCTTAAATATCACTTGTATCTAGGCTCTTGAGTCTTGCTGGTGAGAGGGGGAGAAACATTCAGGCCTATTCTAATGGGTGAACATGTACCTGAGAGAACCTTTTTTAAATTGCTCAGACTCTGTTGGACATGTTAAGCATAGATACAATCCAATGATTTTCTCAAATCACACCTTATATATAATCGATTTGTGAATGGGTCAGTAACTCTAGATGTCTCATTGACAGTTTTACAAATATCAAATATACAAGTTGTGGACCAATATAATCAGAATGTCTAAATTGACTGACTTGAAATGGAAAATACAGAGTTTCCAAAATGAAGCACTCAGCCCTAATGCATGCTTTTTGGCTACATAGCATGGAACCAACGATGACCTAAATATTGAAATAAGTGGAGTTTATCATAAATAATTCTTGGAAAACCAAGGAAATGTGAAGAATCGGGTCCTTGAAGGTTGTATGAGAAACATGTTATAATTCGTTGAATGCACTAGCTTGACGCTTGGGTCAATTATTCTGTAAGCACTGGCTTTGGGATTTTCTCTTTGGTCGCTGTCCATATATGTAGGTGGTACTGTCATGATGCTGTATGAATAGAAAGTCGCATTTATGTGCCTGTCACTCAACTCATCACTCAATCTATCCCCCCTGTCCATTTTTTATTATCATTTATATTAACAGTATATGTATACTGTTATAGAAAGCATGAGTGCATCATTGCCGTCCAAGTTTTAAAAAACGTTCTATTATTATTTATATGGTTAATTTTGTTTAAATCAAATTAGTTCATCATAAAGTATTCAAAAGCATGACAGTTCTGACAAGAATTAGATGACTTTTTATAAGAGCAGGGTGATTTGGACCTGGAATGTTTGCTAAGGGAAAAACTTCAAAAAATTCAAATTTTCTCTAATTTGCAGAAAATCACCACTTTTTGCTATAAAATGAACTGATCCAGTATATCATTTGGACCATTCTATTGTAAAATATGGACATAAATGGGTTTAAACAACCTCAATCCATTCATCTTTCACAATTAAAACAATATGATATTGGTGGAATTAGCTATAAAAGAAACCTTGATGGAGTGAAAAATGTCTACATGCAGTATTTGGGTCAAAATTTCAACTCGGTAGGGGGGGATCAAGACATTGATATATTGAGCTGAAATTTGGTCTGGGAATATTGTTTATACTAGAGAACAGTTGGTTTAATTATCTAGGCAATCAAAGAAAAAGTTCAAAAAATGAAACACCCTATAGTGATATCAATGGTATTATCGAAAGTGTTTAATTACAATGGCAGCAAAGGCACTGATGTTTTCTAATTATGTGCGATATGATTATTTCGTATCCGCCATATATGTTAGAAAAACGTTGTTCACTATAATGTAGTATGTTTGCTTGAAAAAAAGGACAATGAAGTAAATAGTGTGATGCGTTTCCAATTTGTCTTAAGTTACATAACGGGCATAGTCTGTCTTGGTAATCAATGTCAGTCCAACGTCCAGTCTCTACAGGTAACCTGTGGTTGTCTGTCCGAAGTATGAATAGTGTCAGTGCTTTGTACAATGATAAGATTTTAAAATAGTCTTCAAAATAGATGGATGATTTAAATGAATAATAAGACGCTCCTTTGGTTGAGTTTTGCATCGAGGCACACCAGTGCTGCAGCTGCTGCTGGTACTGGTCAGTAATGTTTAACGATTTTGTAGCAATTGTGGACTGTGTTAACCAAATGTCAGGCCTACTAATGTCAGTAAGAATTTTATGGATAAAGTTTGTCCACTTAAAATGTTCAAAAGAAATGTTCAGCATTGCGGAATATATAAGGTAGGAAAATTTTGCGTTTTGCCAGTTAGGCAGTTACGGTTATTACACGCATTGAACATGTAATGGCCACATGTATATGAACATAGAATATAATCAGTGACCTTACACTTGCAGGTATACACTCCTCGGCAATCGTAGAATGTAGTACGCCTGGGTTTTACCTCTCCAACGATCAAGCATGGTGCTTTGGTATTTCTAAGGTGTACAAGACAGCACCCGTCCAAAATGTAAGTTCATTACTACTTTGATATACCTGTTTGAAGTCATGTCCCTTTAAATTGTTTTCAATGTTTCGATTGCCATAGCAATTTGTCTGAATCAAAAGAGATTTAGAAGCGCATAATCTCTTTAGTAATATTTGACCCACATGACCAAGTTTCGAACTTGAATTAGACTTCATAAAGAAAGATATTCAGGCCAAGTTCGTGAATATGGCACAATAAGTGTAGTCTCTAACCTCTTTACAAGTTTGTTCTTTGATTTGACCTAGTAACCTAGGTTTTTACCCAACTTGACTTGACTTGACCTAGAATTCACAGAGACATTTTGACAATGTTTCGAAACGATTGGGCCATAATTGAGCCTCTACTGTGTTCACAACCGTTTCCTAAGACTTGATCTAGTGACACAGATTTTAACCTAACATGACCTAGTCATACCCCCGCAAACAAAGTTTGAAGGGGTATACTGGAGTCACCGCGTCGGTCGGTCGGGCGGTCGGTTCGTTGGCCTGTTAGCAAAATCGTGTCCGCTCTGTAACTTTGTCGTTTCTTGCTGGATTTCAAAATAGCTTGGTACAAATGTTCACTACATCAAGACGGTGTATCATGCGGAAGACCCAGGTCCCTAGCTCAAAGGTCAATGTCATGCTCAGTGGTCAAAGGTTAAAAGGATCAAATAGGCATGTGATTTGTGTCTGCTCTGTACTTTTGTAATTTCTAATTGGATATTTATAAGACTTGGTACAAATGTTCACCACTTCAAGGCGATGTGTCATGTGCAAGACTCAGGTCCCTAGCGCAAAGGTCAATGTCTCACATAGAGGTCAAAGGTTATACAGTCATGCAAGTCGTATCTACTCTGTAACTTTGTCGTTTCTTACTGGATTTTAACATTGCTAGGTACAAATTTATACCACATCAAGACGTGTGTCTTGGTACAAATGTGTCCCAAATTAATCAAGAAAATCATTTTAACCGAAACTAATATTGAAAGACAGAACCAATATTGCAGACATCTACATTAACCGGATTATTTTGGCAAATAATGCTTTTAAGACTCTATATTCAATAGGCATACTAATAACTCGATCAATAACGTTCAATCGATATGCTCGAAAAGTTCTTAATAAGGAAAGCAGTAAATTGGCTTAGATTTCTGGATATGAAAACAATAAAGTACACCCTACATTTGCATTACAATCTCAGGTATACTGCAAATTGAATGGTGCCAGTCTGGTGACGATTGACTCAGCGGACAAAGAGACTCAAGTTGGACGATTCCTCTCTGACATTGGTGGTAAGTCCTCTTCAAGTTTCCTACTCTAATTGTCTGGCAATAAAACACATCAATTCACACCTCAAATGTCATTTTTCGCGCGTAGATGCGTAAAAATTTCACTACCCGAAGCGATACGACTAACCGAGGCGGTGCAATGAAACGACAACAGGCAATACAGACTAAAACCGAACTAGTACGCGCCGTAAACGCTTAGGTTTTGAGATTTATGGAAACGGGGTCTAATTGTATCACAGACGACAGATGAAGTCATTAATTGATTCCAGTAGTTATATATTGGATTTGAACTTTTTAACATCACTATACATTTCCCATTGAATATCTCAATCTTGTGAAATGAGCCGCGTCATGCGAATTAAGGCATTCAGACAAAATTTTCACATTTTCAGTTTTGTTGTGTTCTTAAAAAATCTTTTTAGGTTGAATAGTCGTTATTTTGGCAATTTTTACCAACTACGAGGGTCAGTCAAGAAAAACTGAGAGTTGGTAATTTAAGCCTTCAAAATCTGTTTGCAGTTGTACTTTCTATTATTCATCGTCAACTAGTATTCCCTGTGGAACTTCTGAAGAATTCTGTCATCAGATATAGGCTTATAAATATAGTTGCCAAGCAACCAAAGAACGTCACTAAGAGGTATGCGTTCGCGCCACCGACATGAAGATTGAATTTGTTGTAAATGCAATGGTTTCTTTCAACCTTATACACCGTGATTTATTACAACTAACACGTGTATATTGTAGAGTAGCATATCTCAAATAAAAATTAGCAATTATTTCAGAATGGACACTTATGATGTAATATTTTGTTGCCTAGCAACAATTTTACCCACATTTCATCAATTTTCTCGGCACGCGTTCTTTTCGTTGCCATGGTGTTCTAAAACTAATAACTGATTTCACATTTTCTTTTCAATAAGATTATGAATATATCTCAAGGAGTCCAATAACCGTTATATAAATAAAAATGTATAACTTCGCTTTGGACAAAAATGATGCGTTCTTTTGGGTGGGGTAAATTGTGGTTTTAATACCATTAAATAAAATGACAATTTACATTTTCGTGAAGTATATTTTCTATATTGGTGGAATAAATCAATTGGAATTAAGTCTATCTGACATATTAATGTATTACGAACTGAATAATACGTTTGGAAATGTCAGATATATCTTTATGTTTCCATAGCAACACAAACTTTTGTTCTACTAACAGCTTGAACGCATGCCCTCAAGTTGTCCTCTTTAGTTGCCTGACAACAAGAATCAAATTGTCATAACCCACATTGGTATTCGCCATAACATCAGTGAGATATCATATTCTACGATATTGCATAGAACATATACGACCACTTATTGTTCCAAGCATTATTAAGCAACTCTCAGTTTTTCTTGACTGACCCTCGTAGTAACAAAGTTATGCCAATTTTCGTTGCATACCTGCTCATGAAAATGCATAAATGGTAAACTATGTTGTTTGTTTCAGCTTATGGTAACACGTTTCTGTTCATGGGGTTGACCAATATCATCGGTACACAGACTGATTGGGTATGGTATCAGGGTAGCGACACGTCGGCATATACAAACTGGGACACCAGCAATCCAGTTACAACATCAAAGTAAAGTTTTTGTATGATTTCTGTACTCGGTTGGTTCAGTTGGGCATTGTGCCTTGTATTTGTTTTATGTTTTCTGTGCTCGGTTGGTTGTTGGACATTGTGCCTTGTATTTGTTCATGTTTTCTGTGCTTGGTTGGTTATTGGGCAGTGTGCCTTGTATGTTTTTAATGTGTTCTGTGCTGGGCTGGTTAAGTGGAGTGCTGCCTTGCCTGTCTGACTTAATATCATCTTTATGTAGTATAATAAATGGCAGCATTTTACTGCAGTTAAGATCTCATAAATAAATAGCTTTGCTAATATGACGGATTTGAACAGCAGCGACAACAGACTGACGCCAACGTCGTCTGTCGCCCTTTATCATAGGAGAAAATGAAAAAATGGAAGTCTCCTTATTAGTACAGACCAACTTATCGTACTTAAGTTATTATATGCTCTGTTTGTCACATTTAGTTGACCACATAATTAGTTGAGATGATCATTATGACCACGATTTATAAATATGTTTGTATGATTCAACCTAGTGATCTTAGTTTGGACTCTGGATGACTGAATATCAAATTTGACCTAGACATTGTTGTGATAATAATTGTAACAAATTTCATAAAGATACTACCAAAATGGTGACCTCTAAAAACTACACAAGTCATGATTTATTCTATATTTTGAATTAGTTACCTACAGTTTGACCCCATCACACTCAATAAGATAATAGTAAATCAGACAGGGAAGGCAGCACTCAACTTAACCAGCCGAGCACAGAAAACATAAAAAAACACTCATGCCACATTTTCATGGTCGCATATACCTGGTAGGTTAACTATTGAGGCTGATAATTAATTGTCTACACGACCCAATGTCAACCACATAACGTCGAACGTGACCTAGATTTTGTTGAGATAGTTTCTCGAAGGTTTTGCCACATTTGTTACCTCAAATAACTACACATGGTTTATCTACGACTTGACTCATAGACAGACGTAGTTCTTTATAACCGAAGAACCCTATACCGAACTTGACCGAGAATTTCATGAGCTAATTATTGTAGCCACATTGATTAAACATGTTTGGCAAAAGTGTGACATCTAGGTACTTTTTATCTAAGCACTTACGGAAATCTTAAACTAATACATTTACAACTATAAATTGTGATAAATGGAGCTGCCACACTTACCAAGATTAAGTTAATGAACACCTGCAAAAAATATCCGTCTCCAAGAATTATACAGAATTAGAATTTGAACATAAGTTTATGATCTCCGTAAGTGCTTTGATAAAATAGTAGCCTAGTGCCCACAATAACAAATTGATGACGGATGGACGAACGAAAATTTATAACGCTGTGTGGCAGGGGGCTAAAATAAAAAAAACTTGATATTTTGGATCAATTTCATGACGTCGTATTAATAATGTGAGTTAGTTGCAATTTATTCAAATTGTTTTAACTACATATGCTATACATGTAGCCAATGCGATTACAAAAAGTATACACAACATGTACATTTGTAACTTGTTTATATTGGCATATTGTATCTTATTACATTATATTCATTTGAAAAAGTTTAAATGTATGTTTCATTTTTTACGCAGGACCAACTGCGCCGCTTTTAGAAGTGGCAATCCTGACTATAAATGGAAAAATGATTACTGCTTGCGAACCTTCCAGGCAGTATGCCAGAGACCTGTAAGTTTGTAATTTTCTTCATTGTCTTGACGAAACTTACGATTGGGTATTATCTATACTATAAACTACGTAGACTATGCCCGTGTATGTCTTATAAGATCGAGTATGAATGTCGATTTAATTTAATTCACACGTTCCATGCTATGATCGTTTTTTATTGTGATCGAAAAATACTCAACATTCCTTTTCTTACATAGTTAAAATAAGAGAAGAGACATAATAGTCACACATAACTCGTAAGAGTCATCATTTTCTTGTAATTTAGTGAGATCGTATTAACTCAATTCTTAATGATTAAGAAGTGCGGAGCGAGCTTAGAATATAACATCCTGCATTTTAATTGGCCGATAGAAAGTCGAGCCAACGCATGACGTCACCCTGTTAATGATAAAATTTTTTACTTCACCGCCAAAAATCGGTGTTTTCATTGGCTCAAAATATAGTTATATTCTAAGTTCAATTTGCTCATTCAGGCTTTTGGTTCCTCATAAGGGTCCAAATCCAAATTGCTAAAAGGTAGAAGGTAGGGAACAGTACGATGACCTACGTAATTCCCTCAGAGTGTTTATCACTATTAAATTATTTATGAATTCACGATTAAATTAGTTACAATGGTATACAAGCCAAATAGTTTCCTGCGGGTGATTACCTGCGGCCTAGTAATTTAGTTGTATTGTTTAGGATGTGGTTTTTGCAGTTTGGATGCAATTCGAATTTATTCCGGTGTTAGTGTAAATTAATGTTGCTGTCAAAATAATTCCAATACATGTAAAATCGGACAATACCGATTATCCTCCAATTATTTGGTTGTGTGAAATGTATGCGCCGAACGAATGAACAAATTCAAAATAATTAGAAATAATTAGAACAATATTTATCATGTATCAATACCATGCTTCTGTTAATCTAGCGATGCGTTCTCCATGGGATGTAATCCATTGCCCACTATATTTATTATTGACCGGGATGATTATGCAGCTGCAGACACCTGCTGTTTAGATTCGTGTTCCCGCGTTCACAGTGAAATTTCGGAATATTTCTACTTTCTTTGGTAAATAAACTATTGTAATGCGATAAAGACCGATGTTATCCGCATGGAATAATGGAATAGTCTGTTACAAAATGCTTCTTTTATTTGATATTTTGTTTGAAATCGTAAACCATCGAGAACATGTCACGTGCCCCTCCATGGTCATTTTACTTTTGGCAATCCAATATAACCAAGGCCGCAGGTTAATAAGTGCAATTATAATCGGACAGATAAATTGGCCGTGCTATAAATAGTACCAGAACAAAAACAATATTTATTTTCATTTTGCACCTGACGTGAACTTATAAGGTGTATTAACTTCATTACAAAACCGATGAGAAAATAGCTCAGTCAGTACAGGGCAAGGTCGAGTCACAACAAAGGTACGTTTTTATTACGCGCGAGTTCGAATCCCAGTTTATGTCTTTTCGGGTCGAAAACTATTTAATAATCTATATATTTCTTTGTTTTTCTTTTTTGATCTTTTGTACAGTTTGTAATTTAAAAAATATAAGAAAAAGAAATAACAATGATGATAAAAATAAACACACATCGAGAATTCGAACCTGCGTACAAAAATGTAGTGCAGGGTATCTCATCTTTTGGCGAATGCGTTACCACTGAGCCACTGACGCCTTGCAATTAATTTTTTCAGCAATATCATGCCTATCAAATTCTTCGATTAATTAGATGTGAAGGTCATTGATGTGTTTATTTACTAGTGCTAAATTTAGCCCGGCCAATTTATGTTTTTCCAACTATACTATACAATGCAGGATGCACTCATTCCTTTGAAAATTAAGACACACCCCTTTAATTATCATCGGATTTAGCAACACCGCTTCAGTTAACATCGATGTAAATTGCCGTAGCCATGATATAATTATATTAATGAAACGCATTTGCGCAAATATTATCGACTTACTCCATATTTACGGAAACTTAAGGGTGTTCTATGTTCCTCTTCAAACTTAACGCGCAGACAGAATTATTATAAACAACTTTAAATACACAGGAATATAAAGCACAAATAATTTAAGCTGGTCCTGAACTTTATGCATGAATGTATTACAAGGTTCTTGCGTTGAATAGATAAATTTCCGCGAGCAAATCGTGCACGTGGAGTATCGGAATTTTTACATTTGTGTTGGTATTACATTTTGAGCGTCTTTGTGATACTTTCCGCTTATGAAAATATACACCCGGGATTATAAATATAGACAATATTTCAGCTGTAAAATTATGCTAATAGAAGTTGGAGGGTCGTGTCAAATTCTCTGTACTATACCACTAGTTTACGTTGTTTCAGCATTCCGGCTCAGTCTGTCTCTATGTTGGATTGGTGAATACGTGCATGCACGTATTTTAGTTTTGTATGTTACATTTTGTATATTTACAGGCTACCAGCGCCGATTTAACGACGGATTAGAGCTCAAAGGAAATCAAACAGGCCCTTTGGTATGAGATTAGTCAGCCTTGTTGCTTTTGATTTACGTGTACCTGTTGTTTTGTGATTTAACGTTGAATTGTGGTAATAAATTTGGCATATCTTCTTCTTATTAGTATTCCATTTTTCCGACGGTCAGTATATTACATACTGTACATGCCCAGAATATTCAAAGCCATACCGAAACTTAAAAAAGCCGATCACAGAAAATATAAAAACAACAAAATCCACCATAGCCTGTCACAATGTCCAACACACTACTGATAGAGAAACTTATCTAAACAGCTGAACTTTAAAGTTTCAGCTGTCAAAAAGTCAAAAGTCCAAATCCCAGCTGTCAGAAAGCTTAAATACATAGTTTCAGCTATAAATAGCTGAATGACCTAGTGTCAGGTGTAAAAGTGCTGAAATACTAGTACCTAAATTTAGCGGTCAAAATGCCCTGCTATGACCACATCCATTGAAACACCACACTGTGTTAAGACAGGTGTCTGATGTTTTACTGCAGTGGAGAGACAGTGCAATACTGTAGCTGTCTGAAAATTTTATCCTGCGTTTCGAAATGTATTTGGTGCTAATCCATCAGTGGATGCCTGTTTAAGGACGTTTCATAGGGTAGTTTTTATTCGACGATGATGCCAACAATATTGGCACAATTACAGTGTACATGCAGTATATGCTGAAGCATTTATGAAATAAAAAGGGTACTTTTTAGGGGCCATAATTGGACCTTTTGCAACATCACTTTTCAAGAAAATGACCAAACATCTCGATATACTGTATTACTTTTTGCATTGAAATCGATAGTTTTTCGTATTTGAATCATTTCCATGGGTTTTAATGTGCAAACATAACCTATATTATTCAAACATTCCTATACACTTTTGGTATTGATAAGAAAATTCACAATTTTTTACGAGATAAGAATTTCCGGAAAATGACTGCTAAACAAAAAGACAAAACATTACACAAAATTGGCATAAACTACCCTTTGAAACGTCCTTAAAGGAGTGAGCTGGGTATAGTTCATGTATTCACTCTTGTGTAAGAGTTGTTTTGACTCATGTGTTATATATGTTTGATACACTGGACCGAACCGTTGTTGAGTAGTGATCTGAAACAATTTGGTATATTTCTTCATATTAAAGTTCACAGTGATATTGTCTTTAGACCTTCTTACCTCCAAATCAATAGGGGTCATCTACTGTTGACGAACATCACTTATGTATGATTATGATAAATGCTTGATAGAGTTATCCATTCACAATGTGTATTGGTTGAGTCATTATTGTAAACACGTGTGGATACTATAAACCTTAACATCGATTTCCAAGTCGAAACAGAGGCATAATTTCAGCTAAATGCTTGATTTGGTTACCTTTTTTATGAATCGAAGTTGAGGTCATGATGGTGAATAATAGTTCGAATTATCAAAGCAATATATCAATTGACTTTTCAAAAATATTGTAGATGGTACCTGATTATTTGTAACATTACGTCAAAGTCATTGTCATGACTGTTTTCGAATAATGGTGTTACTGTCCAGTGACGATATTAATAAGATTCCATTATTACGATGTAAAACCAATTATAAAGGCTTATCAAGACATTGTAAATTTCAATTCTAAACTAAAATACTACATTTTTTGTATATTCACTTTACCTGTTCAGAAATGGTTGTTTTATTTTGTGTACACTAAAAATAAAATTATAGAATTTCTTAATTATTATCATAGATAACTTCATAGTAAAAGGGCAGCATTACACAAGTCGAGAGTTATCGTAATAACTTTACTGAGTAGTACTGGGCAAATAATTCACTGGATTGAAAACGAGTGGAGACAGCGCTGGTATACAATATGGCTTGTGACGTAAAAATGGCAGAGACGAAGGGGACACACAAACATACAGACCAGTTAGTTTGACAGCATGCTAAAGGTTAATAAAACACACAACACGTTAGTTTTTTTTAAAAAAAGTGTTCTTTAAAATTATGCATGACATACTTACAAGTAAAAGCTGGACGGACGGGTAACTTCAGTTTACGAACAAAGCAAAAACAATGCCACTACAGCATGACGTTACCAACATATAAAACAAACTAATAAAGCATTGATCTTAAAACTTGCAGACTAGCCAGTACTCAGTGGTCTTTGATTTATCCAATATCAATGACACGATCTGATGGTGATACTAACATTGATATTAACGTTGAAACGGTGAATAATGTTGTTCTTGTATAAATAAAGGTTCTGTTTATAAGACTGTACTAATCGATGAATAGGGCGCGTGACAAGATTATTACAAACCGAGGATTACGTACGGACTGCTCAACTCGAGGATACATAAAATTCAGATCTGCGGGATGTAATATCCAGCGCTTTACAAAAATTGTAAAAAGAGTTGGGTTCGCTGATAAAAAACATCAATAGTCATGGATGATTGACCGTGGCAGTATATAGTGAATCCTCGCGAAATTTTATCGATCCGTTACCTCGGGCTTGTTTCCATATTTAAGTCCATGTCGTCACCACCCCACTGAAAACCACTCATGTTCTACCTACAATGACTTTCTTTTACAGTAATGCTGTGCTCAGTTCACTGGGTCCTACTGTACTTTGACTCAGACTGAATGTCAAGTCCATAGTCATATGTTCTCACGAACCGATTTGTATAGTTATTACATAATTGTAGTTTGTGACAAACACAAATAAGAGTTTTCAGTGAATGTGCAGAAGGAAAAGCAAAACGTAAACAAATACTAATCACTAAGTTGGCACGTGAAACACGAATTATAGGAAGTGTTCGTCCAAAGCTGTTTTCAGACTCCGTAAATGTCCTTATGGTTGTCCTCATTTTGGAAACGGAAAAAAATTGGAAATGAAAGTAAACCGGCATATACGTATATCTACATGTAAATAATCATGTGTACTTTCACTATAATTAAACGTGTTGTGATATTTCTTGTTAATGCAGGTATAACACTCCTATAACTCGGCATCAAGTCAGATTAGTACTGACTCATCGGCAGTTCGTCTGTAGGTCCAACTTTGTTTCTGAAACACAACAACATACGTTTACAATAGTTCAAAAAGCAACAGTCAAACCTATGTAAGTGGTAAACAGGTGATCTGAATTCGAATATTATTAATCTAAAATGCCTTTCGGCCATGTAGAAGCGGACTTTGTCCTTATTTTGCCGATATACATGTATATCTCTCAGCGAGTGTTTAAGGGAAGCAAAGAACTGAGATGAGTGGCGGACACTGGCATTGAGATCTTAGGTGATGCCAGAACGGTCCACAGCAAAGTTCTACGAATGATACATGTTTGCATGTGCCGGAGCTGCAAAAAAGGTTGTAACGTTACCAAGTTTCAATAAAAATGACAACAAATAATTTCGGATAGATACGGCGTGGTCTGCTGTTTGCTCATCTGAAATTATTTTTCTTGTTAGGGCTGTAACTTGCTTCGCCTCCTAATCGATTGTCTAAAATTGTTTAGGACTTCCGAAAGTTTTACACGGTAAAAGACGTGCTATTTGATAGCCTAGGTCGGTACAATGGTATGAATGTAAGTATTTCTAATTATTGAACGATAATTACCCAAATCCCTCTTCATCTCCGGTCCTCATAGTTCTATAATGTTTGGCAAGTTTTACCGAGAAGATGATACTTGGAACGAAGAAGAAGAGGCACCAGCCAATCGAAAACCAGAAACCATTCTGAAGAAACAAATTGTGTGAAATAACGCAAAACATTTACAGCTCAAACATACATTTCCACTGTGTAAGTGGACGCGTCAATTCACTATCATCTGTCAAAATCAGTCATTACGCACATTCATGCAATATACTGAGCAAATGTTCCAATTAGACTATGAAGTATTAAGCATTTCTTTTTCTGAATTATGTTCTGAAATAAGAATGACACTATATTGAAGGGAACTGTGCGCGTATTTATCAAAAAACGTTGTTTATTTTTATTTTGTCCGCTTCTGTAACTAACAACACTGTATAATAAAGCTGATGAAGTGGTCAAAGAATTTAATTGGAACATTCGCATCGTATACAATGTATATGTATAACTGCGAATAAATTAACGGAATTGGTCAGGATAATGCAAAACAAATGGACATGTTTTGATGCAAAATAGTATTATGATATTGGTGTGTTTAAACGGCTTCAACTTTACGAAACTTTTGAATTTCCGCAACATCATCAACGACAGTGGCAATTTCCACGACGATATCTGCATTGACGCTAGTTTTCTCTCAACATATTAATGATCGTGTCTATAATAATACCCTTCGTTTTTTGGCGTGTGACTCTAACACTTTGTAAACATTTAAATTCTTTTACTTGGGACCCCCGGGCCCATCAACACAGTAATTATTGTTCAGACTTAGTTCTACTTACAAATGCGTCCACTATATAACTGCAGAACGACACTATAACAATAGAATCATATAGATTCCACAATGGCGTACATTGACCAAGCTCATGTCTAACCTGTAAAAAAATCAAAATACAACACTTACCAATACATACGGAGTATACCAGATCATACAGTATCGTGTAATGTACATACAATGACAGGTTGTTCTAATAAATCAGTCATAATTTCTAGGGCTTTCTTAGAAGTTGATGAATCGTTCTTGACATTAAATTTTGGCAAATAGTATTATCCGTGACATATGCATTTCCTGTACATTTCATAACAATCAGTTAAGTAATTTTGAGACACAGACGAGCACAACTTTAAACTGAAAATCACAACACTTTGGACATTTGAACCATGGTGACTTTCTGAAAATCAAACAATACGTTGCTTACTCGGCCATCCTATACTTGATATGGTACTGGGTAGTGTGCGGAAATCATATTATGTTTAGGTGTTTATGGCCAGATCATGCTGTTTCTGCACTGGTAGAGGATGCACCGGCGCCCTTGTGGCTGCAACACGATTATGTAAAGTGCATTTGAACCTGCGTTGCCATGAAAAGGGCGCTATATAAATCTGGTATATTTATTTATTTTTAGATAATCAATATTTATATGTATGTATTTTAGCAAATTGGACTACTTTACGCCAGGATAAATCAGAAAAGACGCTATGAACTTGAACTATTGAGCATGTGATTATCAGAAGTTTTTGTGTGACTTTAGATGTTTTAGTTGTTTCACTCGTTGGACTTAATCCAACGGAATCCTCAACCGATGTTTGCGAAATTCGCAGGCAAAACGTATAACTTACCCACAACAATGTCATGCACAAAATGTTCATTGTAATTTAAGAAAGCATAGAAAGTAAAACTGATCGGTTAGAATCCGATCTCGGGGAACAAGTACTAATATACAAAATACAATTTTAAAAATTGCAACAAAATTACCATCAAGTAAACTTGATTATTAAAAAATATTCTAAATTTAAATCATAGTTGTCATGAACATTGACATAAGCAGCGAAATATATTGTTAACGAAAATATTATATTAAGTCAGACAGGGAAGGCACGACTCAACTTTAGACTGTAGGCTGCTAAAACTATGTAGTTCAGCAGTTTTACTGTTGTTACTAGGTCATTCAGCGTGGGCTTTCTGCCTTTTGTTTGCTGAATCTTTTTTATTCAGTTTTTAACAATGAGACTAGGGGCGTTTAATTTTCTTGGTCGGTAGTGTGTTGGGCATTTCTTCGTTTTAAGATTTCTTACAGCTAAAGCGGGGCTATATAGTCCTTTTGCTGTGGAAACTGGGTCATTCAGCTAGTTAGTAGGTCATCCCACTATACGGGCCTTTCAACGTTTTAATACTGTTATTTAACTTTTGAGACTAAAGGCTGCTATAACTATGTAGTTCAGCAGTTTTACTGTTGTTACTAGGTCATTCAGCGTAGGCATTCCGCCTTTTGGTTGCTGTATCTTTTCTACTGGGTCATTCAGCTAGTTATAATTTATTATACTTTTCGACAGCTTGGACTTGGGCGGATCTGCGCTTGTTTAGTTGGGCATTGTGCTTTGTGTGTTTTTAATGTTTTCTGTGCTCGGCTGGTTAAGTTGAGTGCTGCCTTCCCTGTCTGACTTAATATACTCTTTTTTAACCAGCCGAGCACAGAAAACATTAAAAACACGAAAAGCACAATGCCCAACTAAACCAACCGAACACAGGTATGTGTTGTAAATATAGTGATGGTACCTGCTGATACCAGAGTTTAGTATTTCCAATAACTGCTAAACCCCTGACGGCATTGATAATACAATATTTCTACTTAAAACGTTGTCTCGTTTTGTTTAACAGACAATCATAAAACATAGCATTTGAGTTGCAAATAAGCATAGTTTATCTCTAAATAATGACGTAGGAATTGTTCACGAAGACGTTAAATGTTTGAAGATATTCAGTTTGTCCGTTTGAGATTGCGGTGCGATCAGTTGTACGGTGATGTTCCAATTATAGAAACCGTAGCGATTGCCTTCAAAGAAAATTCCAATCGTTTAAAAAATAAGCTCGCTTGACGTCAAATGTAATGACCCACTATCCATTTATGTGCTTCACAGTACTGTTTGATCAAAACACGTAAGAAAATCGTAAATTTGTTAAGTAATCAAAAAACATTTGATTTGAACGTACTTTAACATGAGAGCTTTGATAAAACAGTACCCATGAGATGGTGTCAGGCCTTGACTGGTCCGAAGAAATGAAACGTTCGTGATATTTTTATTTGACGACTTACTTGGTACTTGGTGGTGTCCAGAAACGTTCGACCAATCGAAAGTATTTCCTTCTGGAACTTTCCAATGAGCTTAAAAATATCAATTATGCATAATTAAATACTGTAGACAAATGAAAACTCAGTATAGATTGTAGAATATAATAAACTGAACTAATACCAATGTACGTTATGGTTGAAGAAATGCCTTTATCTTGTTTTCCGTCAAAGTTAAGTGTGTAATTGGACAGGTCTTTGTCTCAATGTTGCCTTCCCTGTCTGACTTAATATAATCTTTTTGTCCAAATGCTTGTCACATATTCCATTAAATTGTATTGTACGGACAACTTGGATACAAAGTACCAATGATAGGGACAAACTGTTCTCATGAAACAGCGAATACTTCTCTGGCTTAGAGTTAGAAGGTGGTAAGTACAAATTAAAATGTTTAGAAAACAAGAACACACTGTCTGAAAACGACTCTTTACTTATGGTAAAACAAGATTTTTAAACTTCAGTATGGTCAACATGGTCCGATTTTCATGAAAAAAGGCTAAGAAGAAGCTTGCCGATTTCAAATATGCATGAGTCTTATTAGATCGTAAGCAGTACCAAATAATTCTAAGCCAGCGAATTGTGTTTTGTTTATTCTATCATGAGCAAGAAATATATATATATCCGATTAATTAATTGATTTATTCAAGGTGTGATCCTGATTTAATCGTAGGCGAAAAGGGGTTTATGGTGTTCTTGTGCGTATAAGTGATGTTACACGACTGACAAAAAGACAATATTAAGTCAGACAGGGAAGGTAGCAATGAACTTAACCAGGCGAACACAGAAAAGATAAAACAAACGTATAACTTCAATATTAAGGTGCATTGCCCAACTGAACAAATAATAAACTTACATCGTTTGCCTTGGTCGCAATGTTCGCTTGAACATTAGCAAAACTTGCTGCAAAGTCATCTTTCCATTGCTGAAAATACACTTGTCAATATATAACAATGGCATTCCAATAAAATGAACGAATGTTTCCACTAGATTATACTAGTCAGGTGTTTAAAACACTAACAGGCTACAGTGTTCATTAACGTTTTTCAAAACATTGTTTTTCCTCTTCTGTCGTTTGACTTTAGCGTAAATATAACATTTGCGTTTGGTAAGTAGTAAAGTATAGGAACCTCACAACCAATGAAATAAGGACAAATGTCGACTAGTTACACAGGATGCTTTCATCATAGATATGTAATATAATTGAGAGTTGGTAAAGTAAATTGTTTTACAAATAGATATGATAAGTTTGTCGACGTTCCAATACATAGTTGAACGATAGATTTCCTCCGTCAATCAATACGACATACACTGGTTCCCTAACAGATTGTATGATGTTTATTTGATACCATCTGTACATATTATTATAGAACTATACATACTGGAACTTTTGGCTTGAATGTCTTCAAATGGTCAAGTGACTGCGCCAGCTTTTGCTACAAACAGACATGAACAGATTAAAAAGTTACCGTGTCCATGACAGCATACATATTTCTATCAACTAAGGGATGTTATTACACTACTTAATTAAGATCCAATGAATATGTTCCTGTGTTTTATCGTAGAATGAAGCATAGGCGATCACGAGTTCGGATGCGTAGTAATTAAATCACGAGTGAGTAGATAAAACACAGGTACATCATTATTCAAATTCACTATTTCTTAAACTACTATTTTCTTTATATAAATGCACTGGCGTATATAAACGCTGGTTCCACCAATACCTCAAGTCTACATGAACGAAATTGACACGTGTTTTGGGCGGAAATCGACATAATACCGACATTCTCTGGAGAACCTTGATTAAATGCAAAAATATCAGTATCAATTTCTATTTGAATTCCTTACCTTCTAGTGTGAGCTCTTTTTAGTAAAAGGTTCATCCTCGATATTTATGATATTTATACGATAATCATTACGTAAGTATTAACGAAGAAATCTACTATATGTTATACTTCAATACTAAAAAGTAATACAACGCTTACCATTTCTATATAGTATGGTGTCCCTTGTATCTGGAATGCATCAAACTACAGGGTTAGTCATGCAAGACTATTTAAAACTAAATTGCATGCAAAAGTGCTATAATGACGTAATGTGCAGCCAAATGAACTAAATACTGTAGCGCACAGACAATCCAAAGCAACACAGAAACGACAGCAGCGCCTAGCCATCCACGCAAGAGTCAGACATAGAACGAACTATCCACATCCCCAAAAATGAATATTTAAAGCAAGCCTTTATACTCAGTCCGCAATGAATGACACACTGTGGACTTCGAATTCTGTGGGCATAATTAGCCATAAAGGGAGGTACCTATGAATGATAACTACACTGAAGTGAAGTACGGGGAGACTTTTTACAGCCGCCTCACGGCACTTTACTCCCGCTGTAGTGATAAGTCAAAACTGTAGCGCACAGACAATCCATAGCCACACAGAAACGACGGCAACGCCTAAGTAAGTTCTATCGGAGGCCATTTTCCAAGAATGAATGGTGCCATGACGCAGTGCAAAGTTCAATGACGTAAGTACTATATACTCGTATCATTACCTTTAAATTATTGTTCAATAATTGATTTCAGGTAAATTAATTTCTAAATGAAACAAAGCATCCGTAATTTTCGAACCTCGTCCCGAACATCGTCTCCATGAGGGATGATCTAAAGTATTTCTTGATCACCTCGAATTTAAATACATTTACAATTTAAATGTTTAAAAGAGCAGTCATCACTAACAGGATTTTCTCCATGCTTACTCGACAGTGGGTGTATAGTAATGCATATAATGTACAATTATTGTGTTAAATAATATACAAAACGTATGAGGCGAAGTCAAAATGTCGTGACCCTGGTTTCGCAACTAATTGCTTTTCTGTTGTTTACATATTATATACTTTGCTTCCTTACTTACAAGATACATGAGGCTTAAACTTCCCAACGTACTGTGGTCAAAAAGATAATATTAAGTAAGACAGGGAAGGCAGTACTCAACATAACCAGCCGAACACAGAAAACATAAAAACCTACAAGGCACAATGCCAAACTGAACAAGTAAATGATCCGACCAACTCCAAGCTGTCACAAAAGTGAATGAGCTGGTTTTAGCAACCAAACACCTTAATGCCTAAGCTGAACGACCCAGTGTTAATATTTTAGATGTAATACAACTTACGCTTGGTGGCACCGTTGCTAGCTGAAAGAAAATAGTTGAATGTTTACTTATTGTTACTGAGTACTTATTAATTTCCAAAAAGATACAAAAAATCGGACAGGGAATGCAGTATCCAAATTAAACAGCCGTTCACAGAAAACATACAAAAAACTACAATTATTCAACACAATGCCCAACACAAAACTGAACGAGACGTTTGAGCTGTCAAAAGTTCCAAGTCCCAATTGTCCAAAATCTTAAAGCCATAGCGTCGGCAAAAACACTTAATGACCTAGTTTTAGCTGTAACTGTACCTCATATATAATGTAATATTGTTATTCGTTACGTTGTATGGCAAATATGAACTTCTAGTGTTCAAACTTCGTAGGCTTGTTTAACTTAACGATATTAAAATGTATACACAAAACATATACACAACTTTCGTTGGCTATTTACTAAATAACAACACATGCACATTGTTGTACTGTAAGTATAGGTTATCGATCATATATTAGAATAATAAACGAATTAAGTACAAGTGAGCGATTTGATGACGTAATTTGTTATTGACGTCGTATAGCCCATTTGCATGTCGGCACTGATTTCACACGGCTACATATGATAGCATAATTATACCAAACATACACCTGTTTTGTATGCCATTACATACATGTAGTCGTTGCATAGTGCAATATTGCCATTTGTATGTTATGAGGTTTCAATCGCAACAACACTTCATCGCCGATTTCTGTATCACACTCATTTTCTGACAACGACTTTGATGCAAACAGTTTTTAAACGGAATTTGACATTAAAACTTGTTTTTGAAATCATGAATGTAATATTATATCATTACATAATACATATTCATAACTCATCCTTTAGAAAATTACAAAAAAATTGAATGCACCAATGATACGTCATCGTTTGCTATGTTCAACGTTGCAAAATATCAACATTTGGGCTGCATAACGTCGAGTGCTGTTGCCATAGGAAATCGCATCCGTTCTTTGGTTATTGATGATCAGCGGTGTATCAACTTGAAATACATTTATCTTCATGTATTGAAATTTTCATCCAATTACAATGACAAATAAAGAAATTAGGGCTTTTTTCCTTGTATTTGTTGATCACCCCTCGTATATAAGCTGGTAATAATTATGCTGATATAGGAATGACAGTACAATTTAGAGGGAAGGCGGATCTAGTTTTCCATATATGGAAACAACCAAACTGTCCTAATAAATGGATTTACTTCATGAACCACTTACTAGATATTGTGCCCATTGCACAAATAAATGGATTAGAGGTTCAAAAATTTGAAAATCCCTGGCTTTTGATTGGACAAAGAAGTAGGGTAAACTATAAGTATAGATCAACCACGAGTTTAGAGCCGTGACGGGGGATTACACTATTTAGTCATGGTGTGTGAATATACTGGTTGGGATGCATTTAAAATGTATTGATATATATATTTGTATGAAATGAAATTGTCAGTATCGCTGGCTCAATCGGTAGAGAGCTTGATGTTCAGTCTAAGACATGCGGGTTCAAGTCCTGATAACTGCACTTTTTTCTCAACAACATTTTTTTTCATCAATAACATGAAGACATTGTTTAAGAGTCATTTTTGTATTATGACTTTTCAATCTACATGCAATGTGTTTTCATATTTCACTGTTTTAATTTCTTTCCACCGACCCAGTATTAATTTACGTTTTAGTGGATCCAATACTTAAACTCGTGTCAAAGATGTTCGACTTGGTGTATTGGTTGGCGACCCGTCAGTTGTGTCTGTCTCCGAGTTAGATGATGATTTGAATATATAGTGGGTGCTTAAAGACAGTATATCTAACGCCAGTGTGTGTGTCCTGCTGGCAATACAATTTCAGTACACATAGACTATTTTATATATACACTTAACAAATCTTATAAGTGTGCACATATTTGTACCGTATATTTTTTTATTTATGAATATTTCTGCATGAAATTTTGTGTACATGCTATTGATTAACACACTATTAGATTAATATCGTTTTTCTTCAAATTTAAATTGAGCGGATCACTGAACCATGAAACATCAATTGACCTAAAATGCACGAGACATTTTCACATAGGTGCAAATTATTTTATTTATGGTCAATTAGAATTTTTGTATATTGTTACATTAAAAAAACACAAAATTATGGGATTTTTCACTCAACAAAATGGTGATTTTTTAATTTTAAAAATACAGTTTAAAGTTTATGGTCAAAGGGAGATAACTCTTCCAAAATAGAATTTTCCTACTAAAAGTGAGTAGTTATAAACTTAAATTGTGCTTTATTCTTATCATCGTTTCCTTTATTTCTGTCTATGTGATAAGTAAATAAACTTGAACTCAAACTTGATCAGCAAATAGGATGCATAGCTGCATTAACAACCTGAAAAACACCCGATGAACACACGACAAAAACATGTGACATTAGCTTATGTTGGTGTCATCATTTGTTTATTCTGCTTGTGACAATTGTTATCAGATTTTAATAAAATTAATTGAATTGTAATTCCACATGTCCAAGCTGCATATGTTGACAATTTCAACAAGATCAAACACGTATTGGCCGAGTTATGGGTAAATATATACATGCACACTTACAAGATTTGTTAAGTGTACAAATGTAAACTCCTTTTCTGTAAATGAACCATGTTAAATATTCTTTTTCATTGGAGCATCTTCACCAGTATTTTTACTAGTCGCAGCCAAATGATATACTTACGCGCGGTTACTTTGACTAAGGACACTTAATTGTGACTAATAAACACTCATTATTAAATAAATTCCTGGAATTGCATAACTTTCTTCAGTAATATTACTTGAACAAGGGATTTGAAAAAATATATAAAAAGCTACTCTCTCAAGGATCGAACTTAAGAAAAGTAAGTCTTATAGAACATCGCCTTATCCTTTGGGCCAAGTATTCAGTTACATAATGAAACAAATTATTTAACTTATGTAGGTATTGCTTATATAAACCTACTCTTGGGTGAATAAACTTTGCTGCATAAATTAGTCACGGCTCAAAAAACATGGTTTATCTATAATGTATAGAATATATTATAAACATGTTCATTTTCAAAAGCATGAAGCAAATACATGGATGACTCCTTATTCGCGTATTGATTTAGCAGCTATAGTGCGCCCGCGATAATGAGAAAGGCGGCCAAATGTTGTATACTCCACAAAGGTGGATTATTCAGACGTGCACGATTATCAGTGATATTTTTGTACTAAACTGACCATATCTGTTTACATAAGTCATTTGTATTATCGAGAACGTTTAACCTGTCGCTAATTAATTTTCGTGAGCAATCGTCAAGGTTCGTTTGTTTTCGACGTTTCATAGAGGTATCTATTATTGGATTTTATGACTATATAATTCCTAGTCATAATGTAGTATGTAATAGTCATGTGGATAAATGCTTGCGCCCCATCCCAGCGAAGCTGGTTCAAATCCTCCCGACAGTCTTTTTTAAGTTGTTCATAAGTCATTAGATATGAAAATATCAACTAAAATGCAGAATATTTCATCGCGTTTTATTTCTTTTATCAGTTTTTCAATTATTTTTTTCTTTCATTTTATTATTGAATATATGGAACGTTATGATACATGTACATGTACATGTAAAATTCATTTCAATCGTCAGTCTCGCTGGCTGTATCTGTTGTGCTGCCGTCGCTCGCCGTGTCGGTGGTATCATCACACAAATCTAAGACAAATTCATCCATGGGTTCTCCGGCTTTGAAATGATCGGAAATCTGCATTTTGGTGATGATCTTTTCAACATGAGTACAGACAGTCCACCACCTCTCCCTATCGATTTCTTTGAATGCTTATTTGGTCAATTGCAGTGTGTCATCAAGTCTGAAAATAAAACAATTCAAGTTTCACCATGAAGTTCAGCTAATAAGTCCTTACGATGAAATTGAAGTCATAGAACTAATTACAATTAAACGTTTTCAGCTGACGACAAACAGTCTACTATTAAAACATATTTGCAATCAATACCACATTTGTCATGATGGAAACGTTATGTTTAAACAGAATTACTAAAGAGAAGTCAGTATTGTAAACTATTTTCTACGACACCAACCTGAACGTCAAATTGCGACTTTGAACGATGGTTTTCAGTTGACTCCATATTAGTTCGATTGCGTTTAATTCTGGGTGGTAAGGGGTAAACGTAGGTGCTGGTTTGTGAAGTCTTGCTTACCGAAGTAGCTCCGCCTTCAACGTACTGTCGTTGAACTGTATGCCCTGCTTCCGAAGCCATTCCTGCAATGACAAATTGAGAATTATATCTATTTTGCAACACAACTGTAAACTGTATTTATATAAGTTTTAGTGAAGAATTGTACATCATGATATACTAACTTGAATATCAGCCTTTTTTGTACTAGATGTTGGACACTTGTCCGTTTGCATGGAGTGATAACTCGCATTATCCATCACAATGGCACTCGGGCATTTAAGGTTGGGCAGAAGCTTTTCCAGTAGCCATTTGGTGAAGTTATGTGAGTTCATTTCACTATGATAATCTCTTGTCCTCGATTTTGCTTTGTATACTAGTTCCGCTCCCTCTACGAACCCCTCGTTTGAACCAGCGTGGACAACAATTATCCGTTGGCCGCGGTTACAAGGTGGTGTTGCGCCAGACATGTCGTCACTTTGCCAACATCTCTTTACGGTAAACGCCGTGTCAATCCATGTTTCGTCAACACAGATGAATGAGTAGCCGGATTCGTGAAGTTGCTTCTTTTTTATATAAAACTTCAACCGCTGGGCGACGATATTTGGCCTTTCTATCAAAGCCTTCCTGTTGTCGGATGTCTTCTTCCATGTAAACCCGAGCTTATGCAGAGTGTCTCGGAGTAGACGCTTGCTGCCAGGGTAGTTGATTTCCGCCTTCAACGTTGTAAGAATATTGCTTATCGTTGGAAGCACACGGCGCTGGTTGTAGAACTCATGCATCTTGTTTTTTATGACAGTCTCGTCGAAACTGTCTACTGGCTTATAATGCCCGCGCTTAGTCCTGCTCGGCGAATCAACTTGCTAGTCTCTCTCATTTCCTTCCGTACTCGAAAAACTGTCCTTCTATTGACTCCAGTTGCATCCACTGTTTTCTGAATATTAGATGACTTTGTGTCTCCTGGGTGTTCCTTAAAATATTGCGAAACGTTGAGAACCAGCTCCTTATCTTTAGACCTTAGCTGCTTCAAAATGTTCGTATTACACGCCATATCCATTGAATGATTATAAGTGTAAAGTTGCCATAGTCTTGAATACTACAGACCGGATTAATAAATCGTGAAAAACGTGAATACTTACCATAAACTCAAAATATATAAAATGTCAACGTCGAGATTCGAACTCCAAAACTTCGAGTCGCAAGCGCGTTGTCTATACCACTATACCAATAGCGCTTGGTTAACAATTAATCGTATATTTATAGTAATGCCTATGTTTCGATCGATACTTGTCGTGATAATCTATTAATAAACCAGATATTCATAGGTGACAGGTTAATAGTTTTGGATAATAAAACCAATGTTGCAACATTTAACCAAATCGATTCATGTTTGTAAATACCGCGTTATCTTGGGCGCACTATAGTAAAACATTCGACAGATTTGAATGTTTACTAAATATATCGGGTGTATATTTTATTCTAGTTTCAGAGTTAAAGTGATGGATTAGTAAAAATGTAATTCGTCTTCTATAGTATTTTGACAGAACTTACAAAAGCATTGATTTCACGGGCACTCCCTGATCTCTTCCAACTTGTGTCATCAGGTAATGAGAAGATCATGCTTTCAGTATGTCAATACAATTCACATAGCATGTTTTCACGCCGAAATATGTTTTAAAAATGATGTAAAAGTAGAAGTTTTCCGTTGTTGTTAAACTGATCATTCAACATATGGAGATATTGATATCTTAAACGTTGAGTAAGGACAAATGATGACAAAATCTCCACGTGCGACTGATAGAGCCGTGGCCATTGTCACCGAACAACGTAATCTGCCTTACCAATGTCTGGTAACTGTCTATCACTTTACCCACTGGAATATGGTATACATCAACTTATAATATGAACGATACATGATTTACTTACATTTTGGTTGACTATATCAAAATTTATGCCATTCAGAACAGTAGAGAGCTGATCTAAACTAGCGTTTGCCTCTGTCATGGCATTATTCACTCCGAGTTTACTTCCGGTTAACGACGCCAATGAAGCATTCATTTGTTTTTCAATTTCCTAAAATAAAACGACAATATTTACGTATGTTCATTGCGTTTCCCTACAAATAGCTGATGTTGGCACATCATATTTTCAGTTCACTCCAAAGATGAGGTCATTTTTGTTCAAACTATTTCAATACATGGTTGGTTACAGCTAATGAGTTTTTCTTTTTATTGAACGAATTCATGTAATTGTTCTATTCTTTGCACAAGGGTCAGATTCTAATAAACGAAAGTATTAAGCCAGTATATTAAGCCATCAGCAATGTACATGGGTGTTTGAGAAATAAGATTCATAATCCCTTCTAAAATATAGGGTCGGTATATCAGCCACCATCTAGTTAAGGTATTTATATTGGGCAAGAAAATGTCGGCCAAGAAAAAAAATGGAAAGTTTAAACGGTCCGCATGCTTCATAGAATGCATGTAGATTCGAGATATGTTACACATAGATACATGAAGACATTGATAGTGTAAATATGAAACAATTATTACTTTAAATATAAAACTCAGAACAGCACATACTTTCAACAGTGTCCAATTTTTGTGCACACTCCCAGACAATATTAGCAAACAAATTCCAAATATAACACAATATCTCACACGTTCAAACTATCCTTCAGATGCTCCGGACCAAGAAACTTTTTTTAAAAAGTAGTTAGATTCTTATATCCATAGAAAGTACATTACACATTTATAAAATCTTCACCTGGATTTACACCCAATATTAACACAAAATAGATGTGTATTGATTATTGTAAAGTCAATATTTTTCGTGGGGGTTAAATTTTTGTTGATTTTGTAGTTGAACTGTACCACGAAATGTAACTCCCATGATTAATTAATTTCAGAATAACGATGTAGCCTTCCGTATTATGAAATCTACAAATGTAATACCCCACAAAGTCGCATTTTTAAAAAATCAACAAAAGTTAATGTCCACAAAAACAAGTAGCTTTACAATAATCAATACACATCATACATGTGCTCATAGCTCTTTTCACTTCATTATTTTTGAAATGTGTAGTGAACTTTACATGGATATTAGCGTTGAACTATGTCTTTAAAAATAGTTTCTTGGTCCGGAGCACCTGCAGGATAGTTTGAACTAGTGAAATATTGTGTTATATTGGGAATATGTTTGCTAATATTGTCTGGGAGTGTGCACAAAAATTGGACACTTTTGAAAGAAAGTGCTGTTTTGAGTTTTACATTTAAAGTAATATTTGTTTCATATTTAAACTATTAATGTCATTATATATCTATGTGAAACATATTTTGAATCTACATGCATTCTATGAAGCATGCGGACCGTTTAAACTTTTCCATTTTTTTTCTTTGATGACATTTTCTTGCCCAATAGAAATGCCTTAAACAACACTGTGCAAAAAGGATATTAGTTGGCGGTGATAGTGCCTAGATTGATATTGATAACACTTTAATAACAAATAGCCACTTTACTTTCTGTTGTACATCCATTTGTATTTCAATTGATGTGAAGTTGATCAGTCTTGGCTCAAAGTGGAAAGCTTCAAATGCAGCCTTACCTGCCTTGCAATCACTACAATACATAACAAGCATCGTAAACGATGTTTATGGTCACCTAGATTGATAGTGATGGTATATACTATGTTGAATTCTTTGATGACATTGCTAGTGGTGAATGATGGTGGCAGCTATTTCAATGGTGTCGGATGTTGGAGACGAACATGTTAAAGTCATCGGTGTTGATAATGTTGGATGATGGTGATGGTTGTCACGATTTTGCTGATTAAGACGATTGACATAACGAAAGTATTGTTATCGTTTCTTTAATTAAATCGTATTGAATATGAATATCAACTTACTTCCAAACTGCTGTAAAGCGGCATTAAATGATATCATCGTTATGACGGTTTATAACACCGGTGTGTCTATTTATATACAAGTGTTATAAACCTTAAACACAAAATGTACAAATATTGAATTTATTACTGATACAACATCATTTAAGTACGTCTGCCAGTCCCACAACTGTCTAGTATTTGTATAAATTATACCTACCTCAGAACTGAACCAATTGGCGCGCCCAATGTTTCGGTGACATCAAATTGACTTTCAGCCACCTTGAGTAGAAAAAACACAGACACCTTTCGTCTAAGTTACATTGATTGAAAATAATAACATGATCTGGTTTTACTGGCACAGAATTTGCCGTTGCAGTATCAGTATATACAACTTCGATTTATTCACAATATTAAGTTGTTTACGTTAATCGGTCTTCATGAATATATATATACGTTAACATTGTAATACGTTTAATTTTAAGTCTTCTACGTCATTATTTGCGTTCTAAATCAATGAAGAGAAAGAAGTGCGAGGAGAGAATGTAATATATTGAAACAGATATAAACTATGATAAAAAGGTGACATTAGTGTGTGTATGCAAAAAGTTCATTTCATGTCAGACAGGGAAGGCAGCACTAAATTTAACCAGCCGAGCACAGAAAACAATTAAAACACACCGTTGAAAACACATAATGGACAATACCAAACTGAACAAACCGAGCACAGAAAACATAAAACACATACAAGGCACAATAATACAAGTCTAGTACGTACCTTTAACAATTTGAAGTCCGGTGGAGACAATGGTTGGCAAATAAACCTCTCCAGTATAGCACCAACACTGAATGATAGTGTGGTCAACAACATCAAGAGCCAAGAGAAGATAAAAATAAATGCAACGGACCTGTAGAAAAGGAAATAGTGAGGATATGTATTTGGATTTAACTCTAAACATATTTATTTATAATGCCTGAATATAAATGGCGCTTGTGTTACTTATAAACAAAACACTGTCCTCATTTTATAGGCAAAATGACAATGTGACATTTTCAAATAGTATACTGGTTCCGTTTTTGGGAGTATCTTAATTATTTCTTAGTATAGGTGTATTATCTGGACATTCAGCTAAAATGATATTTCATTCCAAGTATCATTAAAATGGCTGACGGTATGAATTTTAATAGCTATTTCTTTCAATATATTGTATTGGTACCTAATATAGTGTTTAGCGTACTGAAAAAGATGGAGCTGTCTCCTATAATCTGCAATCATTATATTTACCAAATATAGTGTTTAGTGTACAGAATGGTTCGAACTGTCTTTTTTAATCTGCCGTTATAGCGAATAAATTTCGCAATAAGTCAATGTGTCACGTGGTTTGGTCAGAGTTTGAAATCACTAATGGATCTGAAAATTTGTGTTACAGTCTCGGAGTCACAGAATGATACTGAAAAATGGCCGCCAATAGAATAACAAAAGTTACCTAAATGCGTTATTCTGTAGCTCATAAATTTTCTTTTATATTTAAATGATGTTTAACATAATCCAAAAACTCTAGTACGCATATCTAGAGCACGTTATAAATAAGGGAGATAAATACTATGTTGCTTCGTATAGCACTTTGATCGACCGCCATCTTTGATTCCTGGGAAAACAAAGAGGAAACACAAAACGTGACAGCCTGCGTATAATCAGTTATTGATCAACTGATTACGCCATGAAAGTACTTGTTTTAAACATGGAAAGTCGTATTATTATACACATTTTTAGCGTAGTTTCACAGTGAACTTCAAAACGAAAACAGGTTCGTATCGACTTTGTCCTTCGTTACTTCGTACCCAAAAATGTCACACATTTTCTATTGACTGTACATTTGAGCTATTCTTTAAAATTTAAGATATTATTCGCTAAAATAGGCTGTGGCTTAGTTCATATTATATATATAATGTAATACACTATATAAGGTACCAATACAGTATATATCTTTTGGTGTGGTAGAATAAGAGATTTAATGCTATACAGTTTTTAACTCGTATTCCTAAACTATTTTGTTTTCTTTTGAGATGGTTTGTTACACTGGCATTATGCAAAAACATATTGTTTTTAAAACAAACTTGTAGTTACTGGGCATTGCCAAAATAAATGTTCAATTGTTTCTGATGTTGGTTTACTAAATGAGCAGTGTTGACTTTGCTTAATGTTTATCTTAAATAAAAATTAATTAGTTCCGAGTATTCTATGTATTATTCTGTATTGGAACCATTTCACATTGGAATCACTTGTAATTTCAAAGGGCATTGCAAAGATCGCGAGCCAGTCTTTATCATTAATTTAAATATTTATGTTTACTTTCATTTTGATTTGTACGTTGGCGCCAATTGAGATTGCGTCATTGCGCCTACCTTTTTTAAATTATAGTATGTCTTTGTAGTACGGCGGAAGGAATAGTTTAGTAAGTACTGTATTATATTTGTTTTATTCTAACAAATTTTGAGTAACATAATATTTTGCGCCATAAATTTGAATGAAGTTAGTTTGAAGACTAAATGTTTGCTTGAATTCCTCAAAACCTAGTAAGGGACCCTTCTTATTCGTAAGATGTCCTTTTTACTCCAGTGTCAAACCAGGTTTTATCAAAAATGCTATTTTCCCATACCAATATTTTAGGGCTATAAACATTGGAGAAGCTAATAAATCTCTTTCCTTAATTAACAGATGTTTATTATACGCGACTAATGCTTTAAAACTTCTTTCCATATAAATGCATGTATATCCACCTTTCCCAGCCTACCACGTGAATGATACTGTTTTGATTGTTTCTTTTTATTCTATCTTTACCCTGCCAAACGAATTTGGATAAGTATCATTTAAAGGTTCTGCCTCACAGATCGGGCTAAAATTTTGTATGACGTAATTTTCCTACCTAACCAAGTATTTATATAATAGAAGGTCATTGGTGGTTGCTTTATGAAAGATTTATGGCATATAAGCAATTTAAATCACTCTTGATATTTGGCACTCATTATTTTTCTGTTTGAAAATGTCGCAGACTTTCCTTCCAAAATGTTCTGTGAATTATGTAATTCACACATGATCAAACTGTAACTTCAACAAACTAAAGCCGAAACATCTGTGAGGTATTCGGTTCGTTTCGCAATTCGTTTTCATCGAATGGAAACAAATTTCAGGCAATTTAAGTGATAGTAGTGATAATTCTATAGGGTATTAATACCCTATAGAATTTTGGATGTAAAAATGCTAAATTACTACTATTTTTATGTCAATGTGGTTGTTTATGGCATATACAGGAAACCATACCAAAATTACATGAATATTTGACAATTTAATTTTATTTTTGCAATACACCAATACGTGAGGCAGTCCCTTTAAAAATTGAATAGTTTCAAATGGGGGATTAGGGTCGCATTAATTGTAAAACCGAATAAGGGCGTGTATTTTCAATTCTTGCCTTTCATTAACTCTAATGTAGTGTACTTTTGAAATTTAAGTTAGGCAGAGAATACAGGAAATGTGAAACTATGTAATTTTTAAACAAAAGCGTTCGAATATATAAATTAACTTTCCTGGATGTCCAATTACTTACGCAATTAACATATTTCCGCCACAGTTCGATACAGATCCTCTTTGATCAGGTGCTGTTGCAAGGCCCTGACCTACTGATCCGAACACCAAGCCAAGAAATTGTAAGACAACAATCAGAGTTATCATGCCTGCTAATACAGCCCCAGCTGTATGTCTGAAAGGTATTGATAAGTATTAGTGTGTTATATGATTATAGAAGTTTTACATCAATAATTAGTAAGAATCGAAGACAGTCAATAAGTCTTTTTTTACGAGGCTAATATATTTACATCATGATATCTTCCGCATGGGCATAAACAAGCTAGGGGACATGAGAATTATTTATTATACCATATTTTATGCTATATACAAGGGGTGATCAACAAATACGCGGACAAATGCTCTGAAATCTTTGTTACGTGACCAATACTGAAGAAAATCGGTCAGATAATAGATTGGCGTATTACAAATACATAACTTTAAAACAACATTAAACTCGAGGTAATAATTGGTAAAAAATATAGAAACCGCAACGTCACTATGGCTACACCGGCCCAACGTCATCGCGACGTCGTTACATACTACAGTATACATACTCATTCGTGACACAATTCAGCATGTATAACGCATTGAATGATTCTTTAAAAATAGCTGTACAACCAGATAAACTTCATAGACCTGTAAACCGAAAATCAGTATTTTTCCTTTGTTACTTGTATGTAAATTATAATGATTAGCTGCAGGAGAAAATTATTGTTGATGACGTAATTTGACGTTATTGACGTTGTATAGACAATGCGCATGGCTATGTAAGAGAGAATATGCAAAACCGACACCTGTTTTGTGTGCTATTACATATTAGTTGCATTTTGCAATATTGACATTGGTATTTTATGTCATTTTATTCGTCACACGGCTTTTCGTCGCCGTTTTCGGTACCGCACTCATTTTCAGACAACAACTTCAAAGCAAATAACTCTAAAACGGAGTTTTGATGTTAAAACATTTTTTGGAAATGATGAGTGAATGTTATATCATTGTACATTCATAATACACCCTTTAGAAAATTATAAACTTAAAAACGCACGAATGATACGTCATCGTTTGCTATGTGCAACGTTGGAAAATATGAAAATTTGGGCCGCATGACTTCGAGTGACGTTGCCATAGGAAAACGTGTTCATGCCGTCTTTGGTCAATATTATTGATCAGCAGTGAAAAAATTATCTGCATGTTTAGAAAGTTTCATTGACTTATAATGACAAATAAAGAAACTACAGCACTTTTCCGCGTATTTATTGATCATCTCTCGTACAATACATTTGGCAGACACAAACAAGGGCACTGGGGGAGACATTGTTACATTGAAACGGGTGTGAAGTATTACCATATTTTAGTCAAGACATACATGTACACTCGGCAAAACTTATAAGTACACATAAGTGCGCTTGTTTAGTTGGGCATTGTGCTTTGTGTGTTTTTAATGTTTTCTGTGCTCGGCTGGTTAAGTTGAGTGCTGCCTTCCCTGTCTGACTTAATATACTGTTTTTTATAAGTACACACTTGTGTATTTGCCAATAGCTAGGTCAATGCGTGTTTGATCGTGCTGAAAAATTCAACATATGTAGATTGAATATGTAGAATTACAATACAATCGATGTTTTAACATCTGATTTAAATTGTCACAAACAGAATAAAGTAATGATGCCAACAGTAGAATCTAAAAAAACACAATAATGCCGTGTGTTCATCGGGCGATTGTCAGGTTGCTAATGCACATATGGTCCCGCTGCGCTGATACAGTACGGTTTCAAGTCTATGTTTCTATCATGGACACAGTAATGAAGAAAACAATGATAGCAACAAGCCCAATTTAGGTTTAGAAATATCGACTTCTGATAAAAAATGCAATTTGAAACATGGTTAACTCCCCTTGAACATAACAATAAAAAATATTTTTAAAAGTAAAAAAACACCATATTGTTATTTGAAAAATCGAATTATTTTGTGTTTTTTTAATTTGACAATAAATCTAAAATTCAAATTTACCTTACATAAAAATAATGTGCACATACGCGTCAATTTCACCACCATTTTACGGTTTTTGACGTTTCATGGTTCAATGAACCGCTGTATTTAATTTTGAAGATAAAATGTATTTATCCAGATCTTTGATAGTCAATACCATGCACACAAAATTTCATGCAAAAATATTAAAAAATAAAAAAGTTACAGCGAAAAAACGACGTGTGTACTTATAAGTTTTGCCGAGTGTATATATTTTAACACTATTTCTTGATTTTGTTTCTCGACAATGAATAATATGGCATGCATTTTACCTGTATTTATCGAACTGCTTGGCAGTATCAATATAATCTTTAGTTTTATCTTTATACGATTCGATGTCTATACCGTCATCTGTCTAATAAAAGAAAACAGAAACGAATACATGTATGTATGTAGTAATAAACAGCTATTTTTAAAGCATTAATACATAACTGAAAACTTAACAAAAAGAAAATAATATTCTGTCTGTCAAAATTATAAATGTCAATGGGTATGATTTCACTCACAGGTAACTGTATCATAAAACAAAAAATATTTTTATAAAATTTATAATATCTTAGAAAGGTTTCTAACACGGGAAATTGACCACCCGGTCACTGAGGTGCAGTTTGTTTTTAATAAACATTTTATCAATACTTACAAGTGTTATTTTAATAGTATTACATACTCAGAAACTAGAGAACTACGTCTTTAATTTGATATCAACATTTTAAAAATCCGTCCATAAATAAGAACATAAACCCATAAGGCGCGATATCACTTTGAAATTCTTTTTTCTTGTTTACAATATCATTGTAGTTTCTATTGATTGCACCTCAGTGACTGACTGGACACCGTGATTTACATTTCATGGTATAACTTTTTAACTAGTTACTCAATTTCGATGGGATTTTGCATGGAGCTAGTTCTATCGATGTTGTCTATGAATGATATTACTTTATGACGATATGGAAAGCCAATTCTTGTTTTTGATACCATGAAAATCTGACCACTTTAGTACAAATGCACCTTTCTAAGATAACGTAAATTTTATAAAATAATTTGTTTTGTTTTACTCTTTATCGATGATACAGTTACCTGTGATTTCACTTGATCAGGCTTCAAACTCGTCCTTGACACTGAATCGCCAAACTCAAATGCAGATATTTGGCTGGTCCTAGCACTGTTGCATCGTAGAGAGCTAATGTTAATATAAAATGTAGTACTGATAGAACTCCCTTTGGGATCCGTTGCGTTCCAAAAGGATATAACTCCCCTATCGCTGTGTTCGCTCGGTGTTACGAACCGAAACGTCAACGACAAACGGTTTTCAAAGTAATGTATCGTTTTGACACTGATGCATTCGCGAAAATGTGTCGACGACGATTAAAAAAATTTACTCCGGAATGCAATGCAATCAGTTTTTCCACGATAATCTTACGGTACACAAGACAGTTACAGTCATTCACGTGTTTATTTGACAACAGCCATATACGAACAACTGAAAAGAGCAGTTATTATTTCCGTGGAAAATACCAAATGTTGTGAATTCCGGATTACATATATTGGAATGAAATGTTTCAATTACCAATTATTCTATTCATCCAGTCACTTAATATGCATAGTATTAGCCAGGGAAACAACGTGTTTCTAGTGACATAAGGTTTGTTCCGATTTGGTCGGTTCACATTTAAACATTTACCATAAGCCAAGGCGAATGTTCTTTACATTAGGAATCAAACTATAATAAAATCTATTTGAATAAGACCAATCAATTATCATGAGAAGCATAGGTGTAAATAGGTAAAAACTTTACGTCTTGGATTGCAAATGGTGTGATATCAAAAAAGTAAAACCTCGGTAAGACGAGCAGCAATGACACGAGCATCCGCCCTATGTCGAGCAAATTCAAAGTCCTTGCACATTTGTTCTATGCTGTACATTAATGTATCCCTCTAAGTGGAGTATTATTATAACGAACATCCAGTCTATCTCGAGCGCCGGTGTCGGTCCATTCAACAATTGTTATCGTAAGTAAGTTGCTTTATCTAGAGGTAATCATCCTAGCTAAATTCCACACCTCCGAAATATAAGGACGGTGAACTATTTAATTTAATATATATTATAATTCGTACGCAATAGGGTAATAGGAAACAGGCCGAGTCAATTTTAGCTCTCCCCTTGATTTCAAGTGACATACAGTGATCATAAACACAACGACAAAAGGCTGAAAGAGAAAAGTGAATCGCCTCGACATTGAATTTTATATGTTTTATTCAGAAAATCTTACGTTTGACTTGAAGTCCTTGATCTGTTTTCGTACTTCACCCACCTTCGCCTCTATGTCAGTAAATGCAGCATTCGCTTGTGTTTGCAAAGCTGAAATACATTAATGTTGTACAATAAAACAAGCATAACGCATAACTCCGTCCGTGCACTAACCAATCATTTCATTGATCCAGTCAATTAGTCAGCTTGCATGTACTGAGGGTAACAATGTGTTAGTAGTGCTACCGTGACGTATGGTTCATACCGATATATCCAGCTGCAAGTGATATTAGATTTGTTTAAAAATACGTCATATGCAAAAGCAGACGACTTTAAAAGGAATGAAACTATGATAACGTCATTTTTAATGGGTTATTAAGAATCAACCTATATGTTGATTAATGTTTTACGATGAAAAAGAAAACCTGTTATACATACTCCCCATGTCCGCCGGAAAAGTCATATTTTTACCAATTTCATCCTTCACCTGAATATAATCAACAGATGACATGTATTGTTTATTGAAATACTAGTATTAGGATAAAGTGTTCTGTGTATGCAATGACTTCAGATAATTATGTATAAGAAATAAATATATCTTCGTGTATTTTGTCGGTGAATAAAACATGGGTTCAGATGCGGAAAAATTAAATCACGAGTGTTTTATTCACCGACAAAATACAAGAACAGAGTTTTTATTTCGATTCTAAATACGATAATATCCCGCACTATTTAACTGCGCGCATTCCATTTTCACCCATTTGACATTGAACATAATTCCACGCTGAGTGGCTTATTAGCTGGTACAATTACCCCCCTCGTTAATGCAAACGACCTTCGTAATTTTCTGAAGGAAATAACACATTTTAAACATCGAAACAATTTTGATAACACGAGTCTAGTGTATCTATTTCATGAAGTGAAAAATATAAATGAATTGATTATCAGAAGCTTTTATGAGTCTTAATTTCGAGAGTATATTGGATTTTCTAAAAATAGATGCGTCATAGCTGTAACATTGGATGCTCGTGCAACTCGCGACCCGTTGAAGCTTTTACTATAACGTTTACTTTCATTCACTCATAAAGATGTCACGTGATACGGGGCGTAAATAGTAACAGCCAATTTGATACCATGTTTTATAGCGGTAATAATACATGCCCTGATTAATCCGCGGATCGTGTTAGAATGTAACTTACTTGGGTATTCGACCTCTAAGTATTGGATAATAAAAATTGTCAGAAGTTTTTTAAAAAATTGTTACATTACAAACGACAATACACACGACAATTATATACTTGATTATGGACTGCAAGCATATAAAACTAATTATATATATGATAAAATAGATACCTGAGATCAGTTTCCGTAGATATATCTTAGTTAAGATTCGAATTGACTTTTTGATGCATTCTAGCAAAGTTAATTGAACTAGAAATGTCAAAAATAACTACATTGTATTCTAACTTTACGAAAATTTGATGGGACACTTAGAATTCTCTAATTAATGTACGTTACAGTCTGGTGTTAGATACGATATGACTATGAAACGGGCCCCTGAATCTTTGACTGACCGCTGATGTACGTACAAGATATCAGTACCAATTGTTGGACTAAAACGTGTAAGAAACAACAGCTACGTACTACGAATACAAATTACACACTGCTCTGAACAAATGTTATAGTGCAAAACCAGAACAGCCAACTTAGGTATTTTAGCCTTCTTTACAGCTGAAACTAGGTCATTCAGTTTGTATTTTTTGAAACTTTTTTAAAGCTGAAACTATGACTTGACAGCTGGGACTTGGACTTGTCACTTTTTGCAGCTTGGATTTTCAGTTGTGAGATGGGCATTGTGCCGTGTTATTATGGTATGTGATGTTTTTTATGAACTCGGCTGTTTTAGTCGAGTGTTGCCTGCCTTGTCCGATTTTCCACTGCCTTTTTGCAGTATAAACTATATTAACCATCATACCAATGATACTTATAAATTCGGCTGAAAATGAGACACTGCAATGTCCTTTCCATACACATATAGCACCGTTTAATAAATATGTTACATGTACCTTCTTAATTGTGTCGTCATTCTTGAAGGCAGCCAATTTCGTTGTATCAATAGCTAGCTGAAAGGATAATTGTACTACTTTTGTAACAATTTGCTATTATACAGTAATGCTTTCGGTGTATAAAAATTCAAAAATGTGAATGTTAGTTCATACTCATTCGAGTAAAAGTCGGTGGTAAATCATGTTCGACAGCTTATAGAGAAGAGAAATCAGTTTTCATTTTTTATGTTGAGCGAACGCCAGTAAGTAAGTAAGTATCTTTTTTGTCGAGGGTCAGCTTTGGAAACACTGGTACATGTATCAATTTGTTCGTTTTTGTATGAATATTTCTGACCAATACAATTATAGTTCGAACACAGTCTCTGATAGTGAAACAAACACAAACACAGCACGGTCATTTAATCGTATTAACAATGGTTGTTATAACAGATGGCATGCAAATTGAGCCATTAGGACCGTCTTGGTGGCCCATTCGGTAAGGTCGCCACTGACCTTCGTTGTATGGGTCAGGTATTCGATTACCACAGGTTTACTAATAAAATATTTTCAAACTTCATATTGTATGTTAAAGGTAGTAGAGCACAAGCTATGTTTGTGTAAGATGAGCCTGCACGTTGAGAAAATGTTCTCACCGACGACGTTGGGAGACATGTTATCCCAGGTGGGCATGCCGAGCTGACGGCTGTAAGCGCTGTATCTACTGCATCAAAAGCGTCTATGACTAACTTGATATCTACAAGTACAAAATATAAAACTTAAAAGTCGTAACTATTAGGACAGAAAGTTAAACAACTCAACTATCTTTACAAATTGTGGTGCATTAACCAGTCCTTGATTTAAATGCATGTTAAATAGTAATGCAGACTTAGGCAATATTTTTTATATACTGATACTATAGTAAATTACTCAGATGCGTTCGCAACCAATGTGAACATGTTAAACATTTAACTGACGTTGATGTAATTTATAGTCTAAGGTATAATTGTATATGTCACAGTTATAGTACACATAATGATAGGTTGCTGTAGTATTTCATATATTTGTAATTATGTATCCATTCGAACAAGTAAGCTAGATAAATATGATAACAAATAATAATTATTATGACGTTGAAAACTGATGCTATAGGAATGATATTTTTGCTGACGAAAAATGCCTAAATCGTTTCATGAAATCCACGTAGTTTTTGAGTTTTGTTTCTGCTGTTGAGTTGACAATATTTCACTTTACATGCATTTATTTAATGAAATGATAAAAAGTTATACATGTAGTATGTTTGTCTATCTTAGCAGAAAAACTCAGCTATACAAGAACATGTAGTACGATCATGCAATGTGTCACGTATATTCCTCATTAGGTATGTAACGTATGTAAACATATTCATCTAGTTCTAACTATTACAACATTGGTATAAGAAAGATCAGTATTACTATTTTCCAGTGTATCTAAAGCACCATTCCCCAACTCATTTACAATGAATGCGCTAATGTCACCTTTCAATTCTGAAACAAATAGTAAAGTAATGTAGACATAGTAGAATACCCCATGTTCACATTGAACGTGGTCTTATTATTGAAGCGGTATTTTAGAGATGTTTTACTACAGTGCTAGTATAAATTCTAGAAAGACATACATATATATATATATATATTAAAAGTTTCATCTCACCCGTGCTAATACACATTTTAGCCTGTAATTTGACTGGTTATATTATACAGGGTGTCCAAAAAGAATGTTTACAGTGTCAGTGTATATTTATCCAATCCCTACATTCTGCTATCGCAAAAAATGCACATATATAGACAAAGATGTAAGTTTTTTCTGTGACCGATTTAAAGATTATAACTTGGATAATTCAAAGAAATTTGTCAAATTTCTAAAATAACCTTAGTTTTGTATGTGACGTCGTTTTGCAGTAAAAACAACGTTTTCACGCTGTCTGCCCTTCTGATGTTTCCCTTCTTGCACTCATTATATAAAACTATCGATTCCAAAGAACAAGTACAAGAAGGAAAACTTTAGAAGGGAAAACATATTGAGAAAGTCATGAATTACTGCATAGACGTCACGGCCAAAATAAGGTATTTGTAGTTAAATGACATTTATCTTTTGTCTACACAGTCATGTGCAAATTTTCTTTGCAATATAAGTACGAAGAGGTTTGATAATAAGGCACTGAAACTGAAAGATTTCCTTTTGCACAGTTATACATAGAAAACTATTTTCAGCTTTATTATCACCACAATGGGTTTTATTGCGGATATTTCAGCAAATGAATTAACTGTTTTGTTTTTGTAACTTGTTCAGATGGACATAGTACATCGCTTACTTGATACGTCTAATTTATCACTGATTGCAGTCTTTGTTGTTGCCAGATTTTTAACCCCTATGACGTCCACTTCCTATAATAATATATACATACATGTATAGTACAGAGAATAATTCATTATAACTCGTTTAATCAGGTCAATCACCTGTTTATATAAACATTGCAAATTATCTTATTACTATATTATTTTAATAGATATGTTGTGCATTTTGTATGTGACTTAGTGAATAAGGTATTGGTTTACACTGCCATTTTCTTAAATTAAAATGTTTAAAACAATAAAAATATAATGTTATGAAATTGAAATGTTTGTATACAAATGACAGACCTGATTAAACGGACTATACCGGAAGAGCATATCATAAGTATACATATACATACTACATAATATGAACATCTTTACTATAATGCGTTGCAAATACATGAATGAGGTTACTGACAATGTGTTATGAAAATGAATAACTATACGTAAAACTAAACGTCCTACGCCAAGTACATTTACTTCCCCTTGTCAACTATTGACTATAAATTATGTTAATAGCAATTGTTATACAACTTTATTCATAACATAAACACAATTCAAACAAATCATGTAGTTTTGTTAAATAGTCATTACGTTTTTTAAAACCTAATTTTAACCAAATCGTTTGTATTTATCATATGTTTGTTGAACTTCTCATTTTCCATCAGCGACCGAACCGATGATATGATACTACATTTTGTTTGTAGTTCAAAATACGTAAAAACAGCTAACCTTTTACACTTCGGTGTAATTATCACTTTAAATTACCACATTTATGGTAATGCTGCATACATGTTTATTAAAATGGCAATGCAGTGTGACATGCATTGTTACGTGTTCAGTATATTTTGGGGTAACGGATTGTACGTTCTGTGTCTGTTTCGTGTGTGTTTGGTTAAGGCGCTGTGGCTACCACTACTGTATGACTTTGAATTGTCTGTGTATTAAGCCCATGTTCCACTGAGAAATTCTACATCGGCGATGTTCTCCCGATTTCTTCCGATAACACCCGATTCATCATAATTACTTCCGATATGACACACCGTCTCATAACTTCTTCGAAGCTTCCCCTAGGCCACAAGGAGCCTGTTCCCGATGTTCTGATAGCTCATTAAGTGCAATCGAAAGTACATCGCCGAGGCAAAATATGCTCATTGGAACCTAGGCTTTACAATGCATTTTATTATACACTTACCTTTATAATTTGATTTAGGAACGTATCGATGTCGTCAAGGTTGTTATCCACTATATCCACGACTTTATCCAATGATGATGACATTCGATTGTTAGAAACAAACGTGCATATGGTGCCGACCCTAAAGAGAAGAGAATACTGTACAATTATAATACTAGGTATTCCAGGCGGATAAACGTTCGCGAGATCACGAAATTAAATAATTAAACCGAACAATACGTAACAAGTAACAATTAAAAAAAAACACCAAATTTTCAAAATCCATAAATTAATGCTTTTGCAGTACTTTTTAACCTCATAAATTGAAAATAACATTTCATACAAATTGTGTGAACTTAATTACTTAATTATTTGGCATATGATGATTACATACATTTTTGGTTTTGCACACATTACGAGTACTACAGTACTACATTAATATACAATACAATACAATACAAATACAAAATGTTTATTGCATAAAACATACATACATATGCTTATAGCAAAACAATATTATAAACAAACAGACAGTAGGCAGAAGTGAACAGATTTTCTGAAGAGCATGTATACAGAGAAGAATGGTGAAATAAATATGCATGCAGTGAATGTTATTGGTTTGTAGATCTACTAAGATTTGCAAAATATATAAATTTAGAAAGATTTGTTATAGTTAATTTTGATGTTGATGTTAATAAATTGGTACATAAAACAACACTTACAATGTAAAGATAGTCAGTACAAAAACAACAGAAGCCAATATTCTACGGACGCAGTGTATATTATCAGTAGTTTTCTGTACATCATTTCCTCCACAATTACCACACATGCGGCAGCAACAGAAACACACACCCACTAAAGGTACTATCAGTATGAACAAAAATCCAACTGCTATAGCGGCAACATATCCTTTAAACATCTGTAATAACTGAAAGACAAAATACAAGTGAACACAAAATGTTTGAGCTCATAATATTGTTCAATGTCCCACTGGCCCACTTGAGAAACAGAGGAAGGCCAAATGAGACCTGGAGACGGACAATCACCAATGAAATCAAAAGTATTGGAAATACTCCTTTTGCAAAGGACAGACGTCAGTGGTGAAACCTGGTAACAGCATTATGTACCAGAGGGCACGAAGAGGATAAATAAAATGTAAGTGGCTCTCTTGTCAACAGTACTTCAGTCTTATGAAGACTACCCAATAACTTTATCCTTACCTCGCGAGAACCAGCAGTTACCTGTGTCTAACTTTCCTGAGCATCAAGTAAGACTCCTATACCAGTGCCATGTGTAACGACTTTTGTAATTCACGGCCTTGGATCGATTCAGTGACCATAGAGACCTCTCGCAGCAGATAACAACGGTGGTAAAAATGGAAAAAATCAAGTTAAAGAACCTTACTTACGAGCTTATAACAATCAAGGGTATGGTCAAGATTCTGGACATGTCTTACAAACAAGCCAAAAATCGTTCCATAAAAGTTGTATTGTTGTTGATAGTGTATTTGCTCGATAAGAACACCATCGGCATTATTCAGTTACTATGGTATTCGGGAAGCTAACTCCTCTCTGTAAAATTTATATAGACAGTAAAACCTCTATGGTCATTTGGACCCTTGACAACATGTCTCAATTAGTTCGTCGTACAACTAAGTTTAATTAAAGGGAAAAACAGTCGAAATAAACATTTATATAATATAAGCGAGACAGGGCACCTTGAATAACGTCTTTATACATACCGTTTGACCCAAAGCCAAAATATCAAATGCATCTCCATTGATAGTTTCTGAAAGACACAAAATAGTAAGGTACAGCTACACGTACATTCCATACATTTGGTAGACATTGATTTTATTGATAATGTTTTAAATCAGACAGCAAACTGCATGTTTGGTTCGGTTGAAATTTCATGAAGATATTAATTGTTTAGCCAATGACGACGTGATTTTTGTCATATGTACAGCGGCATATATACTGAAAACAGCATTCCTGGAATAAGTAAGCAGCCATTACTAACCTGATATTCAGTAAACAGCTGACAACAGTTACTGTCACATACGTGGCCAATACAAATGTTATAAATACAGCTAGACTTGGAACATAACTTGTACATACTACTATGGCTCTAGCTATTAAACTCACAGGTCCATGAAAAGTGTCCAAAACCGTCTATATATACATATTTAAATATGTATATATAGGTGGGCGAGGTCACTATTCATGGACCTGTGATTAAACTAGACGGGACAGTCTTTAGCATCTTCGGTACATTGGCGAAACAACCATCATCAGTGTGTGTGAGTGATTGAACTTACTGTGTCCATAATAATACAAACAGAAATATAATCAGTATCACGATTGAATTCCTTAAAACACCATTCCAACTGCAAAAAGATGGCAGGCGGTTTGTAGAAGTTTGTTAAGTTGATCATTGTTAATATTGCAGAACCCTTTTCCACAGTTTGAATTTCTTAAAATAAATATTAAGATTTTGAATTTGAACGTACATTTAAGTTCTTTGATAAAGCTGTGCCCTGGAACCGCACCGATGTAGGGTAATCGTAATATTTTACAAAAATTTGATATATTGATATTTAATAAAATGTAATCCTACCCGGTGATTGATTTGATATTTTGTAACCAGTATTCATAGGTTTAAATATTATCTGTAGTGGACTGGGTAAATAAAGCGTATTTGACGGAAACTTTTGTCGTCCGTGTGCCGTGCAATGCAGCGTTGCTTAGTTATCTTATCAGCTATATACAACATGATTGAACTGTCAGAAACATAATCTTTATATAAGCTTGATTGACATTAATCAATGATGGTTTAGTAATTTACCCCGGTTTGATTCTGCCCATAACAGTGTAATTGTACATAATACGCATCAGACAAATCCAAACTTAATTCCTGGATTACTGTGGCTACACATCTAGCGTTAATAATCACAAATGTGATATGCTTTAGTTTGTTTTTAGTTTTGTCGATTTAATACCAATTATAATAATATATCTAGTCATGTTATTTGAGCGAAAATTTGAGTTCTTTGATAAAACTGTGTCATGGAACCGCACCGATATTGGCTACGCAAACGACCAACAGTTAACTGGCATGTCTATATTTTTAGCGCCAAGCAATGGAGCTCTATATCATTCATGTTTTAAATGCATTTACTTCCGTTTTGTTATTACATTCATTTGGCTGAATAATACATACTTAGGATCATTGTTATGATAATGCAGCTTATAGAATTATTTCTATTCGCATTATAACGTCACAAAACATTAATAAATTAGTAAAATTTGCATAACTCGCACAGATATTACCTACGCAGGCAATTTGCAGGAAGCTTAAACTTTAGGCGGTTACGTCAGCCGTGCAATATGTCGCTGGCTTAGAATTAGAAGGTCGTAAGTACAAAATCGATATTTTTAGAAAACAAGAAAAAAATGTCTGAAAACTACTCTTTACTTATGTAAAAGCAAGCTTTTTAAACTTCAGTTTCGTCAACTTGACCACTTCCGATTTCCATGAAAATAGGCTCGTAATAAGCGCCTTTAGATGCATATTTCACATAATTTTATGCACGAGCCTTTTAAGGTCGTTCGTAGTACTTACGACCTTCTAATTTTAAGCCAGCGACGTGTTCTCCAATCCGTCTATAGGTACAATTTATCATAATTACACTAGCGTAAGAGCTTTGATAAAACATTTCTAGTATGCGTATCAGTCCTTGAGTACTCTTTTCATTGCTAGACATAACAATATGTAGGACAGGGCGATTGTCCCGTAGTTTCGTTCTAATCTAATCCCATACAGGTATGTTTTGTCAGTTGACATCAATTCATTTGTAAGTGTCTGTTTATGGTCCTTGACAAGATTTGGAGTAAGGAAATCGTTGTGTGTTGGTCCTTCATGTGCACTTGAACAGATGCATTTTAATACAAAATTATCTTTTTTTTGCAGCGATTATCAGGCACACTGCTATACACAACTATAACACAAGTGATTAGTTGGGAAAGGTTATAGTTTGTCAATTATTTTTTATACAGGGCCCGCACCCACACCGCAAACATCGGCTGGTGCTACATAGCTGTCGATGGCTGATGATGATTCGTTCTGCGTAATAACAAACTCATTTCAGCTACACGGATGATGCTATAATATATATAATATAATATCTATGCTACAATTTTAGAATAAATGAATATAACAATATACATTACACCAAGAACAAAACAAATAATGATGAAGGCATAGTATAATGCCGACACCTTGAAAATACAGTATTTCTTAATTTCAACGGGTGTTGTTTATATTTATCCGTTTATTTACACCAAGGACGCAATACGAACTAGTCTCACAGTGTATAAACGAGTCATCTTTCGGTTATCGCAATAAGGAGTACACGTTGAATCGTATAGTCTTGCAATAAGTCGTACAGTGATAGGAAATCACCGGAAGTTTCAATCACAATAAGTCATACAAGTTGAATAGTAAAGTATCTCTATAAGTCGTACAGTAATTTGGTTTATACGCGGTGAGTCTAAACGTTAATGTTGGCAAAGTAGCTTTTATTATTTCCCGTAGATAGGGGCAAACAAACACGTGTCAATTCCTTATCAATATCCGGTTAAATCTGACAATTCGGAAAGTGTGTTTTATGATTATATGATTACAAATCAAAACATAGTAACGGATATACAGACGTATGGCATGTTTAGGTTTTATTGGTTCAATCGTTTTTATCGGATTTCCGATCTTTATATTTGATTTTTTTGAACTATATATGTCTGGGCTATGTGAATTAAGTCACGCAATCCTGACAATGAGTCAATTTGTCATAGAGGTCCCTCCTTTACTGAGTGCCTAGCAAGAAAGTCCCTGTATTTTTTTAAATTAAAATTTGACATTCGGGTATGCCTCGGACTCAGAAAAGGTCATTTGGTTGATTACATACATGAACTAGCAACGTCCATCGTTGATTATCTAGCTATTTCCTTACCTTCTGATGGTGGAAATTGCATACAGATATGAACATACATGATGTTATGTACGTGTGTGTTTGGTTGTGTGTACGTGTATGAATGCATATGTGTATCGATGTATATAATGCGTGTGCGTCATGAAGGTGTTTAGGTGTGCGTGTGTGCGTGTGTAGGTGTTTGGATGTATGCGTGGTTGGGAGTATATATGAATGTGAATGAATGTGTTAGGTGTACGTGCGTGCGTGTGTAGGTGTTTGGATGTATGCGTGGTTGGCGGTATATATGAATGTGAATGAACGTGTTAGGTGTACGTGCGTGCGTGTGTAGGTGTTTAGATGTATGCGTGGTTGGGGATATATATGAATGTGAATGAATGTGTTAGGTGTACGTGCGTGCGTGTGTAGGTGTTTGGATGCATGCGTGGTTGGGGGTATATATGAATGTGAATGAATGTGTTAGGTGTACGTGCGTGCGTGTGTATGTGTTTGGGTGTATGCGTGGTTGGGTGTATATATGAATGTGAATGAATGTGTTAGGTGTACGTGCGTGCTTGTGTAGGTGTTTGGGTGTATGCGTGGTTGGGTGTATATAAGAATGTGCATTAATGTGTTAAGGTGAGCGACTGTACGTGTGTGTGCGTGTTTGATAGCGCGTATGAATGTATAAGTTTATGGACGTGTATGTGTTTGTGCATGAATGTGTTTAGATGTACATGCATGTGTGCGTGCATGCCTGCGAATAAGGTTATGTAATCTTATTTAGAAGTGATTCCATGTGTTATTGTCTACTATGTCATTATATTTGCCATTCGGTTTTGTATTGCGTTACATTGTATATTGATGTATATTTGAATGTATTATAACTCTTCATAAAATGGAAGAATAAAGTTAATAAACGATAATATCATTGAACATAATCAGGTTTGCATTTCTCTTACCGGTCATAGTTCTAAAAACCTGATGACTGTACCTGGAGGCTATAAGTTAAATAATGATCTATAATTACAAACGTATTTTGTAAATCGGTCTTTAATCAAATGCCAACAAGCCAAGTCAGTATATATGTTGATATAATAATAATTATACAAACAAAATAATAAAAGAACTGACCCCGCTTTGGCCATTATGTATAGCCTTAAGGGTGTTAATACAAGAACAAGGAAAATGTTATTAATATTCAAATTATAGAAAACGGATTTTATCATAGTTTCCTAACATGGTCACAGATACAAAAAGTAGGTACGATTGAACTAGTCAAACAACGGTTGGTAAAATAGACAGTAAGTAAGCGTATTAAAATGTTCAGTGCGACTTCTCTCTATATTAGTAACGGCCTTCCTTAGTGCAACACATTTTGATATTCAGTAAATTTTTATTCAACCGCCAAAAATCGGCGTTTTCATTGGCTCAAAATATAGGTTGTATTCTAATTTATCTCAGACAAAACATATATTAGAAGTTACGTGAATAATGGACTTATATCCCGCACACTGTGTGTCAATACGGGCCCTGCAGGTGTGAAAACCGAACACTCTTTGGTCAAATATTACTACCATCATGAGCATGGTCGATAAGCATAATTGTTCAAATGTAAAAGGCTTGACAAAATACCCCCATAACACTCAGCAAATAAATTTATGATTCCTACTAGATACCGACACTATACCTCGGGTAAACACTTACATTGCATTTATCAGGAGTGGGCCTTCCAGAGGTCTAAACATGTTTTCTATGATGATGACTTCCTGGTTCAATCGGTGAGCGTCATCGGTAACCATTCACTTAATATACAATTAATGTTCTTTAACCACAAAACATTATGTGTTGTATGGATGATAGAACCATTGATTAAGTATATTAACTGTTTATCATTTTAAAATACGTCACTGAAATACGCGTAGGATATTGTACATTGGTTTATGGGTCTTAGATAATTATAACGTAATATTCTCTAAAACACATACATGTACTCGTATCTAATATACATGGCTGCATTTCTTGGGCGAAATGATTTTGTTTTGTAACGCGTACATTTATATACATACATGTATGTAATTACAATTAAACCCGTAAGTTTATCTATAAAAAAAAAGACTATATTATGAATCGCATGCAATCATATGTACGCAAAGTTAAGACATCAGTGCCATTTTTAAATAGAATTATAATATTATAAGAAATAAACTACGCGCGCCAAATACGCAACTTATTTCTGTTGTTCTTTGTTGGGTTTATATGCTTTTAAGGTCATATAGGAGATAGCAAAACAACAGTTAGGTACAGATGTATATATTATGAATCGCATACGCACATTTGTACCCAAAGGCATATAATATCTAAGTGACAATTATATATTGTATTGTAAGAAATAAACTCCGGTGCGCCATATATATGGACGAGCGACGCGGCTCATTTAAGTTGTTATTTTTGTGGTTAGATGTTTTTAAGGTCATTATAGGAGAAAGCAATATTTTGAAAAGTAATATATCGTCGACAAGCTATAGCTCTTTCTTGTATCATATTTTCCACCAAGGTGACTATAGATGTATTGACTGCATTATTTACACTGGGCTTCAAAAGTGATCACATGTTATACTCTACTCTGGGTCTAGTATCAATTCAAAACGACTACTGTTATCTCTTAGACAGTAGTGGCATTCATGATTTAAATCCTTTAAAAATGTGTGTATCGTTCAACCAAAAACGAGATAAAATACGTCGATTACAAATTTTCGTTCTAAAAGGAGATTTAATATACATGATAACGTAGGTATCCTAAGTTGTGAGCGTGCTTTTGATCTCATTTCTCTCAAGTAGTACACGTTTTGGTGTTGGTTAGTTAGTTTAACCAAATACACTCATCTCTCAATAACTACTGCGATAGTCTAAATTTTCCACTTATGGTATTAAGTCAAGAGTGCTTTGACTAAGTGTTACATGTGTATAACTGAGCTGCAATGCATTGTTATCTATAGTGTAAATAACATGAAGTGTTGAAGTTTAATGTTATTAAAAGTATGGAGTGTCATTAATCATGTAAGAGTGGCAGGACCAAAAGGAATGATTTTTTTAAATGATTTAACATGGTATGAAGACAACCGCAGCAAAATGAAAATAATAGAAAGTCGGACAGGGAAGGCAGCACTCAACCTAACAAGCCAAGCACGGACAGCACAATAATATCACATACCATAATTACACGCCACAATGCCTAACGCATAACTGAACGAGAAAATGAACTGCCCAACTCACAGCTTTAAAAAAGCTGAATGACCTAGTTTCAGCAATCTAAAAGCTGAATTACCCTAGCTGAATGATATTTAAGTTTCAACGAAAAAGGTCCGATCTGATTTAACCAGTTGCTGCACAAGTTTTGACCGAGTTGGACATTAAAAGACATGTACCGGAAAGAACATTGCTCATACAATACGTGCCTGTCAAGAAAACTTATTTAGAGACGATACTATAAAACTATAAACCCTTCCTTGTCAATGAATACGCTCGTAAATTGAGGAACTTAAATATAATGGGAAGGGATTCGGGAGGTACTTTGCGCACGAACGATAAATGTCAAATAAGTTAAATTGGCTGGCCCTTTTAGTAGGGGTGACACTATGATAACAAAGCATGTACCATTTACATAATTATGAAGCACGTGTCCGCTACGAAGAACAGACACAAGAGCAGACACATCAGGAGTACCGTAAAGTTAGATAAACAAGACAATTTACATTATTGCAAACATGGAACATGTGATGGCACGCTGTAAACGACAAAATTGTGCAACGTTTGTGGTTTTAAACTATTCGATTTATTTTATTGCCAATGACTGACTCATTTGTCATGTTCGTATCGAGTGATCGCACAAACTGAATATGTTTACCATTCGTACAAATTAACATGGTCCTTAACCTTAATAATACATGTATGTATTACTAGCCTCCTCTCGCTCTGAATAAATAAATGTCCATGAACATCGTGCCTTGACGGATATTTAAATTATAGTACAGCTCGTTCATATAAGTTAAGTTAAACACAAAGTTATTTCGAGGGCTGATTTTAGCATGCAATTTAGTTGTTCAGCCACCCTTTACAATTTTAACTTTCCCTGGTCATTGGATTACCTAGTAAGGAGACCTGGGTTGGAGTCTCCCTGTGAAGACTATTTCTCTCCTGGTGGGTGTGGAACAAACATCGATCTGCGACGCCCAGGCATATCAAACATGTACACACACCGCCCTCACAGGCATCAATTCACACCTTTGTCGAGTGGAGCATTCGGGTCGTTCTTTCTCAGAGAAATTAAGCAGTTACGCAGGGAGCTCTCGATCCTGAAGTGCGCCCCCTACCTCTAGGCCACCACTCTCTACCATATTAGCAACACTCTCCTCTTGTCAGCAAACAAACCAAATAATTTTGGTTAAAATGTGCTAGGATCAAGTGAATTTGTTCGCCCTATACGCGCGATACAAACTATTGCCATCGCATAATAGTAAGGCAGAGCAAGCAATGACCATTTTCCTTGTACAATATACATGTCATGTAGTTGTTTGATCTACAGTAGTCGTTGTGGTATATGAATGTCGGTTGGCATGCATTTCACGTTGTGACGCACGCACATACGTATGTGTATCGTTTGACATGCAGTTTGCGTAACGGTGCAATAGGTTGTCAATAACAAGAGATAGATGTTGTGCGCATGTGGTTGTCTTTTAGGCGCATAAGAGTAGGAAATCACTGCTTAAATAGTAGCGATTATTTACAAAATGATATAGCTTACAATTTGCCTGTACTTGAACATATGTTTTACGTTATCAGCTATTGTCCTGTATATGCTAACAACAAATTGATGTATTTAAGTGTTTTCATTATCAATGTTTCAAGTTGCGTGGTTAAGTTCGATTAAACTTGACAAATGGAAATATATTAAACAAATCAGCGTTTTTCATACCTCTATAATAAATTACCTTATTAAAGTTGCGTTTATTTGAATTAAGTATAGATTGTATTTTGCCCATTGCAAACTTTTATATATTATGTTGACAACGCTTTAGATCCATCAACATGTCTTTGTCATCATGCAAACCCCTAATGACTATACGATTTCATGGTTTAACTCATCATTGTGGACTTCAATGTTTGTATATAGTTGACATGACAACGAGGCCACGATGCAACGATTGGGGTTAAGACAATATGATATTAATCAGACGTGCAGTGGCTTTACGCTGTGTGGGTTAATCATGCTATATAGTTACACAAGTGTTCCAATGTTTTATCCAAAGTCTTATTGGCAATTTATTTAAGACAACCCCACGCTGAGAAAATGATAGCTAACTGCATTTTCTGTAAAAACGGCGTGTTCAAAACTGATTTGTAATTTGTAAAGTGTATGTTAAGGACGGTAGGTGTTACACTCTAAAATTATTCTGTTTTATTACCCCTCACTATCGTGGTAATGTTAATAATTTCCCTTAGGCAAAAAGGGACCATTTTTACTATAACGTCCATGGTGCCCCGTGACTGAACATTTTTTACTGTCACATGATAATAGTAAATTTTTAACAGCATTTTCTTGAAAAAACTTCGGGGTAATAAAATAAATTACACATAGCTATGTGTTTTTTATATTCTATACTGTTCTATTATGTTGTATTCTTTTTGAACAATTGTCAATCTAGCTTCGATTTATTATTGTACTGTTCTGGGATGACGAAAAGCCTCTGTTAATAATTTAACAGGCACAAAAATGTAGTATATTTCATTTTATTTTTAAAAATGTGTTTTAAACCATGTGCAAACGATAATAATTAAAGCGCCGAAAGCACTAAAGTTGTTCGAATGAATGCAGGGGAAGTATAAATCAACTATGGTGTAGCTGTATTGTTTTATGATTGATTTGTACATTTGTTACTAGCGTATACTCTTAAACATTACATGCTTGAAGGTCTTGATATCAACTTCTATCCGTATATACTAGTGCTGGCAGATATACGTAGCTTTCTGTCATGATATAAATATATATTGATCAACAGGTTTCAATGCTTAAAATCATCCATTGTATAGTCTCCAAATAGGTCAATCAGTGACCGGAAATCACAGATGCTTTTGCTCGCAATAAGTCATACAAATAGAATTGTTTGTCTCCAAAAAAGTCATACAGTGATTAGGTTTATACGCGGTGGTTAAGGTTCCAATGAAAATCAAGCTGATTCAGTTCCACTATCAAACAGTATGTCGTTATTTCAATTTTTGATAGCATAGAGCCCTTGATTTACATCATGTATGATTATAATATTTAAGGTACAATGTTATACGTATTGTATCCCATTTGATTTAAGGACAATACACACATGTAAACTCTTAAAAATCTCAATCGCACCAACAGTATGTGCCAATTACGGAGACAATCTACCCTATGTAGATCTAGTATTTAAAGATAACAAACTTTCATCCAAAACAGGTTTTGCTGATTCCATGGAGGTTCTGAACGAACATATTTGACGGGGATGCGCACCTGTGACATATCGCTTCCTAAGCGGATGGATGGCTTATGCTAGGGTCACAAAGCTCGTACGATATCCGTACGAATTTATCAACTCGTACGAGTTCACAATTTTTGAAATCCTAACGGTGTTTTTATATTCGTAGCGTCTGGTAACAGCTCGTACGGACCACGAACGATCTATAGAGATACACTAGTACGATATCCGTACGATGCTCGTACGAGTTAAGAAAATCGCAACGATGCTTGTACGAGTATTCGGTGTCCGTACGGGCGCCGTGCGAGTTTGCCAAAATCAACTCGTACGGAGCTCGTAAAGAGCTCGTACTGCAAATGTGACCTACGTATTAATCAGTTGACTAATATTTTGTTTGGGGGAATTGTAGATTGGAATGTCTGCGTTGCATGCGGAATAGTACTGTCTAATCCAATCGTGCTCTTTTCCAGATGACGTTAATAATACTGGACAGCATTTAGTATATTATCGTGCCAAGTTTACACGCATTAGTTTATCTTTAAATAGTGCATACATATTAGTAGTTACAATCTCCGTTAAATCGTTTATACATCTATTAATATGAACAAATGCACTGCATTCTGTGGGGATTTCTCATTTTCGGTCTTTGGATAATTTTGCAGAGGAGAAAAATGACCAAGGAATTTGATTGCTCCACAGAGATAATCTCCGTTAAATCGTTTATATACTTATTACTAGCATTACGTAAAGTACAACATGTTGAGTAGGAATTAAATGTGACTTATATCTATATCAAAGTAGGAAACCGGCATTCAAATGTTGTAATAATAAGTTAACATTATCTATGTTTGTTTTGAACTTCTATTGTGACATTTTTATGGATACCATAATTCTAATATACTCCGGTAACTGTATCATTAATAAAAAGTAAACAAACAAAATTTATAATATCTTAGATAAAATAAATTTTATAAAAAAAATATTGTTTTACTCTTCATCAATAATACAGTTACCTGTGGACCTGTCTATAAGCTTTACATATCATGAGGTATATTAAATAGTTGGTGAACTTTGTATGTAATTGCGTGCATTGTGTCTTATAACGTTTAAGTAAAAGAAGGAGAAACCATTTCCAAATTACAGGGTATTAGAAAAGTTTGTTCTCAAAATTTAAATTATTTATAAATTTCATCTGAGCTATGTACGCAGCGTACAACTTTAGTTTCTTACTCCAGGAACTTCATTTATTACCAAATAAGTTCGAACAACGATAGAACTCTTGAGATTTTAACCTGAACAAATTACGTTCTTCTGACGTCTGAAAAATAAACTATTATAACTTCAACATGGAGAACGAACTTTTGTAACACCCTGTATAACACGAGTACAAATGATCGCGATTGAATATTGATAATTTCTACGGAGGCGTAGAACGACCACAAGTTAACCACTAGTTACGAGTAGCATATATGCTTTGTGCTAAATCGACTTGCGTTTTGTCGTTTTGACTTAAAACACCACGTTAATTCGGGATAATTAATATGAAGCAATTCGAAGCTTTAAATTAGTGTGTATAAACTTATTATGAAAATCGTAAATAATGTTCGTCAAAGTGACTTACTTCTTTGCATCTAATGAGATCATGAAATATCTCGTTAGCGGTATGAATCACATTGACAAATAGTTCACACAATTCTAGAAAAATATATACACATAGATTAAAAACTTTGCCGTATTACTTAGTAATATTGGAGTTTGTTTTGTTTTATTTTATTTATGGGTATTAATCATTACGTCTTCATCGGGTGTTTTTTGGTCAAATCGAGAAGAAACAAATTGACTTGACTCCGAACTTTTAAATAAAACGACAAAACGCAAGTCGATTTAGTGCATAATATTTGTTAACACGTGGCCGTTCTCCGCTTTCGTAGTTTTTAGTAAAAACATTCTTACGTATTAATATGATTCAAATGAACTAATAAACGACATCGCTGTTCATTAGTGTTCGAGTACGAACATCGCTTTAGGCAATTCTTGTAAAATACACACGCGAAAAACTATTGACAACCAACCTACCGATACGTCATTTTATATAAATGAGCGATCGACAATCACCAACTCAACATAAATTTAGAGTTTGTTAAATATCAGAATATTATTTACAAATTCAATTACTAGAATTTTAGAACAGCCTGAGACGTTTTCATTGGTTCATTATTGTAATTATGCTTACTACATGTATTTAAATACCCAAAGGCACGTTTTGTTTTCATTGAAAATATGTGACAACATTGTTCCGGAAATATAGCTAGTGTTATTTATGTTGTGCAAGTTAAATTAAAACCATATTGTGATATTACTTTCTATATTTTAATGAGTTGATTTATGTTAACTGTTATGATATCATATTGTATAAAATTAATTTTTAGTTTTAAATTTCAGTTAAGTATAACCGTTGCCTTTCATTTGCCGGCCAATATCTGTATACGAATGTAGAATAATTATTTTTTATCACATAACCTGCGGTCCAGGAGTGCCGTAAAGCCGTGCCGTAAATATCGTTCGGCACTCCCAGACCGTGCAATAAATATTTAAATTAGCTTGACGTGACGTTAGCCAATCCATGCATTGATCCGTCAATGACGTCAGGATAATATCAACGTCGCCATGACGTCGCGCTAATTGTACCGCTGAATTGGGCTGAAACGTATGCGGCGTACATCATCCTTTCGACCAATAGTGAGCGTTTCCTAAGGTTATGTGATAAATAGAATCTTGCATTCGTGCTCATTACATACGAGTTTTATTAAACTCGTCGACAAAAACAATATGACACTCGGCAAAGCCTCGTGTCATATCATTTTGTCCACTCGTTTAATAAAACTCGTATGTAATGATCACTCATGCAAGATCCTCTATTTATCACATGTTTGACGTCGCGGTAGCGTAATAAAGCCATTATTTATTTTTAATAATACACTGGTGTAATAAACCTTTGACGCGACGTCATTCCAAGTATAGGCGACGTCGTCAAAGTTGCGCGTTTATTATAGTGAAAATAAGTAGCTAATTTATGTTTCGGTCGGAAAAAGGCTAACATGTGATTAAAAGAACATTACATTTGTGACTTTCCACATTGAATTTATTAAACTCGTTGAATAAAATCAATAAAATGCTCGGCAGAGCCTCGCATTTTATTATTTTATTCAACTCGTTTAATAAATTAAATATGAAAAGACACTCATGTAATATCCTCTATCTAACGTCGTAGGCATACCTTCAATAAATTCTGAGGGAAATCCATCCGGTAAAGCTGTGTTGATAAAACTTCTTGCAAAGTCAAATAATGGCCCCATACCGCCGTCGTCATACTCCACCTCGGCAGCCTTATAGTCCGGCGCCGGTGGTAGGGGATCTAACACACATCCGGCCCGTTCCACAAACGTCAGCACAACTAGTGTACATACAAAACACGCAACACATTGACGCAGCATTTCTGGAAGAGTTTTTATAAATGTTTCTAAACTTATGTATTGAGTACTAAATGTTCGTACCCTTTCCTCAATACAAAAATACAGTCCAAACGTCCACAGAGTTGATTGCCAGCCCTGTCCAGATTACTCCATGCTATTTCAATTCCAGTATGAATGTATTTATACACATTTATATGTTCGAGCTTGTCATTTCATATTTCGAAATTTCGCGGAAAGACAGTCCCTGTTCAAGATTCCCCTTGTCCTTATCAGATAAACTCAACAAACACGAGTTGCACAGTTTCGAAGCGGGGTATCAATTGCTCAAACAATAAATCAACTCACTTATCGGTAGCATGCCTATCAGACACGTTAGACACAAACAATGTACCCGTTTAAATGTAAACACCAAAAATCAAATTATAGCTACATTGATAACACGAAAACTCAGTTGGTGACAATAATCATAAATTAGATAATTTCTGAACGTGTTAAATAGTTTTCTAATGACACGCTAAATAATTAAGACATATATCAATACAAATGACGTACAGGTTCATATCAAAATCCCGTGGCCTTAGGGAGATAGAGCTTGTCATTCATAATGCGGAATAAAAAGATTAGCCACCGTACTGTGCGCTTTTAGCTGTTCCACACTACAGCACACGGACATGGTTATCAAACGCGAATTAAGGTCATTGAAGTTCTTTGACAATTATTTTTATTATGTATTTCAATATTCTATTAATGATAAGTTGGTATATTGCTAGTTTAAATGTGTTCTCATTCACCACTGTGCCACAGGTATCATTGAAACAATGATTGACTGAATTTTTTTAAAACTAAAATATAAATAGATTCTGTACTTTAAAAAAATTCTTTATCAATGATACAGATACAGTCATGTGCACTGAATTTGTTTTAAGATAAATTTGCTGTTAGAAATCGCATTGTTGCTTTCAATAATGGACCGTCATTGACTACAGTCCACCGTCAACCACTTGGTAGCTACATTTTGGGAGTTCTTTTGTATTTCCCTTCTCCCGTGGACATTTTGCTAACGAAGTGTCCGAGTAACTAAAAATTAAAAAAAAAATATACAACATTTTAAATATGGTATGACCATCTGAACACTTGTTTTTAAAATTTGTAAACCCATATTTGTGACCACAAAACCTCAATAGTCCTTCAGTAATTATTTCCCCCGCGTACCCGGACAGGACGTTATAGGATGGTTCCCACCTTTCGGTGAAAGAAATAAAATCTACGTCAGATGGTAATAATTTATGGTATGATTGAGGTATTTGATGCGAACTTTACAATTTGGCGGTTTAAATCCCGAAATGTACTGGTGATTTAAAAATTTGGCGGTTGAAGCCCGAAAAAGTACTGGGCCCGAAATCACAACCAATACTTACACTCAGCACTCAAATATTGAAATTCATTCTTTTAAGGTTCATAGCAACATTTTTTAATCATGTTAAATAGGTACTAAGTATTATTTTTGGCTTATTTCAAAGTGTAATATAGTGTATTTGTACATATATACCCCATAATCAGTACACAATGTCATAGAATATGTATCTAATATTATTCGCCTAAGAGCTGAGGGCGATTTATTCAAAATTGGAGTCCATCTCTTAAACTTGCACCACAGTTGGACATATGACAGAACATTAAGAAAATCCATTTCTTACAAATTTCCTCTTTCACAACTGCTCAGCATCCAAGATGGCGTCCAAGATGGCCACCATTTTTATGCGAAAATGGTACTGAACGCTTATTTGTGCATGAAATGAATTGTTTTCTCACAAATATGTTTCAAAATGTACTTATAAGTTGACAAATGAATGGACGACACACTTTTATCTGTTTTGATAGTAAATTTCGACATTTTGGAAAAGCTATGACCCATATAGAGGCCCAAAATTGGCTATTTTAGGGTATTTTTCTTAATTTTCTATTGTCAATAACTTAAAAGTACATTTATGACTGTAAATTTTACATTTAAATGATTTTATTTATTTTGTAAATTTAGTATGAAGAAAATGAGGGTGTAAGATTTACAACTTTTTTAGTTGTACGCTATCGCTAAGGGTTTGAAGTGGGTGGGTAAATATACCCCAAAGTGAAATAAATAAGAAATTACATAATTTAGACTTCCTTTATGTATTTAGAGCATCATAGGTGGACTTGTTGTACAATGTGCATGGAATGGTGTGCTTTTCAAATTAGTTTTGGTTGCTCTTGCTCTTTTTTACGAAGTGGGTGGGGTAAAATTTCACAAATAATAAAAAAACTAAACAACAAGATTAACCGATGGTTGTTTAAACTCTGACCTCTGTTTTTCTTCTTACCTATGATACAATATTCTGAAATGTTCAATAAGTTTCTTTTGTAGATAATAGATGATAGTTTTTAAAAATAAGTATGTTACATGACTTTGCCTGTTGAAAGTGGGTGGGGTAAAAAACTGCAAAAATGATAATAATGGATATATGCAGAAATTGCATTTTATGTATTATTTTGCTCAATATAAACAGTACACATCTCTTTCTTTATAAAATACTTATTTGTTATGACCTATTGTTGTTTTTCAAACTAGATGTGTATCCATGATGCTTAGTTTATGGGGTGGGTGGGGTAAACTATCTGATAATAGGAGCGTTCACCGGTATAGTGTGGCGACTTTATAGGCTAAAACCAATGGATAGGCAAACATAAGAGTAAAACTAGCGTTTTCATACATACTCCATACTTAATATGGCTAAGACTGGCTTTTGCTAGAAGTAGTTAGTAAACAGTTGGCTAGTAATTGATTGACACGTTGGTGGTGAGTACTCCATACTGCTAGGAATGGTTTTTCTAGTGATGGTGCATACCCTCACAGGACTGGGAATCAGTTTACCACTGGTTGGGAGTTCTACAAATGGATATGAATGGCTTTTTCTAGCAGTATTGAGTTTCTTATAGGCCTTGGAATGACATATCCACTTGTGACAAGTACTCTATCTGGCATGGACTTTATCCGCTGATTGAGAGTACATGTACCCCAAAAGGCTATCAGTGGCTTTTTTCGCAGTAGGGGAATACTCCATTAGGCAAGAAATGTCTTCATACGCTGTAGGGGAGTACTCCATAATGCAAGAAATGTCTTCATACGCAGTTGGGGAGTACTCGATAATGCAAGAAATGTCTTCATACGCAGTAGGAGAGTACTCCAGAAGGCTAGAAATGTCTTCATACGCAGTAGGGGAGTACTCCATAAGGCATGAAATGTCTTTATTCGCAGTAGGGGAGTACTCCAGAAGGCTAGAAATGTCTTCATACGCAGTAGGGGAGTACTCCATAAGGCATGAAATGTCTTTATTCGCAGTAGGGGAGTACTCCATAAGGCTAGAAATGTCTGCATACGCAGTAGGGGAGTACTCCATAAGGCTAGAAATGTCTTCATACGCAGTAGTGGAGTAGTTTATGAGGCTACAAATGTCTTCATACGCAGAAGGGGAGTACTCCATCGGGCTAGAATGGCCCTATCCGATGGTAGTGACACCTCCATAAGGCTATAAATGGCTTCATGCACTTGTGGTGACTCCTCCATATGGCTAGAAATGGCTTCATCCACTGGTGGTGACTCCTCCATATGGCTAGAAATGACTTCATTCACTGTGGTGACTCCTCCATAAGGCTAGAAACGGCTTTATCCACCGGTGGTGACTACTCAATTTGGCTAGAAAGGCTCCATCCGATGGTGGTGACTACTCTATAAGGCTAGAAATGGCTCCATCCGATGGTGGTGACTACTCCATAAGGCTAGAAATGGCTTCATCCGCCGTTGGTGACTACTCCATAAGGCTTGAAATGGCTTCGTCCACTGGTGGTGACTACTCCATAAGGCTAGAAATGTCTTCATTCGCAGTAGGGGAGTACTCCATAAGGCTAGAAATGTCTTCATACGCAGTAGTGGAGTAGTTTATGAGGCTACAAATGTCTTCATACGCAGAAGGGGAGTACTCCATCGGGCTAGAATGGCCCCATCCGATGGTAGTGACACCTCCATAAGGCTAGAAATGGCTTCATGCACTTGTGGTGACTCCTCCATATGGCTAGAAATGGCTTCATCCACTGGTGGTGACTCCTCCATATGGCTAGAAATGGCTTCATTCACTGGTGGTGACTCCTCCATAAGGCTAGAAACGGCTTTATCCACCGGTTGTGACTACTCAATTTGGCTAGAAAGGCTCCATCCGATGGAGGTGATTATTCCATAAGGCTAGAAATGGCTTCATCCGCCGTTGGTGACTCCTCCATAAGGCTAGAAATGGCTTCATCCACTGATGGTGAATCCTCCATAAGGCTAGAAATGGCTTCATCCACTGGTGGTGACTACTCCATAAGGCTAGAAATGGCTTCATCCGTCGTTGGTGACTCCTCCATAAGGCTAGAAATGGCTTCATCCACTGATGGTGACTCCTCCATAAGGCTAGAAATGGCTTCATCCACTGGTGGTGACTACTCCATAAGGCTAGAAATGGCTCCATCCACTGGTGGTGACTACTCCATAAGGCTAGAAATGGCTTCATTCGCCGTTGGTGACTACTCCATAAGGCTAGAAATGGCTTCATCCGCCGTTGGTGACTACTCCATAAGGCTAGACATGGCTTCATCCACTGGTGGTTACTCCTCCATAAGGCTAGAAATGGCTTCATCCACTGGTGGTGACTCCTCCGTAAGGCTAGAAATGGCTTCATCCACTGGTGGTGACTCCTCCAAAAGGCTTGAAATGGCTTCGTCCACTGGTGGTGACTCCTCCATTAGTCTAGAAATGGCTTCATCCACTGGTGGTGACTCACCCATAAGGCTAGAATGGCTCTATCCGCTGGTGGCGACTACTTCATAAGGCTACAAATGGCTTCATCCACTGTTGGGGAGTACTCCGTAAAGCTAGAAATAGCTTCATCCGCCGTTGGTGACTCCACAAGAAGTGTAGAATGGCTTTTTACCGCTGGTGGTGACTACTCCACGAGGCTAGAAATGGCTCCATCCACTGGTGGTGACTACTCCATATGGCTAGAAATGGCTTCATCCGCCGTTGGTGACTACTCCATAAGGCTAGAAACGGCTTTATCCACCGGTTGTGACTACTCAATTTGGCTAGAAAAGCTCCATCCGATGGTGGTGATTATTCCATAAGGCTAGAAATGGCTTCATCCGCCGTTGGTGACTCCTCCATAAGGCTAGAAATGGCTTCATCCACTGATGGTGAATCCTCCATAAGGCTAGAAATAGCTTCATCCACTGGTGGTGACTACTCCATAAGGCTAGAAATGGCTTCATCCGTCGTTGGTGACTCCTCCATAAGGCTAGAAATGGCTTCATCCACTGATGGTGACTCCTCCATAAGGCTAGAAATGGCTTCATCCACTGGTGGTGACTACTCCATAAGGCTAGAAATGGCTCCATCCACTGGTGGTGACTACTCCATAAGGCTAGAAATGGCTTCATTCGCCGTTGGTGACTACTCCATAAGGCTAGAAATGGCTTCATCCGCCGTTGGTGACTACTCCATAAGGCTAGAAATGGCTTCATCCGCCGTTGGTGACTACTCCATAAGGCTAGACATGGCTTCATCCACTGGTGGTTACTCCTCCATAAGGCTAGAAATGGCTTCATCCACTGGTGGTGACTCCTCCGTAAGGCTAGAAATGGCTTTATCCACCGTTGGTGACTACTACTAAAGGCTAGAAATGGCTTTATATGCTTGTTGGGAGTTCACGACATGGGATAATTATGACTTTTCTAGTAGTACGAGCAATGGCGTCTTTTATTTCGCTTTACAATGTGTATAATTGTCCTTTTTACACAAACAATTATTTATATATAGACCTTTTTTTTAAATAATTTCATTATTAAGCATTATAAAATTGAATCAGTATTTCAAACATCACCTGAAATGTGAGAAAATGTTATTAATTTGCTTTTCTGTACTTTGACCTTATAACTACATTGACCCTGACATTGACCTTGAAATGGTCAGTGTTGCAAGGCAATTTGCTGCATATCATGAGTTATAACACAATGCAAATATTCAACATCATTTACATGTATGAAATTTAAGTCTCATTTGATTGGGTTTATCGTCAGTTGTGGGGATTGTACTACTGATCATGACGGTGTATATCAAAGTTCTTCTGATCGCATACCCATTGGTTTTAGCTTATAATGGCGCCCATTATGAAGTTTCACTATTTACGTGATTTTACCCCATCTACTTCACAATATTAAGCAGCATGACCAATTTTAAAACAGCGAAATGCTGCAATAAATATATCTTATAAAACCAAAGAGACTTGTACTGTCTATATTAATCAAAATAATTCATAGAATGCAATTTCTGCAAATTGTTATTATTCTCATTTTTGCAGTTTTATTACCCCACCCACTTTTAACAGGCGAAGTCATGTAACGTGTTTATTTGTACAATATCTCATTCATTATACACAAAAGTAGCTTGAAGAGCATTTCAGAATAGTTTATCATAGGTCAGAAGAAAAACAGAGATCAGAGTTTAAAAACAAGCATTGGTTAATCTCGTTATTAAATCTTTAAAACTATTTATAAAATTTTACCCCACCCACTTCGTAAAATAGAGCACGAGCAACCAAAACTGCTTTCAAAATGCATAATTTCATTCACATTATACAAGTCAACCCAATATGGTCTAAATACATAAAGAATTAGCTAAAAAGAGGCAGTTTCTTATTTTGTCACTTTTGATGTGAATTTACCCCACCCGCTTCACACCCTTAGGGAACGCATGAAACTAAAAAAGTTGTACATTTTACACTCTCATATTTTTCACACTAAATATATAGAATAAATACAACTATTTAAAGGTAAAATATACAGTCATAAATGTACTTTTAAGTTATTGACAATACAAAATTAAGAAAAATACCCTAAAAATAGCCAATTTTGGGCCTCTATATGGGTCATAGCTTTTCCAAACTGTCGAAATTTACTATCAAAACAGATAAAAAATTGTCTTCCATTCATTTATTTTGAACTTATAAGTACATTTTGAAACATATTTGTGAGAAAACAATTCATTTCATGCACAAATAAGCGTTCAGTACCATTTTCGCATGCTGAGCAGTTGTGAAAGAGGAAATTTGTAAGAAATGGATTTTCTTAATGTTCGGTCATATGTCCAACTGTGGTGCAAGTTTAAGAGATGGACTCCAATTTTGAATAAATCGCCCTCAGCTCTTAGGATATAGTGTTAACACTCCTATAACAATTCCACATATATACAGCTTTATTTCCTCCAAATTGTTGAAGAGTTACATACATGAGAATAGATTACATACAATGATACAAATACACAGGTTCAGATTTCAATCGATAGAACAAATATATAGTTACACATAATCACACAGACAGTTACAACTTTCACTCATTCACTCACACACCACAACATGTTACAAGCAATGACATATTTAATTACAAATTATTTTCAGCAGTTTTGCATTTAAACACATGAAGTCGGGGTATAGTTCTTTGTTTACCATGTGCACAATAATATCATCAGTGTATCCTAACAAATACTTGTTGTAAGTAACTGAAAATTGCCCACCAAGCAATGTTTCTATACCTTCGAAATAAGTCATGTATTGATAAAGTCTGTGAACAAAGAGTTTGAAACACACATCACGAGGGGCCATACGACACAATGTGCCGAAAAACAACAGTTTCTGAGTATCTATATACGCCTGTATACTAGTGAAACCAAGCATACCGATAGCTATATCAGATCTAGTTTGGAATGGGATATTTTGTATCCTTTTTATACAAAAGTGGTGTTTGGCTTCAAGGTGACGCATGTCAGAGGCAGTTATAGAATTCCATAGCTCGCATCCATAAAGTGCACGAGGCAAGACGATACAAGTATATAGTTTAGCCGCTGTTATTGGATTCAATCCGTCATTATGAATACCACAAGGCGAGAGGCTAAACAAAGTCCCACGTGCAGACTGTCGTATGGCATCAACACTAGCTGGAGATTTACGATTGTCACATTGTGTAATACCTAAGTGTTTATATTCTCTGACATTTTCGAGTTGTATATCACCGTAGCACAATTGTATATCGCGTGCACGGGGTCTGCCCGGTGTCAATATCATAGTGGCGCACTTACTAGCATTATAACGGTAACGCCACTTGTTAGCGTAGTTCTACAAGTACACAGAAGCTCGTTTAAACCGTCTTTTGTCAGTGAAAATACGTCGTCAGCTTGCGTAGGTGCGCTAAGGTTTACATCATTTATGCGTAGACCGTGTGGTGACAAGCAGAGGTCTTTAAGGAGTCCGTCAATATAGACCGTGTAAAGGAACGGGGAACATATACAACCTTGTCGTGTGCCTTGTGCGATGTTAAATTGTTTTGAAAGAAAGCCACAACAAACTTCACGACTAGATGCTCCTGTTAACATATCTTTGAAAAGCCTGAGCAAAGTTCCCGTAATACCAACCTCGTACAATTTATATAACAGACCGTCAATCCACGTCATATCGAACGCTTTCGAAGCGTCGAGAAAGCAGGTGTATAGAGCATTGCCGCGTTCCAAACAATAATTAACGGATTCTTGGTAAATGAAAGAAGTCATCTTACATGATTTACCCCTCTGAAACCCATGTTGTAAGGGATGCAAAGACTTTAACAGACCACTTTGCTCAATACGAGTCAGTAGCACCTTCTCAAATAGTTTTCAGATAACTGGTAACAACGAGATGGCTCTGTAGTTGTTAGGCTCGGATTTTGGTTTGCCTTGTCCCTTGTGTAGTGTCACAGTTATACTTTGTTTAAAACGCTCTGGGACATGTTCGCGAACTAAAATTAATGAGAATAGTTTGGACAAGCACCTTAATAGGGATTGACCCCCAAACTTAATATGTTCGTAAGTTATCTGGTCGTATGACGCGCTTTTCCCATTAGGCAGAGCCCTCACAATTAGAGACAGTTCGTTAACACCTATTGGTTTAACAAGACTCTCGCTAACTAGATTGTTGTTGCCATCGAGAAAATGTTCTAAGTTGGACTCAACTTTCGTTTTGAAATCGTTATCAAAGTCGGGGTTATTGGAAAAGCTATAAAGGTTTTCGAAGTAATTTTGCCATCCATGCAAAATTCGTTCTGGATCAGATTCTAACTTGCTTTGAAAGTTTATCTCTGAGTAAGATTGCTTATGTTTTTTCTTACGAGAGTTCACAACCTTCCAAAACCCCGTTTGATCCATTTCAGCTAAATTATCGATGCGCTCTAATTCGCGCCTTTCAAAGTCACGTGATGCTTTTCTTAACGACCGACGAAACACACGTTTTTCATTTTTGTAGTCAATGAAAAACTTACCGCATCTTGGGCGACCAGCGTTATCCCAGTTATGTCTGGCTTTTGTCATTTTAGCGTGAAATTCCTTTAACGCAGGTGACCAGTAAGGTTTAAGTTTATAGTTATAATTGCGACGGGGGAGGCACTTGTTGGCAGCGGTAGAGATACATGAAATGATTTCATTATACGAATTGTCGATATCATTATAGTCTATGTCGGCACTTTCGAGGTAATGCATCAATGACAAATAATAGCTCATTATATAACATTTTAAATATTTGAGGCAGAGTGTAAGTATTCGTTGTAATCCCGGCCCATGGGTACTGTTTTATCAAGGTACTTACGGACATCGTAAACTTACTTAATTTATTTACAATTATAAAATGTGGTAAATGGAGCTGTTATATTTATAACGATTCAGTTAATGAATATCTACGAACCATATCCGTTATCATTTTGCAGTTGTTAAAGAATTATGAAGAAATTTCATTTGAGCGTAACTTTAAGATTTTCGTATGTGCTTTGATAAAACAGTACCCTGGTGATTATTCCTTCCGTTGTTTGATTACTGTGCACCCTACGGGAATAAATTGAATTGAACGGTTTTGTCCTACAACAGTTGGACAGAGGACAGGCTTATATTCACATCAGTTAAACAACAGTGGAGGGTGACTTATATGTCCCTACATGTTGCTAGTTAAAACATAATAAACATGTACCTATTTTGATTGTGCATGTACAAATCAAGTATGGTCACGTGCTCGAATTAGTAGTAATTTTAAAAACCGACGGAAGCACGTATAGTCCGGCAGAACTTGCACTGGACCGTGCAATGTCTTCTATACAAAATGTTTTTACATTTTCTTGTTCTCCTGACAATACCATAACATAATCCGGATGATGCCACCTTGTCATCATTGAGCAATTCTCACAATGAGGCCCCGAAGGGGTACATGGATTTTCATGAATTAGGCAGTATAAGTACATTATCGTTTAGTCAAACGTGAAGCAATACACCTTAAATGTTATTTATATTGTATTAAATAGTGCGTTGCATCATTATATACAACCTTTGTAATAGTTACATGTGGAAATGAGGCCCTGCTGGCTGTTAACGTCTTATATGAGGCCCGTTTTTAGACAAAGGTATGCATTAAACCAGTCAATGATACATGGTACCATATTTTTCATTATATTGATACTTACTATTGAATTTAGTATTACTGGCAACTATCAACAACCTACATTGCATGACTTAATGTTTTATTTCATTAAATTGAGGCCCTATCAAGGATAAATCCAAATGTAGAAAAATGAGTGAAATTTTATAAAATCAGCGTCAAGATATTTTTTATTCTGTTATATTTTAATGAATGCAATTGTAACCGTAACTTATATTGTTATGGCCGTGTGATATAAATATTCGCGTGCCACATTTTGAAGAAGTAAAATTTAGCGATGAGGCCCTGCATGAGTGTTAAACTAGAAATAAGACAAAAATGGTAAATTTTCAATGTTCAATTATCCATTTCAACATATCAAACAATAGATCTTAAAGTTTAATTAAATTATAGTATTGTTAAGAATACATAACTTAATTAAAAAATAAAAATCTGTTCGCGTTTATTGTCGATGAATAAAACACGGGCAGGAGTTCGGATGCGGAAAAATTAAATCACGAGTGCGTAGCACGAGTGATTTAATTTTCCGCATCAGAACGAGTGCCCGTGTTTTATTCACCGACAATATACAAGAACAGAGTTTTTATTTCGATTCTAAATACGATAATATCCCGCACTATTTAACTGCGCGCATTCCATTTTCACCCATTTGACATTGAACATAATTCCACGCTGAAATTGAGTGGCTTGTTAGCTGGTACAATTACCTCCCTCGATAATGAAAACGACCTTCGTAATTTTCTGAAGGAAATACCACATTTTAAACATTCAAACAATTTTAATAACACGAGTGTATGGTATCTATTTCATAAAATGAAAAATATAAATGAATTGATTATCAGAAGCTTTAATAAAACTTGGTTTCTAGAGTATATTGGAGTTTCTAAAAATAGATGCGTCATAGCTGTAACACTGGATTCTCGTGCAACTCGCCTTGTCATCGTGACTCGTAGAAAATTGTACTATAAAGTTTACGTTCATTCATTCATAAATATGTCACGTGATACTGGGCGTAAACAGAAACAGCCAATTTGATAGGTATGTTTTATGGGGGTAATAATACATTGTTAGGTCCGCTCAATATTTAATGGATTAATCCGCAGATCGTGTTAGAATGATATATAGAAATGAAATCATCAACTGAGGCCCGGAATGGATCGATATAATACGGGGTTCTGTCTTATCAATGCACTTACGGATATCTGAAACTTACGCTCAAATTAAAATTCCTTATAATGATTTTACTACAAACTACAAATAGGGGATAGATTTTGTTTGTAGGAGTTCATTAACGGAAAAGCGTCAAAATTGCACCACACTGTCCGGTGCTGCGGGAGTGCATCTTACTTTTTCTAATAGACAGCCTGGTTCTATAATGTACCCGGTGTATAGCACCGATACACAGCTTCCGGCACCTTTATATTACATCCCATACCGTCATACATAGCGGCAAATACCACAAATAGAATTCTTGAAATGTCCAGTTCCCATGCCGGGAATTGATCCTGCGACCTCTGGGTTGACAGCCCAGTACATTACCAGGAAACGATCGCCTATATATACCTCGAAGCTCTATTAATGGCGAACTCACCAACTTACCAAGTAAATTCATTCAAATCCCGTAGGATAAATCACATGCATATTCCATCCTCAATTGAATCCAAGCACAAGTGAGTGCAATATTGTATTGTAAACTGCCACACAAGTAACGTTGATTAATGGGTTATGTCACTGTTGAGTACTGCCTTCCCTGACAAATATGTTGTCTTTTGAGGTCCCAACATAACCTTGGATTGGTGTGTCGGTCAATGTTTATTACTTCAAGTCCAATGCATCTGTAGCTTGCAGTGGTATGTACATGTAGAGCCAGGAATGTTCGTAACCGACAGTGGCAACTCCCTTTAAATATACGGTTTGACTGAACTAATGGTAGGTGCCTTACAGAACTGAATACTAGTATACTGTATAGCTTTACAAGTGTGTTGTGTACCCCACCTATTCATGAATGGCTGCACTAGACATTGGAAGAAGTCATACTTGGTGGTGGCGTTGAGTTTGAAATGGTGATCGGAATGACAGTACGTAGTGACTAGGCCGTCATTTGAACCTGATATAGCTTGGAATTAATTAATTGGAGGGGTGTTTTGTAGCTGTATTGTTAAATATGTCATGCTTTGTTGTTTCTGAGAAGTGCAGTCTACCCTGTCCGACTAGTATTATCCTTTTTAAATTCCATAAAGGTATTCACATGACAGTAGTTGGTGATGGTGAGGATCACTTTCAGTACATAGAGATTGTACTGGTAAGAATATACCAGCCACATGCATTGATATCTCACATAACGTTTATTCATCAAGCCGTAATTGACTTTACCGTTATTCAGGCTTCAATGTCATGCCATGCAATGCAAGTTGTTTATACTTATCTAAGCTACTTGCTTATAGGCTTGATACGACACATAGATACTTCATTTTTGATTGTCAATACACGTGTAATGAAATGATAACAATTTATTCTAAAAAAAGTCTCATTTTTATAGTTCAACACACAAGCAGGGCCTCATTTATCTATTTTACTTATTCAAAACGTGGTCGGCTGGTTAAGTTGAGTGCTGCCTTCCCTGTCTGACTTAATATACTCTTTTTTCTATAACTTAAATATACCAAGTCTTATATAACTTCCAGTAATGATTATTATAAAGTTTCTTTCTTAAAATATAAGAGAAATAAAAACATATTTGAAAGATTACATCCTTTTTCATGCATTAACCCTTACCAGGGCCTCGATTTTCATTAAACATGTTAAGCAATGCACTGCAGGTTCCTTATACTTATCAATGCCATCGAATATACTATTTATTAGCAATATAAAGACATATTTACTTTACATTTATTCATTTATTTATTTAATTAATATTTTTGTGTAATACCGGGCCTCATGTTAGGCTTAAACCACTAATGGGGCCTCATTTCCACATTTTATTATTACAAAGTTTGTATATATCGATGTAACGCATTATCAAACACAATAAAGTTGCATTTAATGTGTTTTGATTCACATTTGATTGAATAGTTATGTATATATAGTGATTAATTCGAGAAAAAACATGTACCCCTTTGGGGCCTCATTGTGAGAATTGCTCAATGATGACAAGGTGGCATCATTCGGATTTTGTTAAAGTATAGTCCAGAGAACAAGAAAATGCAAAAACATTTTGTATAGAAGACATTGCACGGTTAACCCAAAAATTGCCTTTTATCTGCCGGACTAGTAATGTGTGTCTATGAAGCAATGACGTTATAGTAAAACAAACCGTACCTACACATCAGCGTTTCAAGAGGTTAAAAACCTTAGACAATCATAAACCAATTAAATTAAATGAAATAATTAAATAAGAATTTATCTCAAATTAAATCTAATTTTAACCGCAGAAACTTGTTAAATATTTCAAATTCCATGTAAGTCTGTACTACGTATCACGAGGTTAAACACCCGGAATTGTTATTGTTAATATTGCGTTCAAACTTTGGTTCAACATAATTTATTATCTATAGATAGCATCTGACTTGATGACCTGATCAGTCAATTCCATTTTAAGACATTGTTTTGTTCAGTTGTGTGCTGGGCACTGTGCCGTGTAATTGTGGTCTGTGCTTTTTCTGTTTTATGTGCTCGGTTGTTTAAGTCTAGTGCTGCCTTCCGTCTCCGGTCCATTTTTATTATCCTTTACTTGTTAGGTAAGTTTAGGTAAATCCATCCTGCGCTGAACTTCCTTTAGACGACGTATACATTATAGCTATAAAAAATGAACGTCTTTGCACAACATTTAAATGTATGCCAAGTCTTATCTCAAATAATCATCACAATTCGTCAATCCAATGACAGGATATTATTTTAACTAAATATGTTATTGTTTTAGCTAGATTTTATAATTCGGTGTATTCGATGAAGAATAATCGCGGCTCATTAGAAGAGTCAGCAAGTTTCATCACAATATCTTATTCCTACCTAACGTAATCACCTGGAAACCAAAAACAGACCGACCGACAGACAGACTTGAACACTTGATACTCCCAAACTTTGTTTTGTTGGGGTATAATTATTTGTCCATGCAAGTCATTCAATATTGAAGTTGTTTGACAGGATATACAATGTACATGTGTATTGTATATATTTCATAGACTGAACTGTAAGATATGACATCTCCGCATTAGGGTATAGCTGGAACAAATTAATATGGTCCTCAACCTTGACGCATGAATATATTTACACAGAATATATCAATGTCCGCAGAGATTTAGATAAGTGATTATAGTACACATTGTGTGTATTCCAAATGCTCTCCGCTTATTAAAACATCAGACAAAATTAAATTGTAGACCAAAAATCGACAAATATATCATGCTAATACAGGGGTTGAGGACCAGGTCAATTTGTTTAACCTATAGTTCATTAAAATGATTTTCATATAAAGTCTTTGTTTGAACCAAACTCATTTATATGACAGTTTATATGACAGTTTTGTATGGTGATCAAACGTCCATGATCCATGTAGCCATGAATATATATTGAACTGAACATCGATTTCTTGTATGTTTTGGTAGGCATTTGGCATCTATAAGTCTGGAAAACAAAAGGAAAAAGCAATCAAAATCTTGACAAAATAGAAAAATATAATTCGAACTTACCTTTTCAAACAGGATTAATTAAAAGTCATGGTATTTTCAGGGGATCACAATTATAAATTATAATTATTACAGTTACTGAGTTAGACATGAATTACTTCTGATATACATCTCATTAAAATTAAGAAGTCCCATGTTTCTCAATGAGTTTGTTCCAGAGAAGCATAGGCCATCTTAATTTTAATGTGTTTAAAGCTAAGACCAACAATGTAACAGTACATTGAAAGGTTCAAAATGTCTTTTGAAGAAGAATGATAACAATGCTATCTATTTCAATTTATAAATCCCAATTTAAGAAAGAAACATATTGTATATGCAGGCTCCTAACATGGATTCTAAACTTAGTTTAGTATTTATTTATATTATACTTATAAATTTACCTGTATTCTGTTACAGAACATTGTGCAAATCTAGTCTCCTCAATCATAACCAGATTCATGTACTTTGTAGCTCTAATTTCTGCAAATGAAATACACAGAATAACAATAAATCATGAAAAGAAACATCAGAATAATTATAAACAGATTTTTACAATATTGCAGCTGACATTACAAATTATTGTTGGTGCCCGTTAGCAATTCATGCTCATAACTTAACAAATATTCATTTTAGGTTAGTGTGTTCTAGTTGATGAATTGAATCTAACCATTTAATGAGACAGAGTGTACATGTATCGACTAGTATGTATACAGTTAAACCTCTATCAGTAGACACTTGAATTAAACAGTCACCAACTTTAAACAGTCTTACACTATTGGAATATATTTAATTTTGAATTACTGCTAAAAGCAGAATTGTATATATTAAGATTGTATACTGTATAATCTGGGTTCACCATACAAACATTTCATCCTGATTAGCCAAAATAATTATTTTATTATTAACAAAAAATTTTATCTGTGATATTTTGTTTCCAAATTCTATTCATATACTTATGCAGATCTAGTCAAAACATGGCATATATGATTTGCATAATTATTTAAACTCAACATAAGCAAAGGGCACTTACCAGATGGATTGATCTGTTTGATGTATTTCACATTTGACAGCAGATTTCAGCACACAATCATGTTGGGAACTATAAGCTGAAAGAAAGGAAACTACATTGTGCTTGTCAGGTAAAATCATGCTTGTATTCCTGATAATATCCATGGTTCCAATGTTGATATAATTTAAACTGATCCTTCCTGCTAAATTTTGAATATGAATATTACAATATACTAGCCTATGACATAGTGAAGCCATGTACGTATAAACGTAGTTTTACACAAGCCCCAGCGATCAGCAATTTCGGGGAGTTACCACCGGTTTCTTTTTTCAAGCTGATCTAGTTTGAAATAGTCCAATGTTTAAAATACACCACTCAACACTTATAACCGATCACTTCATATATTAACAAAATTCCGGTATATTCTATTTATATTCTGACGGTTGTAAATGTATACGCTAAGTGTGAACAGCATCAAACTAAAGCCTGATGATGATTCTATTATTTTTAAACAGACTTTTTCCATATAATTGACGACCTACCTAAAAACCAGAACAACATTATAATTGGATTAAATGCAATGTCAGTAACCCATCTTTTAAACATGAAACATGATAATCGATAATTTATATGGACGATACGGCAAAAATAAAAGCATATTTTGCAAATCTTTACTGCGAAAAGTTGTTTAGAACAAATTAAAATCGTCGTCTTTTAAGATTTAGCTGAATTTCGATAGTGACAATGTAATTCACCATAGGGAACTCTATGTCGCCTATAAATATAATATAATGCCGATTGAGATAAGTACCTATATTTCCCTATTGCCGTGAACAAAAATATAAACGTTTGAAAAGTGATCGGTTATAATTGTTGAGTAGTGTAAGAAGAAATTAATGATGGAATGACTTGTAAACAAACTTAATAAATATTCATATGAAGTCTGATGACAATAGCACAAATACTTTTTATGTTGCGTATATTGCGTATATATATTTATATAGCTACACATAAACACATGCAAAATTCCTATGAAGTTTAATGAATGAAGCACAATTACTTTCAAGTTAGGGACATCACAACAGTTTGGGACGGAAGTACAATTATATCCATATCATATGCCGGGATTATGCATATTATTTGATGGGAGGGTGGGGGGAGGAGATAAAGTGTCAGGTCATGAACCCTTATAGTATAAAATATATTTAATGTTTAAGTGGGTTTAAAGAAAAACAAAAAGAGATTATTGTATATGTGCAAACAAATGCCTGAAAACTTCCATCGCCATTGCAATATCCCGACTTCCAACTGAGGCAAATCTTGAACTATCATGCCAGTTTCAGTGCAGCTGTACCAAGTAAAGCCCGCCTTGTATCTCGTCTTCTGTGTTCATTACGTAGTTTAAGATGGTCAACCAAAATTTATTTTACTCTGTCTCTGGATCGTTACAATGTGATAAAACAAGAGTTCGTTCATTTATGTCTCTGACACCTGCACTGTTTTCAGTCGTCTGTCAAAGAATACTGTAAATTTAAGTAATAGTTTGGCACTATGAAACAAAAGTCAAATTTGCGCCATTTTGAATTGAAGAGTTATTTGTGCAAGGGAGAGCACTCGGGACACCAATGTAGGCAAGAGACCACCAAATTCCAACAAATGTTAGCAGAATTTGCAATTTTCTGGCTGGAGTTGTAATTTGTTTTTAGAGTGGCCACAAATATTGATCTTCATACTTGCAGACTGACTCTATGCTCATTTACCTATATAAGTAGCTATATTGAGTAATGCTGCGATTATTGTTCAAATGCAGGTAAAATGGCCACAACATCAGTTTTTTTGCCTCACATTCTCAAGTTTAATAGGCTATAAAAGAATTACTAAAATATATATTTGCTTTCTTTTGCCACCAACTGTTAGATAATTTATTTTCTTTTAACATTATAACTTTAAATATCTATTGTTATAGCAAGTGTATGAAGAATAATTAATATTTCGCTAACAGGTCTCTTTTTCACGTTTTCCCATTTCCTAACTTTAAGACCCGTTGCTATGGAGAGGAATTTCAAGAAACGAAATAAATGAAATTAAAATATGGAGTCAGTCTACACAAGTATCACATTTTTATCAAAATCTGAGAGATTGCATGGCCAAAAAGGTTTGGTGCTCTCAGAGAACTGCTCGCAACACATAATTAAGATTGTTTGCACTAACTAATTTGACACAATTACCGCCTTTGTTATAACCGAGCAGACATGCGCACATAATATTTCATCGGGACCTAGAAATCATTACGTTATAATCAATTTTTCGATATATCCGGTTTCCTTATAAGCGGGTTGTAGTACATTGAAATGAAGAATGACGCTATAAAATGCTTGTAATTTTCAAAAACTTTTTCGCAGTTTCGAATTACAGTTCTTTTCAAAACCTGTGCAAGCCTTGCATTGCTATAAAGAAAAAAATGCGATTTATTGTTTACCCTCGTTCAATAAAGAATGTCAGTGCGTTTTGTTAACACAATTTTAATACTTCTTCTACAGAGCCGGGATAATTCTTCATCGAATTCGGTGAAAGGTGAAATCTAGCTATAAAACCATAACATATTAAGTATAAATTTTATCATGTCATTAGATTGACGAATTCTAGTGAGTACTTGTCAATGAGATACAATTTGGCATTCATTGTTCCACTCAATTACACTGTGGTATTCCCTGCACTTTAATATTGGGAGAAAATTGAATGATTTATTCACAATATTGTTCAATAACTTTTAATTTAGATTGTTCTCATATCTGTTTATAATGTATACGTCGTCTAATTAAACAAAAGGAAGTTCAGCCCGGGAATGATTCACCTAAATGATAACAAGATCTATGTCCACAGGACCATCCCCTGCCGTATATGTTTGCTACTAAAAACATGTTAGGAAAATTACATTATATTAAGGGAGATTATTAATAAAAACCGGGCAGAGTTCAATAGAAGGAATGTATTAGAAAATTACATCAAGGGAAGTGTCATGACCTCTTTGGTTAAAGGGAAAGAATTCAAGGATGGTACCAGCTAGTGTTATGTTTCTTAGTCACAGCACTTCTCCTAGATGACATCGACAAATACCTAAAGTTTTAAGTCGATCAATGGAATACTTATGAGCGTTATGCTCTGGACAAAGTGATATTTTAAAATTAAACGAAGGGAGAAAATTGCAAAACTGGGCTACGTAGAGCTATAGTCTCGGTCACGGCACTTCTTCTAGCTGCCACTTATTCACATATCAAGTTTCAAGTCCATACCTAGCATAGCTTTAAAGTTATGTTCTAACTGGATAACATTTAGTTTAAGCTTAAAAAAAGAGAGATACACTTTTCCTAGTTGTCATTTTTTCACATATCAAGTTTCAAGTCAATTACCTCAATTGATTTGAAGTTATGCGTTGGACAATCAAAGTTAAAGAAAGGGAGAAATTTTCAAAATTATGGTTATGATTTTAGATCACTACACTTCTCCTAGTTGCAATATATTTATATATCAAGTTTTAAATCAATACCTCAAACAGTTTTCGAGTTATGCTTTGGACGAACATATTTTAACATTAAATAAAGGAGATAATTTAAATTCTGGGCAAAATAGAGTTATGGTTCCCGGTCACTGCATTTCTGAAAGTTGCCATCTATCTTTTATACATCCAGTTTGAAGTCAATACCTCAAGTAGTTATCGAGTCATGCTCTGGACAAAACAATATTTTAAAATTAAGGAAGGGGCGATAAGGAAAGGACAGACGGACGCCCGCTGATAATTACTATACCCCTTCGCCTTCGAGAGGTATATAAAAATGATCGGACAGGGAAGGCTGCACTCGACTTAAACAACCGAACATAAAAACGAACGCAACAAAGACCAACACAATGCTGAACAAAACAATGCCTTTAAAATGGAATTTACCGAGTCTTCACGACATGCAGTCATATTATATTTGAAGATAGTATATTATGTTTTACTACAGTATGGTTCTTTACACAAGTTCACAATAATAACAATTCCAATGCCATGTGTTTAGCCTTGTGATACGAAGTATAGACTCAAATGGAATGATTAATATTTAAGTTTCTGCGGTTAAAATTAGATATAATTTCAGATAAATTCTAATGTAATTAGTTTTTTAATTTAATTGCTCTATGATTGCCTAAGGCTGATTACCTCTTGAAACGAAGATTTGTAGAAACGGTTTTGTATGCTATTACGTCCTTGCGACATAGCCACTTATTACGCGCTTCCGTCGGTTTTTAAAATTACTACTCGTCAAAGCACGTGACCATACATGATTTGTACATGTACAATTAAAATAGGTACATTTATATTATTTCATTATTAGCAGGATCGCTTAGTTACAAGGTCGCTTTATAAGACGATTTGAAAACCGTGTACATGCCATAGAGGCTGCGTTTACTTGATAACCATTTAATTGGATAGCCTGCATGAACTACTACAACAAGTGAGCGACCTAGGGCCCTTTGGACCCTCTTGTTGATTAATGAGCCCTATATGTTTCTAGAACCCTTCTTAGAGCATGTTATGTTTAGGTTGGTTAATACAATGCATGTCCTTTTGCAGTTTGGTTAGGAGTAATTGAACATTTGTTACAGCCTGTCTTTATGACATTGCTGAGGCTGATATATTGTAAAATGTTTGTTTGTACCTGGAATGAGTGATGTGTAGTAATTTCCATTTGAATCTAGTAAGTCATTTATGAGAACGTTTCCTTAATTAAAAGCTACTTTTGTAATAAAAACTTTGCCCCCCAATTCTGAAATTGTTAGTAAGCAAAATTAGTAGATGAATGAAACTACAGCCTATTAATTACAATATAATTTCGCTTGACTGTATATTATTTATCTTTCTAGAGGAATTAAAAAATAATAGGTTTTTAATTGTATCAATGCTTGAGCTTGGTAAAAATATTATATTAAGTCAGACAGGAAAAGCAGCAGGCATGTATTGTCGACTTTATGGTAAAAATACAAAAATATTTCACCTTTGTGCCTTTTTGTTCATTTTGTATGTGCCATTCTGCAATTTCGTTGTCCAGCACAAGGCTGCTTCGTATCTTTCAAAATTGCATATATATGTTGTAGATTGTGTGGTGTCCGGTTGTTGTTTTCTTGTCCCATGGCTCTCGTTCCGTTTTGGTTTGACTGGCTTAGGCGGCAGACTTTCGGGACGGAATGCCGTGTTTATAGTGCTTTGTGTTTTTTAATGTTTTCTGTGCTCGGCTGGTTAAGTAGAGTGCTGCCGTCCCTGTCTGACTTAATATAATCTTTTTTCAACTTAACCAGCCGAACACAGAAAACATTAAAACACACATCACAACGCCAAACTGAACTAACCCAAAACAGTAAACATAAAACACATACAAGGCACAATGCCCAACTTAGCACGCAAAGATCCGTCTAAATCCAAGTAGTCGAAAATTATAATAAAGTATTAGTTTCAGCAACCAAAAGACTGCATGCCCTAGCCGAATGACCCAGTTTAAACGACTAAAATGCCTAGTTGTAACTGTCAGAAGTCCTAAAACGTAGAATCGCCCAGCACACTGCCAACTAAGAAAATTAATCAACCCTACGCCAGCTGTTAAAAAGCTGAATGGAAAAGTTTCAGCAAACACAAGGCGGAATGCCTACGCTGAATGACCTAGTTACAACAGTAGAGCTGCTGAACTACACTACATACTAGTAGTTAAAGCTGTCTTAAGTCCCAAAAGTTATGTAAAAGTATTAAAACGTTGAAAGGCACGGTTTCGACTGAATGACCTAGTTTCAGCAATAAAAAGGCTAAAAGCCCTAGCCGGGTGACCTTATTTCAAAACGTAAAATGCCCAAGCTGAATGCCCCAACCAAAACAAGTCGAGATATAACTACTACTTAGTGAACACCTCCGCCACATGATCACAGTGGAAACTCCAGCCGGATGATCTAGTTTAAATAAGTAAAATATAATAGTAATGACTTAATTGAACAATTCAAGATATGACGTAATGAACAACTACGCTATATGACCACAGGGGACGATAGGGCACAAGGAACTAAAACAAACAGCAACAGAAAACTACATCCATGACGCCACAGCTGTAAATCAACCCCTGAACGAACCGGGAAGGATCCGAATCGCGCGAACGAACTAGTTAGTGGACGACAAGCAACTACGAATAAATGATTCCTAACTCCATAGAACTTTTGGCCCCGATCAAAATAATTAATACTGAGAATGTATGACATATTATTAATTATTTAAGATTAAAAACTCCACTGTAAAGGGAATTGGAGTTCAAATCCAAATACACGCCTATATATAAATATTTAAATATAATACGAAACTACCGGAAGTAGCAACGCCCAACAGAGACTGCGGGACACAAAAGGACACACGAGAACAAAAAGGCACAGAAAATATACAACTTAACTCGAAAAGGCGCAGACCATGCCCAACATAAAAAACTTGCACAGTAACTGAGTATTAAATGATTTGTTTTTAATAATGTCAATGTTGTGATAATTCACGTTTCTTCCAATTGGAATTCTTTTTGACCAGACTGTCAATAACCTTTTAATGGCATTGATTTTACACTGATAGTTATTGTCGACCATTTCTTGGAGATCGTTAGAGAATATGATCAAAAGTAATTTAAATTTATTCATTTTCCAATTTAGACCTACGTCAGAGCAAATGATAGTATTTCTGTTTTAAAGGAGCCTTTCCAGACAGCTTTGATTTTGTTAATGTATATCTATAACTTTTAACGCTCACATCGTTGTTCTTAGTGAGATGTCTGTACCATTAAGTATAAGGATAGTATCATCTGCGTATTGTGAAACTACAAATTAGGTTACATTAACATTCAAACCCATTATATTGTTGTTTTGTCTTATCAATATAGATGTAATTTCTGCACATAATATAAACAAGGAGGGAGATAATTGATCATCTCGTCTGTACATCATTAACATGGTGTGCATGACGGAAAGAATGTGTGATGGGATGATTGTTTCTAGAGTAATGTCATTTGTTTTTTGTTCACTATATAACAGTACAAATTATTGTGGATGCAAATCCTACAGTTTGAGCAGGGTTTGCCATGTATGGTATCATAGTCTGTCGAGCGCCGACAGCTCTAGTTGGAAGTTAATTGGAATGTTTTGTTTAGCACGTAAACATCGATGGATCATCTTTACTTGGATACATATGTCAGGTAAAACATTAGACATTGAGCTGACAATTGACCCTGCCCACCCCAGGGCGAATTTTCAACACTATGATTTTCTTAAACCTTATGGTAGGTGGCATTCACAGACAAAAGTTTGCAAGTTTCTGTTGGGGCTTTAACAAGTTACTGAGATTTGAAATACGTGACTATGCGATTTTCTACATAAATCATTATTTTTGCTTATATGATTATTATAAACATGCCAATTCTTTAATAAATCATATGAATACAACATTTATGTGTGTTAAATTTATTTAAAATTGAAACAATCAGTTGTACAAATTATAGCAAACAAAATGATATAACATCCGTAATTTACGTTACTTTGAATGAAATTAGTATAATATTAAAAAATAGTCAACGTATATGACGTTTTAAAGTTAAGAAATGATGATACTGATTAGTATGCAGCTTAATAATGTTGATAACTATTGTACAACTACACAAATAGTAAATTGATACGGAATGCCATGTAATTTACGTTACCTTTAAAAAATATGGTGTTTTTTCAACAACCTCTCAGTTAAAATGTCGGTATAACACGTACAGTGGGGTGATAATTAGTGATTTTAGGTGACAACTAAAGTAGAACAAGCAATGTTTTATGCCAAAATGTTTGCCTGTATCTGTACTATATGGTGCGGACCCAAAAATCAAAGATGGCGTCCAAGATGGCCGCCATAATTTACAAATACACTAGAAATTCCATGTTCTCATGCACTTTTGTTTATTTATGTATATAGTCACAAATATGTGCTTACATATTATTCATTTGATAATGTACATCAAATGGACATACATAACTGACCACTTTGAAGCCAAGGTCAAGGTCATTTCAAGGTCAAGTTACGAAAAATATGCCATATGTGATATGTAACACTGCAAAGTACCGACATCCCCAGACCAAATGGGGGTACATAACACTTGTCCAGTTCAACCATCCAATGTTTTGGGTACTCACCGCCACAGAGCACAGCCATCTAATGACATACTGGGTAGTCACTTCCACTTATTATAGCCATGCAAAGCCATAAGGGGTACTCTCAACAACTGAGTACAGTCAAACCAAACCCTATGTTATACTTACCACTACCAATTACACCCCTATCACACCCGACTGGGTACTCATCACCATCATATACTAGCCCTGAATTGTGTCTAACTACCCATATCGGGCCTTAGAGGGTTCTCAAACCACTTAATATTCAACCCAGGCCCTATGAGGTACTAATAACACTGTCCATACATACATTCCGTAACCAATGGAGTACTTGCAACTGCTTAGTACAACAACTACTATTAGGTTAAAATGACACCAGCCATACCTTAGGCCCTTCGGGATACTTACAACTAAAGAGCACAGCCAACCAAGACCATATTGGGTACCCACCAAATCTGGGTACAATCACCAAAGTCATTTTAGGTACTCAACATCACAGATTAAGCCATCCCAACCCACCCTCACATATTTCAGTCATCCTTGGCAATATTGGGAACCAACCAACACAGATGTCGGCCATCCTAGGCCATTTTTGGAACCTACCAACACAGATTTCAGCCCTCCTAAGCCGTATTGGGAACCCACTAATACAGATTTCAGCCCTCCTATGCCATATTGGGAACCCAACAACACAGATTTTAGCCATCCTATCCCATATTGGGAACCAACCGACACAGATTTCAGCCCTCCTAAGCCGTATTGGGAACCCACTAATACAGATTTCAGCCATCCTACTAGTATGCCATAGTGGGAACCCACCAGCACAGATTTCAGCCCTCCTATGCCAAATTGGGAACCCAACAACACAGATTTCAGTCATCCTAGACCATATTTGGAACCCAACAACACAGATTTCAGTTATCCTAGGCCATATTGGGAACCCACCAACACAGATTTCAGCCCTCCTAGGCAATATTAAGAACCCACCAACACAGATTTCAGCCATCCTATGCCATATTGGGAACGCAACAACACAGATTTTAGCCATCCTATGACATATTGGGAACCCACCAACACAGATTTCAGTCAACCTAGTCCATATTAAGAACCAACCAACAAAGATTTCAGCCATCCTATGCCATATTAAGAACCAACCAACACAGATTTCAGCCATCCTTTGCCATATTGGGAACCCACCAACACAGATTTCAGCCATTCAAGGCCATATTGGGAACCCACCAACATAGATTTCAGCCATCCAAGGCCATATTGTGTAACTACCCCACTTATCAAAGCCATACAATGCCATAATGATGCAGCAATCCCTGACTACATGTCGTATGTAACGCATGCAATACTGGCTCTACCAACAACAGCAACATATATGGAAATATAAGCAAAGGCTTTAAACAATGAACAGTAACACAGTTTACGCTATTTTAGGAGTATTTTACCTTAATTTACCTGGGGTCTAATTCTTGGTGCACCCTAGAGAGTGTTTCAAACTTATTTTCAAATATACACTGTAGTTGTCAATTCGTATGTAATGTGCTTAAATAACTGACATACTATTGTATACATGTATATAGTAAATGTTCAAAAGTCGTGTGTGTGCATAGTGTTCTCATGAAGATATTAAATCGAGGGGCAATCTGTGTTCTAGTTTCATAGTTTGATTAATAAATTTGTGTTTGTGTTTTAAGTTAAATAAAAATTGTATAAAGCTAACAAAAAAACTTGTACGTTTGGGATTTTACAAAGATAAGTCAACATTGTGTTAAAATTACAGCATATATAGTTTGTACGTAGGGTAACGTAAATTGAACATAAATTGTTTTTTTTAAATACATGTGTTTAAAGTTTAAATGCAAAAACTGCGATAAAAGATATTTTGGTTTGAAAATTAATTATTTTTTAGAGGTAAAGTTTATCTAAAGTAACAGAATACAAGGCTAGTAAATTGTAATTTTGTTTGATATTTAAATACATTATGTATAGTTTACATGTTTTTTAGTTAAATACGTAGGGTGTTCCAGAACTTTTTTAATAGCAGCGCGGTAAATGAGAAATTTAGAAAACTTATTGGCTGTAAATAAAATTTCATCTATCACTGACAAACACGCGAAATATTAAAGCAATTGGATTAACAATATAAAATATATTAAAAATTAAACATACCATGTACCATGGAGGCGGGTCGTGCCGTGACGTTATAATGACGTCGCCTTTCAAACACAGTATTTTAACCGAAAGGCATCCTTAGTATTTTTTATATATTGTCACCCTGACTTTTAAAACAGATGTGATGTTACTGTCCACATTGTTTATATTTGTCTCTGTACCAATGTTCCCAAAAAATGAGTTTCAGTGATGTAAGAAATTGCTCTAACCTTGAAGCGTCTATCAGTGTACGAACGGTGTCTATCAACGTCAAACTACTTTTTCTGTGACTTGACCTGTGTTCACTTGTTAGTTCATACCTCCGCCGTCTGTGCCAATAGAACACGAATAGATGCTGGATGCTATTGCATTTTGCTTATTTAATTATTTCAATGGTTTGCATTGTTGTTTTTTCCAATTTATAACACAATTTAGCAATTGCACCGTTTCTAGTTTTTGACGTTGACGTCGTTTTGTCCATGGCTTGCTTGGATATACAGAGATGTTAACTCAGTCGTGATCATAAACAATCAGCGATTTCTTCGTAAGTTTGCATGCACACGTCAGTTACAGCAAGGTAAAGGCACATAGTTTGCCAATATTATTTAATCAGTGGTAACTGAGATATTCCCGTGTTTTGTAGGGTTAATAATAAAACTTTACAGTGTGACCCGCCAGTGCGTAACATTCTATGACAACGCTTTGTATAAACATCACCAACAACAACGAAAAAATGTTGTTTTCAGTATATAAAGCATGAAATTCTACACATATGATATAAATTTTATTACAATGTAAGTGTTGAGTAAGAAGTTATGAGAAAAGTCCTATTATTTCTGGAACACCCCTCGTATACAGTTTGAAATGCAAACCTATAATTGTTGAGCAGGATTAAATTGTTATTTTTACTTTTAATTGTCTAAAGTACGTTTTTAAGACATTGAAGATATGAACTTTAATTTGTATGTTTGGTAACATAAAGTGCAATGTAGTTTTCCCTTAACACGTCTTACAAGTAAGAGACTTGTTAATATATATAATTTAAACAATTATAAATATATAAAGTGGTATTATATGTAACTGAAAAGTGTATGATACAATTTGAATACTTGGAATTATTGAAGGCATGAAAAACGCTAATATTTTGGAGAATGGGTGACATTTTAAGAATCGCTACCTAACATCTATCTCTTAACCTATACTGGCAATCTATACATCATTTTTTTGGTTGAAAGTTGAGCTTCGTAATGGTAACTTCATTTTAGATGCCTGGTCATCTAAATTTGCAATAAAAAACTTTATGCCAATTTATTTTAGTTTTTTAGGGTAACGTATGTTTTCCCATATCTATCTTCTTTAGCATTGCATTTTGGCATTGAAATTCTATCAGTTTGCAGCTAATAGTATACACTCTTGAATGACATATTATTACATAGCATAATGGTACAATTTAGCTTCAAAAATTACAAAAAATATATATATTTTGGGGGTAACGTATTTTAAAGCGTGGTAACGGAGACAAGTCCAACCCGCCAGTTGCAAACTTTATGCTAAAATGTTCGCCACTCCTTGGGGTTTCAAAAAAATATGGTCCACAAAATTCCCCCTGGGGGGAGCAAAATCCCCTCTGGCTCACGGTCTAATTTGTTAGGAAACGAAAGCTACATACGATCGGGTTTTAAAAACTGTTTAGAGTCGAGTTCGTCATACGTTTGCAATGCACGGCAACGGAGGACAAGACAATGTGAACATAGACTTCCACAAGTATCAAAACAACAAGGAAAGTTACCGAACCAGGTAAATCCATGTCTTGATGCGAAGTCGATTTTTCTGTTCCGCGTTACAATACACAATGCGTACCGTACGATAAAGTACTTGCCTAATGATTCGTTCTATTATCTATTATCCACACCCTCTTTAACTTTTACTAAGAGGACCAATGGTGTACAGAACTTTGGGGTCTGGATTACGCCACCTCCCGCTACGCGCCTGAATGTATTCATATCATCATTGTGTATCTTAGCCCATACGCAAACAGTACGAGAGGTGTTCAACTTATATTTGAACAGAATTAAACATCCAGCATTTTCATAAATTTCACATCGAAATCGAATTGTGTCTATTCAATAGTGTATAGTAATGTATCATAAACAGCCATTGTAGAATGTATATGTAATATTTTTTGAACATAATCAACTACTGTATCGAGTGTGTTGATTTTGCTTCTTTAATCGATGTTTCAATATTTTCCAGATTTAAATTATATTGATACTTCATCAGGAGACTTCGGTATCCAATGTTTGGCTATAATATACTTCCCAGTCTAATTCATAAGGTACTTAATGACATATTTTGTAGGGTGACAGGAAATTCAGTTTTTGGGTAACACCCTGTCTTGTGCATGTTCCCAGGAACGAGTCACATTTTTGTCAAAAATCTACATTTGCATGAATGAAATATGCGTTCATTTGTGACCCCTTTTCAATCATTTTGAGTTCCGCTTTTCCAAAATATCAAACACAAGACCATCTCATGAAAGCGGCCGCGAATACACCAAGCTTAACGTATTCCAACTTTTGTCTGTCATCATGACCCTTTCTAAAATAGCAGATTCTGCCTATGTAATAATTTCCTCTAAGATAAAACATTAACTTCCCAGGAACTACACATGTTTTCCAATCACTGTTTCGTAGTCGCATATACAGTCTCCAAGACCTTTGTCTTCACTCTTTGTTTTGCTTGGCATTGAGCTAATGAACACCGCATTTTTCTGAAATCCTGCTTTAACCATGTTCTAAATAATTCGATTGAAAGTTGCTGCCATCCAATTTTGGAATTTTGTATTTGTCCTAGATATCACAGAGCCAATGGATGTTTCGACCATTTTTGGTGATTTTTAATATTTAGTGCCGTTTCGCCAAAACATGCAATTGAACATACATCACCCTTCATATGACAAATATTACTGATTGTCTTCACTGACATGGGTAATTCGTAACATACCAACGCGTGTTTATGCTTCTATTGGGGCAATTTGTCTTAAAAAGCCAAAACACAATTCCCTCTACAAGATGATCGATTTTCGCTAGAAAAATAATGCAAATATGAAACCAAAATGAGTGTATTTACTACTTTTAACACATTTCCTTACATGACTCAAAAGAAACAAATCGATTTTATAGTAGTATTATGCCAAAATCCGATGTTCAGGTTTGTTCAAATATAAGTTGAACACCTCTCGTAGTTTGATGCGTTTGTGAAGTATAAACAATCAACGTTTATTTAAGCATAGAGGAATGTGGTCGTAGAGGAATAATGTAGTTTTGGAGTTTTCTTTCAAATTCATTCAACGAACGTTTGTGTGATTTGTTGATGGGTCTGGATATATAATGATGATACAAATATAATCAGGTGCGTAGCAGGAGGAGGCGTGGTCCAGACCCCAAGTGTATGTGCAATGGTGTGCCTCGTGTGTCCAACTCACTGGAACCATATATAGCTTCGAGCAGTCCCATACTTGTTCAGTAGCTGAAAGAGTGCTATAAGCGGAAAGTATCCATTATCACCACACTCCACAGTCCTATATTGAGGTACGAGGATCAGGAGTCAGGAACTTCACCGACGCTATCGCTGCCTCTCTCCCATTCGTCCTTTGTCAGCCTCTCTCCTGTTTTCACAAGTAGGAACCCCCTTTGACCAATCAGTGGTTGTCACGTCACCTTCCTTTTATAGGGAAGTCACATACATCACAGTAAAGTCGTTCATTGGAATTTCTCATGTCTATTTATGTAAGCCGCCGATGTCACATAAGTTGCTTTGTTGTACAAGTAAAAATCCAAATTCAAATAATCGACCCATTTTTGAAAAATAGCTGTCGTTCGCCTTTGCCTGTTCTTCTGAAGTAAGGGTTATGCATAATTTCATTATTCATTATTTCAGCATGTCTAACGACTTAGGACGACTTTCCCAGATTTGTAGTAACGTACGACTCGAGGAAACTAACTTTTGATGACTAGTAAATGGAGAGGGTATAGCGTTTTCGCATGTCGCTTGGCTGACTTGTTGATTTCATTGAAGAAAAGTGTACATTATGTATATTCAATATGTAAAAATGCCGTGTTCTCATATACTCGGCATGGCTTGGTATCAAATACTGATAGGCTTTGATGAAATACTTGCATTTGCGAATTTTCCGTTCACATGATGCCCTGTCGCTTGATTTTGTGTTTCCCAACGTAACTACTTTGATAAGGTGTTAATTTTACAAATGAGTAGCTTAAATTGTGATTTATATGTATGAAATCGTAGCAATGACACACAATCAGCAAATTTTGGATAAACATTTCACTCACATACACTTATATTAAATATATCAGATTTGTAAATCATGGTTTCGTTTGTTTCATTTCCTCCGTAACCATCTTTTCATACATACTCAACTACTTTAAGAGCCAATCAAATGTTTATAAATATCTGCGATGGCGACAGCGCGACAACGCGATAGTACGATGGCGACAATGCGATAGTGCGATGGCGACAGTGCGATATGACTATCGCACTGTCGCCATCGTACTATCGCGTTGTCGCATTGTCGTCATCGTATTATCGCATTGTCACCATCGTACCATCGCGTTGTCGCATTGCTGCCATCGCACCATCGCATTGTCGCCATCGCACCATCGCATTGTCGTCATCGCACCATCGCACTGTTGCCATCGCACCATCGCATTGTCGCCCTCTAGGTCTTAATGTGTAAGCACGATGGCCCTAACGGTATTCCGTACAAATGTCATGTACCTTTCTTTATTTCGTATTTTAAGTGTGCAGTCAACTTAATTGTAAATTAATTAAAACAATACATGTAACAATCGCAGATCGTCATTAAACTCTACGCTGTATATCTTTTGTAAAGATATTTATTGTTTCAACTATCGTGAGACGGATATTTTATCATAAGACCAGTGTTCGTAGCATCAGATTCAACGCAAATTGGACGAAATGACAAAATTGGATGTAATGAAAAATGCCACGGTCTGGTGGTTTAAGCTGGATGGATAGAATAACATGTATGATGTTGTAAACATACAGTGTGATCATTAATATATGGTAACTTTAATAACTTTGTTAGTTGTTAAGATAATATATATTGTTATATACCTTTGATTAACATACATATGTATACTAAGTGTTATTCTACACATAAATAATTTTCAAATGCCACACACGTTTTGCACAGCATAAGTTCGAAACATTCCCAGCACAAAAATACGTCGAAAATAACTAATTAAAACCTTGCATGCTACGAATTTCACACTTTATTGAAGTTTTCAAACAAATATTGGTTCTGGTTTTGGAGTATACATTCCTCCCTCTATGCAAAAGGTTTACGTCTGGTGAATGTAGAGGCCAAGTAAATGTATGGTCTTCGGCGAAATGATACAGTGGCCAAATTTCTTGAAATCAATGAAAATGTATGGCAGCATCAAGGACTATATGGACGTCACCTTTATATCACATGCATTTATACGTCATATCCAAAAAAACTTGGACTCATTAGCTTTATAACAAGGGCCAAACCACTTCTCTATCATAAAATCTGATATAGTTATTTAAGTTATTTATGTTACCATATATAAATGATCACCCTGTTTTATACATGACGCTCTGTATCATTCGCGAGCTTTTTAAAAAGGTTCAAGATAACAACATTGACTTCAACATTTATTTATGTCTTATACGAATAAAATAAAGATTGTCAATACAGTAACTATATTTGGAGTTGGTACTAAGTCTTGTTTATTGTGAAAGTCATGCGGGATAAATTTGCTTATCCAAACTCTAGGTAACATTTTTTCATTAAAATGTATTTTATTAAACACAAAAAAGATTTTAAAAAAAGTTTCGCTTGAATTTCCGAATGTCACATGCTTGATATTAGCCCAAACAGCTATTATACGTGTACAAGTAAGATTGCTATAGATGAAAGTAGTTCATTATTCCTGGTAAGTTCATTAACATTGCACATAACTACCTTGTATGTTTCTGTCATTACTCATATTGTCCGACATAACCACTTGCCAATTAAGCATTGTCAGTGTAAGTCAACTGTCTATTTCGCTTGAAAAGTTGTTAAATTATTGTGTTCGATAATGGCTCTTTATATCAACACATTCTCTGAATTAAACACCATTCTTTCAACGTTCTTGGCAGTCGTTACTTTGGGCAGTACGATGTTAAGCAGTATTTCTTTATAAACAAGTAATTAAGAATTGCAAGCAATACAGAAGTCCCCCACCGGTTTGAGGCCATTTTCAATGTTTCTGTTGCCATAGCAATCACACATTTTTGTCAGAATCAAAATATTTTTAGACGTGCATAATTCCCTTATTGCCCCCTATCCACATACCAAGTTTCATAAACCTAGCTTGGAAACTGTTTGAGTTATGCCAGGATCCAGATTGTTTGACGGACGGATTGACTGACGGACGGAGGGCAAACCTATAGTCCCCTCCGGTCAAAAACCGGTAGGGGACTAATAATGTATATGAGCTACATAAAAAGATAAGTGATATTGTGCATATTTTTCTCATGCGTAGAATTGGACAACGTCACTAGAAGCACAAACATTGATGAAAATGTAAAAAATACACAGTCATAAAGAGACAAAATAAACAGAATTAGAACATAGGTATCTTAGGTTTCCTCCGTAACGCTGTAGAGGGAAACGTATGTCTTTAATCGGGTAATCAGATATGGAATTCAACAAATATTTATAGTATTATTAGTGGAACAGAATACTTCTCCTCATTATTTTTATTGTTATACTTCTTCAAGATGGGTAATGTGTTTGAAATTAAAAACGTAGTCTATTGGTTTGAAAACGTATCAAATCACAATTTTCGAAAAGCATTTTATCATGTCATTTTTCAAATCGATTTTGTGTCTAAAGACATAATTTTTGCTCAGTCTTAATGTTATGCGTATGCAGAAGTAAGTACAAAGTAAGTTAGAGAAAATGATGTTTGTATTTTACTTCTAGGATATAACAATATGCCCAGACCCACGTAGTGTTCTTCCGTAACCACGATTCGACTGCTTAAAATCTAGGGAAGATTGTCGGTTAAGCATACAAATGTTGTGAGCCATATTATGTGTTATTACTGTCGACATGCTAAAGCTTCCAGATCTTATATTGTTGTGGATAAGTCTTGGTGTCATTTTTCAACTTTTCATTTTCAAAATTGGACCGATTGTTTGAATCTGGATATAAAGCGGGATAGCAAAATTCATAGCTTTAAGTCCACTTTCTATAACACAGCATAAAAAGTTACGTTTAATTTACTAGTAAACGTAACTTAAAGGGACTATTGACTGACTTTATTTCAATTATATGTTTAGCCCGATAAATATCTATCTTTAGGTACCAAACCACCAAATGCCTACGCGGACCAAAATCAGATACACTCAAGTACTCCTTTTAAAAACTTTGATTTGGCTGGAAATGGTGGTATTTGTTGACAAATCAGCATTAGAATCATGTAATTGTGTTTACATGCTTTGTACACATGTATGTGATGTAGTGAAACTGTTTTATTAAGAAAATTTTGATATTCTGGCTTAAATATGAAAGCGAAAGTAGGGTTGTGGCTAACGAACATTGAATCAGTCCGCGCGTGTGGGAAAATCTGTTCACCGCGTTTGACGAACCAAATTTTTCTTATATCATACGCAACCCCCTGATTTTTTTTCATTTTCTTGAGGCTATATGCTATTTCTATTGATTGGTTGATTTTGAGAGGTCCCCATGGACAAAAGTTTTGACATTTTTTTGGGTCAGCAATTTGTCACTTTACATTGAGTTAAAGAACAAATCTATTTGGTGGTTTGTTACCTTTAACATCAGAAACAAAAATTCCGATATTTTACGAGTATTAACGATGTTAATGCCGACTAATCATATACGCGTAGTGCACATTTTCCGATACCGCTGATATCGGAAATTTCCGGAAGCGCGTTCGTTTATCTTCGTAAAATCTGACTGTGACGTCACAATCGGTACTCGCAATTTAATCTGTCGCCCAAACAGAATGTTTCTTTGTGCAGATCGGGAAAATTAAATTACCAGTCTCGAGAGAAGCATCTTTTATTGTTACAAATAATTTATTTTACAGGTTAATAATAGATCTATCGCTTGCTTAGAATTAGAAGGTCGTAAGTACAAAATCAATAATTTGAGAAAACAAGAAAAAAATGGCTGAAAACAACTCTTTAATTATTGGAAAACAAGCTTTTTAACTTCATTTTTGGTCAACATGACCAGTTCGGGGTTCTGTGATCTACGGCTGGTTGCGGTGTCTTGTTGATTAGTTTACTGTCAATTACCAGAGTGTCACCAGTTTGATTGCGCTAGAACATGGGAACAGTATGAGGTCACATAGTATTTTATACACGGTTGCTATATACGTAAGTTTTGTTGTAATGTGTACATGTATAATATCCGACAAGACGCTGGCCTAAAGATACTTTCAAATAAGTTTATATCTATCCTTCATGATATTTAATTGTCTCGGACCTTACATATAATTTTAAATCTATATTTTATATGCTTTGGAGATTGAATGCATTTGGTACCACAAAGATATCAACTAAAGATCGGTTTAACTATTACATAGACCAAACCAACATATGTTCAACATTATAAAACCAGCTTTTTTGGAAAAGTCCACACATTCTCGTTAATTGGGATTTATGTGTCCTTATTCTATAACAAACAATAACATAATTTCAAGTGCCTATGGTTTGAAGGACGTATTTTTAAAACAGTCGAATTAAAGACGAAGCTTTCTAGTTTCTCAAAATGTGATTATTCGGTTTATTTCGTTGTAAATATCAATGACAAATTGCTTCAAATCAGACTATATTTGAGAAAATATACATATGTATCTCCTACTTCATACGCCCTCGCAGTTTAAAAAATATTTAGTTGATAAATTACTTTATGACATTGCTACCAATCAAAGTTGAAATTCTCTAGTTTCTAAACGTGCCAATGTATTGAGAATTTCTTCATTATTAATGAATATTGCACTATTTACATTGATTATAGTTTGTGTCCTACATAAACCGAGGCCGAAATGCTGCAATGCGATTGGCTAACGTCCACCTGTCAATCAAAATTGACAGACAGTTCAATTACCAGTCCGTATCGCCGATGCAGTCGGCGATATTTACAGTGAGAATGTCTGGCATATCTTATTCGCCGCCGTTATTATGATTTCCCTTAATAATAATAGGTTTGAATTGATACGGCTAAATATTTTCATTGCCATCATAATCTGTATCCCATGAATTTAACGATTCACTAGCGGAGTCGGAGAAAACTTCGCTGTCGGACATCTCGTTAATTGCACGATTGTGACGTCACACGCTTCGTTTTTAACTTCGGACTTTTCCGGAGATATTTCCGTAACTTTCCGTAACTTTCCGTACATGGATAACAATGGACTTGAAATATCGGTTGTACGCAGGTAACTGTTCGGGAAATTTCGGGGAAAATGTTACGAATGCAATCAAGATGCCGAATAGAACTATTTTTATTCAAGGGAGGTAATAAAATAATTATGGAAATTCTTCTAATTTCAACATTTGTGAAATAAAATTTGGAGATCTACATGTGATTTAAACGCGAATCTAGTTGAATGCCTGTACTAGTATTATTTGTGATTATATATATATAAATAAAATTAAGTTAATATACGGAAAATAAATCGACTTAAATATGGACGTTTTTGTGAAATTCAAAATAAACGGAAAGATAATATAGTATTATTTGCGATTAAATTTACAAATTAAATTTCGTTAATATACGGAAAATAAATCGACTTAAATTTGACGTTTCTGTAAAATTCCAAATAAAAGTAAATATAATAAAATATTATTTGCACTTTAACCTGTTTTTTCATGCTTTGTAATAGATCTATGTGCATTAAATTGTATTTTATAGCCAGTTCCTACAACATATGGTTAGACAATATTATAATAATTCATGCTTTCATCTGGTAAAAATCATATAAACAAGATATTATTCAAATTTCAGTTCCATTTTATATTACAAGACTGAACCCGTCTTGCCAGTAAAAGTTATCGTTATCTGCTTGACATATTGACCTCTACGTACTTGTAGTTACCTGTCACATGCAGTGAGATATGCATCGTATGAGTGGTCACCCGTGATTGTCTATACATAACTATGCCCAATCGGAACGGTCCGTACGGCGTTTGTACGGGATAAAATACCTCGGATGTATCAAGCGGATGAATCAAGCAGCTTTCTTTCTTAAATCCTACGCAGAAGAAAATGGGCCGAAGAAAATAGACCGTCGTAACTTATCAGCAGTGGAAATATCAAAAGCTTTTTTATTGTTTAAACAATACAATTTCGCTACACTCCTTGAGCATAACACGCAGCAACGCAGCGCTAGCTTGATGGGCATGTATTCCATTGAAGCACTGTTTAAATCTGTCATGATGACGTCATGGCGAAAGAAGTTCAAACATGGCGACGTGCTATTTACACCCGAGAGATGATTTATTCAAGATTGAACGATGCCTACACTTGGCGCATGTCGGGTGAAAATAAATTGATATCGCCACACACAATAAACGTATTAATTAATCAAGACAAAGTACTATATATACATTTATACATTTCTCATACATTTATTCGAAATATCGGTATATTACAGCTATCTCACTAGTTTTCTATCTTGCGTGTATGTTTCCTCATCCATCTGTCTTCAAATGTCTGAAAACAAAAATTATAAACACATGAGATGGCTGCGGGTAGTTGTCAAACCATATATACAGCAGCAGCGTTATATGATTTGTACATGTAAACCATGTCTTCTATTTTATGACTTTCGTGCTCTTCTCTTTCTATTGAAAGCAGCCTTCCCTGTTGTCTGATATGTGATTATCTTGTACATGTAAACAATGTGCTCTATTTTATTCCATTCGTGCTCTATTCATTCTGTTTAATGCAGCCTTCCCTGTTGTCTGATATGAGATTGTCTTCTTCATGAAATTTGCGAATATTACTACCGGGTAGTAAGTCGTTACTGTTATTTTTATGTTGCTTTGTAACAAAAATTGCATTCTCACATTACCGACGTTACTGCGACATGCCTATATATAATGTCCCTCTGGAATTAAGTGTACTATAGAAAGACGAACAGGTGCAAGTCACTTTTACATATCAAAATGAAGAACTCTATGTACAAATGTATTTCACTAGTTTGCTTCCTGTCGAATCTCTCTATAGCTCAAACGGAATAAGAGAACATTTCTAGCTCGACTTTTCGAAGAAAGAGGTCGAGCTATTGTCGTGACGGGATCGTGTGCGTGTGTGTCTGTGTTGGTTAAGTTTATTGTCAGAGTCATTTTCTCTGTCAATTACCCCAAGCTTGACAAAGATATCAACTTGAAACTAAGATAGTCATTCACCATCACAAGGGGAGTCCATACTGACAGGATAATAACTCTGTAACCAATATTTATGTTATTATCTCCCCTTGTTTGGACTTAGTTCTTAGAAATAGTGGCGAATTCTAAACATAAACAGACATTTCTCAAACACTTTCAAAGCTTTTTACTTGAAAGTCAGTAAACTTGTGGAATGTGATTACCTTTATATATATATATATATAGTTCTTACATTCCATACTGTCAATGCAACAGGCCATATATGGGATATACATATAATTTGAGACTGAGCAATAAATATGTACAATCATATTGGGAAATATCTGGCTTAGAAAATGATGTGGTAGTTAGTACAAAAATGTTTTATTATCTCCCTTTACTTGGGGAAAAACAAAAGTTTTCTTCATTAGTTTGGTCAACATCATGACCTGTTCCGATTTGCATTGGTTCAGATTGCAAATATGTATAGGTCTAACAAGCCAGCGATTATCAAATATAATTTTTACGATTAATCATTCATTAAAAGTAATAAGTCCATATAACTATAGTGTATGGACTCGTTGTACGTTTCTGTATATTAATATATTCACGCATAAATTGTGTTCCGTGTTAACAGGCTCTATGCACTGCCCAAATAGGACGCAGTGTAATTTCACGTGCTCGTGAACCAAACAAACTAGTTTGTAGAGCAATTTGTGACAAAAGCAACTCACTAAAGCTAACAAAAGCGCAAGTACATGTGTCACAAATGCATATAAAGACATTGTTTAAGAAAACAAGTAAAACAATTAACCTAATAGAATATATAAAATTATTATGTCGCTGTTCCTCCTATGTGCATACATTCATTATCAGTATACTTACAAACTCATGGAGCTGCGGAACAGATGAACGGATAATTGTTAGTACATTGTTCTTGGTTTTGCTTGAACCCGTCGATACTCTGACTGTACATACACATGAAGTTACTCCCTGATGGTGCATTGCCATTACCGACCCAAAATCTGTTGCCCACTAATGTACCGTCCAAATATACCCAGATATCGGTATGAGCAACGTTAACTCCACCAACAAAAATATTCTGATGCGACGTCTGAACACCTAAAGTGGAAAAACAGCGTTATAGTAAACATTCACTTAACAAACAGGGCTGGTATTCACAAAGCATCTTAGTTGAAAACTTAAATATTTTGACTTAAGTTAAAAATTAGTATTGCATATATCGTGCACAAATTGAAGATTAACCCATGTTTTCTTAGTAATTATAGTAGCTCTTTACATAATGATTTAAACCTATGCAAAAAATCAATAATCGTGTTTGTCATGTTAGGCTGACATACTTCAGAAATTTTCGTGTTTTTAAGAAAAATCTAAGTTTTCTACTAAGATGCTTTGTGAATACCAGCCCAGAACTTTAAACTTTATTTAATCAAGGTGATACATTTACAACACAGGAGTATACAGCGCAATTTTACAAATTATTCGAGGCATAAGATGGATAAGAATATAACCTGCACTATGAGCCAAATTCAAATTTTTTCTTAACCGACCTGGCGCACATTTCTATCGGCCAATCACAATGCAGAGTGTTATATTCTTAGCCATTTAGATCATATTAAGTAAATTTTAATGACTAAAAATGACTCGCTTTGCTCGCTCCGCCCGTTTTAATCATTAAAATTTACTTAATATGTTCTAACTATAACATAACAATATGCAGATGTCTATGTATACATACGAATGAAGGAACGAGACGACAATCACAGTATTTGACAGATGACTTATATCGTCTTTAACTTAAAAAGGAAGTGTGCTCATGGTGCTATAGTCATCGAACTCCTTCATCGTGTTTTGTTGCGCCCCGATATATTGTCATTCAAACCGGTCATTAAAATAATGACATTTGCTTTTAAGTACGTGACATTTGTGAAATAATGGCATTTGCTTATAAATACGTGACATTTGTGAAATAATGGCATTTGCTTATAAATACGTGACCTTTGTGAAATAATGACATTTGCTTATAAATGCGTGACATTTGTGAAATAATATCCCATATAGTTATAGCTGAACTATACGACCTAGCTAACCGCTATCATTCTAATTATTATTTAGATATAGTTTGCAATACACTATCTTCTATCTATCTTACATTAATGTCAAACCCCTTACGGGGACGTAGCCATTTGTCTAGGCAGACATAAAATCAAAAGAAAGAGGTATGATACAAGAAATCCGGGTGCGTTACCCTAGCTCATTTCGAAAAGACTCATTGGTTCTTTAACGTGCTCCAACCGAAACACGCGAGACCACCTCTGGGTTTCCAACCATCTCTAGTTAGGTGGGAAACAATGAAAAACGGTTCATAAATGACCAAGTGCCCCGGCCGAGATTCGAACCAGGGACGTCTCGATCAGTAGTCAAGCGCGTTACCACTAGGCCACTGTGCCACCTGCTCACACGACTCATGTTATAAAAGGTGCAGTGAATAAAAACTAAATCAATAAAGGTGGACAAGTGGTCTAGTGGTAAGGGCTACTGACTGCTGATCTGAAGGTTGTGGGTTCGATCCCTACTCCAGACGGTCAAAAACAGAAATGCTTTTCAGTGTTTCCCACCTAACATGACTTAAAATTACTAACAGTCTTTGGACGAGACGTTAAGCGAATATGATGCTTTACATCGGTACGTGAAAGAACCAGTGATGCTTCTGGAACTATCCCCCAAAGTCTAAAATGACTAGCCTCTTCTTGGGATCTCGCCCATATGGACTTCCGGTGGCGAGGATAAATAAAAGCAAATAAAAAAACTAAATTAAAGTACCTGCTGCAACGACCGAAGTCAGTACTAAGGCAGCATCTATTGCATCCTTTACTATGAACAACTTCCCATTATACCACGTACATGCCTCCTAAAATTGAAATAAAAAAAGAACTTATTAATACAAGATAACATATACGGAAACGCTATTTACTCAGTACTGGATGAGGGAGACGTATTTCTTTTGTAATCGTTCATGACGGATACAATATACAGACATGTGTTATACTAATCCTATACTAATATATACAGTTACCTCAGCTTGCTTCTGATATATTAAATAATTGAAAGGTGTCTTTTTAAAACTTCCGAATATTTGTTCTATCACGAAGTGCCAAAAAGGCGTCCAGAAATGAAAAGGAATGACAGGGGACGGTTCCAGAATATCGCGAAGATATGTCAAATTGAAACCATTCCGATTCGGTGACGTTTGGCTTCGGAACCCTTCAGGGTAATACATTTATGTTTACTTGTAATTATAAATTAAGCACGGGTAAAGTTTCATGGAGGTAATCATTGTAATTTTTGCAATACTTGCATCACAGTAAATATACATGTTGTATAAAGTCAATGGCTGAATGAATGTCAGCAATGGACAAACAGATCGTTTTCTACCTTGTGAGTTTGTTTATCAAATTCAATTTATTATTTGCTATAAATGGATTATGGAGTTTTTTCAGGGAGAATAACAGTGAAAATACCAGCGAAATGACCACTTTGTTATTTTCACTGTTTTAAAGCTGGTTCCAATAACATGCAGAAAAAGAAACGTAACGTCAACGGCGCCGGGAAAAAATATGCGTTACGTCATCATGACGTCCTAATTCTCATGTCGTGACGTTCCAATTTCGACGTGATTTTTTCAATTAAGCCAATTACGGCAAATTTTAAGAGAAATTGAGGCTTTTAATAAACAGAAAATTTGTTGATTGTTGATGTAGTGGTGAAATAAAATTCGATATTACACAAACATCAATAAATATCCTCTATATTTTACCTGATTATTTCTGTTTTCATTTTATTAAATATGATTAAGACGCCCGTTCGCCATTCTGAAGGCAATTTAGGGACACCATAAATATATCAGGTCGCGAGAACAATTTAACAACAAAGAGCTGTGGTGCTGAACAAAAACAGACACCAATTGTGCACTCTATCAAGCTACGGAAATAGAGGTAGATTGGTCACACTCTGTGAAGGGACAAGCAACACCAATCTCTTGGTTGGGATCAACAGGAAACTCGTTAGAGAGGTACACCGGTGACATAGCAAACAACCCTGGAGGCAGAGCGGAAGTAATGTAAGTTGAGGTGAGGTGAGGTGAGGTGAGGTGAGGTGAGGTGAGGTGAGGTGAGGTGAGGTGAGGTGAGGTGAGGTGAGGTGAGTCGAGGTGAGGTGAGGTGAGGTGAGGTTATGTAAGGTGAGATAATGTAAGGTGAGGTAATGTAAGGTGAGGTGAGGTAATGTAAGGTGAGGTAATGTAAGGTGAGGTAATGAAAGGTGAGGTAATGTAAGGTGAGGTAAGGTAAGGTAAGGTAAGGTGAGGTAATGTAAGGTGAGGTAATGTAAGGTGAGGTAATGTAAGGTGAGGTAAGGTAATGTAAGATGAGGTAATGTAAGGTGAGGTTTTGTGAGGTAAGGTAATGTGAGGTGAGGTAATGTGAGGTGAGGTAAGGTAATGTAAGATGAGGTAATGTAAAATGAGGTTATGTGAGGTGAGGTAATGTGAGGTGAGGCAATGTGAGGTGAGGCGAGGTAAGGTGAGGTAATGTACGGTGAGGTAATGTAAGGTGAGGTGAGGTGAGGTAATGTAAGGTGAGGTAATGTAAGGTGAGGTAATGTAAGATGAGGTAATGTAAGGTGAAGTGAGGTAATGTAAGATGAGGTAATGTAAGGTGAGGTAAAGTAAGGTGAGGTAATGTAAGGTGAGGTAATGTACGGTGAGGTAATGTAAGGTGAGGTAATGTAAGGTGAAGTGAGGTAATGTAAGATGAGGTAATGTAAGGTGAGGTAATGTAAGGTGAGGTAATATAAGGTTAGGTAATGTAAGGTGAGGTAATGTAAGGTGAGGTAATGTAAGGTGAGGTAATGTAAGGTGAGGTAATGTAAGGTGAGGTAATGTAAGGTGAGGTAATGTAAGGTGAGGTAATGTAAGGTGAGGTAATGTAAGGTGAGGTAATGTAAGGTTATGTGAGGTAAGGTAAGGTGAGGTAATGCAAGGTGAGGTAATGTGAGGGGAGGTAATGTAAGGCGAGGTAATGTAAGGTGAGGTAATCTAAGGTGAGGTAATGTAAGGTGAGGTAATGTAAGTTGAGGTGAGGTAATGTAAGGTGAGGCAATGCAAGGTGAGGTAATGTAAGGTGAGTTGAGGTAATGTAATGTAAGGTGAGGTAATGTTAGGTGAGGTAAGTTGAGGTAATGTAAGGTGAGATAATGTAAGGTGAGGTGTGTCGAGGCAATTTAAGGTGAGGTAATGTAAGGTGAGGTAATGTAAAGTGAGGTAATGTAAGGTGAGGTAATGTAAGGTGAGGTAATGTAAGGTGAGATAATGTAAGGTGAGGTAATGTAAGGTGAGGTAATGTAAGGAGAGGTAATGTAAGGTGAGGTAATGTAAGGTGAGGTAATGTGAGGTGAGATAATGTAAGGTGAGATAATGTAAGGTGAGGTAATGTAAGGTGAGGTAATGTAAGGTGAGGTAATGTAAGGTGAGGTAATGTAAGGTGAGATAATGTAAGGTGAGGTAATGTAAGGTGAGGTAATGTAAGGTGTGACAATGTAAGGTGAGGTGAGGCGAGGCAATGTAAGGTGAGGTAATGTAAGGTGAGGTAATGTGAGGTGAGATAATGTAAGGTGAGATAATGTAAGGTGAGGTAATGTAAGGTGACGTAATGTAAGGTGAGGTAATGTAAGGTGAGGTAATGTAAGGTGTGACAATGTAAGGTGAGGTGAGGCGTGGCAATGTAAGGCGATGTAATGTAAGGTGAGGTAATGTAAGGTGAGGTAATGTAAGGTGAGGTAATGTAAGGTGAGGTAATGTAAGGTGAGATAATGTAAGGTGAGGTAATGTAAGGTGAGGTAATGTAAGGTGAGGTAATGTAAGGTGAGGTAATGTGAGGTGAGGTAATGTGAGGTGAGGTAAGGTAATGTAAGATGAGGTTATGTAAGGTGAGGTTTTGTGAGGTGAGGTAATGTAAGATGAGGTAATGTAAAATGAGGTTATGTGAGGTGAGGTAATGTGAGGTGAGGCAATGTGAGGTGAGGCGAGGTAAGGTAAGGTAAGGTTATGTGAGGTGAGGTAATGTAATTTGATGTGAGGTAAGGTGGGGTGAGGTACGGTAAGGTGGGGTGAGGTGAGGTACGGTAAGGTGGGGTGAGGTACGGTAAGGTGGAGTGAGGTAAGGTGGGGTGAGGTAAGGTGGGGTGAGGTAGTATGCTTTAAGTATTAAATTCAATGAAAACATACCGTGTCTACCGCACACGACAGCAATATGGCGTGTGAGGATTAAATGTATACGTACCAAAGCATAAGCCCATACGTGCTCCCCGTCGTTTGTAGGTTGCAAACAAAAGCCTTCGGCTGGATAGTAGGTCATACCACCAACACATGCTAACAAAAGAAATATCGATGTAATCAACCATAATCCAACTGTGTTGGCATTGTCATAACGATGTCGATGGGGACAAACCTACCAGGAAAGACAAAAACATAAGCGTTCCCATTCCTGCGAATTTAATATCTAAGAATGTTTCTAAATGGCAAGTTCGTAGGTCATAGCTAAAAGCCAGTTATAGTATTGCGTATTTCCTACATCAATTAATCGTAGGGATGCGAAACGCTATTACACAAACAACTAAGAGTTGATGTATAACAACGCAATATTTATGTTTTATTATACCTCAGCTCAATTTTGTTGAACTGTTTGGACTTTGTTATGACAATCAGTTAAGGATGTTGGAGCGGATCGGATTCCACATCCAGATTTTGTTCAAATTTTATCGGGAAGTAAATAATTTATTTTGTCACAAAATATGATGAACAAACAGTAGGTCACCGAGCTCGTTTTCCGAGTAAGCAGCCCTGTTTGAAGTGGCTAAGCATTCTTTTTAAAATAACATTGAAATTGGCGGTGGTGTTAATGACATTTCTATTTGATGTCTGTGATCTAAATAAATAGAATATTTTCCAATATAGTTTGGGTACACATGGCTTTACATGGCCAAGTCACAAAACATTGTATATATGGATCTTTTACCGCACCCACTTCATATTTAATGCAACAAAAAGCACCCTGGTAAAAATATTTTGCTCCAACAACAAACTTAAAAACATATTTGGTCAAGTAATTCTTGTCATATAAACTACTCAAACTTTGATAAGGGTCAAGAAATCAATATCCATATTCGTCTGATGTTAAATGAACACAATCGATATATAAAACGTTACCAATTAAAATATCCTCTTTTTTACTGCTGAATTTCGAAAAATGCATGTGTTGCATTTCACACGCATTGTCAAATTGACGTCGTTTTCCAGGTAACTGTTAAGGCCTATTGGCAGGGACAAATGAAGCCTGAATAACATGGAAATCGTTGTCCCCTTTTATTTGCATATTGTGTAAGACTCAAACTGGCAAGAAGATCATACAACTTATTATCAGGGTAGCTTGAGTGCAGCACGCACATATTACTGAGTTGGTGTCTATCAGCACTTAGACGTCAACTTTTGAAGCAATCTTTATTCGTTTACAATATTGCAGATGTAACATTGGGTTTCTGAAAACTCCACCATCCATTTTATTTAATTTGTAAAATATTCAAAAGGAAAATTTGTTGACCCTCATCAAATTTTGTGTAGATCTTCAAAATCATGCATTAAATTATATTTGTCACCGACTTATCTCTGTCACAAATTTTGTTTTAATTTCATTAAATTTTGCTAAAATGCTGAGAAAATCAAAATAAGCTTATAAAATAAAATTTATCAAACATGTAAATATTGAGAAAACACAACGACACAAATTAAACCTACTTTATAAAACAAACCTGACAATTATGTATATATCGCAAGCAAATTCGTGGTTCCTCAGTGTAGATATAATTATTAATTACCTCCCTGTATGACTAATTATGTACAGAATTCGAAGTCCACAGTGTGTCATTCATTGCGGAGTGAGTATATAGGCTTGCTTGAAATATCCGTTTTTGGGAATGTGGATGGTTCGTTTTATGTCTGACTCTTGCGTGGATGGCTAGGCGCTGCCGTCGTTTCTGTGTGGCTTTTGATTGTCTTTATTTACATAATTTGATAATATTACCACTTTAAACAAGGCAGTCCAAAAGACGGCTATAATCCCCCGTCGCATAAATGTCCAATAAGTTATACATTTGCTATGAGTTCATGCAATTTGGCCCAGGCGTTGTATACGATAGAACATGGGTAGGTGTTGTATATGGGATTATAACTCCGAGTGAAACGAGGATTATAACCTCATACCAACACCTACGAGCGCTCTATCTGACTTATACCATAGATTAATAATCTTTGTTTATCAGGTACACTTTGCCTATAAATCGACCAGTACATAGGGTATGATAAACCATTTAAGTGTTGGTGTAATATGTTAAGTGTTGCATGGTGCGTATATAGATCTAAGTGGCGAAAAAAGCTATTTACAGTAAAACCTCAATAATGAAACTCCTTTTTGGGACTGTAAAAAACTTATCTCAATAATGTTGATTGGTTGCATCATTCTATCAAAGAGCAAACAGATGAAAATGGAACGGGAAATGGTTAATTCTGAGCCAATATTATGAACGAGAAGGCCTTCATATAGGTGAAATTTCACTGTGAATTTGAGGTTAAATATTGTGCAAGTCAGTTGACAGAAAATAGTGGTATTTATTTCAAGGTGGACTTGAAGGTGAGGTCTTCAATTTTAAATTATGGGTTGCGATAGTGTGAAAGTCATTTACTTCAACCACCAGACACCATTGGAACCCTTAAAATTTGTTTTCATAGTTTAGTTGGTTTTAATTTCTACTCTATGAAAATATGGTCTTAGAAGAGAGGTGTTATCTTCACGTAATTATTGAAGACACACTAGTACAGAACAACCTCTGTAGAATGAGACCCTTTGCGGGCTGCAAATATTGGTCTTTGTTTAGAGGTTGTATCCCTACAGAATTTACCAAAGTAAATAATAACTTAATAATAATTTTGAAGGTTTGTTATGCAGAGGTTGTTGCACTGCATAGGTTCGCCGGATGGGTTGTACTGTAGCCAGAGACGATACCACGGCATTCACCCTCTACTGATAATGTTGTCAGCACTAAGCACAGATGTTAGCAAGACCTTAATTGGTTAATATTCTATCAAAATTGTTGTCTCAGATTATGACTGTAATAATGAACCAATGTTGAAAGGTTTGATATACATGTATTCTAATATGACTAATTAGTTACTTGATTAAAATAATCGTGTAATATAGACTACACTTAGAGCTTGGTATCAAAAACGTGTGGCATCCACATTTTCTGTGCTAAATGCATACAATATTATAGCTATGCTAAATTATTTTGCTTGGCCTACTATAGTATATAGCCATCTATTGTTAGATATACCACTGCAAAGTGTTGTATACGGGATTTATCCAACACTTTTTCTCCACGCTGATTGGCTAGCTACTGAGATCTATGGTCTAAAGAAAAATAAGGAGCGGATGGGAAATGTAAGGTTCAAACCTTTGACCTTTTAACTGTGACATTGCCCTTGAACCGGCATGGTTGAAATGTGGGTTATGTAAGTCATCTTTATTCATTACGCATTTGGTATGAGTTTATGCGGCGTTCAAAAGTTATGTAATGGACACGAAATGTAAGATTTAAACCTCTGACCTTGAATTGTGACCCTGACCTTGAACCGGTATGTCTGGAATGTGGGTTCTGCACATCGCCTTTATTAGTTACACATTTGGTATGAGTTTCATGCAATTCGACCAAGGCATTAAAAAGTTAGAGAGCGGACACGATTTTGTTACGGACGAACGAACGGACGCACGGACGGAGACCATTCCTATAATCCCCCACCACAAAAATCTTCATCCAAGATACAGTTACCTGTGATAACAAGTGGAATAATTACGTACTTTGTGAGCAATTGCCGTAGTTTGTACAAGCAATGCGATAACTTTGGTCATCACAAGTTTGATAGAGACTCATCACTCTACAGATCTCTGGCCACACAGTTGAAACAGCGCCCGTCCATGTATGAACGTAGGATACATAACACACTAGTACCGTTACACACAGAAGGGCTACAATATATAGACATAACAATGTGGTGGGTTAGACGCTTGTTTTATACTATGTTACTATTCTTATATATAGTCCAGTTAGGATATTGTGACAGTGACGTTGCAGTTTATGTGTACGCAAAAAATAACAATCATTGTCTAAACAGGTAGAGCGAAGTGTAGTATGTTTAACTTAGTTTATCATTGAAATTGTAAGTGCTTGTACAGTATAAGCCTTTATAATTGGTTTACACCGTTACAGTGGAATCGACCGCTGCGTCACTGGATTTTTATCCTGACTGGACTATAACTATTATTCTAACATTACCGGCGTTTTGCCTATATAGACAAAGAACAAATCATAGCGTTGTATATCGGCCGATATACAATGGAAATTTGAACTACTTTCGACTTGGCTGTTCTTTTTTACACGTCGGGAAATTTATGAATGAAATCACGTGATATTGTATTACTATCGTTGTAAATGTTTTTGCGTATTTTAGACTATTTGTTAGTAAGGAATACTTAAATGATATTTAATTTTACCACAAAATATCTGATTTTAAACAATAGAGAGATACCACATTTTGGTTGTTTTAAAATATACCTTACTACAAACATGTAACAGTTGTTTAATATCAAATAAATTGATTAATGACATTGAAGTCGACCGATTCCCAAAATTCACAATTTTTGTTTATATTTCGTAATGTTTTACCCCAAAATATCTCATTTTGCCCAATAGTTTGGCTTTAGATATTTCGATATCTTAAACACCATATTACTATGCACACATTGTGGTGGTTTGTTATCAAATAAAATCACTAATGACACTATAGTTCACCGATTCCAAAAATTCACACCTTTCTCTTATTTTTGTGAGGTTTTACCCCAAATTTAGCGAATTGTGCACAACAGTCTGGAACGTTGATTGTTATGTCTTAAACCGGATCTTCCCACCTACCTATCACAGTGATTTATTATGAAATAAAATGAAAGATGGCATTGTAGTTGACAGATTCCAAAAATTTGCACTTTTCGCTTATGTTTTTTTAACATTTTTACCCCAAAAATATCCCATTTTGGACAATAGCATGTCGCTAGATTTTTAATATATTAAACTACAGGTTACTGATAACCCACCAAAGTGATTTTATTTCAAATAAATTGATAAATGATATTGTGGTGTACCGATTCCTAAAATTCGCACTTTTCGTTTATATTTTTTAATGTTTTAACCCCAAAAATAGGATTTCACAAAATAGTATGGAACTAGATTTTTAGTATGTTATAAGACACCCATAATGTGATATAATTCAACAATAATAATGACTGTCTGTATATCGTTTTTCCTGAATAAAAAGGTAGTTGTTCGGTTCTATACGTGGAACAAATAAGTAGTAAAATTGCCTCTCAAAACACTAAAACACGCACATAAAAAGCCGATTTTCATAATGACCTACATTGATCTCAGATTCAAAACCATCGTTTTCCAACACCAGAGATCTTCCTCTTCAATAAAAGATAGGTTGTGAAATGTTCTACCATGGGGAGGGGTTGCACCCATTTTTAATCCCCTTTTTGAGGTTTGGCCACTAGTCTAGTAGTAGTCTTTTTCTAAATGTGAACATTTACAATTTGGATGTATATTTTAAAACTTAAAGCATCATTCTAAAACTTGATACCATTTCGACCAGTTTACGCCAAGAATTGATCAAATGCAGTATTTATAAAGTACTTGTTACAACGACGACGAATAACGTTTGAATGACGCTTGCGACGTCACGCAAAAAGGGTCTGAATAGGGCCTCAATTAAACAGCCGTAACTTCCTTAAAAATCATGATATTAACAGAATTTCTTTTGCATTTGGCTTCATTAAGATTATACTTTTAGATAATAAAAAATATTAAAATCAAATGTTTTGTCAAAATAGCAGGTTTTCCTGAAGACTGGCTCAAATGTATTTGATCGTTAATGATTTTGTTGCGTTACCGTATCATCAATACATTTACTAAATGTTGTCCCTAATAACAAATGAAGTTACAGTGTACGAGGACATATTGCATTCCTGTTATAACAAGGCTGGTTTTTGATAACGGGTGCTCTTCAAAATTTGACCAATATTGCAGACAGTCTGTCGGACAATAAATCGGCGTATTACAAAACCTAGAAATGTTAAGACATCCTGATATTATGTTCCATAGGCAAGGTACCGACCGTTCGTGTGTAGTTTTATTGCATTCCGACCAGTGGTAAAAAAGAACAATTAAGCGCGGTCAAACTTTGTGATAATCTGATAGTCATTGAAAATACACTTAAAACGTACCTGCTTAAAATCTGTGATTTGGATTTTGTAAGACACGTACTAACTTAAAAGGAATTAACTTTCGCGTGTACAGCGCTTTAATAGAGACTTGTTTTATAACGCGCTATATAATTACCGTCAATTATTATTATTATTAAAAGACATCCAACTCAACTGATAAATACATTCCATATCAGGATATCAACAAACCTTTCATTGTTGAAGAACAATGGTATTAGTCTTCAAGAATCCGTCAACGTTTACTTAACTCCGTCACCGAACTGTTTATAAAATGTATGATCGACTTTGATGTACCGGGAATTGGAATCTTTTAATTGCTTTACGTTATCTATAATTACTATCAACGTAAATGGTTTCTTACAGAAATGTTGGCAACTCAATTACAGAAGGTGCTATCAAAAGTTAAAGTGTTCATGAACCTAACATGCATGACTTTATGGTGGCTGATTTGTGCCATGTCGAATTGTCACATTTTATGTGTCGTATTGTCCCCCTTTATCTGTCGTATTTTTGCTTTGTTGTGGCGAAAAAGCGAAAATACGACATGGCACAAATCAGCCACCATATGACTTGGAACTGTAACAATATTGTAGTTACGTGTATTTAGGTCCTCCGGCACCCCTATTATAAACGAAAAACAAATTACACCCACCTTATTATATTTCATTGTCTAAGCGGTTCGACTTTTCAATCGTTTTATGACGTAAACCGATGTTGCTGCAATTTTGGGTGACTGTTTTAAGCGCAAATACCTTAGGATAATCGCTTTATCGTTTACCAAGGACCGTACTATGTACCAATGGCCTTAACAACATCAGAAGATTACTCAGTAGTTTTAAATATTCAATGTCTACTAATCAGCCAAAATGTCGTTATATGAATTACGCATAATTATTTTGTTTTTGTCGAACCCGCTTGCGGTGAACGAGACTTAGTCGCCACTTTTGGTGTATGTGCGTGAGAGCGTGCGTCCGTCCGATTTTGTGCGGAACATAACATTGTCGTGCTTTGTCCAATCTTGCTTTTATTTAGCATGAATATTCACCTCCATGAGGAGTGTCATGCACAACCCCGAGGTTCTTATCACAAGTTTCAAACCACAGATGGTCAAAGGTCAAATTGAAGCATGTCCGGACAATAACGTTGTCATGCATTGACCAATCTTTCTTATATTTGGCATGAATGTTACCCTCCAGGTTCCTATATCAAAGGTCAAGGTTACAGTTGGCGGTCAAAGGACACATTGAAGCTTGTCTCGACCATTATAACTTTGCCATACATTGACCAGTCTTTATTGTATTTGGCATGAATGTTATCCGCCATGAGGCGAAGTGCCATGCCTAACCCCCAGGTTCCTATCTCAAAGGTCAAGGTCACAGTGGAGGGCTACTGTCAGATTGAAGCTTGTCCAGACCATAACTGTGTCATGCATTGACCAATCTGTCCTAAATTTGGCACGAATGTTCATCTCCATGAGGCGGAGTGTCATGCCCAACGGGTTCCTATCTCAAATGCCAAGGGCAAAGTTCGAGGTCAAATGTCTAATTGAAGTGTGTATGGATCATGTCTACTTTAGACATTGTGTGATTAGATTTAAATTGGCATATTTAAGTTGTTGCTTTTTTTCAACATGCGCAGAGACTTGACATAATCTGCCTTAGGCATTCATTTCTAGTTGTATCGTGCGTCTTTTCAGCTCATGGGATTTTAGAGTTGCTTTTTCCGGAAAGTCCCAAGTCAAAAAGTCAAAAGTAAAAAAACATGTAGATGTGCATGAAAGAAAGAGTTTTGTCATTATTATTGGGTTGTGTTCGCTGTACAATATACATATACATGTATAGTGAAGTATTCTTGCGACAAAGTAAGCTTCTTTTGTGATGACCACTTTTCGTCCGTCGTCCGTCATTCGTCTGTCCAGAATTGCTTGCGTAGACAATCGATGTCTAGGTCAAGTTCGATATTTGGTCATCCGTAGTCAACAGCTAGGTGACAGGGTCAAATAATAGTAAACCCTCGCTTAGTACATGCAAAAAACCCATTAAGGGGCATGCATGAACTTCTACGACAGGTGAGCAACCTACGACCCTTTGGACCCTCTTGTTGATTAATGAGTATTTATGTTTCTAGAATCCTTCTTTAAGCAAGTAATAAGTTTAATGTGTAAAGGTAGGTCAATATTCACTTTTTCAGTTTGTTTAGGAGTAATTAAAAATTTGTTACAGCTTGCCTTTAATGGCATTAATAAGATATATAATTATAAAAAGATGGGGCATTCAACTGTTCCCAGATGCTACAGAAATATTATCACTACTATTTGCAGATGATCTAGCTCTTACAGCAGACACAGTTGTAGGATTACAGAAATTACTAAATATTTTACATAAATTTTGTCTTGATAAGGGGGTAAAGATTAATACTCAAAAATCTAAAATAATGGTATTCAAAAAGGAAGGGGTATTATCAAAACATGAGAAATGGACTTATAAGGGGAGGTACTCCAAACAGTTAAAACTCATTATATATCCAGCCCAGACATGGTTGTCCACGCATAGTCTCAGATTTTCAAAATATTTTGCCACTTTTTTAGTATTCACTTACCTGAATGATTTCTGGGGTCAAAACTTGATTTTCACTACCGTTGCCATGGCAACCGAGGAAATTAAATTTTTCGCTATTTTTCACTTTTTTCATGCCATTTTTAAGCTTTTTTATGATGAAATCGCGACAAAAATTGTCATGATGCACTCTTACATGTCACTAATTATGTTACATAAACTATTATAGAACTATTTCTGTACGAAACATATGCTTCAAGTGATTTGAGATTTTCGTTATACTAATTCTCTTGGGACCCTCTTTCTCAAATTCGTGGTTTACTAGAAAAATGAAAAAGTGTGGTGTTTCAAAATGTATTTAAATGAGAATTGGAGCGGATCCAGATATCACATCCATATTTTTGAAAACAGTTAATGTAGGTGTTTATTGTCTGAAAGGTTTCGCCATGGTGCAAACAAGATATTTTTTGTAAGATAATGCCAAAAAATGGCTTTTTTCATTTTTACAAAAATAGTATTTTTTTATAAATTCCACAATAATCGAAATATATGGTTGAAATTTTCATAATTTAGCATCGGCAAAGCATTAAAACAAAGCAACTGACACAATTAAGTGTTTAACGGTGAATTTATGATAAATGATCACAAGATATTTGAAAAAAACATGTTTAAAACGAACCCCACCCACTTTTTTAACACTACGCAGGACTTCTTGTGAACTCTATTTCGTGTATAAATCGAAAAAAAGTAGTTTATTTGTGTGATTCTTCCTTGCATATGTCCGATAGAAACTCATGTTAAGTTTGTTAAAAAATAAATGAATAATTACTTTTCCGTTACCATGGTTACCAAGCAAACGGTGCAGAAAAAGGATGTAGGTGAAAAATGTTCAAATGAATATTAACAACTTACAATTCGTGACTCCTGTAATTTTGTTGTATAGTGCTTCAATTATGGCTGATGTGTGGCTTGGTTAATCTGGTAGTTACCATGGTAACCAAGGATGAAAGAAGGAAAAGGGCACTTTTTGACCGTATTTTCACAACTTTCACCAATCATGCTGCATACTTGCAGATATATGTTCTTTAGATATCGTGTTGATCATCCTAATAGAATAGTGCTCCATTTCTTACTGGTGTATGACCATGTTATTATGGTAGTTACCATGGTAACCTTGCAAGAAGGAAGGTGAAAATCAGCTTAATTACTGTATGCTTTCAATTATCACAAATAATGCTCCATACTAGTAGATATTTATTATTGATATAGTATGTTAATCATTCTAATTGATAAGTGCTTTACATCAAACCGATGAATAACCATGTTATTTAGGAAGTTACCATGGTAACCAAGCAAGAAAGGAGGAAAACTCCACATTTTGACCATATTTTCACATTTTTCATCAATAATGCTGCATACAAGCAGCTATTTGTTATTGATTTAGTTTGGTAATCAACCAAATTGAAGTATGCTCCATTTCTAACTGAGGCATAACTATCTTATTATGGTAGTTGCCATGGTTACCTAGCAAGAAAGGAGGAAAACTCCACATTTTGACCATATTTTCACATTTTTCATCAAGAGTGCTGCATACAAGCATTTATTTGTTATTGATATAGTTTGGTAATCATCCAAATTGAAGTATGCTCCATTTCTAAGTGAGGCATAACTATCTTATTATGGTAGTTGCCATGGTTACCTAGCAGAAAAGAAGGAAAATCCACATTTTGACCATATTTTCTTTAAGATTTCTGCGTACGAGCATTTATATGTTATTGATATAGTTTGGTAATCATCTCTATTGATATGATCTCCATTTATAACTGAGACATGACCATGTAATAATGGAAGTTACCATGGTAACCAAGCAAGAAAGGAAGGAAAATCCGCCCTTAAACTGCAATTTCACCATTTTCAGCAAGAATGCTGCATACAAGCAGATATATGTTCATAATATAGTTTGGTAATCATCCCAATTATAGAATGCTCCATTTTTAACTGAGTCATTACCATGTTAATATCGTAGTTACCATGGTAACCAAGCAAATATGCCACCTTTTGTAATTTTTTCACAATTTTCATCAAGAATGCTGCATACAAGCAGATATATGTTCATACTATAGTTTGGTAATCATCCTTATTGAAGAAAGCTCCATTTCTAACTGAGGCATAACTATCTTATTATGGTAGTTGCCATGGTTACCTAGCAAGAAAGAAGTAAGATCCCCATTTTGACCATATTTTCACTATTTTCTTTAAGATTTCTGCATATGAGCATTTATATGTTATTGATATAGTTTGGTTATCATCTCTATTGATATGAGCTCCATTTGTAACTGAGGCATGACCATGTAATTATGGAAGTTACCATGGTAACCAAGCAAGAAAGGAGGAAAAATCCTACCTTAAACTGCAATTTCACTATTTTCAGCAAGAATGCTGCATACAAGCAGACATATGTTCATAATATAGTTTGGTAATCATCCTAATTATAGAATGCTCCATTTTTAACTGAGTCATTACCATGTTAATATGGTAGTTACCATGGTAACCAAGCAAATATGCCACCTTTTGTCCTTTTATCACAGTTTTCATCAAGAATGCTGCATACAAGCAGATATATGTTCATACTATAGTTTGGTAATCATCCTTATTGAAGAATGCTCCATTTCTAACTGAGGCAGGACCACGTTATTATGGTAGTTACCATGGTCACTCAGTTTTTTTTCACTATATAAGAAAGATTGGTAAATGTTATTGTATGACACTTGTATGAAAGTAATGGCCCTGACCAGCTTCAGTTTGACCTTCTCCTGTGAAATTGACCTTTGAGATACGACCCTGGGAGTTTGGCATGACACTCCGCCTTATTGAGGTTAACATGCATGCATACAATGATGTATTCCCTTCATCAACTACACACTTAACCTAACCCTAAACACCCTATTTAAAATATTCCCATAGAAATGTATACTATTCACTTGGACACCACTATATAATTGAAGCAATCTTGGTGAAATTGTAAAAATATATATCATATATCTGCTTGTATGCAGCATTGTTGATGAAAATTGTGCAAATACGATCAAACAGTAGATTTTTCAATGTATCCTGCTACGTTACCATGGTAACGTCCATTTTAACATGGCCATGTCTCAGTTAAAAATTGAGCACATATCAATAAAGATAATTACCAAACTATATCAATAACATATATCTGCTTGTATGCAGCATTGTTGATGAAAATTGTGAAAATTCGGTTAAACGGTAGATTTTTTGTTGTTTCTTGCTAGGTTACCATGGTTGCTTCAATTATAACATGGCCATGCCTCAGTTAGAAATGGAGCACATATCAATAAAGATGATTACCAAACTATATAAATAACATATATCTGTTGTATGCAGCGTTATTGTTGAAAATTGTGAAAATACGATCAAAAGATGGCTTTTCTTCCTTTCTTGCTTGGTTACCATGGCAACTTCCATTATAACATGGTTATTCATCAATTGGAAATGAAGCACTTATCAAATAGGATGATTAAATAACTAGATCAATAATAAGTATATACTAGTATGGAGCATTATTGGTGATAATTGAAGGCATACTGTAATTAAGAGGATTTTCGCCTTCCTTCTTGCTTAGTCACCATGGCAACTACCATAATAAATGGTCATACATCAGTACGAAATGGATCACTGTTGTATTAGGATGATTAACAAACTAAATCAATAACATAATATATTGGCTTGATTGCAGCATTTTTAATGAAAACGGTAAAAATAAGGTCAAAAAGTGCCCTTTTCCTTCTTTCATCCTCTGTTACCATGGTAACTTCCATAATAACATTGGCTTTCCTCAGTTAGAAATGGAGCACATATCAATACATATGATTGCCAAACTGTATCAATAACATATATCTGCTTGTATGCAGCATTATTGATGAAAATTGTGAAAATACAATCAAAATGTGGATTTTTATTCCTTTTTTGCTTGGTTACCATGGTAACTTTCATAATAACATGGTTCTTCATCGGTTTGATGTAAAGCACTTATCAATTTAGATCAATACTAAATATCTACTGGTATGGAGCATTATTTGTGATAATTGAAGAATACAGTAATTAAGCTGATTTTCGCCTTCCTTCTTGCAAGGTTACCATGGTAACTACCATAATAACATGGTCATACACCAGTAAGAAATGCAGCACTATTCTATTAGGATGATCAACACGATATCTAAAGAACATATATCTGCAAGTATGCAGCATGATTGGTGAAAGTTGTGAAAATACGGTCAAAAAGTGCCCTTTTCCTTCTTTCATCCTTGGTTTCCATGGTAACTACCAGATTAACCAAGCCACACATCAGCCATAATTGAAGCACTATCTTTTCTGAAACAATGTTATATAATATATACAACAAAATTACAGGAGTCACGAATTGTAAGTTGTTAATATTCATTTGAACATTTTTCACCTACATCCTTTTTCTGCACCGTTTGCTTGGTAACCATGGTAACGGAAACGTAATTATTCATTTATTTTTTAACAAACTTAACATGAGTTTCTATCGGACATATGCAAGGAAGAATCACACAAATAAACTACTTTTTTTCGATTTATACACGAAATAGAGTTCACAAGAAGTCCTGCGTAGTGTTAAAAAAGTGGGTGGGGTTCGTTTTAAACATGGTTTTTTCAAATATCTTGTGATCATTTATCATAAATTTACCGTTAAACACTTAATTGTGTCAGTTGCTTTGTTTTAATGCTTTGCCGATGCTAAATTATGAAAATTTCAACCATATATTTCGATTATTGTGGAATTTATAAAAAAATACTATTTTTGTAAAAATGGAAAAAGCCATTTTTTAGCATTATCTTACAAAAAATATCTTGTTTGCACCATGGCGAAACCTTTCAGACAATAAACACCTACATTAACTGTTTTCAAATATATGGATGTGATATCTGGATCCGCTCCAATTCTCATTTAAATACATTTTGAAACACCACACTTTTTCATTTTTCTAGTAAACCACGAATTTGAGACAGGGGGTCCCAAGAGAATTAGTATAACGAAAATCTCAAATCACTTGAAGAATATGTTTTGTTCCGAAATAGTTCTATAATAGTTTATGTAACATAATAAGTGACAGGTAAGGGTGCATCATGACAATTTTTGTCGCGATTTCATCTTAAAAAAGCTCAAAAATTATAAAATTAATTTTTATAAAAAGTGAAAAATAGCGAAAAATTTAATTTCCTCGGTTGCCATAGCAACAGTAGTGAAAATAAAGTTTTGACCCCAGAAATCATTTATGTAGGTGAATACTAAAAAAGGTGCAAAATATTTTGAAAATCTGAGACTATGCGTGGACAACCATGTCTGATATTGCCTGGTTCAAATGTAGAACTACAATTAACAGTGTCCCATATGTTGGGGTTACCTTGTCACAACAGATTTCATACGCAACAATGGCTAGACTTATTGTGTATTCATTAATCAGTCCGTCGTGTGAATCAGTTTAGTTTGAAATAAAATTTTGTCTCGTTAATTTTTGGGAATAATGCACGCACACTCGCCCTATGCAAAAGTGTGGGATTTTCAATACCGGACCAGGGCGCAATTTATCTTAATATGCGGGATCATATTTGTCTACAAAGTCCTAAAACGAGCCGCCAGTCACAAACGCGATGGTCACAATAGTTTCTATGCGTGTTTACATTCAACAATAACCTGTCATTTTGTTTAAAACAAGCATGAATAAAGTCAATAACAAAACAACGTCCACGCATTTCACAGACATTCAAAATCATCACGTTTTAAGTTGTATTACTTAAATTGGAAAAATCAAAATCCTATCCTTTTATTCGGAAAAGTAAGGACGAAAAGTATAGTTTGGATACCCCTATCTGCTTTGGGACGCCAGCACATATGTCCTCGCAAACTGTCCAAAAAAAAGTTGAAACCAGTTTTTAGATAAAAAAAGTCGACCGTTTGCAAATGTTATGACCATAAACGAGACATGGGTTCATTTTGTCACCCATGCGACATATCCATAAGCAAATATTGGCCAGCAAAAACAGAACAAAAGTGTGCATTGCAAAATGCACCTAGGTCGCCAGCAGAAATGTACACCTTTTTCGATATAAACTAAGTTTCTACCATTAATTTTGATGTATAAAATGGACAATGGGTAAATGCCAAGCTTAACAATGGTAAATTATGTCAGAAATTGAATAAATACTCCGACAATCGCTGTCAAGACACATGTTTGAAGGATGGCATGCTATTGCAGGGCAATGGGCCTCCACCTGCAGCCGCAATTAACGCGGCTTTCTGAGAAGCGTGAATGTTTTCGAACATTCCGACCATCCTTATTTGTCAAGCATTGTCCCCTGTGATCTTTATTTGTTTTAAACGACTCTTAAATTGCATTGTCGGAAAATATATTAGGTACGTTAAGATCTCGGTTTGGCTCATGTCCAGTATATGCACAGTGTACCTAGGAATAATAACAAAATTGCATTTTAAACATGGAGTAACTGACTGAAACGTCTCATATATATCGGAGATGAATATTGCAATAGGATCAACGGCTTGTTTAATTAGAATCTATTCAGGATATTTTTTATGGCCTTAGTTGCATTCCAATTTGAACAACCCTGTTAATAATTTCTACAATTTTATTCCGATTGCTTTGAAATTTGCACATTAGATGCACCGTATACTTGTTTAATTAGTGGTAAATCAAAATTATTGTTTGGATAGTCTACATGGCTTAAGTTGTACAAGGAATCTGCCATGTTCCAAATACTCATAGAAACAGCATTTTACTTGGACTATGCCCTAAGCGCTGTTACTGTATTGTACTATTGGACGTCTTAAGTGAGAAAGTTAAACATGTTGCTATTTTAAACATTTATATGTGTTACTATCTCTTACATAATAAATAAACTCTGAATTATTCATAATTTGTCCTTTACAACAGCTCAAAGAACATGATCACGTGACCAAAAAATACTTATTTTGGATTTATGACGTCATATTCCTAAAACAATATTACAGAAAACAAAAATAAAAACACATGGTGGTAGTTTCATATAAAAGAATATCAGAAATGGACAACAGGGTTGAAAATGATATTTTTTGTCATAAATTGAGGGTATTACATTACCCCACCCACTTTTTCAAAGATGGGGTCGAACATAAAATTTGGTTGTAAAAAATAATATTGAGGTTAAAAGGATTAAAATCGCCCGACGAATAATTCTACATATCATAATCTAGAAATTTTGACTTATTCAGAACAAATTAGTGTTAATTTAACTAGTAGATATCTAGTATTAATTAGGATGTATATGTGCTAGGTTGGGTCTCGGATATGACTTGTTTATATTGCTATAACTTGGTAATAATTTAACATTTTTAAAATTATGGATCGCCATTTAAAAGTTCAATGATACATATTGCAAATAATTTCAATTTAATTTTAATCAGCCTGAATGACATTTGAAAACGACGCTCAGTAACCGTAGGAGTCCATATAAAACAATATTCTTACGTGTTTATGAGAGATTTTTTGTCAAGTGCTTTAACCCATGTCCTGTTTGAATATCAATAAAATGGAAATGCATTCATATACAAGAGGGCCCAAAGGGCCATAGGTCGCTCACCTGTCCTAGTAGTTCATGCACCCCTTATGGTAGCCTCTATTGCATGTACAAGGTTTTCATATTGTCTTATGCTTTATAATTTACATCACATTTAGACCCAATGACATATTAAAGTGATTTGACCTTGTGACCTAGTTTTTGACCCCGGATGACCTAATATCGAATTTTACCTAGATTTTGTTGAAGTGATCATTGTGACCAAGTTCCATAAAGATTAGGCCAAAATTGTGACCTCTAGTGACTACACAAGGTTTTTCTATGATTTGACCTTGTGACCTAGTTTTTGACCTCGGATGACCCAATATCAAACTTGACCTAGATTTTATAGAGATGATCATTGTGACCAAGATTCATTAAGATAAGGTCAAAATTGTGATCTCTAGTGTGTTCACAAGCTTTTTCAATGATTTGGCCTTGTGACCTAGTTTTTGACCCCAGATGACCCAATATCGAACTTGATCTAGATTTTATAGAGATGATCATTATGATTAAGTTTCATAAAGATTAGGCTCAAATTGCGACCTCTAGTGTGTTCACAAGCTTTTTCAATGATTTGGCCTCGTGACCTAGTTTTTAACCCCAGATGACCCAATATCGAACTTGACCTAGATTTTGTAGAGATGATCATTGTGATCAAGTTTCATAAAGATTAGGCTCAAATTGTGACCTCTAATGTGTTCACAAGGTTTTCCTTTGATTTGGCCTAGTGACCTAGTTTTTGACCCCAGATGACCCAATATCGAACTTGACCTAGATTGTATGAAGATGATCATTGTGATCAAGTTTCATATTGATCAGGCTAAATTTGTGACCTATAGTGTGTTCACAAGCAATTGTGAACGGACGGACGGACGACGGACGACGGACGAAGAGCGATCACAAAAGCTCACCTTGTCACTTTGTGACAGGTGAGCTAAAAATTATGAAAGTACCACGAATGTCTAGCTAAAAGATTGATCTTTAAGAAAATGTACCCTGTCAGGGGCAATGATATTGATTTATCGCCCACTGATTAATACTTTTTAAGTGACCCTCGTATATTCTAGGAGACATGCACAGATAGTATATCATTATCAAAATGTATATTCATTGAACAATAGTAAAGAAATGATGTAAAATATAGGTGATTCGTTGGCAGTGCTATTATTATAAGTGAATGTTATTTGATGAGGACACAAAATCATTTTATGATCGACAGATACGTTACCACATAACACACATACAACATACCAAAGAAACCTTAATTTTACATGTTTATCTGTGTAACCTTTTGTACAACATAATTTTATGTTCGACCCTAACCTTTAAAAGTGAGTGGGGGGTAATGTTATATCCCTATTTATGACAAAATGTCACTGCTGTTGTCTATTTCATTTTATTCGTCTGATATGAAATTACCATCGTTTGTTTTTTATTTTATCGTTTTTCGTATTATTGCATAAGGGATAGGACTCATAATTCTAAATTATGCAATGTTGGTTACTTGATCTGATTCTTTGAGCTGTTGTAAAGGACGAATTATTAATAATTGTGAAAGATAATAACATCTGTGTATATTACAATAGCTGCATGCTTGACTTCCTACTTTAAACGTCTAGTATTGCAACACAGAAACATCGTATAGGGCATAATTTCAGTAAAATGCTGATTTCGTGACTATTTGGAACATGGCACAATTCTTGTACAACTTAAGTTATTTAGTATGTCCAAACATCAATATTGACTTCAACTTCAACACTTTAATTCCCTTTATATTAGAGGATATTGAATACATTTATGTACAAACAGTATTAAACAATCAATCAATGATTACAATGAAAGCAATTACAATATATACAGTGAATATGCAGGCATGACAAGATGCATTCGTCATGCCGTCAGAGAATGTCTATGTTTGATCACAGTAAATGTTCAGACATTGCACCATGTAAGTGTAAGTGCATATCATAAAGTTTCTGAATCCAGGATTGGTTCGAGTGGAGCACACAAGTGAGTTGTTACACATATAAAAGTTTATATTAAGTATAAATCCACAAATGGCCATTTCTCTGTCAAATATGGTCGAATAAAGCACCATCCTGACATTATGCATAATGGGGACATCATAGCAGTAATCCTGTCAAAGTTTCATCGGAATCCTTTGAGAAATGTAGGAGTTGCAGTCGCTAGAGTAAACCTTTTCAAAAAAGACGGGCGAACGAGGGTAACAATGTTGACCTCACAGTTTGATTGTCGAACTACTTGACAATGTGTAATAGAATAACTATACTGTGATTCTTATCTGTGATTAAACTGTTTGTGATATTTAAGCCCAGTCTTGTATTTCTTTTCACAATTGTTATAGATTAATATTATGTTATTGGCCAATTTATTGTTGTGTACATGTAAAGAAGTTAGCTCATGGTTTAACAAAACAAACAAATAATTAAGCTGATAGATTAGTCTTTGAACTAAGTTTTGGCATATGCACATCATTACCGAGTCGCTCTTGTTGTCAATGCCCATTTGAATAATTGGCAAGTTTCAACGAGTCTATTCCCACCGAACACATAATGAACTTTGGAGTACCGCACTACGGCTTTTCTACACAGTTTGTTCGCGATTTCGCTCCTTTACTCGTGTCCTGGCTTGTAAATCGAAAGAATTGTTCCTGAAAATTAAGCATTCAATACGAAACTAATTTTAAATATTCAGATAGAATTATATACCATTAATTTTGAATGTTCCTCAAGAGCTTCCATACTTTTCTTAAGAGAAGTCATACGCAATTAACAATGACTTTTTACAATTATAAAAAACTAAGGAGCAGTCTTCATATAAAAAAATGTATTAAAACTGAAGATTGTAAAAAACTGTAATAGAAAGTGAGTTCAAATGTATTTACGCAATAAAACAAAATTAATGTACTAATAATATATTCATTTACGTAAAAGTATAATAAATGTAAAAACAATTAGCACAAGTAATTATGAATCTTCTTCAAAACCACTACGTGGCCGAAAACCAATTTGTTACGAATTAATTGTTAATTATTACGGTAATTACTTGCTGAATAGTTATTAAGTTTAACGGAGACATTTAATTAAAACTTGGCCTCTGGTTGTTCGTATTTTTTAAGTTAGTTGGTATCGCCTACAATATTAGTCATGCATGATATTTTCTTATATGTACATGTACGAGGGACGTTCAAAAATAAACAGGACTATTAACATAAAAACGGCATGGTTAAATAAAATAAATCAAATTATATACCATCATCAATCGGAATCCTTTTTTCTATATACAGCAAAAGCATGAACGAAAACAAATACGCGACTAAACATGGTCACTTACATTGCCCGGCGCTCAAAATGACGTCGAGCTATTTTCCATGACGTTAGTGCTTCTCATAGGGTTATGCAATTCAATGTTTACAGTGATACACTCAAGGACTTTAAAAACCGCCTCACCTTTTTCAAAGCCCAATATCGCTCAAAGTGTTAATGTTATGGCAACATAATTTTACTTGTGTATAAATTGACCTTTCCTATGTATAATTTAGTTTGTAGTAATATGGTGTCTCATTATGTTCTAGGAATCCTACTAGCGCACTTACCCCAGGCAAAAGTGTGGGATTTTCAATACAGGCTATGCAAAGAATTATACTCTTAATGTGCTCATAGTGTGAGATGGTGTAAGCACACAAATTCGTCGAATACACTTGTTAATTTATTTAAGCATATACAAGTTTTCAGAATGCTGGTTTACTTTAACACAAGCTCTAACTTACCGCATTTGAACATGTTTAAAAGGATAGGATTTTGAATTTGCCACTTTTAGTAATAAAACTTAATACTTGATGATTTTGAACGTCTGTGAAATGCATTGACGTTCTTTTGTTGAATTTGAACACGCGTCAAAACTATTGTGAAAATCTTATATGCGACATTAGGTTCTTTTAAGGACTTCGTAGACGAATGTGATCCCGCATATAAGGATAAATTGCACCCTAAGCCGGTATTAAAAATCCCACACTTTTGCTTAGGGTGAGTGGGCTTGCAGGATTCCCAGAAAATAACGAGACAACATTTTATTACAAACTAAACTGACGTACATGATCACAAGATCGGGTAATACATGTATGAAACTATGTTGCAATAACATAACTACTTCGGGCGATAGTGGGCTTTGAATTAGGTCAGGCGTTCTTAAAGTCCTTGGTACTGTTTTATCAATGAAAGGACTTACGGAAATCGTAAACTTACGATCAAATTTAAAATCTTTATAATTCTTTAACAACTGCAAATTGGTGACAGGCATGGTTTGTCGGAGTTCATCAACTGAATCATTATTAGTATTGCAGCTCCATTTACCACAATTCAAAATAGTAAACAAATAATAAAGAATTTAAATTTGATCGTAAGTTTACGATTTCCGTAAGTGTTTGATAAAACAGTAACCTTAAGTGTATATAGTGATGAGTACATTCCTATGCCATACTGAGCCACACAAGTAATTTGATGGTGACACTCGCATGTATATGTCCGGATCTTACAGTAAACATCTGTGCGAAACTCCGAACCATGAAACGTTGGTAGTTACGATAATTTCATACGTTTCAGAGGACATATATTAATCATCTCGCTGTTGACATAACTTACGTATTGGTGACGTCACCGTTTTGTGTCTCGAAGTTGTCACCTTTGGAGTTCAACTTCTGTTTGTTTCAGCACCTACCGTCCGAGTGTCGTCATTTTTGCAGACATCGTCCAACATGTAGCATATAATGTTTTGGTGATGTTTGAAAACTAACGATAGAATAGTGTTAAAGATACGCTTCATTACGTAGTCGCCATCGATGTTACTTGATGGGCTGCGCCGGGTGCGTGTTATACCATGATTTCAAAATCGACTCTTATGAGCGGACGTGAGTGTAACCAAATAAACCCGATATTGAATTTTCGCTTCACAATTGTGTAATAATACTTGTATAATATTTAACAATGTACCCGTGACGGCCCCAGTCCTGTTTATTTTTGAACGTCCCTCGTATTTCTCACTAGAATGGGAGAAACCTTCACATTTGAAGTGTTAAATACATAATTTTAGCGCATGCGTAGTTAGATTTCGTTAAATAATTTTTTTCAAAACGGTAGCATCTATGTTATCTGCGATTCTTTAAAGGTATACTATGACCGTCTGAGCATTGTTGTTTAAGTTTATTAACTCTTTGATGCTATTGGCTATAACTTCCAAATCAGAATCATTTTAATGGAAGTGTCAGATATATTTATTTCACATTATTTAGAGACAAGAAAAAATAATAATTAAATACTAGAAATAGGTGCATACGGTCGGATTACGTCGGTCTGGACGCCTCCGCAGATTTTAAGCAGATGTTGCCTCAAAAAGCACAAAGACTCGAATAGTACATTGCAGTGCACAGAAGAAATAACACCATTGAGATGTCTAGAAAATGAACTTAGCCGCCGAATGCCCATTGGCAAGTTATGGTCGGGATAAACTTAAATTGACATTCGACCGCCAACTATTAACTTGACCTTTGAGGAATGGTCATGGAATTTACGAATGGCACTCCTCAACGGTATGGTCAGGAGAAAATTGGACGCACGCACTTATGCATGCACATACACTAAACGTGGCGACTACTAGTTTGTCGGGCTTCATGTTGTTTCGAACAAATACGGTTTTTTGCTTGTCTTGCCACGTAATATGTGCGACATAAATCGGCCGACACATGGAGCGGGCCGCAGATAAGATATGATTGGTCAACGCGTCAACCAAGAAAGGGAGTGTATATCACATGACATTACGTGATCTCCTAGCAGAGTTATCCGTCGTTGTGAATTTATAAAGTCGCAGCGTAAAGATATTGGCGTTTACGTGGCCCTAAACACTGAACAAGAGGTCGCTCATGTGTATATAATAGTGCTGGTCTCTAAATAATCAGTTCCAGTTTATGTCTTTAAGATATAAATGTATATGTGTGTAATTATGTAATTGTATAGTGTTAAATCATGTATGTTTTGTACATTCACCGATTAAATAACGCAACAGTGATTTTTATGCATTTAAACCAGTTAGGTGTTTCAATTTTATTGAGATGAGGACGGATCTGTGATAATTATGCCAAATGACTCAGGACGGATTTATTATTATAAATTATGACAATGCCTCCGAACGACTCAATGCTTACCATGGCAATGACTGAGGACGGATCTGTGGTAGTACTGATTAACCACTCGGAATGAACCAATATGCTAATATTTTATTCATTTAACATTTTTCTGCCATTTTTGCAGAATTAAGTATTTCTACGGCATATCATATGAAATACCACACACTTTACATGGACATTATTTGTGTCACTTAAGTCAAATAATCCAGTATTTAATTTAATTGCAAACTTATCTGCCTGCTACAAAGTGGTCGCATACTAAAGCCATACACAGTATAAATATCCTTCAATACTTTACCTAGGAATTTTACACAGGCAGTCTGAAAAGATAGATCAACATAGTGACTGTCGGAATAAGCATTTTGAAACTAAGCATGTAGATTCCAAATTTTCATCGCAAGTTGTAACATTATCTGTAGAATGAACGAAAAGTTCATCTGATTTTATGCTATCTATTGTATAGTAGTGTTGACTCGAAATAAAGTGTATCTTATCTTATCTATATTACATATATATAAATATAACATACGGGTATTTGTATCTGACTTGCATCATAACGTAACTTACGTACAATTTGATCATTTTATTATGCCGCACATCTTTGATGAGGGGTATATTGCTTTGCACATGTCGGTCGGTCGGACTGTTGGTCGGCCGGTGGACAAATGGTTTCCGCTCAATAACTCAATAGGATCCTCAAACTGTACATGAATGTTGGTCAGCAATAGAAGATGACCCCTATTGATTTTGAGGTCAGCCCGCCAAACGTCAGGGTCGCTCTGCTCTTTGACAGAAAAACGGTTTTCGCTCAAAAACTCAAGAAATATTTGTCCTGTGTGATCCTCAAATGATGTTGTTAGCAATGATATATGACCACTATTGATTTTGAGGTCAAGAGCTCAAAGTCGCTCAGCCCTCTGACAGCAAAACGGTTTAAGCTCAATTAAAAAACGGGTGAACACTTGTAATCATGATCCTCAAACTTAAGATGGATGTTGGTCAGCGATAGAAGATGATCCATATTGATTTTGAGGTCAGTATATCAAAGGTCAATGTGTTTGTGACCTTTACCCTTTCTGACTATTGGGCTGCCATGGGGCATACGTGTTTTACAATGTTCTCTTGTTTAATTTATTATAATTTGATTATACATCACACAAGAAAACTAGGTTATGTTTTAAACATCACATGCTGCTGCTATACCATGCATCTTATGACTAGCCTTAAACTTGTTTACTTGGACAAGGTTGGACTGATCAAAACACACATTTGACAACTGACATTGATCAGTTAAAAACTTCGTTTCGGTAAATAATGTACTAGTACAATTGGACCATGTTTCGACTGGGAGAAGTGTTTCAGCCTACGAGCCGTCAATAGTTATTTCTGGGTGATTATTATTTCTGGATATTGATTAGGCCAACTAGTCATTCATGACGGAAAATTATAGTAGAAAATCAGAATATAAACAAGCAAATTATTGTTGTGAGCTCCAGTGTGCATGAATAGAAACACAACCAAGTGTTTCAATAGCTGATTACAGCTTATGTTTTGATGTTAATTCTACTGTTCATTTGTACGAAGGTGTGTGCCATTTGCGCTACATGACCATGGCGTAGTAGTCATAAGTGCTGAATTTCAAAGTAAATAAACAAAGTTAAATGTATCAAACGTAAAAATTGTTTTGGTTTCACTTGACAATTATTTATACCGCAAAAACAACACAGCGTGTGGCACAATTGTAACCAACCTCCAATCTTCTTGAGCAAAACGTTTCATGGCCTTAAAGTGTTAGTACCATTTTAACATTTTTTGACGAATACGAGTAAATTATTTCAAATGTAACTCAGCCAAGCTCAGTCATAAATAAACAAACCAAATACAGTACGTCCCATCGGTGTATTTCTTGTTCATTGTAAGATTGTACCTGGTGGCAATGCTGACCATGTCCTTTCAACATTGTGTAATAATACTTTACTGTATTTATCCGGTACTGTCGTATCAACAACAACTTCGTGTCCATCTTTACTATACACTTCCCAATTTCTATAGTGATGGAGAAGCGCAACTTGTTCTGAAAACGCTACGGGAGCTTTGTTGTCAGGGACATTAGAAACGGTATGAATCATTAAACTCTCAGCGTCCGCTGTGCGGGCAAAATACTTTGACCTCCATCCTGGTTGAAATACTTCTTTCTCGCGTTCTAGTGTTTGTAAAGTTGTAAGTCTAAACTTGTTCACCTTCTCTTTATTATCGATAACTAGCTCACTATTTGACCAGTCCTTTCTGAAGAAAACATTACGAAACAAATATGCACCAGCTATCCTTTTGTTTTCCAAATACTTCATTATACCTGACCATGAATTTACACCGTCTTGGCGGGGAACTATAAACTCATCCAGGTCAATGTTAACAACAAATTCGGAGTAATGTTTTTGTCGATATAAACAGTCATTTAGTGCCGCTATCTGACCGAAATAGTATATTTCACCTTCGTGAAAACCATTTGATGAGAATTCCTGAACCTTCATTGGAAGACGCCATTGCACGACTTCCGTTGTGCCTCGTTTTGAGTAAAAGTCAAGGACACTAGCGACATTACTAGCCGACGAATAATTATAAATAATGAATTTCTCGGCACCAAGTATCATATTCAGTTCGATCCACTCAACAAGTTCATAAGCTCGACTGTAGTTATAATTAAGTGGAGATAGACATACGGTGAACGTTCGCTTTGGTTTGTCTGGCTTGGTTGTTGGTTGAAGTGGCAGCAGATGTCGTGGCTTCGCACAATAACTTGTTACTATGGAAACGTAATCTGGAGTCCTGTGACCCTTTAAATCACATATAAAGAAATGAGCAGAGTATCTGAAAAACATAAATAGTATAAATGTTATAAATTTATGTTTATGATAAATACGGAATATTATGGCAGTGTGTTGATCCATTGAGTCGTAGTATCACGAGTAGGTTCACCCAATACATGTTGTATTCCACTGTACATGTATTTATATAATATATATTGATTTGATGCCAACTTGATAAAATATGCATATTTATGTATTAATCCATGCATGTTCTATTTATGGACCATGTTATGTCTATGACTTATTTATAATAGCATTTACATTTATAGTCAAGAGCATGCTTGTTTATTAGTTATATGAAACAAATAGTTGAACAATTAACATACTGTTTTAGTACATGCGACCAGTAGAGTAACTACTATAGAAGTTTTATCCGAAATTGCATGGCAGTTGCTCGGCTAGATTTTTGTAATTGACATATTAGTAATTTCTTATGAAATCTATGTAGCACTAAACATTGTTCCTCAACAACTGTTAAAGTTAGGATCGGTCTAAACATTTTAAGTCGGGTAACGTGAATTGATGGTTAATTAAATTTTGCCTTGATCTGTATCAAACTTGCGAATGACTTTAAACGTCACATGAAAATAGTAGGAACCCGGTTAAAACCATTTCCAGGCATGTGTCCGTTCAACCGACTGTTCATCTGCCCATCTCCCCCCCCCCCCCCATCCGAAGGTCATTTAGTCGTTATTCGAGGGTTGACAAGAAATTTACTACTGAGCCGTATAGTTAATATCAAACTTCATACACGAACACAGTATAGTCTAACTGTTTGAATTTGTCCGTACATTGAATAATTACTGTAGAAGTAGTTAAGTTAGCGGTGTGAAATATTAGCGAAGTTCACGAACTTAAAAAAAGCTAAAATTTTCGTCTACAAATAATTCTACTCAAAAACAAAAAAATCGCTTATTTTTCACACTCCAAGCGCCTGATATTTAGAATGCGCTAACATTTTAACCTAATAAAGAATTGATCTATCTATCTTTAGCCGCGGAAATTATATATTAACTTATACAGCACATTCAGTAGTATTACCTTAAACGGCGGCCTTCAGGTAGGTGTAAACGATCAGCAGTTTCCTGTATAACCGTCACTGTGTTGTTAGTATAAGTATACCAGAATAAACAAGCTGCTGACTTCAACTTTAACGTCTTGGCACCAATAACAACAATTTTACGTTCTGTTTCAACCAAATATGCATTTAACACATAAGCTGACGATTTGGAATCAACCTGCGACCATGTGTCTTTATTTACCACTAACTCCTTCGGCAAGCGTGTCGCTTTACATATTGCATGTTCCAATGAACTTCCTCTTAACGCTCTGCCGACGCCTTTCAATGTATCCAAAATCCCTGTGAAAGATGTCTGTTCGTCGGCATAAAGTAATTCGTCATCAGAATTCGTGATCGCCACCCGCATTAGAAGTTTTCCAACAATTAATACAATAACAAGATACATTAATGTACGACAGCTGCAAACTTTTCTTTTAATCCTCATGATGTTAAATGTTAGACTTAATTTACCAGTTTACTATTCTCCATTAACTAGCATGTAGTCACTAATTTCCGTTAAAAGACCAACTTTATTTCAGTTGCCACTTTCAAACATGTTCAACTTCCTTATATGTCAACTATTATTGTATACCCGACAAGTGGTAATCCAGCCGTACTAAAAATTAAAAGCTTATAAAAAGTTCGTAAGTGACGCACAGTATAGCGATCATACTTTAGATTTTTGTAAATATTGTATTCAATACATAAAACGTGATCGCTTTTAACAGAACAATTGAGTTTAGCGATTTTCTCCAGGTTAGTGTCTCTCTATAGAAAGACATATCGATGTAATTCTACCTGTCAGATGTAGTCTAGTATGAAGAGCCTTTAAAATAGCGACAAACTGCCATGTTTCGGTATACATATTTGTTAGTTTGTTTTCTTATTGAGCGTGTTACATATAACATACTAAACTTTCACTATAGAGTAATAGATATAACAAATTTACCTAAAACTATTGATTCGTATGGTGTGAAGACATGTCGATAAACCAAAGCACACAAAGTCATGCAGTTAATCGACTTTAATTTTTATTTCTTTTCAGATTAAATTGTCCTTAAAATGTGAAGTCACGAATATATAAATCGATTAATCAGGTCACACCGGGGGGGGGGGGGGTTACTGTACAAACTCTATGCCAAAGGTACATAAACATGCATAACCTAAATACACATCTATATAATCTGTTTAATCAGGTCTGTCATTTGTATACATACATTGCAATATCATAACAATTGTAATTTTATTAATTTTAACATTCTAATGTGAGAAAAGGGCAGTGAAGACTAATACTTTGCTAAGCCGCATACTATAGGTGTATATTTAGGTTATGCATGTTTATGTTCTTTAACAATAGAAATCGTACAGTAAATCCCACGTATAGCTACCCGAGTTGAGACTAAAGGCTGCTAAAACTATGTAGTTCAGCAGTTTTACTGTTGTAACTAGGTCATTCAGCGTAGGCATTCCGCCTTTTGTTTGCTGAATCTTTTCTACTGGGTCATTCAGCGAGTTATAATTTATTATACCTTTCGACAGCTTGGACTTGGTCGGATCTGCGCTTGTTTAGTTGGGCATTGTGCTTTGTGTGTTTTTAATGTTTTCTGTGCTCGGCTGGTTAAGTTGAGTGCTGTCTTCCCTGTCTGACTTAATATAATCTTTTTGAAAATTTGCCCAAAGGCAATTTTTGCTGGGTAAATTTAAATTTCCATTACATTTTGTAGATGTTCTACATTGTAACATCGTAAGGAAGTGAGTTCCGTCATCTTGCACCAGAGTATGCAAATGTGTTGTCTGCATAATTGACCTTTCTGCCGATTTTGATTGACAGGTGGCGTTAGCCAATCAGATTGCAGCATCTGGGCAACGATTTATCGCCGCCATCTTGTTAGACAACCTGGACATTAGACAAGCTAAAATCAATGTAAATTGTGCAATATTCAATTAAGTCTTATTTCATTAATATTGACCACATTTTTAAAATTCTGGTATGTTTAAAAACTAGAGAACTTCAACTTTAATTTGGTAGCAATGTCATGAAAGTGAATTAATTTATTAAATCCATAAGGCCTCGGAAGTAGTAGCTATATATGTATATTTTGACTCAAATATAGTCTGATTTAAAAGTTATATCATTGATATTTACATCAATTTAATTCGAATAATTACATGTTGTGAAACTACAAAGCTTCGTCTTTAATTTGATATGAATGTTTTAAAAATATAGAAACCATAGACTCGTGAAATTGTTTTATTATTTTATTATTTGATATAGAATAAGGACACATAACCCCCAAATAACGAGAATGTGTGTATTTCCCATCGAAGATGACTGTGAAGTGTTTTAATAATATTGAACAATATGTTGTTTTGGTCTATGTAGTAGTTATAGCGCTTTTCAGTTGACATCCTTTTAGCCCTAATTTCATTCAATCTTCAAAGCTTATAAAAAAATGTTTTTAAATTTATGTACTGTGCGGTCCGGACAGCTATTGTAAATCATGATAGATAGATACATGTACAATTTAAATCAAAGTATCTATAGGTCAGAGACCTGTCGGATATATACACATTACTACAAAACATTTATAGCAATTATGTATAAAACTAACTGACCCCATACTGTTCCCCTGTCCTGGCGGAAACCGCTATGTGTCACATTGATTATTGACAACTAACAAGACACCGCGGTATATCACTGGTCCCCGACTGATACGAATCTAAACGAGATCATCAAAGTATATAACACATTGGAATTTTAACTAACTTAAAATCTAGAACTTATCTATTTCTTGTATAATGGTGCATATAAAATATGTGTAGCTCACATTATTGCACTTGACCCGACAGTTTGAACGATATTTATTTACTTGATAACGCGTGATTGTACATTAGAAATTTGTTGATATGCTGACTGCTGACAAAACCATGTATTACGTAGCGATGTGGGATTTGAAAGATTCATATTCATCTATGTTAACATAGCACTATTTTTTTGCGGAAGTTGCAATCAAATACAGTCTCGGTCGTAAGTAATCAACAAAATGTATGTCCCCGCTATAAGCGGTAGATCACACGGAAGACATCAATAAAAACCCGACGCAGAAAATCAGGAGGTCTTGTAACTTTACTTAAATAATTGTTTACGCACATTTGAATTCGATTATTTATCAAACACACCATCATACGAACGTATACGGAAGATGAAATGCTATAGTGTATGGAAGATTCCATTATACCCGTAACCGTGTATATGTAAATATATGTATTAACCCTTAATGATTTCTTTGTTACAATAAAGGGTGTATCTTTCAAGCAAGGTCATTCCCGATTGGCGCAAAAACTATACATAAATAGCGATTTAGATAAAAAGAAACATTCTAATTGAGCGGCAAAATTACGCTTGTGAGTGTCTGCTTATTCGGACACTGCTTGGCTCTGATTTAGTAACTGTTTACGTAAAATTCTTCGATTAAAACCATCGATTTGCAATTTTTAAGTAGGCACATGATTATGTTTAACAAATTTTTCAAAACATTGACTTAAAGCGATATATTTAACGGAATTGTATCAAGCGCATCACACGACATCTCCGTATTAGACGCCATTTTAATGAAAGCTTGTCTTGCGTAGCAACAACGAATACCCGTAACTATAGGGGGCGTGGCTACGAAGCGTCTGCAGAAAGGTCAAATTGCAGGTAGGGTTAGGAACTAAAAGTAGCTTTTACCCAACTTGTAAAACGATCAACTGGCGTGTGAGCTGCCGTTTTACATATTTTGTACATAGGACCATCAATGCGCCGCAATATTTGTAATATGGTCGCACATCATTATGTAATAATATTTCTCGTACAATAGATATTCTAATGCCGACATTATATTGCATAATTAATAAAGTGAACGTGAACTACCAGGATGAAACACCCTGAGTTTGTGTCCTTAAATAGTCTGTAAGCTACCAAGGGAGTTAAGAGATGTTAGGATTAATCTTCATTGTTTGAATTACTACCCGTGAACCCAAATCTAACGAAAATCGCTCTATACGTATATATAATACTTGAGGAACGCAACGCACTTTCGTCTTCAAAAATGGAATCCCGTAGCCAGTGCTATCAAAAATAAAACATAAAAGCGACCAAGTGAGCTCATTCGACGAAGAATACTTATATGTACCATATCCAGTCAACAATCAATATATTTTCCTGATTTTATGCGAAACATTTGTGATTTACTTCACACAGTTCAATATCAAGTACATCGTCAGTGCCATTATGTGGTGTCACAAAGCACGTTTTGAATGGGATACCCGATATTTTCCACTCGCGGTCAGTTGATTTTGACATTTTAACACATCGGCCCACGATTTGCACAAGACTAACACGTGCATCGATCCAAGTGAGTAGCTACTAAAAAAAATAAGGAATGTATTTTGTTCGTAAATATTACTGATTTTCTACGAGGAAAGCGTGCAACGGTTGGAGATGAATGTAAAATGATCAATTTGAAGGTCTAGAGTAACTCTCACTTTGTATTAACAATTAAGGGCCTTCTATAGTGCGATACGGCATGCTTTTATATCTTGTAATAACAGGCGAAAGTGAATATTTTCGATTGCATGAGGTACATATAAATAGTCTCCGTCAAATGATCTAGCTTGATCGCTTGTACCTTTTTTTGTTAGCACTGGATACGGGATTCCATTTTGGAGGAGGAAAGTGCGTTGCGTTCCTTCGGTATTATTTATACGTATCAAGCGATTTTGATTAGATCGACTGCTATGAAATTTTATGGATTAAAAGAAAAACATATACATAAGTTCCTATTTTAGAAGAAGAGATCACTTTTACACCCTTCACACAAAAAAGACCAGTCAAATTCATTGAAAAAGAAATAAGTTATAGGGGTTATAGGTAGGTCCCCGTTTTTCTGGGACACTCTGTAGATAATATATCAGCTGTTAAATGATGCTAATAGAAGGTTAAGAATCGTGTCAAATTCTCAGGAATATTTTACCTGGTACTGGGTCGCTCGGCTTTAAACTTCATTACCTACCATATCTAGGCAATACTAGCAGACTGAATATTTTCCAAGTATCCTCAACCTGACACCGTGAATAAGACGCCTGGATATCACAACGGCTTTATTTAGAAACATGTCGGATACTACAAGACATTAGCATAAGTCCATCAATTTACTTAAAGCATGTTAATATTCGAGAATTAACTAACTCCTCTAATATGTAATTACTCCATGATACAGGGTAGCAATACCACGTGGCTTTTTGCTACAGTTACAAGTAGAAATTTGTAAACGATAGAACACAAATATAGCCATAAGTATTTTATTTCTTCATCGATTTCTATAGAAAACACGCCACGCTAAGAGGAAAAGTATTTGCTTTCCATGAAATATAATATCTTTTTCAGGAGTATTACCGATTTTTCCATTACCCTGTGAAACCTAAACGTTCCACGGTTTCACAAGGTAATGGACAAAACGGCACAGCAGCTGAAAAAGATTTTATATTTCATGGAAAGCAAATAATTGTCTCCTTAGCGTGCGATATATTTCATATAATCGATGAAGAAATAAAATACTTATGGCTATATTTGTGTTCCAATGTTTACAAATTTCTTCTTGTAACTGTAGACAAAAGTCACGTGGTATTGCTACACTGTGATAGTCACCGGGTGCCATAATAACATCTTACTGATTAGTCTGGCTACCCGACTAGATAAAAAAATTTCAATCAACTAACATAACTTCATTGTCAATTTTAGCTAAATTTTATTTTGGGCTTGATTATTTATGTTTGAGGATGCAAAGGGAAATAAGTTCAGGAAAAAAGAGACTACTTATTGATTGGATGGCGGCATTCATGTATTTTGGACCCGTGCAAAGCATACGCAATTTATGCTAAGAGTCTGTTAATCTCGTGCAGTCTTAAACGACCAACTATGCACATGAGCCGGACACTAGTTGTTCTAGTACAGCTAGAGATAAATCAACGAAAAAAAACTAAGGGAGAGACTACAAACTTGATCACTTATGCTTGGGAAAAGTTTGAAACTCAAACCGACCTAGTGTTCGCTCCACTCAATTGTTAAAACCACAATAACACTTGGTTTGCGTGCATCTGCATTTTATAAGGGGGGTCCAACAATCAGATGTGTGTATTATTAATCGTTTCATTGATCACCCATTAATATTACATTCACAAACCACACTCGGTCGCTTGCACGAAGAGGGAGTGCCTATTTGCGCAGCGCATATGCATTGGCTTCAAATAACTTCTTGTTGAAGACGCATTTCGGTCGGTGAATATAAAACGCTCTTAGAGAACGGAAATCAGGCCTGCTGATTGGTCGAAAATGTCGAGCAAACACTAATTAAAAACAAATTATAAGTTGGTCAGCATCATACGACATATTACTTGCAGAAAGTATTTTGAATTAATGTTTTAAATTGATTTAATGTTTCCAAGGGTATCGCATATATGTGACTGGCCATGAGATTTTGGGTCCAAATGAGGAATTTTTCGAAAATGATTTTTTTACTGCAAAATGATGTTTACACATTCCTTATTACAAATATAAAATTTCATTGTTGTATCTGGTCTAGTTCCGTTGCTATGACGTCACAAACATATGCAATTATCTCATATCCAACTATTTGTCCCATTTGAATTCGCACATGTGACAATTTTTTTACCATTGGAAGGCATGGGGACTCCACGTAAAATTGTCCATATGATAATAACTATTTGAGATATTTCTTATGTGCAAACATATTTTGTAGTTTGATATGTCTACAATATAATGCACTAAATTTCATAGTTGTATCTTTATGGGATCAACCCCCTTTTTAAAGGTTTTTAACATGACTATCACTCACATTGAACAAAGAAGGAAATGAACGGATTTGATATCAAACTTGGTTACTTTCTTGTCCGTAGTTCTTTTGTTTCTCGGGGAATATATTTTGTGCAAACTTGATTAATAGTTTAATTTCTTCCCGTCAGATTAGTGTTTTGATATAAGAAATGTGATAATTAGATCTGCCCCCTTTTTACGGTTTTCTAAAACAGGTATCATTTTTTTTTAGTAAAAAAGTAATACACATATTTAATTTGCACATTGTTAATTGTTTTATGACGCGCCCCGCTGCGATTGTCACAGCATGTGGGGTAATAAAAGTGGTACATTTGCGTGAAGGGTTATAACCGCTATATTTCTATAACCGCTATATTTCCTGTATACATACTTTTAGAGATTTGAAACTTTGACTTTATTGCCGATTTGGAAAGTAATACATGCATTAAAATAATTAAAAGTGAAATGTCATAAGCTCACGCATAATTTAAAATTATAATAATCGAACAGGTGAGACATAAAAATGAAGAATCATGTCATTCCTATGACACTTGTTAAATAAACTGGTTAATTGACACGTTGTACCACCTAATTGAATATATACGAATTGTAAAATGAAATGGCCAAACTACATTTTGTGATAACTTGAAAATGAATATATGACTTTGTTGGTTATATGATTGATGTTATGATTTGACTAAAACAATGAAAACTGATTTAGTATTTGTTTAACATTTCAACTCTTCATAACTTTGAAAGCACTTGTCCAACATAAATAAGTTGAACAAATGTTTCATCCCGATATCTTGAAAAAATAAAATATTTGTGACAATTAGAGGGAAAATTTGAGTTTTGTCGGGTCCGCAAGCGCGCGAATATTCTCCTATTTAATTAAAGAAAAAAACGCTCTATTTCACGAACTTAAAATTGTCATAACTTTTTTATTTTTCAAGATATTAAAAAAACAGATCCATAATTGTATGGTCTATGGCTCGAACATGCAACTGAACATTCAACCGTACAACATACTTGAAAAATCAGCAGTGGTTGCTAAATTTCATTTAAACTGTACTTTGTGATATTGCACACATACTCAAGCATTGTACAGTTACTAGTAACCGTTTATTTTTTTATCATCCATCGAATATGCATGATAATAAGTATACATATCGTGACATGTATTGCGGTTACTAGTATAACAAATGCATAATTGTTAGATTCCTCACACATGATCAACGAATTCTGAATGATACCATGGAAGCATTTAAATGGTCCTGATGATACCTACCTTATGAACAAAATTTCATAATGACAGAGATATGCCCATAAAAAAGATCCTGGTATGCATCATATACAAAATGTCAAAATACCAAAGTGTAACTGAACGCACAAAACCCATCCAGCAAATGATATACATTAATTTATACACTCCGACAACCCGCTGAGTTAGCATAGCGCGATTTCGCAATCGAGATAAGATCGATCAGATTAAAACCGGTATAACACCAGTCAAGGGAAGGTAACTGTGGTCGACTTGAAAACACATTCAATACAAATGGGACAAATAGTTGGATATGTTCATTCCAACTGCAGTTTGACGTTAGCAATTCTGTACAATGAGTTGCAAAGATTATCTTGGGCCACGGAGGGTCAATTTAGACCCATGCCTAATTCCTTGTGAAATGATACTGTGATATAATCATTTCACATGAATTGTGATAAAGAAAGTTTTTGAAGGGAGTTTTTTTAAAAACTATGATACCATGGCAACGATAGAAAATGTTTTACAAAATATGAATTATTTTTTAGAATGTATTGATTTTTTTTTATTTGTGTCCACATAATATATTCATCAAAATTGAAACAAATCTGTTTATAAAATATATTTTTAATTTGGTTGCCATGGTAACAGTTGTAAAACCTGAAAAAACACGATATGCCTTTAACTTCAAATACTAATACATTTATACAGAATCATGTAGACCTAGCTCGTGCAGAATCATAAAATAAACAACATGTTCTCTGTTTTATTTGGTCCACCATTGGCTATATTTACTAGACAATGCTGATTCCAGAGGCGTATGTTAAAATTGTGTTGACAAGTTTCATAACCTATCATCATAAAGCAGGTAAGCGTCGGGGACTTAGGTTAATGATGGAGTACGTTGCTAGCCTAATGAAATAATTTGGGTACTGCATTGGTTTACGGATTTTAACAATTTTATCGTCAGTAATAACGTGCTGTAGCTGCTCATATAAGACATTTTATAGGTTGGATATTTCCCAGTCTGGATCTCTCCGCAAGTGGTAAGGGGCAACCATCCGTTATCAATAGCACTGTCTGTGCAACTTTATCCTTGGTAACGTGGAGTTCCAGGCGAATCTTGTGACGGTGTTTCCGAATGATATGGATTCAATCCCTCTCAGGTCATACAGCTCCTAAACACACCGTACAACCCGCTGTGTGTAAGGCAGTTATGTATGTTGAAGGCAGAGACACACGCGTTTTACGCCACTACAGTGGGGTAAGTATTTGTTATTTTATATGTGTTTTGCGTTGCTTTTGAAAGTGATCACTTACATATATCGTCCACGCGATGAATGAACAATAAGTATAAACAATTTATGTACCCACAAATGCCATATTATTCGAGAAAATAGGGTTTACGTACGCGATGTTTGCCAAAAGTTCAAAACTTTCGACTTTGACATTGAATTCTCAACTTAATTCGTGGTTTGGAACATTCCTAAAACATTAAATATAAACTTCAACCCTTCTTCAATATATCTGTCGTTTCCGTTTTGGAAAATGTGCATTTTCTGTGAAGATACAGATGTTTAAATTGAACGAGGTACCAAAAAAATGCTAACGAAATAGGCAGTTCTGTTTTTCGAATGATAACGACAAAGGCAGATCGTTAAATATTAATGCTAACTCAGAGGCAGAGATAAGAGACTTATGCTAACGACAAAGGCAGAAATTCTAATGACTTGACAGGGCCATAAAACCCCTTTGTACGATTTGTATGTTATAAATATCACCCAGATTCATGTTAGGCTTTATTCCACCGTCCATTTCACCAAGAATCACGAGTGTTTAGTGGTTATTTTCATCAAGTTGATAAACGGAATATATTACATACCTGGTGATCCTGACGCCGGCAATCATCAGTTGTGAGTGGCCCTTTATGTCTGTAAATGACGAACTGGTGTGTTGGGGGGGGGGGGGGGGGCATTCAGCGCTCCATTTGTTATCATAAAGTTAAGAAACGAATTGTTTTTAGCATTCTATAGAATACGCGAGTTCGAAATGCAGCAATTCAAATTACTTGACAGGGAACTTAATGCACTGTTTGTTTGTACAAAAATGTATGTTATTTGTATGCTACACATTTTATTTGACTATTATTCGTGAATAACTCACACGAAGAACATAAGACATAATGTCGTAAAACATCGTAATGCCCCGAAACATTGCTATTCATGTGCAGTCGAACATAATTATGATCTTGGTATTAATCTTCTAAGCAGTCAATGTTGATTAAAATTACCTGTATTTTATAAATAAAACAGTCAGGTTATTTAAACAGTCACAGAGTATACGGTCTTACATCTATTTATGGGATGTTTGCTTAAAACAGTTGGGCAACACGTGCTCATGTAGCATCACGTATATCATGTAACATATTATTCCATGCTAAGTTGTTTGGTCTTAATTAATGACATCATCTAACGCCATCCGGACCGCAGATAATTATGCAACGAGGCGTAGCATAATACCAATAAGACGAGACGCAAGTACGCGTAAGTTCCTTTATGTATAATTAGATTTACGATGTACAAATGTAGTTGTTATCAATCAATAACATTTCATATAAAATCAAAGAGCTGAAAGTCAGCAGTTGTTCGAATGAATATCATTCTGATCACCTCGGCCTGTATGCATTGAAGTATTTACCGGAGACAAACGGAAATGTCCGAGGTTTCACGATTGAAATACAATGTATATGCGTGCCGGAAGTACAAGTCAAATAGTTTTCTGCGGCCAGATAATTTCTAGTATTTTTCAGCAGTTTGGACGCTGATCGAGTTTATTCCGGTGTATGTTTAAATGGTATTAGTCCAAATAACCCAGATACGTGTAACATCGGATACACCTGTAAAAATGCCGTACGGACCGTTCCGATTGCAATACCGACTGACCGGTTTACTATTGCAAAGGTGGCGCTGCCTAGCGGCGGTGTAGGAAGAAAAGTAGTTTCTTCAACTAAAGTATAGTCGATTGTAGAAACGTGTGTAAATAACTATAGTTGGTCGATTCTCGAACAAATAAAAAGTATTCATTTAATGCTAACTGATGAGATATGGAGTTCTATCAGTGAAATAAAACCTATATCAGCCACTGGTTATCACCTACAATGTGACTGATATAAGCTCTGCCCCCTCACAGGGACTACTTTAATTTTACAAAAAACTTAACACTAAACCGTCTGTAACATTTTTATTACTGAACGGAAACATGTCATGTGGGTTATTTATTCTTAGTTAGAACAATTCCTACAAGTTGGTGTATGATTTGATGCAAAATTCTCAAAAAAGTTGTTTTCACCTATTCACCATAATCAAAGATGACGGATTTTGAATTGAAAAATATGAATGGAATAACATATTCATAAGCAGCATAACCACAGTGGTAGATTCTAATTTGGCATAAATAGTACCAGTTTTGACACCAGATAAGCATTAAATAAATAGAATATTTGTTTGTTTTGATTGAATATGGTTAATACCTCATCTTGTAGTGATAAAATTTTAATATTTTTAATCGCGCTACGCGCTCTTGAACTTTGAATAATGAATTTTATCACTACACGATGAGATATAAACCATATTCAATCAAAACAAACAAATATCCTCTATCTATATTACATAAAGCTGTTTAATAGAGTGTCAGGTAAAAATTCCTGTGTCGATGACTTACAGTTCATGTAAACTGCTGACAAACAAGTGCTGTATTTATACCTAACTGTCATAGATCTACATTTATTAAATATGCAGACGTGCATGGACATGTACTTAGTTAGAGAATTAAAGCTCCAGCACGAATAAGATGTAAAGTACAACCTCCTCGACAGAGCAATAACCTTTGATTTCCGGCCATTGTATTACTTCAATGATTAGGAGACTATAAAATTCAACTTGTATGACTTATTGCGCCTCCCAAAAACTGCTAATTTCGCCGTCATTTTGTTAACATTTTACTTATATTATCGATCGAATACTACGAGAACCATTCGTTTCTAAACTCTAAGACAGTGCCTGAAGAGATTACGTCCCAAAAAAGTCATGCACTAATCATTAACAGGCATAAAAGGCAACTCACAACCGACAATTACCAGCGTCAGCGATCACCAGGTATGTAATATATACCGTTAATCAACTGGACGAAAATAACCACTAAACACTCGTGATTCTTGGTGAAATGGACTTTGGAATACAGCCTAATATGAATCTGGGTTATATTTATAACATACAAATCGTACAAAGGGGTTTTATGGCCCTGTCAAGTCATTAGAATTTCTGCCTTTGTCGTTAGCATAAGTCTCTTATCTCTGCCTCTGCGTTAGCATTGATATTTAACGATCTGCCTTTGTCGTTATCATTCGAAAAACAGAACTGCCTATTTCGTTAGCATTTTTTTGGTACCTCGTTCAATTTAAACCTCTGTATCTTCACAGAAAATGCACATTTTCCAAAACGGAAACGACAGATATATTGAGGAAGGATTGAAGTTTGTATTCAATATTTTATAATTGTTTCAAACCACGAGTTAAGTTAAGAATTTAATGTCAAAGGCGAAAGTTTCGAACTTTTGGCAAACATCGCGTACCTAAACCCTGTTTACTCGAATAATATTGCATTTGTGGGAACATAAATTGTTTATACTTATTGTTCATTCATCGCTTGAACGATATATGTAAGTGATCACTTTCAAAGGCAACGCAAAACACTATAAAATAACAAATACTTACCCCACTGTAGTGGCGTAAAACGCGTGTGTCTCTGCCTTCAACATACATAACTGCCTTACACACAGCGGGTTGTACGGTGTGCTAAAGGCATATCAATTACCTATATTTGTTTAGGTGCACATGTCTGCGATAATATTCATAATGCACTCGGTGTAAAGAATGATGTCCACACAAGCTCGTATTTTAAAGTAACAGTAACATTCGAATTTCTATACCTTGGACAACAAATGGAACACGTCGAGTTTACGAATCCCCGCAATGTATTCGGCAGGTTGGGATCACACTATAGCTCTAGGACGGATGTTTACCGTTGGTAAAATTTGTTAATCATTTATAACAGGGTTAGCGTTGGAAAACTTTCTTCAGCAAACCCGTAACTTTAATGAATTTAAAAAAAACGGGTGTTAACGCAACGAAGTATTTGTTTAGTAAGGTCACAGAACGATACAACTATCTGTGACGTACATGTATATGTTCGGTGTTTTGAGGACTCGCAAGTATTTTTGTACTTAATATTATCTTTATTATCTGATACCACGTTCATCCATATAATTATGCACCAGTCAATTGAAACCACGCTCCTGGTTTTGCAAACCCCTAGTAAAATATCTCCCCCCCCCACAAGGCCATACACAAGGCCATACAGATGGTAAAACTTCCGCAAATTGCCCCGCCCTATACCTCACGGGTATAGTTATGGCTATATATATATTTTCCCGCTATGCAAAACAAAAGCTAACAAATGCACCCCACTCACAGGGCAGTGCGGGGACTGTTCCCCCGCTATATCCGGGTTTGGGCCGTGGTTTCAACTGACTGGTGCATTATTGTACTGTTGTACATAATGTGATTACCCTTTAAGTGTAACTTATTCATGTTTAATCAGCAGTGACTTTTGTGCCTATGAAACTGGGTAAAGCTATCTTGTTGCATGCATCATACACATATTTTTTGCGTTTGACTGAGACAATCATAGTACGTAGCCATTCAGTTTTTATCCCTGCGTAATCGGCCAATGAGGTCCGAGGAAAGAGACACAGTTTGTGTGTTACAAGCAATCCGGACAGGCTGTCCTAGCTCTTTCTGAATAGACTCATTGGTTTTTTAACGTGCTCGGTGTACATATTACCTGCAATACACGCGATACTACCTCTCAGTTTCCAATCAGCTCATCTCTTTCTAGTTGGTAAGGAGACACTGGAAACGCTTTTCAGTGTTTCCCTCCTAACTAAAGATGAACTGGTTTTTACATTTTTTAAAAATTTAATAGCCTACATTAACCCCTACCCCCAAGCCCTCAACAAAAAGTCCAATACAAATCAATGTACTTAAATTTCCAACTGTTATTGTTGCACCAGGATTTGACACATCGCTGATCATAACTATTTTGACAAATACTATTTTCCCCACACAGACAATCACAGAATCTAACATGTACATGATTGCATGGTAAACATTTCATAAGTTTAAAACCGATCCATGACTCTAGAGACGAAAATAGTTTCCTTTTTTATGACTTCAGAGACGAAAATATTGTCCTTGTTTTTATGACCACAGAGACGAAAATATTGTCCTTGATTTTAGGACTCCAGAGACGAAAATATTGTCCTTGTTTTTATTAGAGCGCATTTTATTTTAAAGAATGTAATTTTTCGAATTTGAAAGGTTGACTGGTTGCCATCAATGAATAAATAAGGTAACATTATTTTTAAATCAACATCTGTTTATAAAGGACCTGTGACGTAATCATTTCACAGAAAATACACGTCCCGTTCTGTGACAAATAGATTTAGTATAGATGTTTCGTGGGCATCGGTGACATAACTTTTATTTGATAATCATCATGATATCAGTCTACGGCCGTAGTTTGTTTTTTGCCAAGCAAACTATTTAATAGAATTGTTATTCTTTTGAAGGTGGAGTCTTTCAACATTTTGTTTTTAATTACTTGAATGAGAAATCATTTTATATTTCTGTCACAGGACTCGACACACAGACATTAGTTAAAATATGTTGACCTAGATAGTTTGTGTATTTAGCAATGCCTACACGCGAGTGTCGTGATTCATGTACCGGAGTGTTTACAGCAATATGCATGTATTCTAGATCTATTTATTAGAATTGAATATATCCAATTACTACAGAAACGTAAGAGTCCAAAAGTTTACTAGATTTAATTAACAATGGCTGTAGATCTACAATATTCTTGTTGTCTATGAGGTGATAAGCTAAAAAGTGACTCAATCGTCGTATCTTCGGTTAATATTTATGTTCGTTTTGAAATAACAGCCGAGTATTAACATTATTAATAAAGAAACAGTATGCGAATATCGTTGAGTGTCCGCCACGACTCTTGTGATAATCCATCCAATCCGCATTGCCTTTAGATTTTATTTAGAATCTTAGGTTCTATTCAGAATTTACGCTTTAAATATTGTGTATGCTCGTTTGCATTACATACTTATAGATTCTATAATTAATATGTATTGTCTAATCCCAAATGATATATTGAACTCTACCACATATGCGCAATGTCGAGACTACGCGTTAGAGTAATTAACATGCTGAGATTATACGGCGACGTCATTTCTCTGTTTACGACGTTACGTCATTTGCCGCATTTGGACCCAAAGTCTCATGGCGCGTCACATATGCTAATCATTCAATAGATACGATGGAAGAAACGAAACTACATAAACAATCAACCCATTTCTATTCCATTATATTATAGTACCGTTATGTTGTATTGCCAACGGATTTAGAAAATAAATGAAGCATTCATTAAAATAATCATACTCTCTCTTGATACAGAATCAGTGATTCATCGTTCAGCAGATTTACCACATTTCCTGGTGTTGACGTAATAAAGACGTTGTAGGTAGTGTAATTATGGCATGCTTCAAAATCTGATAACAATATTCCTTGATTAGGAGTATTCATTTCAAGAATCGTTTACGTTTCAATGTAAGGTTGAGACCAAGGCCACTATAGATTTGTCAAAGTAAAATCAACTGCTTCCTCCACATCGAATTCACTGGGCCTACTGTGCGGCTTCTGTATTAAAATATAGACAGGAATGCAATGCGATTGTATCCCACGAACTATTCTCATACAAATATTTTCTCTATACCAACTTGACAGTTAAAACATATGATCTAGGCAGTTAAAAGGGCTAATAACAATACAGAATACATCCGCACCTCAACCGATCGGTACCGATAATCGTCTTATATCGGCTTTTAAAACCAATATTTGTGGTTTTAAAATGGCGTCGATTGAGCTCCATTGAGCGTCAGCTCCGAGGTGAATGGTAATATAATTTTTATTGTTTCTAAAAAATACTTCGCGTATGTTATGTTCTATATTTATTTTTTTCCTTGTGTGTACTGTGAATAAAAGATAAAACCACAGGCTGGTTCAATTTTACATCAACGAATCTGCAAGTTTGAAATACCCAGTATGGCGCAATTGGAACGTAACGACGTGAGAATTATGACGTCATTATAACGTAACGTATATTTTCAAGCTCGGCGCCGTTGACGTAATCGGGTTCCCTGGTGTAATCCGTACTCGCTCGTACTCAACTTAATATTAGCTGTGCTATATATAGAACATGGAACACGTTCACCGTTGAAGTTACGTTTCTTTTTCTGCATGCTACTGGAACTAGCTTCTATGTTATAGTTAGAACATATTAAGTAAATTTTAATGATTAAAAAGGGCGGAGAGAGCGAAGCGAAGCGAGTCCTTTTTAGTAATTTAAAATTTACTTAATAGTTTCTAACTAACTTAGAATATAACATTCTGCATTCTGATTGGCCGATAGAAAGCAGCGCCAACGATGACGTCAAGGTTGTGAAGAGAAAATTTTAATGATTAAATTTTCACTTAAGGAGGTACGAGCTGCCTTGTGCGCATGCGCGAAATTTCAAAATCGTATTAGATAAGAACAAACATGAGTTTAAGTTTCTATGATTGCATATAAATGTTGATTAATGAAAATAAACAAAATATTATCGCACAAATTAGATATTTTTAACTTTTTATTTTTTGCCTGTATGAAAAAGTGGGTGGGGAACGGCAAAATTGTGAATAATATGGGTTCACAATAAGTCCCTACCATTGTTCAAATGCATATGCTTATATATAATATGTAGTGCATGGTTTAGTTATAAGAGGTAGCCACACTTTGAAATATTTTTAAGAAAAAATTATTTCATTACAATATGCAAATTAGGTTAATTTTATGCAAATTTATTCATAATTAGTGCTTTTTTATGCACAGCTCCCAAAAAAGGCAGGTGACCCCTATTTTTTATTTGACTAAACTGGTGTTCTATTTGATACTAAACGTAGGGCCAATTTTAAATCATTTTCGATCGTTGGGTACTTTTGACGTTCATTTGAAATCATTTGAAAATCACACTTTTAGCAAGTGGGTGGGGTAACTATTTATCATGTTCAAATACTGAATTTGTTCACCGGGCAGCTGGAATAGTGACTAATGTCAATAGGAATGACCATTGAACACACAAAATATCATGCATTGCTTAAAAGTGGTTTCATACAGTAATAATCTTAAAAAGAACATAATGGTGCCATAAATGCAGGAAATAGATAAAATGACCAAAATACAATGGTAGGTCATTAGAAAGCCATGTATGTCGAAAACGAGCCAGGTGACATTTCATTTTTATGATTTCAATGTTGTTCTAGAAGACTGTTCTGTCATTTTAAGATGTTTCAAGGAAAATTCGATCGTTAGATAAAAGGTGCGCGTACCTCCTTAACCGCCAAAATTCGGCGTTTTCATTGGCTCATAATGTAGGTTATATTCTAAAACAGTGAAAATAACAAAATGGTGATGTCACTGTTATTTTCACTGTTATTTTCACTGAAAAATCTCCATAATCAATTAATAGTAAGTACGGCTGTCACCGAGTTTTAACCATATTATCATTCACCTCGGAGATGACGCTCAATGGAGTCGACACCATTTCAAAACTCCACAAATATTGGCTTTAAAAGCCGATATTAGACGATTATCGGTACCGATCGGTTGAGGTGCGGATGAAATTTTTTTTTTCAATTTATAAATGCAAGTTCCTGTGATGTTAGTTACGCAATTGCGTGCTGACCGATTTACTGTCGCTCAGGTGGCGCCGTCTATTAGCGGCGTTCGAAGAAAAGTAGCTACACGTGTGTTAAAACTAGTCGTTCTTCGAACAACAAAAATTTACACTAGTGTAATCATTCAGTGTAAATACATGTATCATGACAATAACGCTGTAAATAAACAAATGATGGGAAAATTGCTCGTACTCGTTTATCCTTCCTCTTTTATACCTCGATAACACATTCTGAGACGATGCCCATTTCAACCAAAAGTATGGATTGTGATGTGTCACGAAATTACAATGCTGTGCCGCGAGCGTAAAAGTGGCAAAGATGTTGTTGTCAGTTGCGTTCAGTAAACAGCTTCGTCATTTCTTGTTAGTAATTAAATTCTAATTACACTGCCAAGTTTGTGAGAAAATATTATCATAAAATAACAAATGACCTCAGACAGACGGATTCAACTTTTCATAGCAACGTTTGTTTACGTGGTTTGACATGTTCACTTGAAGCGACGTATTTCTTGTATATATACCGATTCGAAAACCTAGTGGTAGACTGTCCTCTGAGAGAAGAGAAGTCAGTTTCCCTTTTATGTTGAGCGTCAAGCAAGGGCATTTCTGGCACCATCTTTATTTCGTCTTTGGTATGACGCAGTCTGGAATCGAACCTGTGGCCTCCCGCGCTCTATCACTAGGCTGTCAAGGAGGCGGTGATATTGTATGTTTGATCCTATGTAAATAATCAACATGCTCGGATGTGCTTGCTGCTCTTATTATACACTCATTAAAAGTTGTAAGTACACCAACTTGTTATTCTTGTATCTTTGTATTATACATGGTAGATTGTTCATTTTTTGCATGTGTTCATGCGAGTAGTAAAACAACAATATCCGATAATTGGATATTTGTATTTGACTTGGTGTAGGCAGTGAACCGTGAACCTTCCAAATTCAGAAAAATGCACGTGCACAACACTGTGTATTGTACAATGTTTTGAAATGTTGACTACACATTGTCCAGCAATACTAATACACCGAAAAGCATAACATCTGAAGAGTTCCGAATACAGAAAGAACAAGAGATGTTTGTTAAACATGTATGTCTCTTGACAACCGAATAGTCATGGATACTTTAGGCCATCCCTGCATTGACCTTTGACCTATTGACCTCCAAATTTGTAGGAGTCTTCTGCTAATAATAAGCTACCTGTCGGTGACAGATTTTACGATCTTAGGATCCACCGTTCTTACGTTGTGGTTATGAAACCGTTGTGTATTCGAAGGTCACAGTAATTTTGACTTTTGAACCATTGCGACCTCAAAATCAATTGGGGTCATCTACTGATGATCAACAAACTCCATTTAAGGTTTGTGGGTTCTAGGTCTGATCCTTCTGGAGTCATTGATCGGTAAACATTTAGTCTACCAACCGACCGATCGACATGCATGTACTAAGTAATAAACCTAACATCTACGATAACGAGACATAAACAAATACTTACAATTCCTAACATAATAACTTTAAAATAAACATAATATCATACATTTTGTAGTTCAATATTGTGTAATATTTCAAGCTAGAAGCAAAATAATACACACTATTTGCATAGATCGCTATTTACTGTGTTTGTGTACTTATAATCTTTATAGGGAAGTGTATATACTCTCGAGCGTTTTAAAGTTAACAATAACTTGTGTGATTATGTTGTCCACTCGGTTGAGTTGATTAAGGTCATGTCGATTTGAACTTTTTATCATCCCATCAAATAGCTTCTTTCACAAATCTAAAAGTGCGGTGAAAGTCTGCTGAGGCAGCTAGATATAATTTCATCGGACGAACTACGTGACGTCATTGTGCGCCAGAGGTCATTTGAACATGACCGCTTACGGGATGTAGTCAGATCTATAATAGCGTAAAGGAATATAGCAAATGTTAGGATCTGAGTTAAGGAGATTGATTAACTAGTAGTCATGTGACCACACTACTACGTAATATGCTACGTCACAGGTAGTGACGTAGCATCTGGCGTTCCCGTCTTTTACACTCAAGTGAAATATTGTTCCAATTTCGAGACAAATGCGTTATGTCGTTTATATGTTAATGAAAAATTATGACAATGAGGAGAGTTTGCATGCCAAACTGAGTTTGAATGCATTTTGTTAAAGGGGACACGACATTTTTTTATGTCACTAAAGTGTTCTTGGTTCATTGTTGGGCTGTGTATAACACCGGTACAAACACACGTATTTTAGTTTCGAAAAATCAGAACAAGAAGTTATCTACTGAAAATCACATATTTATGTGGGTATTAAATTTCGTGGATTTTGATAAAAATATATTTTCGTGGGTTCGTTAATTCGTGGATTACAAAACATGGACAAGTAAACCCATGTTCTTGATTTGTGAGGTTCATGAATTGTGGGGATTATAAGATTCCGTGGTCGAGTTTAACATAGGAAATTATCGAAATTTCAACTCCCTGGAAAAATAATGATTTCATAGTTGTCTATACTTAAACTATCAATACCGTTGTCAAGCAACTTGTACTTTATAAATATTATGATAAATAACCCAGAAGTTAACCGGTTATTGATTGTCAGCATTGTGTAAGTGTTTCAAGGATCGCGTTATTGTCATGACAACAGACACTAATTATAATAACTTATGGTCAATTTATTGTTCCAACATGGCTTGTTTAGATTTGTTAGCAAAACGTCAACATGATTCCTTAATTGTCTCATGTATTTCTTCGATATTCAGAATTATGTCAAACGACAAATCAATTTTTTAAATTCTGAGCATATCCTTTATTTGCCAGTCAGCTTTTTGCTGAAATATGGCAGGCACATGAGTGCCTCCACCCGTATTTGAACCCGGGTCGCAAGATTATACACCAAGCGCCCTAGCCACTGAGCTACGGAGGCATTGCAAATTTGTTGTATTTCACAATTCTATAAAATGTATACATGCAACTCTATAAAATGAGAAGTTGTTCTATTAACATACGTGCCAGGAATAAATGACTGTCAATTTGACATATCAAGGACCATTTCCAGTACGATTAGCAATAACCGTAGGGAAAAACTATTCATCAATTGTTCTGAATCTCCTATCAATGTTCTACTGAATCAAGAATACAGCAGACATAACACACACACACACACACACACACGGGAGTGAATGTCATACTAGTTCGCTGAGGCCAGATAGTTTACTTGTATTGTTTATGATGCGTATCATTGCAGTTAGTTTATTGCGGTGTATGTTTAAATGTATCTGCCCAAATAATTCAAATACATGCAAAACCAACTATATAATATGTAACAGTAAGTTTGAACTTTATAAAAACAAATGTCATGATGAGATATAAATCGTATTTAGTTTAATCAAACAAATATCCTCTATTTATTGGACTGTGTTATGTGCCGAATTCAACGAATGAACAATTTCCAAATTTCCAATTTGAAAAATATTGATCATGTATCAATACTATGATTCTGTTAATCTAGCAATGTGTTTTCTACGGGATGTAATCCGTGCCCACTATATTTATCATTAACCGGGAAGCGCTTTGCTTATGCAGCAGACACTTGATGTTCAGAGACATGGTCTCAATCGGCTAGCGTTCACCGTGATAGTTCTGTTTTCTTCGGTAAATGAAGTATTGCTATGCGACAAAGAATAATGGAATAAGTTTGGTTCACGACATTCTTGAAAAATGCTTCCTTTTTCTCGATTTTGTATTGAAATCTTAAACCACTAAGAACATGTCACTTGTCCCTCCAAAGACGAGTCACTTACCGCGTTCAAATGCAATAACGGTGCATTGTGTAATAATAATCTGTGGATATTCTTGTTTGAGTGTTCTTGTGCTTTTCGAGCATTCCTGTTACTGTTGTTAATTTTTTTATTCCCTGTCCGATTTGTTACTACCGTCATATAAATGTTCAAATGTCTTTGTTTTTATTGCCTATTGGCTTATATTCAACATGACATTGCCAGTTTCGATCTTCGAGAAAGTTTTGTTTTAAGATATTTCAATCCGAAGTCTATACATATTGTTATACTTTATTTTAGGCTCTCGGGAATTTGTCATTGAACTATTTCTGAATGTTTCACAATGACAATGAATATACAGTTGCAAACATGGCCGACGCGATCAAAACAGTAAAACATTCAAATATGCCAACATCGAATAAGATCTTTATGTTGCGGTTTTAACGTATTTATTGCATATATACATTATACAATGATCTTCCATGTGAAAACAAATGGTGGTAACTAATTCGTGACGTCACCAGCTTTGACGTTGTTTGGACTCGGTAACTATGGTACTGTCACACAGTGATAAAAAGAAGCCGCCACTCGTTGTCTTTTGGTATCAACATTTCTTTAACTCCTCACGAAAACAAATTGTTAAGCTCGCCATAGGCTCGCGTAATAACCTGTGTTTTCTAGACTCGTTGAAAAAAAATGTTGATCTCCAAAGACAACTTATGAAGGATCATATAAATCTCTCACTGTGTATGTTATATGTGGTATGAATAGAAGTTTTGTTTCTACGCGTCTTGTGCCTCGAGAAATGTAAAGCACACCGAACAAAAACACGACACAAGTTAATAATTCATTCAAAACACTTTTCGGTACTATTTCGCACTGATACAAATCTCAAAATATTTAACCATGATTTGTGAAAATATCTGAATTATTTATCATTTGATGCATTATATTCTTCAATAATACAATAAAATGTGCGAATTTCCTTATCTATAGACGATGGTAAATGCATCATAATTATGTATTATTTGTTTACAGCCACTTTTTATTAGTTTAGTCCGATATATAGGCTCTGGTAACATATTTATAATGCGATCTGTTTTGAGTAGCTGTTTATCATACGGGCATGCTATATTCAACTGGGATTTAAAACATAACACATCCTGTTTATTTTATGACATCGATAGAAAGATGCACCCTGCCCGCTTGGTGCGGGCAAGCTACGCCAAACTATATAATACCAGCTTTTAGAAGCTAAAGTAAAGGAACAAACACCTTGATAAGTTTAACGAATTGTAATTTGTCTGTTGGGCTCATGATGCAACAACATATTAAAATTTATAAGTGTGGAAAATTGCAGATCACAATGTAACAGTCTCCTTCCAGGTGGTGCCTTTGGAGGAGATGGAATAATCCCAAGCGGCAGATCCCAGTCAACCTTAAAGCCCCTATTTGTTTATTATTTAAAATTTGTCATGTAAGCGCAACAGGAACAAAATAACTCCTAACTGACCATCGCGGCCGCTTGGGCCTTTCTTGTATAGCGCGTCCCAGTTCGAGCCACACACAGGGACACAATTCTCTAATTCAACCTTTATTATTAACAAATCAGCGCGCAGACATTTGGCCTACCGGTATATAATAAATCGCGTTCCTGTTTTAATATACAAAGCTCCACAGGGAGAAGATATCTCTAAAAGCGGGGCACCTACTAATTAAGTTAATCACCATCTCAAAAAGCGCCAAATATCTATAGAAAAGTGTAGGATGGACAGGAAACCTAGCATGTAATAGCTGTAAGGGCTTAACCCGCATCCTTTTAAAATATGTCGAGAATTTGAATTCGAGAGGTGGTGATTGTATCACACTTGACAAAACCACCGAGCCAGGTGCACCCCATAGACAAGGGAGGTAATTGTCGATGTGACATGCAAAATGAGTATTCCAGCTATGTGTTACCATAGCGGTGACATTTACGTATTTATTGTTAAAGTACTGTTGGGATACTGCCGCCTAAGATTTTCCGCATTGTGACATTAAAGTCAAAAGCTTCGATAATATCGAGTTCACGTAAAGTCTATCACATAAATTAGGTTCTTCGTTCTTGGCGCTAGCTCATGTAGAAGGTGGACGAGGCTTCCATCTCAACAGTAATGTTCTTGTATCGTCTGTCTTTTGAGCGGCTGCTAGTTTGAGAGCGGAAATGAAAAGGCTGTATGTCACGTGACGACCTTGACCGACAATCGGAGAACCTCGATTGTTTACGGTCTGCTCGGACTAGAGAATTTTCGACCCACTAATTTGCGACCGGATCGTAGCAAAAATAAAAAGAATTATGTTAAGTACATAATTTGTAATATATGCTAGTCATCATTTACCTTATTCTATCAAATCGGTCATCACTGAAAAAAAGCCATTAATAGTCATTAGATATCAGCAATAGTTAATGCCAACAAAAAGATAAGTATCAAATCGGACCAGGGCTGGTATTCACAAAGCGTCTTAGTGGAAAACTTAAATAGTTTGACTTAAGTAAAAAACTTGGGTTGCGCTTATTTCCCACACATTGAAGATTAACCCATGTTTTCTTAGTGATTATTGTAGCTCTTACTACAATGTTTAAACCTACGTCAAAATTCAAGAATTTTGAGTATCTTGTTAGGCTGACACACTTAAGGAAATTTGATGTTTTTAAGAAAATTCTAAGATTTCTACTAAGATGCTTTATAGTGAATACCAGCCCAGGACAACACTCAACAGAAACTACTGAGCAAGAATGGCAGAAAACGGAACGTACTGCAAAGAAATGTAACAGACTACAAATACAAGCCACAATCATGAACAAGTTAAAATGAATCTGAACAACTATAAACAGATAATAGATAATCGAACTGGGAGGTTATAAAGCAACAAGCCCTTATAGTATGTGTCAATTTGGCGCAACAAAAACGCATACAAGTGCAAAAGCACAATGCATTTATAATCCTGCTATTTCGGACATAATTTTAATGGTTGACAACTGACGAATAATAAAAAGGTCACACAAGGAACAGTCTACAACAAATTGCAAGCTGCATATAAGCTTGGTCCCGCTGTTCTGGTGCCATTCGATTTGCTACTAGTATTTAAGTTTTATAATTTTCACTTTCCAGAAAGATTTGAGACGCTACATGCTTGCTGTAAACATATCCGATTATATCAATATTCTTAGAGAAAAGAGAAATGTAACATTGTAAGCCATTAGTCAGCTCAATTAGTTAATTCTTTATATAATAATCAATATAGTCTCCGAAGTAATGCTGTTTATGCACTACCCAGCCAATTAGACAGCTGATAATTATCAACGTACAACCATTAAAGCACAATACTCGTAATTATAGTGCCCACCAAAAATAAGTATACAGTTGCAAATTTACACTGTGTTAAAATTAGTCAGTATCTGTCTATGAGACAGTTACAATTGTACTAGTTTCTGAAACTAGAGTTACTAAACGAGACAAAAAGTGATAGTAATAAAGATGAAGATGTTCCGACTATGATTTACCATGTGATCCAAAAGGCTGAATGTTCCAGCATTTCTTTGACAAAGTAACCTTTCAAAAATATTATATTAAGTCAGACAGGGATGGCAGCACTCAACTTAACCAGCCGAGCACTGAAGACATTAAAAACACACAAAGCACAATGCCCAACTGAACCAACCGAGCACAGGAACATAAAACACATACAAGGCACAATGCCCAACTAAACGGCCAAAGATCCGCACAAGTCCAAGCCGTCGAAAAGTATAAAACAGGTCGGACAAAGAAACTTTATAGTTTACATATTGAGTACCTAGCCATGTATGTTCTTTACACTTTATAAACAAAACTATTCCTTGTCGAAAATACTGTTGCTTCACAGTTCTACAAATAGTGTCATTACAGATGAGTAAATAGGGACAATACCACTGTATACTTATTTTTGGTGGACAGTGTAAATTCAATATAAAACCAATGCAACTGAATATGTGACTCGATAACCGAGTGTACGATGACGGATATATAGAACAGTATACCCTGTGTTACAATTACTATCCATTATTACCCAATTTCCTGTACAATCTTCCAATTATCATTTTCCGAGTCCGTTTAATTCAATAAAAGGCAAATTAAATAGGACGAAACATCGGCTGTTTAATTTGAGTTTCTCCCTGAAATTGCAGATTACAACCAAATATGCGGGTTACATATTGCTGCTACAATACAGTGAAACAATAAAACATTTCAGAATTGTCATAATCAATATATCATTATACCCAGAGTAAGTTATGGAACGCCCTTACTGTCTAATGGTGTTCTGTAAAATTAAAACTTCTCACAATAATTTTAAACCGTTGTACCAAATATGCCTGGAAATGCACTGCATCGTGTTAGTTTCGTACCGTGTGTAAGTGAAAAGGACCACTTCGCATTCAGTGTTTCCCACCCAACATAACTAGAATTACTAACAGTCTTTCGGATGAAACGCTAAGCGAGGTCCCGTGTATGATGCTTTACCCCAGGTACGTAAAATAACCAGGGATGCTTCTGGAACTGGGGCATCTTCTGTATCATGCACTTTCTCCAAAAAACTAAAGTGACTAACCTCTTCTGGGGGCCTCGCCCATATGGATTTCAGGTGTCGAGGATAAATAAAATCAAATAAAGTAAACGCATTAAGATGTTACCTCTGTACACGTTAACATGCACCGCATACCGACTCTTTAAAGTCCATCTTTAAAAAGACCACACTAAGACTGCAAGGGCGTTCCATAGTAAGTAACAGTATAGAATGGAAAAGATTCAGTTTTCTATTCAAGGGCTTTCATTCATCCCGTATGTCCGCGTTTGCTTTCGCGTGTACATTGAATTTAATAGACCGATAGATAACCTTGGTAAAATGTTCTCTAGTACAATAGATCCGAGAGTTGAACAATAGAACAATGACCAAGATATTATGTCTGACGCACAAGTTGGATTCAGTAAAGATCTTAGTACTCAAGACGCTATCTTCGTTTTACAAAATACAGACTAAAAATATCTTATTGACAAGAAACGTCCATATTGTTCTTTTGTCGACCTTAAAAAGGCTTTTGATTATATACAAAGAAGTGCATTAAGGCTTAAGTTATAGTATAGTACGAGTAATACTAAGTAATTATTCAGACTTCTTTGAGGTAGCGGTAGGCCTACGCCTTTGGCAGACATATTTACAAACAATTTTGCTTTGTTCTTGGATGATATTGACTTGTTTATACAGAATGACGCAAAGTCTGGTCTAACATTTAGTGATGTTTGTATAATTGTGTTCATGTTTGCCGATGGCATGGTAATTCGCTGAAATTCTCTAGAAGATTTACAACCAAGCCTTGGTTTGCTTTTAGATACGAATTGCGAAAAATGGGGGTTACAAGTTATTACTTCGAAAACTAAAAATGTTGTTTTTCGCAAAAGTGGTGCGCTTATTTAAATACTCGAGTAGCATATACATCGGGCGCTTCACTTAACTCTCTAACACTATCATCACCATGCACGTACAGGGGTGAAATAATTATATAATTATATTATATAAAAAAAAGTAGATATTTAGTAGATTTAGCTTGAAATCTACATATACGTAAATCGCCGAGAAGTCGAAAAAATTATACGCCGTCGCGCAATGGTAGTGATCTTAAACGTTATTAAATATGGAATTTCAGCGGAGATCGGCTAGAAATTGTTGACAACTTTAACTATCGAGGTGTTACCTTTAATTATATCGAAACATTTGTTTTAAATACAAAATCCCTTAAAGGTAAAGCTGCCAATGCTATGTATGTACTGCTGAGCAATATAAAGACATATGATTTACGCCAAGAAACGACTTTACAAGTGTTCGATGCTTTCGTTGGCTCGATCCTGAATTATGCATGCCCGGTATGTGGAATCACCAATGTTCATGATCTTGAACGTGTTCATTTACAAAACTGTAAACATGTTCTAGGAGTTGATCAAGCAATTAACCATATTCGCTATATGTAAATATCAAATATTGGCTGAAAGTTGTTAGTTCTAACAACCTATTGATAAAAACATTTTAAAATGATTATTTGTTACGCTACCTAGTCGGTTCCAAAACTGGGTGTACAATATTAAATCACTTCTTGACCAGCACGGATTTAGCTAAATATATATATTTGATAACCCGCATTGTATAAATAAATCAATCAGTTATTGTAGTTTTGTAGATTGCTTTATTCAGACATTGTATAACGACGTACAGAAGAGTAACACTTTAAACACATTGTATATTATTACCAACTTTGGATTATCTATCCATCTAACAACAATACTCACTCTAAAATTACGTAACAACATAACGAGCATCAGAACATTGTCGCATAATTGATAGACAGTTTAAGGTATGGTAGGAATCGAAAACCTAAAAAACGAAAGAATATGTGTTCTCCGGGATAAATCCGATTTCGACGATGAATATCATTTTATTATAACTTGTGATCAATATAAAGATTTGAGACAAATATATATTAAACGAAAATATTAATTAAGTCCATGTAATCTATGGCAAATTTCGTAGACCTTATAACTACCACCAATAACAAACTACTAGTTCAATATGCGTACTCGCCAGTTCACGTAGACAAACGTTGATGTGATATACTTGTATGATACCTGTACATATATATGTAGCTTTTCCATTTCATCTAATAAAATTATTGTTTAAACGTTTATATGTTTATATGTTGCTCATTAATGAGAACAATATTGTGGTGTTTACGGGTCAGAGGTCACCAGTCTAGATGAGCCAATCAGAGGAAGATGTCATCATCTCACGGCGCATGCGCAGACACATAGTATTTGCTCTTATGCATTACGGAACTTATCAAGAAAGACGGGTAAATCACCTCTCTGTTCTAGATAGGTTCTATTTACCACTATTTGTGGTCATCTAATGGTGACCATTAATACAACAATACTAACCTTGATTTATTTATTAACATTTTGCCTATATACTATACAGAAGTTAGTTACTATCGCTGAACTTTTCACCATAATACAACAGTACATGTTTATTTGAATGTTTAATAAATTGTGCATCAAATTGTATGTATGTTTGTTTGAACTAGTGTATGACTGCTAATACAAACTACATTAGGATGTTTGGTTGTATATTTGTATGACTGTGTGCATGTTTCTTCGCACTGTTGTTATGATGTTTGTTCGTATGTATGTATCATGTGAAAAGAAAAGTGTATGTATATTTTGTGATGATGTGATTAATAGCACAAGTCTAAAGAAATAAAGAATTTATCGATCATAAACTTAATCCATGCTCTGCGCGCTATTGGTCAACTAAACGTTCAATTCTCGTTCGAACGCAACATGACTTAGCTGGATATAAACAATTGATCTACTTTCAGAAAAATCTCGCCTGCAGGACGACTTTACAGCTTATATTCCAACAAATCAGCGTTTGATGTTTTAATGAATTTCGCAGCCTCATAATAATGCAAGGCTAATTTACAAACGACTGGTCGCACCGTAGGCATTGCCTTTCTGATAAAAATGTTTAGATATGTAAACCAACGTATGTCTGTGAAGGACTAATCTCATGTAAAGTTGTTGCACTTAAACTTATAAATATCCAACACTAGCAGCTAAATACATGCATGTGGAAAATGCATCTTTTTACGATTTTTAACAGCCATATTGTATCGCATAATCTTAAATGGTCAGTTCAATATGGTCGTATATGATTAAGGCATATCGCCTTAGGAGTGGACATTGTGCCGTGTAAATGTGTTTTGTGCTAATTTTGTGTTTTCTGAGCTCGGCTGTTTCAGTTGTGTGTTGCCCTCCCTTCCCGATTTTTACTAAAATATATTTTGACTGCTACCAGCGATCGAGGACGTTAAAGCCACATTGGGCCTTAAACGGCTATTTCCAAAAAGCAATAGCTTGGTTACCTATGTGAAGAGCCATGGATTTTGAGCATTTAGTTGAGTCCCAAAGGTGGAAAACACCATAAGATGACAGAAACCGAAACACAACCTCCGTTTGGTTTAATTACAAAATAATGAATTATAAACACAAAATGCACAATCTATTATCTAAGGAAAGGAACTCTTGCAAATTAGTATTTTGTCACCTAATCTTTTACTAAATGTAATTTTTGGTATACTATTTCGACAGATACATTAAACATTATGTCGTCAATTACTGGTCATTTGTGAAAAAATATCCCATTTCCACGTAATTAGTATATTTACTGGTTGATCGGGAAAAAAGTTATTGGGAGAGATAATGTGGGTTTTATGCTGGTGGGTAATGATCACTTCCTGATAATCGGTCTACTGATATTTATCCTACCATTAGGCCTTTATTAGCCCGAAATCGACACGTCGTGTAAAATTTAGCTTTATTATGCCATGTGAGCTTTATTAGGTTATGTGGTCACATGACATGGGACTACTTTCGACCTCAAGTTCAACCAAGTCATTCAGTGTTGAAGGCGAATCTTACATAATTATTGGAGCGGTGCCTGATATATAGAGGATATTTGTTTGTTTTGATTGAGTATGGTTTATATCTCATCGTGTAGTGATAAAATTCAATATTTCTAAGAGCGCGTAGCGCGAGTGAAAATATTAAAATTTTATTACTACAAGATGAGATATTAACCATATCCAATCAAAACAAACAAATATTCTATTTATTTAATGCTTTTATGGTGTCAAAACTGGTACTATTTATGCCAAATTACCACTGTGGTTAGGCTACGTATGAATATGTTATTCCATTCATATTTTTCACTTCAAAATCCGCCATCTTGGATTATGGTGAATAGGTGAAAACGACTTTTTTGAGAATTTTGCATTAAATCATACACCAACTTGTAGGAAATGGTTTAACTAAGAATAAAAACCCCCACATGTTTCCGTTCAGTAATAAAAAAGTTACAGACATTTTAGTGTTGAGATTTTGGTAAATTAAAGTAGTCCCTGTGAGGGGGCGGATCTTATATCAGTCACATTGTAGGTGATAACCAGTGACTGATATAGGTTTTATTTCACTGATAGAACTCCATATCTCATCAGTTAGCATTAAATAAATTGTAATCCTAAACACGTCACGGGCCTGATTTATTCTATTTATCCTGTCACTAAATCTGTTTGGGAGGGGAACGTACTCGTATTGTTACTTAAACAAACGGGAAACGACACGAACCGAGTGACATCATGGAGGTTTTGACGTCACTACAACCATTTAATTTCTAAAATGTAATTCATAGATTTTGGAGAGATTCGATGTTGAAACACAAAATGTGTTTACATGTAGGGTGTGCATGTTATGTTAAATTGTAGGTTTGTGTTTATTGATTTTATTTGAATTGAAGCGCGTTAGTGAAATCTCGTTGAGATTTTAAGATTTGCCTTTTTATATTGAACGAGATTTTTTTTGAGGACCTTGAAATGCCGATGTTTCGATATCGTTGCGCGGGTTCCACAGGGTTTTGTGTTGGTATTTAAAGGTGAAGAAAACATTTATTGTTTTAGAAAAGTGTTACAGGATAGAACACAAGGATTAGTGCCTTATATTACTTGAATTTATTGGGTTCGTCTTCGAACTTCCTCCAACTTACCCAATAAATTAAAGTAATATAAGGCACTAACCTAGTATTATCTATTTGTATAGCGCTGTAAGCGTACTAGAAAACAGTGCAATGCCCGATTATAATACACAACTTAATGTAATTGTCTTGGCGTCCTTATCGCGGTTTGCTAGATCGTTGATTCCTGGTAGAGTTTTAATCTACCAGAGAACTAAGCGCTTTGAACGGCTAAATATTAAACTATGCAATATTCTAGACTATTGTCGAGTAATGTCTAGTCATTGAACGGCGTGATAGTTGAAGGTTGATTTATCACACAAATACCGTGATCTTTCATGTCAGAACAAACGACGGAACAAGTTCTCCAACACGTGATAGCAAATGCGTGACGTCGTCGGCCTAGATTTGTTAGTTCTGGCGTTGTTTTGAGTCGGTAACTATGGTAACGTGATGAAAAGAATCCATCATTCGTTGTCTTTGTGATCAACATTTGTTAAACTAATCACGAAGCCAAAGGCTCGCTTTATAACCTGTGTTTTCTAGACTCGATTATGAAATGTTGCTCTGTTTAAAGACAACTCATGGCGGATCCTATATTTATCGCACAAACAGATTATGAAACTTAACCGGAATCTTACCATGGTTTAAGGAGGTGATAAGTTTGCTTTATTACCAATACCAAAAGAACTACGTGAAATATTGTTGTGCAATGATATCTTATATCGTATTATGTCAAGAAATTACATTTCTGGATATTGTCCTAATTAATTACTCAGTTTGAATTTCCAAGATTTAAAAATCAACTAAAGGAATGGCGCTAAACATTATCCGAGTCTACTGCATGGAATAAATATTAAATCCATTAGTATTGGACATTTCGGGAGATATTCCCTGCCACAGCTGAATGAAACTAGTTGATATAGTCAATTCGCAACGCTTTGCTTGTATCTGTTACGAGGGGTTAATCGAGGTGTCATTCTACCTCGATGTAGGCATCCCCAATGTGTAACTCGGCATCCACCACAGCAATCCATGACCAGATAATATGTGTAATGTCGTAATAAAGAAACAACAAACGCTCAGTTCCAAAATGAATAAAACTCTTAATTTAATTAATGAAACACACAGTCTATAAATATTTACTCAAACACAGAGTTTCAAGTTACAATGATGCTCACAAGGACAAGTTAAATAATTATAGTTCACAAAGATAAATTAAGACACAAGTTCAAATCCGACATTAAAGATACACAAATTCCAATCACTGATGCACGAAGTTCACAAAGTTAAGCATGTCCTGTGTAAATTCATGCAGTTAAGTTATTGTAAGCTTAATATTCTATACTTCACTTAGAGATCTTATGTTATTACTGGTTGCTAATATACAAATCTCAAATGGGTTCCAGCAAGTGTTTTTATACAGTCAGCAAGGAAATAACAGACAAGATAATTATAACAGCATCAGAAATGCAATAGAAAACACTTCAATTAAAGTATTATGGTATACAAAATATTCCAATAAGTTAATGCATTTTGACTTAAAAATATTTCACAAAAGGGACAATAATTCGAAACATAACATATACCATCGATTAAATATATAGAGGATATTTTTTTATTTTGGTGTAATTTTAGATCAAATTTTATTTCACTGAGTGATCACAGTAAAAATTAAATTTTCTGTGATCACGAATGAAATAAAATTCGATCTTACACCAAAAATCAACACATTTTCTGTTTGTTATATGCGTCAATTCCTCTTAATCACGTCGAAATTGGAACATCACGACGTGAGAATGTTGACGTCATGATGACGTAACGCATACTTTAAAGCCCGGCGCCGTTGAGGTTACGTTTCCTTTTCTGCGTGATACTGGAACCAGCTTCTAAAACAGTAAAAATACCAAAGTTGTAAGTTCACTGTTTTTTCACTGTTATTTCACTGAAACATCTCCATAATTCATTGAAAGCAAATAATAAAAATGTCTATTTTTGAGAAACTAATAGGTGCACTTTTTTAGTATTTGACTTGAAGAAATTATACTTCGTACAAGGTTCTTGGCTTTAATGAATAACGCCCCCTTTCAACATATTACATATATTAAAGCATGCGATGTTCTAGGTTATTGCCATTCATCACATAACCTATGGTCCAGCAGTGTCGTAAAACCTTCCGGCACAATACAATACATATTTTCATCACATGACCTCAGGTCCAGCAGTGCCGTAAAGCCGTGCCGGAAATATCGTTCGGTACTCCCAGGGTGTGCAATAAATGACGCGACGTTAGCCAGTTCATGCATTGATAGGCCAATGACGTCAGGATAATACCAACGTCGTCATACTAGTGACGTCGCGCTCATTGTACCGCTAACATTTGGCTAAAACATATGCACAATACATCATCATTTTGAACAAAATAATGAGCGTTTTACAAGGTTATGTGATAAATAGAATAGAACGTTCATTACATACTTAATTAAACTCGTGCCATATTATTTTGTCCGCTCGTTTAATAAAAGCGCTCGTGCAAATTCCTCTATAAATTAGCCTGACGTGACGTTAGCCAATCCTTGCTGTCGTTAGGATAATACCAATGTCGTGTTTATTGTACCGCTTATTATAAGTTGAAACCAATGCAGAATTATCCAAAAAAGTGTTAGAAGCAACTACTAGTATCGTTATCTTACGTTATATGATGAAAAGAATCTTGCACTCGTGCTCATTACATACGAGTTAACATACATGTTCATGCAAAACCTCGTATCATATTATTGTTTCCACTCGTTCAATAAAACTCGTATGCATCGAGCACTCTTGTCATATAATTGGACGTCGAGACAGTCGATGTTTGATTTATCTGACAGATAGGTAGAGCGTTTATCAAACTTATGAAAATGGTATCAGGGATCCAGATTATATTTGCGATACCAAGAGAGCAACGAGAATTATTGCTGTGCAATGCGATATTATCGAATACAATGTCGGAACAATATGTTCCTAGAAATGTTTATTAATTATTCCGTTTCGATTTCCCCGATTAAAATCTCAACTAAAAGGATGAAGCCGTTATCCGAATCTACTACATGGAATAAATACTGAACACATTATTGTTCGAACAATCCAGGAAACAATACGCTGCAACAACTGGTTGAAACGAATAGATAACTTATTAATCTCTTCAAACAGTCAAAATTATTCCGTCTCTCGTATAGCGTTCATAGTATCGCATAGACATTTTTACTTCACATTGGTCCGGGGTATTTTGACGGGAAAGTAAAGGAATAAACTATATTTAGTCCAGGCAGGATAAAAATCCAGTGACGCAGCAGCCGAGTCCACTATAACAGTGTAAAACCAATTATAAAGGCTTATACTGAACAAACAACTATAATTCCAATGCTAAACTAACATACTAAACTTAGCTCTACCTTTTTAGACAACGGTTGTGATTTTTTGCGTACACATAAACTGCAACGTCACTATCACAATATCCTAACTGGACTATACAAATAAAAACCAATGTGTCCTCTATGGTTTCTGAGTAAACATTACATTCCGCTTAAACCGATGTCTACACTTTCTCGATGTAACATGCCACTTGATAAAAAAAAAACTTTCTCATATACATAGTTGCTTTGCTTGTCTCTCGGTTTTCAATTCAGTATATACATGTATGTTCAAACAGTTGATTCACACAGTTTCTAGGCAACCAAACATTATTCCCAATCATGCGATACCGCATGTGACATGTTCCATTCACGTGCCCCTAGCTATTCTTCCCATTTGATACAAATTTGTAACGGATTTTCACAATGTAATAAAGATTTAGCTTTAAAGGTCTAGTCATGTTCTCCAACAGGATATTTTAACATGTCCCCTGAGCTTCCATGATGATATTTAGCACACTGGTTTTACTGGTAATAGTAGAAAAAATCGTGTAAATTAAACTTTGCAGAATTGAATTACATAGAGCGATCAACACCATCTAATTGTATTAGGGTCGTTACCAAACAAAAGTTTGATAATGTATGAATTACGTATGCCCATATCATGGGGAAAAACAGGAAACATGGGACATTGCCTTATACATTGAACATTGCCTTATACGTGGTACATTGCCTTATACGTAGGACATTGCTTTATACACGGGACATTGCCTTATACGTGGTACATTGCCTTATACGTAGGACATTGCTTTATACGCGGGACATTGCCTTATACGTGAGCCATTACCTTACACATTGGACATTGCCTTATACGTGGTACATTGCCTTATACGTGGGGCACTGCCTTATACGTGGGGCATTGCCTTATACGTGGGGCACTGCCTTACACATGGGACATTGCCTTATACGTGGGACATTGCATTATACATGGGGCATTGCTATACACATGTGACATTGCCTTTCACGTTGGACATTGCCTTATACGTGGGACATTGCCTTACACATGGGACATTGCCTTATAGGTGGGACATTCTCTTATACATGGGACATTGCCTTGTACATGGAACTTTGACTTAGACATTAAACATTGCCTTATACGTGGGATATTGCCATAACGTCGGACATTGCCTTATACGTCGGACATTGCCTTAGACATGGGACACTGCCTTATACCGGGACATTGCCTTATACGTGAGACATTGTCTTATACGTGGGGTATTGCCTTATACGAGGGACATTGACTTTAACTTGGGATATTGACTTATACATGGGACATTGCCTTTTACGAGGGGCATTGACTTATACGTGGGACATTGACCTATATATGGGACATTGCCTTATACGTGGGACATTGCCTTCTACGTGGGGCATTGTCTTATACGTGGGACACCACTTACACCTGGGACATTGCCTTATACGTGGGACATTGTCTTATACTTTGGACATTGCCTTATACGTTGGACATTGTCTTATACGTGGGACATTGCCTTATATGTGGGACATTCTCTTATACATGGGACATTGCCTTGTACATGGGATATTGCCTTAGACATTGAACACTGCCTTATACGTGGGACATTGCCATAACGTCGGATATTGCCTTATACGTCAGACATTGCATTAGACATGGGACATTGCCTTATACCGGGACATTGCCTTATACGTGGGCCATTGTCTTATACGTGGTCGCCTTATACGTGGGACATTGCCTTATACATAGGACATTGCCTTATACGTGGGAAATTGCCTTATACATAGGGCATTGCCTTATACATTGGGCATTGTCTTACACATGGGACATTGCCTTATACGTGGGACATTGTCTGATACGTGGGACATTGCCTTATACGAGGGACATTGTCTTATACGTGGGACATCGATTACATATGGGATATTGACTTATACGTGGGATATTGACTTATACGTGGGACATTGACTTATACGTGGGACATTGACTTATACGTGGGTCATTGACTTATACGTGGGATATTGACTTATACGTGGGACATTGACTTATACGTGGGACATTGACTTATACGTGGGTCATTGACTTATACGTGGGTCATTGACTTATACGTGGGACATTGACTTATACGTGGGACATTGACTTATACGTGGGACATTGACTTATACGTGGGACATTGACTTATACGTGGGACATTGTCTTATACGTGGGACATTGTCTTATACGTGGGACATCGATTACATATGGGATATTGACTTATACGTGGGACATTGACTTATACGTGGGACATTGACTTATACATGGGACATTGTCTTACACATGGGACATTGCCTTATACGTGGGACATTGTCTTATACGGTGGACATTGCCTTATACGTCGGACATTGCCTTAGACATGGGACATTGCCTTATATGTTGGACATTCTCTTATACATGGGACATTGTCTTGTACATGGGATATTGCCTTAGACATTGAACACTGCCTTATACGTGGGACATTGCCATAACGTCGGATATTGCCTTATACGTCGGACATTGCATTAGACATGGGAAATTGCCTTATACCGGGACATTGCCTTATACGTGGGCCATTGTCTTATACGTGGTCGCCTTATACGTGGGACATTGCCTTATACATAGGACATTGCCTTATACGTGGGGCATTGCCTTATACATAGGACATTGCCTTATACATTGGGCATTGTCTTACACATGGGACATTGCCTTATACGTGGGACATTGTCTTATACGTGGGATATTGACTTATACGTTGGTCATTGACTTATACGTGGGACATTGTCTAATGCTTGGGACATCGCTTACACCTGGGACATTGACTTATACGTCGGACATTGCCTTATACGTGGGACATTGCCTTATACGTGGTACATTGACTTATACGTGGGACATTGACTTATACGTGGGTCATTGACTTATACGTGGGATATTGACTTATACGTGGGACATTGCCTTATACGTGGGACATTGTCTAATGCTTGGGACATCGCTTACACCTGAGACATTGACTTATACGTGGGATATTGACTTATACGTGGGATATTGACTTATAGGTGGGATATTGACTTATAGGTGGGATATTGACTTATACGTGGGACATTGCCTTAGACGTTGGACATTGCCTTATACGTGGGACATTGTCTAATGCTTGGGACATTGACTTATACGTGGGATATTGCCTTATACATGGGACATTGTCTAATGCTTGGGACATCGCTTACACCTGGGACATTGACTTATACGTGGGACATTGACTTATACGTGGGACATTGACTTATACGTGGGATATTGCCTTATACATGGGACATTGTCTAATGCTTGGGGCATCGCTTACACCTGAGACATTGACTTATACGTGGGATATTGACTTATACGTGGGATATTGACTTATACGTGGGACATTGCCTTATACGTGGGACATTGCCTTATACGTGGGACATTGTCTAATGCTTGGGACATTGACTTATACGTGGGATATTGCCTTATACGTGGGACATTGCCTTATACTTGGGACATTGTCTAATGCTTGGGACATTGACTTATACATGGGACATTGACTTATACGTGGGACATTGTCTAATGCTTGGGACATTGACTTATACGTGGGACATTGACTTATACGTGGGACATTGCCTTATACGTGGGACATTGTCTAATGCTTGGGACATTGACTTATACGTGGGACATTGCCTTATACGTGGGACATTGTCTAATGCTTGGGACATTGACTTATACGTGGGACATTGACTTATACGTGGGATATTGCCTTATACGTGGGACATTGTCTTATACGTGGGACATTGCCTTATACGTGGGACATTTTCTAATACGTGGGACATCGATTACATATGGGACATTGACTTATACGTGGGACATTGACTTATACGTGGGACATTGACTTATACGTGGGATATAGACTTATACGTGGGACATTGTCTAATGCTTGGGACATCGCTAATACCTTGGACATCGCTAATACCTGGGACATTGCCTTATACGTGGGACATTGGCTTATGCGTGGGACATTGTCTAATGCTTGGGACATCGCTAACACCTGGGACATTGCCTTATACGTGGGACATTGGCTTATACGTGGGACATTGCCGTAGGTTGTGTTTAAATACTTAATTGTTTACCTATCTTGACTGGTCTCTCAAACAAGTCACCAAAATATATTCATATGTTGAGGACTGACCATGTCGCCTAAGAACATATTCTACCAATCCTGGTAATCAAAGAGCCAAGCAAAACAGGTTCACGTGGAATTGGGTTAATTGGCTCTTCAATGGATCAAATTAGGGTACAAAATCAAAAGTTTCTACAAAATGAGGCGGTATAAATATATGCAAACATAACAGGAATAACTAAGTATGGAATCAAGCTATTCTACCTATAGGCCCTCGAAAACAAACACTCAATAATTGATATTATGTGTACCATATTGAAAATTGGTCTAGAACCAAATATGTTATCCACAATAAATAAAGTCGTTATTATTATTATTATTACATTATAAATTTTATAATGCTATAATATATAAAGCAGCAAACTGGATGTGATAGAAAGGCGGCGATATGTTCAGGAATACCCAACACTTTGAAAGCCATTTAAAATAATTAACATTTTCCGTAAAATGTTTTCATATTGGTTAAAAGGATCCAGATAATTTAATATGACATTCAAGAACAATATGGACGGTGTGTCTGTACAGAGATACACGAAAATTGCCTTCAATTTAATTTAAACAATAATTATTATCAGACCAGGGTCAAAGATTCTTATAATTATGTAATATAACATAGCTATGTATTTTTAATCGCATGCATACATTATGTGAACGCTGCCAGCTATATGAAACATTATGTATCAAATATTTATTGATATTTCTTAGTGATCATTATTATGATCTATATCGCTGGGTTATAATTAGAAGGTCGTTATAGCAACTTACGACCTTATAAGACTGATACTAATTTGAAATATGTATCACAATGCGCTTCTTATGAGCCTAATGTCATGAAAATCGAAAATGGTCATATTGACAAAACTAAAGTTGAAAAACCTTATTTTCCCATAGTTAAAGATTAGCTGTCAAAGAGCTTTTGCTTGTTTTCTTAAAATATTGATTTTGTACTTACGACCTTTTAATTCTAAGCCAGCGATATGTTAAATGGCTTAATTGTCATTGTTTCACTTTTAACAAATGGAATTGCATTCGTACCTCGGTGTCTATTAAAAGGCAAAGCTAGTTTTTCCCATACTGGACATAAATTATCTATGCTTTAGACAGACGTGAGCAGCATGTCAATAATCAGAGATCGGAGAGAAATGATCAGCAATAAGTCAACTCAATTAGTTAATTTTGTATTTGCTATGATCAATATGCTCTTCAAAGTAATGATGATTTAACATATTATTGATGCATTACCCGGTCAATTAGCGAGGATTATTATCAACGTCTTACCAGGGAGACAAACGTGGGATTGTGCTATTAAATACAGGACTGGCTATAATCGAAGATAACTGAACGTTCACAAACTACGTGGAGAAGCTTCTATAAAACAATAATCACCATCCAATTTATCACTGGTTATCGTACAATATTCTAACAATTATATTCTGGAATCCGCGTATATCAACAAGTGTCCATTCTGATATATACCTGGTTAGAGATGAGTCACCTGCTAAATTGGCCAATGACCTCCGGCTTTGAGGGAGCTAGATAACAATTCTTATATAACTCGAGAGTTTGCCCCTACAAATTGTAAATCAATGAAATGAAATTTCAAAAACTTGCATAATATATTAGAGTAAAACATTCAAATTGTTCAACACTCTAAAATGTAGTGATAATCGGACAGGGAAGACAAAGCTCATCGGAAACAGGAGTGCATGAAACATCACACAGCCACAAGAAAACGATATCCCACTCGAAAGCCCGCCAGCCCAGCCAGCCAAACAAATTCGGAGCAAAACCGAGTCGAGAACAGATCAGAAGGAGTCAACATTTTAAACTAATCTTATTCAGAATGTTATTATATTCTGACCATAACTATGTTTTTGCTTTAATGTTATTATATTGTATACATTTCGCTGGCTTGGAACGAGAAGTACAAAAACACTATTTTAGAAAACAATAAAAACTGTAAAAAAACTATAACTCTTTACTTATGGAAAAACAAGCTTTTTCAACATCAGTTTTTTCCGACTTTCATCAACATAGGCTCATAAAAAGCGCCTTGTGATGCATATTTCAAAAAATGTATGGGTCTTATAAGGTCGTAAGTAGCACTTATGACCTTCTCATTCTAAGCCAGTGATATATACACGGTGATAACGTTTATTGATCGTTGTGTTTTATAATTCACCAAAAGTGATGTTGCTGGTAGAAATCCAATGGTCTCCATACAGCTGAACAAGTTTATCATAATGACATTAACTTGGATGAGTTTTTCGGAGACATGTAAGGCTGTAAAGTGCCCTGCATCTCAGTATCGCGTTAATTGGATTTATACTATAAAATGCGGCACATAAAATGAGAAATTGAATTAATAACAAAACGTGACAAGAATAGCTGACTATATAAGAGAGATGATATACGAGTCATGTGAGAGAACAATACCAATCGTTTCAGGCGGAAATGAAGTGATTGTATGTAAATATAGTTCTGTTAATTTCCGAAGACAGAACAAACAAATAAATAGATATCTGGGTATTACGAGTTTAGATGAAAATGAGTTATACGTACATTGAAAGAGTCATTAAACACCTAATGAACATGGGTCAATCTCATTTAAATCAGACCCTTAATACGCTTCACTACGTTACGTTGACTCTGAGTGGGTCATGTTGATGTGAACATCATCCAATAAATACGCTGCTTTTACAAATCTGAAAGTGCAGTGATACACTGCTCAGGCTACGTTACGTCATTGTGCGCTAGAAAGTTCATTTGAACACGAGTGTATTCAGATCTCTAACAGCGTAAAGAAATGGAGCAAATGTTAGGGTCTGTTTTGGTTTTTAACTTTTTTATTTTCATAAGACATATACACAGAATAATACATACATTCATACTTACAATAATACTTGCACATAATATAGTCCAACTATATAGTGGTTACCTAATATTACATGTTTGTGTATGCCGTTATGAATTTTATAGAGTATAGGGAATAAGAAGGATAGAAAGATAGTGATGAAAGGGGGAAGGGGATAGGGGTGGGGTATACCAACATCTTTAAAATTTGTAATTATGTGATCTTTTGCCATTTTATGGTACAGACTTCTTCTTTATCTTTAAAAAGAGCTATAGTGTGTTCAAGTGTTTTCCTATAGTAAACATATTCTTTAAATTGCCGGATTAGCGGAACACTTTTGTTGCATTTGTTTTTAAATATAAAATATTTCGAAAGCAAAACAATGTAGTTAGTTATAAGTCCATCTTCATCTTTATTGTTAATAATGTTGCAAAATGAAATATTTTGAAATGTAAGATTTATAGTTTTTGAAAATTTGTCTTCTAAAAATAACTTTACCTCAGACCAAAAGCCTTGCACAATATGACATTCCCAGAACATATGATATATCGAATCTGGGTGCATGTTGCAAAAATCACACATACTTGATTGGATTAAATGGCATTTATGTAGGAATGAGTTGTCTGGTATTATATTCATGAGATATTTGTATTGGAATTCTCTTAGTTTAGTATCTATTGTGATAATATATTGTTGTATGTTGATTTTATCCCATTCTAAACCTTCAAATGCGTGATTTGTATTCCAGTTTCTTTTGTATTTTGGTTCAGTTGGCATTTTTCTTTTAATTAGTGTTTTGTATGATAGTCTATTTATTTTGGTTTTTCCATTTATTGTATCAATCAAGTAGTTAGGTGCATCGTATGTCATATTACAATTATCCAATTGTCGTTTCCATTCTTTTGGTACGTTTTTAATGAGAGTGTAGTAGTTTAAATAATCGCCATTGTGGATATCATACAGAAATTTCATTTGCTCGAAGCTATAGAATGTTTTATGCCTGAAGTCAAAAATGTGCTCTAAAAAGAGAATGCCTTTTCTGTACCAAGTTTTGTAACAGAATAGTTTGTTATTACTTAAATTTCTTATATTCGAATTGTTCCAAATGATTTGTTTTGATATTTGGATTTCCTTGTTTAATGTGTTTACCTTAGACCATGAGATTAATATATCTTTTAAAAATTTAGATTTTATATCAAGACATTTGCAGTCTTGTTCTGTTATAGTACATTTAAATAATAAAAGTCCTCCATATTTTTCTAACTCATTTTTATACTGAGAACTCCAATTTGCATTTGAATCAATTATTCTTTTTATCCAGCTTATATTCAGTGAATCTAAGAAACATTCAATGTCAATCATTTTAAGGCCACCGTCTTTGTATTCTTGAATTATTAATTTACGTGATATTTTATCAGGTTTGGAATTCCATAAAAAATCAAAGAATATATCTTTAATTGATTTAACAAAAACTGATGGTGGATTTGGAAGAACAGTTAAAGGATAAATTAATTTTGGAAGGACAAACGTTTTTAGGACCGTTATTTTTCCTATGAGTGTTAAATTCCATTTTTTCCATTGTTTCAACACGTGTTTGCATTCTGTTATTTTGTTTGCTAAATTTGAGTCATACATTGTATTTAATTGGTTGCTAAAAGTAATTCCTAAGGTTGTGGCATCTGTTGAAGTCCATTTGAATTCGTTATCATAGGCTGTATCTGTGTTTATCAAGTTACCAATGCGCATTACTGAACATTTGCTTCTGTTGAGTTTGAGTCCCGAAGTGTTTCCAAAATCATCGAGGGTTTTTATTAGAGTTTCAAATGATTTTTGAGATCCGTTTAGTAAAAAGCTAGCATCGTCTGCGAATAAAGTTTGTTTGGTACAGTTGTTGTTTATAGAAATACCTTGAATATCTTCATTGTTTTCTATCGATGTAGACAAAAATTCAATACATAGTATAAATAGGTAAGGTGACAAAGGGTCTGTTTTAATGAGATTGAACCTGGGTCATGCACAACTCCAAACAAATTGAAAAGCACATTGAAATACTGACATGCCTTTGCATATTTGTTAAGTTAATTTTTCTGTCTTTAACAAAGTGATACAAACTGTACATGCGCAAACAATTCAAAGCCAAACATAGAAGGCGATTGCGCCTACCAACACGTGCAAGAGACAGCACAGAACGTAACATCCGTACCCCTAAAAAGATATTTCATGTAAACATAAAATGCTCCTGCAGCCCCGGACACGTCTGTACCTAATGTCTCTATCCTGCTCTCGGGACTTTCTCTCAGTATAATTATGTGCCTCTGGTCAGACCATGGTGTATCTACACTGGTAGAGGATGTGTCGAGACCTTTGTGCCAGCAACACTATGCAAAACGCATTTAACGTGTGTCGCATTGCAGAGGGCGCTATATCTTATATTCATTTATTTATACTGTCTCTCACCATGAATGGACACTTCATGATTTCTTAAATTAGAATAGTATCATAAAGGGAGGTCATTTGAAATGATAGGTATGCTGAATGAGGTCGCAGTGCTACTATTGTATACATTTTGGTTGATATCATTTGCCAGTGTTTGTGTTTGCGAACGAGACCTGGATGACAAGCACATTGTATTTTAAATAGTGATTCGTTCTATAATGAGTAATTGGTGTTATGCGTGATGATTTACGATATATGTTAACGACGTGTGTTGAATTCTTCACCAACATCGGAAGGCCCGGGTCAATTGATGACAATATAGCCCAGAAATTGATGAAATACTATGTCCTTTTATACAAAGTATGCAGCTTTACTTTGTATTTATACGAAACAATGATTAATGTCGTGCCCTGACAATGTCCAGTTTTCAAATGAATAAAGATTTACGCGTTCCTCTGATACTATGTTGTTTGTTTGGGTACGACTAAGATAGGCGTAAGTGACTGGTCGTCCGGTTTGTCCCAGCCTAAGTGGCCAATGACCAACGAAATTAAAAATGATACATTTATTTTATATCGTTTAAACAGTTTAATATCCCATTGATGGTGTGGTCAACTGATGCAAAATTGGTTTTACAAATACTTAAGTAAACAAAAATGGTCAACGACCTTTGTGGAATATACCAAATTTTCCCACATTTCTCATTATGGTGAGTACCCTATTTATCGCTGGATTAGAATGTGAACTTACGACCTTACATGATGCAAACATATTCGAAATCTGCATCCCAAGACACTTAGAACTTTTGTGCCTATTTTTTATGAAAATCGTCATGTTGACCAAACTGAATTTGAAAAAGCTTGTTTTCCCATAAGTAAAGAACACTTGTTTCTTGTTCTCTCAAACTATCGACCTTCCCATTTAAAGCCGGCGATATCCCTTTTGATTTCGACGTTTGTTCTAATTCAATGTTTATATGACTAACGGTCTGTACAATGTACTAGTGTGTTTGATTTGGATGCGATTGTCCTCTGGGCTTCCGCAATGGGATTTAGCACTCTGATTTCCCAGGAAGATTGGACTTAACGCGAGTAAATAAAACCTTGCAAATAGAATTATGGGATGTACGTTCGCTATCAAGGGAAATAAAATGACAATGTATCCAGGCATTATACTATAGTATAACATCGTAATATTACAAATTCTAACATAACCGGCGATTTTGCCTATATAGACAAAGAACAAATCATAGCGTTGTAAAGCGGCCGATATACAATGGAAATTTGAACTACTTTCGACTTGGCTGTTCCTTTTTACACGTCGGGAAATTTATGAATGAAATTACGTGATATTGTATTATTATCATTGTAAATGTTTATGCGTATTTTAGACAATTTGTTAGTAAGGAATACCTAAATGATATTTAATTAAATAAATATCCATTGGTGTTGAGCAGGTTTTCTTCTTATTTCATATTTTGATTATTGTTTGAAGTATAGCTATACTGGGGGTGATAAAGATAATCGTAACAGCCGTCAACAAGTGACCTAAGCAACATAGATCTCGCAAAATAACACTGGCTTTTTATATAATTCCGGGTAAATCATGATAGAATCGAAATTAACTATGAAAACCGTTGTATACCGGTTGTTATACAATGGTGTGTCGTTCTGACGCTTGTTATTAACCACTCAGGCCTACGGCATTCGTGGTTAATTCCTACGCGTCAGAATTCCAAACCATTGTATAACAGCCGGTATACAACGGGTTTTCATAGTTTATTTCTTAAATATATATGAAAAATTTAACTCTTACAAAGCAAGGGATTGAAGCTCCACAGTTAGTTTGTTGCGTTCAGTGTCCAGGTAGTTGCACCTAGTTTTCCTTATATGTCTAGGAAGACGTTCTATAGTACAAGTACGAACTCCTAAACGTCTATATATGTATCAATAATTCTGGTGTAAGTTGGAAGTAGGCTCCTGCTATTTTTACACACCATATTGACAGCGTGAACTAGGTCTTTCGGCTTTTTGATTGCTAAAACTTTGACAGTCGGACTTTGGGCATCTGAAACTTGGACTTTCGGCTTTTTGACGACTGAAACTTTGAAACGTTTGACTGAAACTAGATATTTCGGCTTTGAGACAGCAGAAACTATGAAAGCTAGCACTTATGACCTTCTCATTCTAAACCAGCGATATATTCACGGTGGTAACGTTTATTGATGGTTGTGTTTTATAATTCACCAAAAGTGATGTTGCTGGTAAAATTTGATTTGGTAGAAATGCAATGGTCTCCATACAGTCGAACAACTTAATCATAATGATATTAACTTGGATGAGTTATTCGGAGACATGTAAAGCTGTAAAGAGCCCTCTATTTCAGTATCTCGTTAATTGGATTTATACTATAAAATGCAACACATAAAATGGGAAATTGAATTAATAACAAAACGTGACAAGAATAGCTGAGTATGTAAGATATTATATACGAGTCTTGTGAGATAATATTGTCAATCGTTTCAGGCGGAAATGAAGTGATTGTATGTAAATATAGTTATATTTATTTCCGAAGACAGAAAAACAAATAAATATTTAAAACAATTGATGGCCCTATATATCACTTTTAGAGCAATAAGTATTGGTTGAACAAATTGTTGCGTGTTGCATGCGTTATATCTAGACACACTGAGCATACTGTTTTATCAGCTAACCACAACAAAGTTTCAAAGATCTTCCATTCCATATTTTCATGATTTTTGTTAGTTTTACCGTTACCACTTATGCAGAGTCACACGTGTCGAATAGACCTAATAGTTGAATAACAATTATGGAATATTTTAGATTAATGTGATAACAATGTCTGGTTATTGAACATTGAGATGGTTGATATCAGATTTATCACACATACACTTATTAATATTAAGAAACATTACGGCTATCTGATCCTTATAGTGTTGTTTTATTACTGTCACAAATAGAACAACGGCAATCATTGTGGTGTGATTAAATTTGATTATATTATTTGTCCGCAAAATGTTTCCTGGAAATGATGATGCATAATTTATCTTGATTTGTAGCTGAATAAAATGTTATCGGAGAAGTGGATTGAATACAAATTGAAAGCATCTTTATCAGATTATTACAGGAAGCAAGTTGCATATAGTCACCATAACGCGTAAGAATGATGTGTAAAATGTTAATCAATAACTAGTATGCTAGGTCTTAAAAAGTGTGTGCATAATTTTATCCTTTGTAAAAGGGATAACAATATTTCTCTCTTCATAGTTATTTACACCAAGCCAAATGGTATTTGTTTGTATTTGTAAGTAAATTTGATTATTGTGGACTTTAATAGGAATCCATCGATCTATATTAAACGTTGTGTGTTCAATTCTTCACCAACATCGGAAGGCCCGGGACATTTGATGACAACATAGCATTGCTCTAAAAACCCGAATGTGATGAAATACTATGTCCTTTTATGCAAAGTATGCAGCTTTACTTTGTATTTATACGAAACAATGATTAATGATTAATGTCGTGCCCTGACAATGACCAGTTTTCAAATGAATAAAGATTGACCCGTTCCTCTGATACTATACTGTCTGTTTGCGTACGACTAAGATAGACGTAAGTGACTGGTCGTCCGGTTTGTCCCAGCCTAATTGGCCAATGACCAACGAAATTAAAAATGATACATTTATTTCATATCGTTAAAACGGCTGAATATCCCATTGATGGTGTGGTCAACTGATGCAAAATTGGTTTTACAAATACTTAAGTAAACAAAAATGGTCAACGACCTTTGTGGAATATACCAAATTTTCCCACATTTCTCATTATCGTGAGTACCCTATTTATCGCTGGCTTAGAATGTGAACTTACGACCTTACATGATGCAAACGTATTTGAAATCTGCATCACAAGACGCTTAGAACTTTTGTGCCTATTTTTTTATGAAAATCGTCATGTTGACCAAACTGAATTTGAAAAAGCTTGTTTCCAATAAGTAAAGAATAGTTTTCAAACACTTTTTCCTTGTTCCCTCAAAATATCGACCTTCCCATTCTAAGCCAACGATATCCCTTTCTATTTCGACGTTTGTTCTAATTTAATGTTTATATGACTAACAGTCTGTTCAATGTACTAGTGTGTTTGATTTGGATGCGATTGTCCTCTGGGCATCCGTAATGGGATTTAGCACTCTGATTTCCCAGGAAGATTTGACTTAATGCGTGTAAATAAAACCTTGCAAATAGAATTATGGGATGTACGTACGCTATCAAGGGAAATAAAATGACAATGTATCCAGGCATTATACTATAGTATAACATCGTAATATTACAAATTCTAACATAACCGGCGATTTTGCCTATATAGACAAAGAACAAATCATAGCGTTGTAAAGCGGCCGATATACAATGGAAATTTGAACTACTTTCCACTCGGCTGTTCTTTTTTACACGTCGGGAAATTTATGAATTAAATCACGTGATATTGTATTATTATCGTTGTAAATGTTTTTGCGTATTTTAGACAATTTGTTAGTAAGGAATACTAAAATGTTTTTTAATTAAATAAATATCCATTGCTGTTGAGTAGATTTTCTTCTTATTTCATATTTTGATTATTGTTTGACGTATAGTTATACTGGGGGTGATAAAGATAATCGTAACAGCCGTCAACAAGTGACCTTAGCAACATAGATCTCGCAAAACAACACTGGCTTTTTATATAATTCCGGGTAAATCATGTTCTGACGCTTGTTATTAACCACTCAAGCCTACGGCCTTCGTGGTTAATTCCTACGCGTCAGAACTCCAAACCATTGTATAACAGCCGGTATACAACGGTTTTTCATAGTTTATTTCTTAAATATATAGGAAAAATTTAACTCTTACAAAGCAAGGGATTGAAGCTCAACAGTTAGTTTGTTGCGTTCAATGTCCAGGTAGTTGCATCTAGTTTTCCTTATATGTCTAGGAAGACGTTCTATAGTACAAACACGAACTCCTAAACGTATATATATGTATCAGTAATTCTGGTGTATGTTGGAAGTAGGCTCCTGCTTTTTTACACACCATATTGACAGCGTGAACTAGGTCTTTCGGCTTTTTGATTGCTAAAACTTGGACTTTTGGACTTTGGGCATCTGAAACTTGGACTTTCGGCTTTTTGACGACTGAAACTTTGAAACTTTTGACTGAAACTAGATATTTCGGCTTTGAGACAGCTGAAACTATGAAAGCTAGCACTTATGACCTTCCCTTTCTAAGCCAGCGATATATACGCGGTGGTATCGTTTATTGATCGTTGTTTTTTATAACTCACCAAAAGTGATGTTGCTGGTAAAATTTGATTTGGTAGAAATTCAATGGTCTCCATACAGTTGAACAAGTTAATGACATTAACTTAGATGAGTTATTCGGAGACATGTAAGGCTGTTAAGTGTCCTCTATTTCAGTATCTCGTTAATTGGATTTATACTATAAAATGCGACACATAAAATGAGAAATTGAATTAATAACAAAACGTCACAAGAATAGCTGCCTATATAAGAGATGATATATGAGTCATGTGAGAGAATATTGTCAATCGTTTTAGGCGGAAATGAAGTGATTGTAGGTAAATATAGTTCTTTAAATAATTTCCGAAGACAGAAAAACAAATAAATATATATCTGTGTATTACTATGTTACATGAAAATGAGTTATACGTACATTGAAAGAGTCATTAAACACCTAATGAACCTGGGTCATGCACAACTCCAAACAGATTGCAAAGCAAATTGAAGTATTGAGATGCCTTTGCATATTTTTAAAGTTCAACATTCGGTTATTAACAAAGTGATACTACCTATGCATGCGGAAACAATTCAAACCCATACATAAAAGGCGGCTGTGCATAGCCACACGTGCAAGAGACAGACACAGAACGTAATATTCGTACCCCTAAAAAGATCTTTCATGTAAACATGAAATATTCCTGCAGCCCCGGACATGTTTGTACCCAATGTATCTCTTCTGCTCTCGGGGCTTTATCTCAGTATGTGCCTCTGGTCAGACCGTGTTTTATCTGCACTAGTAGAAGATGTGCCGACACCTTTGTGCCAGCAACACTATATAAAACGCCTTATTATGTCGCTTTGAAGAGGGCGCTATATCTTATATTTATTCATTTATACTTTCTCTCACTATGAATGTAACACTGCATGATTTCTAACTTTAGTACATAATCATAAAGGGAGGTAATTTGAAATGATAAATATACTGAAATAAATTTCTGTCCCGAGGTTAAAGTGCTACTATTGTATACATGTTGGTTATTATAATATCATTTGCCAGTGTTCGTGGACGAGATGACATGCACAATGTATTTCAAATAGTGATTCGTTCTATAACAGTATTTGGTTTTATGCTTACTCACGTGATACTTTTGTAGCGTAATATGGCTAAAGTAATCACTTAACAGTATAGCAGTTTCAACGTTTTATTCAATACATACGCTCCGGTCTGACTCAGAGCTCCCCTCATGACTCGGCGCTCCAATTCCAACTGATTTTAACACAACTTTGCTTGGGTTATAAAGGGTATAGCCAGACATGTATTATACAGAGATCGGTGTAACCAAATGTTCAAGCTTCCTGGTATTATGTAAGATCATCCCCCACACCACATTAAATGTGTCCAACATACTCAACTGTCAAACCTACAGTGACCCACCATGCACATGTCAACATTGACATACAATGTTATACCTTATAATGTAACCCCAAAAAAAAACTAATAAAAAAAAAACTACTATACATGTACTTGTATAATATTTGTACCGCCCCTTAATTTGGAATAAATGAAAATAACCTATTTGCTTAATACTCAATTCAATTTCCCCTACATTTATTTAGTACTCAGGAAACTCTGATATTGTTTACACCTTATAGCGGAGATGACAATTGAAATGGAGTACTAATCCATGTAATTGTCACCTTCGACAACCATGATCACATATAAACATCACACCTAAAAACATACATACATATATCTGGATGATCAAGGTAAACAATACATTTTGATATAGCAATTCAATATACATGTTTCCATTTCTTATCATAATTTTGCTTGATAGTGTCTATGGTATCGTATTCCTGAATAACATAATCACACGTGACATTGACACAATTAAACACTTGAAATTTCCTAAAATCGCAGCTTCTAAACATAATTTATACGGAACGTCTCTGAACACTGGAAGTTTTTAACGACTGTTTGTTGTTTTATGACGTCTTCCAGTTCCAGTTACAATGTGAGTCCGTGTTTATCAGCCGCAGTGTCTTAATTTCCTGGAATGTATAGTATTGACATGATTAATATCTATATATAGTTCTATCTTCTATTTCAATATATGCGGTGATAACAACCCCGTAAGAAATAATATATAATATGTATGTATTTGTACTTATAAGTTACAATTTACTTCCTAGATACAACATGCTTCATTTATGTTGACATATTCTGCTTATTTAATTGATACGTTTCTAATATCATCTTACTATATTAAACTTCTGATATATCTCTATTCACATTATAAAACTTCCATGAACTTAATATTAACTCAACTTCATAAAACATGAACAACTGCAACATAAACATATACAACTAATTCAACATTGCCCAACACCCAATAATTAAAGTTGTTATTTGTTTTAAACCAACACCTTGTTACAACAACACGAAAAAACACCTTTTTACATATCATAATACAGTTACATCTTCACTAATATTAATAATGAAAGTAATTTCTATTTTTGTAGTACATGTACATATACTAGCATTTTATGGCAAAATCCTCAAATTCAAAATTTAAATCCTACGACAAAAATCCTGACGTATCCATTTGGCATATAATTAACGTTAGGTACACTCTAATAATACAACAAAATTTAACATTACTATTTCTACTTTGAATGAACATCCTTAAAATACTGTGTGAAGCTATTATTATTTGTTATTTTGCTAATTTACCACAACCAATAACACAACCAACCCAAAACATGCAAAGATACTTAATATATGGCATCGACAATGACTTCTTCGGATTCCAGTTGAACTTTGGCGTCCATCAGCATCTTATTTACTACCCGTTGTACTATTGCCGCAATCATCGCATAGCTGTTGACACATCATTTCTACTTCTCTACGCTGAAACTCAATGAATAGCCATCCAGCGTCGACGTGCAATAGTTGCCATGGTTGAAACTATTTCTATAATACCCATGTTAATTTCATGGATCATCAAATTATTACTTGACCGATGAAGTAATCCCCATATACTCGTTGACATAGTTGATATACTATTATTCGATATTCTGATAATTCCTGGATCTATCTGGATCTGTCGTAATACACCGAGCCATCCGTGAAGTTTTAGACTTCCACCTGGAATGATGCCCTGTGCAATCGGCCTTGAAGTATTGTTTCTTCTTGAAGCACACATCTTCTGGTAGGCATCATGGGCATATACTTGAATACTGGACTTGGGATTGTTGATAGTTTCGCATCGTTTGGAGATTACACCATATATGACATGGTTTTGTAATTGTATTGCTCATGCAGACAATTCTCAAAAGGTATTTTTGATTTCATCTCCCATCCGTCTTATTCCCCGAACCTATGTGTTTTCACCGTTGGTCTGGGCAGGTATATAGTGGTATGAATGGTAGTTTCCTATTGCTTGATCAAGTGTTTTTAATTTAATACACATATTTTTTTAACAAAATAAAATTGCTAAGGTACCCAGTGCGGCAATGGTGATCACTATAACTACTCATAATGGAAATACATGTTGAAGACTTATCATGGACTTCTATCAAAGTAACTATTTTGATTTATTTATTAGTTTATTCATTGGAAAGTTTCAATTCCTTCTTATGCTTTGATACGCTTACAATTAATTAATTAACTTACTACTATTGTGCTTGAACTTGAGTTCTCAAACTAATATCCTAACGTTATATAATCATTAAATGTCTCTAACTTAACGAATTGCATTATTCATTATTTTGCGTACATGACGTAATATAAGTGAAGTGTAACTTTAATATTAAATCTAAAAATATCGGTTAGTAACCATTACAACATAATCGACTCTCCGTTTCTATAACAATATTGATACAATCGGATAATACAGTCGTTTTATTGAATAACAAATATTCCTATGTTGCTGATTGCCTAACATGCTAATGACTTTTTACCGATTTCATCATATTAAAATATTGTATTCATAACATATGTATATAGTCAAATGTTTCTACGCATAATTTCGTTTTTATTAATACTTTTCATAAAAATATCTTAAACAATATTTACAACATAAACCGATTATCCCTACTATAATCTTATTGCTATCTCTTCTGATATTATACGAGTCGTTTTATGAATAAAATCATAATTATATATGTGCCTTCTGATTTCCTAAAAAATACCGGCTATCGACTTATCGTAACAATATCGTTAAAATAACAATAGAACAAAGACTCCAAAATAACCGATCTTCCTCAACTAACCGATCTTCCTCAACTTACTCTGATATTATAGACAGTCGTTTCAAAATACATTCATATGCCTTCTGATTTCTAATAAATACTGGCCTTCGACTTCTTATATAATATGTCTCTACTACTAATTATGTTCTCATAACATTTATCTCAACACAACAATAACACATCCCGACCCTCGTATCTAAACTCCAATATTATAATAGTCGTTTATATTGAATAAAACTTATTCATATGCAACTTATTTGCTTTCGACCTCTATTTATAATACTTAATATCTCGACAATATACTCAAAAAAATCTTACAAATAATTATGTTCTCATAATATCTATTTGTAGAAATAACGTCAAAACAATACTACACACCCACTCTCCTTAATGAATAATCATATCCACACATGTTATACTCACTATTTACAGTCTATACATTTAAAAGTGTTATATAATATCACCACTGCATGAATATTTACAATTTGCAACGTGATGTTTATGCAAGTTAACTTATTGACAACTTGACAATTTACTATTTACAATTACGCATTTACTTAAATACGATTTTGACATTTTGACATTTTCAATTTTTCAGCTTCAATTTTCTTAAACTTATATTCACTTATTAGCCTAATGTAGTCTAAATAAATCACATTTTCTATCCATTTAGTCCATGACCGGTTTACATTATCCTGCATTTCCAAAAACCTATTAATTTCAGTTTTAAAAACATCCCAGGTACATGCAGGATTTTCTTTCAAATATTTATGTATAAAATCGGACACCGGTCCGGTAGCAGTCTGGTATGAAACCAGTTTTTTTCTTTCATCATTTAAACCCGCCAAAACTGCGTATTTCTCTATCGATTTAACCCATAATTTGAACTCCTTAGAATTGCCATTAAATTTAGGGACTAGTTGTCCAATGCACTGAGTTCCTACAGCATTTGAAACTTTTCCTAACTGAACTGACAAATTTTCGAAAATACGCTGAATATCAGCATCGGTCATTATTCGAAAATAGATTTAATACTCGAAAACAAGCAAATAGAAATTTACAAACATTCACTCACCTCTCTCCTGATCGTATAAGGTTCGTACTCGCGTGTGCTGGTCACGATCACCAAAAGTTAGCCTTGTAGCGTAATATGGCTAAAGTAATCACTTAACAGTATAGCAGTTTCAACGTTTTATTCAATACATACGCTCCGGTCTGACTCAGAGCTCCCCTCATGACTCGGCGCTCCAATTCCAACTGATTTTAACACAACTTTGCTTGGGTTATAAAGGGTATAGCCAGACATGTATTATACAGAGATCGGTGTAACCAAATGTTCAAGCTTCCTGGTATTATGTAAGATCATCCCCCACACCACATTAAATGTGTCCAACATACTCAACTGTCAAACCTACAGTGACCCACCATGCACATGTCAACATTGACATACAATGTTATACTTTTATATAATTATGCCATAGGTAAGTTTTCATGAACCCTACCGGTCTCTTAAATATGCATTTTATATTTACTACTTGATTGACAAGTTATCCAGTGGTGAATGGCTGCTGGTCCGATGGTTGTGGGTTCGATCCCCCCTCAAGCGGGGTTATACAGATATATTGTTCAGTGTTACCCACCTACGATAACTAAACTTACTAACGGTATTTAAGGCAAGACGTTAACCGAGATCCTGTGAATGACGCTTTACATCAGGCTCGTAAAAGAACCAGTGATGCTTCTGGAACTGGGGCATCCTCTATATCATGCACTATCCCCAAAAACCTAAAGTGATTAACCTCTTCTGGGGACCTCACCAATATGGATTTCTGGTGGCGATGATAAATAAAAGTAAATAAATCGAAAACAATTGATTACCCTACATCTCACCTCTAGAGCAAGTGAGTACTGTGGCCGGGATTACAACGAATACTTACACTCAGCACTTAACACTCAAGTATTGAAAATGTGATATAATGAGCTATTCTTTGTCCTAGATTGCAAATTGTGATGAGGAAAATGTATACAATTGTTAAATGAATGTTGAAAATGATATTTGACACACTTTTTATGTCATTTCGTACTATTTATGAAGTATAAAAGTAATTATTGAATCTGAGTGCCACACTCAGCACCCAGACTGAACAATTACATTTATAGCTTACAAATACACTAACTTTCACTATGAAATAAGCCAATAATAATATTTAGTACCTTTTTAACATTATTACAACTTCTTGTTCTCAAAAAGTGTCGCTTTGAACCTCAGAAGACTGAATTTCAATATCAATGAGTGTTGATTGCTGAGTGTAAGTATTGGTTGTAATCCCGGACCCTGGTTGGCCAAATTGTTGAGTGTTGCATGCGTAATATCCGGACACTGAGCATACTATTTATTAGCTAACCACAACGAAATTTCAAAGATCTTCAATTCCATATGTTCAGGATGGTTGTTAGTTTTACCGTTACCATTAATGCAGAGACACACGTGTGGAATAAACCTAATAGTTGAATATCAATTATGCAATAGTCTTGATTAATGTCATAGAACGTCTGGTTATTGAACATTGAGATGGTTGATATCAGATTTATCACACATACACTTATTAATATTAAGAAACATTACGGCTATCTGATCCTCATAGTGTTGTTTTATTACTGTCACAAATAGAACAACGGCGATCATTGTGGTGTGATTAAATTTGATTATATTATTTGTCCGCAAAATGTTTCCTGGAAATGATGATGCATAATTTATCTTGATTTGTAGCTGAATAAAATGTTATCGGATTGGAAGTGGATTGAATAAAAATTGAAAGCATCATTATCAGATTATTACAGGAAGCAAGTTGCATATAGTCACCATAACGCGTAAGAATGATGTGTAAAATGTTAATCAATAACTAGTATGCTAGGTCTTAAAAAGTGTGTGCATAATTTTATCCTTTGTAAAAGGGATAACAATATTTCTCTCTTCATAGTTATTTACACCAAGCCAAATGGTATTTGTTTGTATTTGTAAGTAAATTTGATTATTGTGGACTTTAATAGGAATCCATCGATCTATGTTAACGTTGTGTGTTCAATTCTTCACCAACATCGGAAGGCCCGGGACATTTGATGACAACATAGCATTGCTCTAAAAACCCGAATTTGATGAAATACTATGTCCTTTTATACAAAGTGTGCAGCTTTACTTTGTATTTATACGAAACAATGATTAATGTCCTGCCCTGACAATGACCAGTTTTCAAATGAATAAAGATTGACCCGTTCCTCTGATACTATACTGTTTGTTTGCGTACGACTAAGATAGACGTAAGTGACAGGTCGTCCGTCCGGTTTGTCCCAGCCTAATTGGCCAATGACCAACGAAATTAAAAATGATACATTTATTTTATATCGTTTAAACGGCTGAATATCCCATTGATGGTGTGGTCAACTGATGCAAAATTGGTTTTACAAATACTTAAGTAAACAAAAATGGTCAACGACCTTTGTGGAATATACCAAATTTTCCCACATTTCTCATTATGGTGAGTACCCTATTTATCGCTGTCTTAGAATAAGAACTTACGACCTTACATGATGCAAACATATTTGAAATCTGCATCACAAAACGCCTCGAACTTATTAGCCTATTTTTATAAAATCGTCGTGTTGACCAAACTGAATTTGAAAAAAGCTTGTTTTCCCATAAGTAAAGAATGGTTTTCAAACACGTTTTCCTTGTTTTCTCAAAATATCGACCTTGTCATTCTAAGCCGGCGATATCCCTTTTGAATTCGACGTTTTTTTCTAATTTCACTAACAGTCTGTACAATCACTACAATGTACTAGTGTATTTGATTTGGATACGATTGTCCTCTGGGCATCCGTAATGGGATTTAGCACTCTGATTTCCCAGGAAGATTTGACTTAATGCGAGTAAATAAAACCCTGCAAATGGAATTATGGGATGTATGTACGCTATCATGGGAAATAAAATGGCAGTGTATCCTAGCATTATACTATATAATAGTATAACATCGTAATATGACAAAATACGATATATATATAGTATATATGAATGAAAAACACGTATATGTAGGAAAAATTTAATTCTTACAAAACAAGACATTGAAGCTCCACAGTTAATTTGTTGCGTTCAGTGCCCCGGTAGTTGCACCGGGTTTTCCTTATATGTCTAAGAAGACGTTCTATAGTACAAGCACGAACTCCTAAACGTCTAGATACATGTATCACTGATTCTGGTGTATGTTAGATGTAGGCGCCTTCTATTTTTACACACCATTATGACAGCTTGAACTAAGTATTTTTGATTGCTAAAACTTGGACTTTCGGACTTTGGGCATCTGAGACTTTCGGCTTTTTGACGACTGCAATTTTGAAACTTTTGACTGAAAATAGGTCTTTCGGTTTTGTGACAGCTGAATCTTGGACAATGGTTTTTTGACGGATGTATCATGGATTTTTGCCTTTTTAACAGTTTAAAACTAAAACTTTGATCGGTTTCATGTTCTCGTTCTATTGTGCGTTGGGCATTATGCCGTGTCATTGTGGTATGTATTATTTCTGTTAGATGTGCTCTGGTGTTTCAGTGTCTACCTTTTCTATGTTTCTGTTTTTTAATTGTGCTGACAAAACACAAAATATTACGCCCAATTGTTGGATGTTAACAATAAATATGTCATTAGACTAACATTTACAAAATAATTTAGTATTTAAAGATGAAGAACGACAAAACGACGAGGGTGGGTCGTTCTTCATAGGAAATCGACAGACAATATTTATATTGGCAAAGACTGACGTGATTTCGCGACAGTTTTGTAAATTTCTGACCTTATTGTTATCACAGGACCATTTTGTTTTGTGTAGATAGCAGATAAATCGTCATTCTATTATGTTTTAAGGTCACTTGATTTCCCTTTAAAGGTATATATGAGATATAAGCCAAACATAAAAATAACATCCTGTATATAAGACAAACTAATGTTCCGTTATCTTCAATTAATTTACTTGACTGGCAAACATCAGACAATCATCATTCTATTGTACTTTTTGATCACTCGTATTCATATAAATTCTATTTTAGTTTTTATAATCTTCATTTTTAATACATTTTTACTAGTATGAAGATTAACGACTGCTCCTTGGTTTTACATGTGTAAATAAGTCATTGTATATTGGGTATAACTTCTCATAAGAGAAGGGTTATAATATGTTTTTTTATATAGTCTAGTCTTTTTACAAGTATGTAGGGTAACACTATTATACATGTCTATGTGTTGCTCTTTTACATAGTATCTTAACATTCTTAATATAATGTCTTTGTGCAATGTTTTACTGTAAGTGTATATGTATATTGTATGTCAGCTGTACAAAAATGAGAGGGAAACAAATAAAAACATATATTTTAATTGTACAAGAAAGGAATTATTGAGTTTTACTTACTCATTTCGTCATTTGTATTTGTGATGTTAATTGTGCTATAGAACTGTCCCTGGAGAAATGGTCATCTTAATTGACAGTGTAACTTTCACCTCATGTGTCGTCGCGTGCGTAATGTGAAACTCGTGTCAATTAATTTCTGGACTTCAGCACCGAGATTGGTACTACTTTCCTTACCACCGGTAATAATTATATTGTCTCACATTAGCATTTAATCAGCTCGCTAGATAGTTCTGACAGAATGATTGATATGATGACGACACGGTTATCAATCAAGTGACCAGTGTGGTTCACAGCGTAGTGTGAAAGGTGTTCGTGTGATCTTGAGTATGTATCTGTGATAGTTGGGTCTTTTTCCAACAAAGTAGTCTATTATTTGTTATGTATGTCAACTTTTTGGGACTTCTGACAGCTAAAACTAGGTATTACAACCATTTTACTGTTGGAACTGGGTCATTCAGCTTGGGCATTCAGCTTTTTGATTGCTGAAACTAGTTCATTTAATCTTTCGACAACTTGGACTAAGGCGGATCATTTAATTGTTCAGTTGGGCATTATGCCCTGTATGATTTTCATGTTTTCCGTTTCCGGCTGGTTTAGTTGAGTGCTGCCTTCCCTGTCTGACTTAAAATTATCTAATAATATGTTTTGTATTTTCATGTTGCTTTTTTGTTTTATGTATTTTTGAACGACTCAAATTTGATGTATGTGTATATACATGTAGTTCTAATGTGTAAATAGAGGATATTTGTTTGTTTTGATTGAATATGGTTTATATCTCATCGTGTAGTGATAAAATTCAATATTTTCAAGAGCGCGTAGCGCGAGTGAAAATATTAAAATTTTATCACTACAAGATGATATATTAACCATATTCAATCAAAACAAACAAATGTTCTATTTATTTAATGCTTTTATGGTGTCAAAACTGGTACTATTTATGCCAAATTACTACTGTGGTTAGGCTACGTATGAATATGTTATTCCATTCATATTTTTCATTTCAAAATCCGCCATCTTGGATTATGATGAATAGTTGAAAACGACTTTTTTTAGAATTTTGCATTAAATCATACATCAACTTGTAGGAAAGGGTCTAACTAAGAATAAAAAAACCCACATGACATGTTTCCGTTCAGTAATAAAAAAGTTACAGACATTTTTGTGTTGAGATTTTGGTAAATTAAAGTAGTCCCTGTGAGGGGGCGGAGCTTATATCAGTCACATTGTAGGTGATAACCAGTGACTGATATAGGTTTTATTTCACTGATAGAACTCCATATCTCATCAGTTAGCATTTAATAAGTGCTAATATCTGTGATAGTTTGTAACATTTATATTCAAGCTGGTAAATTAGTGATTGGCTGTATTTAGCTTGTTGATACCTGGGACATAGTCTATCAACTTTTTGACAACTGAAACTTTGACTTTCAGTTGTCAAGTTCATTTGCTCGTTCAGTTGTGTGTTGGGCATTTTTACTGGGGGAACCCTAATATTCGCATTACATAGCAATCCTGAAATCACTACGATTTCAACAATGTAATTTCTCCAAAACCAGTTCATCCGAGCAAGAAAGAAGTGCCTGCAAATCTCAACCAATATTGAATTTTTTTACCATTTATGAGAGCATTTGTTTACAACAGTTTAATATTTTTTAATTTGTTTGTATTGTGTGAACTTTTTGAAATATTATTTCGATGAGAAAATGTACTTGTACGAATAAATTCCTAAGCGCTTGAGGGGCCATAAAAATGTTACTGTTAAAAGTAACCCGTTGAGCAGACGAATTTAACACAATTCGTGGTTTTAACATTCATATTGCAGTTTAGCTAAAAACGAGTGCTTGTTTTTACTATTGACAATATGTTTGTTAAAAGTATTAATCCACGTTTCATTCTTTAACTAACCAGATATCTTCAGCTTAATAGTTTGGGTCTATCGTTAGAATAACCCTTTTCCCAGCTCTGTTACATCAATTTTCAAACATATGAGTTATTTATGTTTCGTCCCCATCTTATTCGTTCGCGTTCGCGTTATCCGTACCCCATCCAGTTCGTATGCAGGTAGAATTATGAATAAGGACCCTGTTTACGCAGTTTTAAGTTCAACTTGATATTTTTTTCCATTTTTTGCGCCCGAGTTAATAGTATTGATCGACGTCTGATCTATTAAATTTCCATAGATTATCTTGGGCCCATTGATCCCCTATCCCATTTCTTATATTCTTTTGGTTTACTACCATCAAAATCATTTGCGCGGAAATATTGTTTTTATAACGCGAGTCTGACCTGCAAATTTATATATCTGGACTGGTAAGTCTTGATGTCCGCAGGTACATTCGATGTTTGATAATTCATTTAACGACCCTCTTATGAAGTTATGTCAGTGAAAAACGAAAAACACGGTGAAACACATCGGAAGCGAACACACAGTGTGACATATTACTTGGAACTACAGCAGGTGTATTGCCTTTATGAGTTCTAGTATTGAAATGGGTCCGTTGAGGTTTGATTTGAATGAGTCAGCTGCTATCGCGCGTCAGAAATCTTGTCAAAGTAATAACATTTGTTTTGAAATCCATTACCATTAAAGGTGAAACCCTATAATACCAAGAATTGCGATTTCCCCAGTAATAGTAATTTACTACTTTGATTTTGTATAATGTGGTCTGTATTATTTTTATGTTTTCTGTGCTCGGCTGTTGAAGTTCAGTGCTGCTTTTCCTGCCCGAGTTTATTATCTTTTTTTTAAACATAGTGTATGAATGTATTTTATTACAAAACTGACATGACACTGGCAAATCTTTGGAAAGGTATTCGTATCATATTTTATGAGAGTGCACTTATATAAGGCTAGTAATGGATCTTATGCGTGACACGTGGCAAACAATATATCACCTACTACAAAATACGAGACGTTAGATCCGTATCATGGGTAGATATAACACAACCTTAGAGGAGGCTTCCATGAGGTTCTACAAGTACTTTGCATCGCATTGATAATTGGGGAAGTGCTTTTCGTAACTACATATATCAGAGTTTTACTTCAAACGCTCCTATTGTTCTGGTTATTTCCTTATTTCCATTTCAGACCCGTTCTTTTTCTCTGAGGTTCATTGTTTTTCAATTTTACAAGTCCTAATCGATTAACGCATTTAATATTGAAGAATAATACTAGCTACGCCATTTTTCTATTTCAAAACATTCATACAGGCAGCTACGACAAGGGCCCTCTTATTTCCAATTATACACGTTCCTAATTGATTAATACATTTTTACGAGGAAAAATAATACCATGTACACACTTTTATATTTCAATGCATTCAGACAAGCAGCAACACAATACTGTATTATGTTAAATCACATCCTTTCCAATTGTTATTGTCATGTAGTTGGTTTTATAGCTTAAATGCTGTTCATGACATAAATATTGTTTTCCGATACAATCTTTACAATCGTGTCGCCTGTTACCAAGGAAGCCACATAGTAACTATTGGATCACTGAATACAGACGTGAAGTGTGTTCATCTATGCTCGTAGACACCACATGGAACATTAGGATCATCTCATAAAGACTTGAATGGCATTGATATAAGTAAGTGATTTTTTCTTAGACTATTTCTGTGTATCGATACATTTTATAAGCATCTTCATATTCTGATGTTCTACATAATGCTGTTTTCTGTGTATCTGTGTGGTTGGAATTTGTGTGGCGAAGTACCGTGTTAATGGGAATATTTGTGGTTGGACCTCGTGTGGTGATTTCCTGTGTTGCTCAACACTGTGTGGTGGGAATTTGTGTGGTAGGAATATGTGAGGTAGGAAAATGTGAGGTAGGAATATGTGTGGTAGGAATATGTATGGTAGGAATATGTGTGATACGAATCTGTGTGGTAGGAATATGTATGGTAGGAATATGTGTGATACGAATCTGTGTGGTAGGAATCTGTGTGGTAGGAATCTGTGTGGTAGGAATCTGTGTGGTAGGAATGTGTGTGGTAGGAATGTGTGTGGTAGGAATATGTGTGGTAGGAATCTGTGTGGTAGGAATCTTTGTGGTAGGAATCTGTGTGGTAGGAATGTGTGTGGTAGGAATATGTGCGGTAGGAATATTTGTGGTGTGAATATGTGGGGTAGGAATATTTAGGGTAGGAATATGTGTGGTTGTAATCTGTGAGGTAGGAATCTGTGTAGGAATATGTGTGATAGGCATCTGTGTATGAATATGTGTGGTAGGAATATTTAGGGTAGGAATCATTATGGTAGAATCGTTGTGGTAGGAATATATGTTGTACGAATCTGTGTGGGTAGGAATATATGTTGTACGACTCTGTGTGGGTAGGAATATATGTGGTACGAATCTGTGTGGGTAGGAATATATGTTGTACGACTCTGTGTGGGTAGGAATATATGTGGTACGACTCTGTGTGGGTAGGAATACGTGTTGTAGGAATATGTGTGGTACGAATCTTTGTGCTAGGAATATGTTCTATAAGAATCGTTGTGGTGGGGATATGTTATGTAAGAATCGTTGTGGTAGGAAAATGTTTTGTAAGAATCGTTGTGGTACGAATCGTTTTGGTAGGAATCGTTGTGGTACGAATCGTTTTGGTAGGAATCGTTGGGGCGAGAGTATGTGTCGTTGGAATTGGTGTATCAAGGACACTATGAAACGGAGCCACTGTTTTTCTAATGTGAAAATGGCGTTTCCTGCAATATTGTTTGTAATATTATTTTAGTTTAATTGGTGGCGTCAGCCAAATGATTAACAGTGTGGCATTGCGTTTTAAGTCATCTAAGGTTGGATTTAGTTGATCGTTGACATATTGTGTTTCTTTTAAAATCACACATGCGCTATCGGTATTCAAATGTGATATACGAATGTACATGTACACAGCTACGCCGTACTTTGTTCGAAATACAAATAAGCTCAATATCACATTCACGATGACACACGCGGCATGTTGACCTGTGATACGCACTCGTTAACATTAATGTGTTTCTATTGTGAAAATATTATAAACTCAATACTTTATCAAAAACTGAATTTACGTAATACTTGTTACAATCACGTCAAATACAAATTGAAGTTCAGAACCTTTATCATCGACATAAGTATTTGCGCTTTACAGTATTTCCCAAATTTTGATTGGGAAAATTGACTTATGAAGGAATTTGTAGCTGATTGGTTGTTTCGTTTTTCTGAAATTTCTTAAGCGTATTGTCTAAGTATTTTAGCGTTTTTTTATCTCTGTAAAATGTGTTATCTCTATGAAAGTAAGACTTAGGTGTAGGTGATTGGTGTTTCGTTTTGTCTTCGCCTATCCGTTCCCTGTCCGTTAGTGTCTTTGTGTTGACAACCGTTGAACATAGTTTTACCAATTGTTTCTTATGCTCTATTTGTACACATTGACAGATAAAAGTAAGAATGGTAGCTGTTTTATAGACTCACATTGTCTTGTTCAGTTCTTTGATTGTCATAGTGACGTGGACTTGCGGTTTGTGAGTTCTCAAGTTTGTATGTTTGTTGTTGCGTGGTTCGTGCTCGGTTGAGTACTGCCTCCCCTGTTCGAAATTGTATTACTTTCAAAACGTGCTTAGTCGCCAGTTTCGTCAGACAACTCTACAGGAGCTATAAATGCGTTGATTCGGACACGGAATACTCAGATGTACGAGGGTCAGTCAAAGAGAACTGAGAGTTGCTAAAAAATGCTTAGAAAAATGTATATTTTCCATACACTATTATGAAATATGGTATCTCACTGATGTTGTGGCGAATACCAATCTTGATTATGACAATTTGTTTTTTTGTTGCTGCAGGCAACCAAAGAAGAAAATCAGAGGACATGCGTTCGCACTGTTAGTAAAACCAAAGTTTGCATTACTATGAAAACATAAAGTTAAATCTAACATTTGCCAACCTATTATTTATTTCGTTATACATTAATCTATTGAACAACTTAATTCTAGTTGATTTGTTTCAGTAAGACACCTGTTTAGAAAATATAATTGACGGTAACGATTATTTTACCCCACTCAAAAGAACGAATCGTTTTTATCCTCATTTCTATTACGGTTACTGGGCACCATGAGATATAATAAAATCTTATTAAAAATAAATTGTGAACTGAGTGATAAGTTTAAGAACACCGTGGCGACGAAAGGAACACATGTCGAGAATTGGAAAAATGTGGGTATTTAATTGTAACTAGATGCAACAAAATAAACAACGTTAGTGACCATTCTAAAAATAATTGCTCATTATTATTAGAGATATATTTTTCTACAAGATGCATATGTTAGTTGTAACACAGTTGAACGGAAGTTTACAAATCGGTGTAAATAAGACGTATTGAAAGCGTCTGACTACCATGATGAAATAGTACGAACAACTTAAATGGACGTGTCAGCATGTACACATGTCTTAAAATCGCGAATTTACGGTATCGTTATTATTATATTATACTATAAGAAACTTGCAGAAAAAGCTACCGCTGAAATCTTTTGTGCCATTCATTCCAAATGTTTGAATTTCCAACACTAGCGAATACTAGCTACAACGAATTTGAAAGTTTTAACGTATTATAATGCGCCCGCACATACTTTTATTCAAGTTTAAACATTTGTTTAGCAAGCATCCCGACCATTTTAGAGGAAGGTTCTTTTGCATTTATTTCATAAGAATGTAGTCTAGCTAATGCAGAAGAACCTATTGCTAAAACAGTGCTCATCTTTAATTATACACGCTTTTCAAGAATAAATTATCACGAAAACTGAATGATGTAATCACAACATATTAAAAACGTTGATTTCTTTTGTTACCTCTCCTGGTTTTCAACATTTGCGAAATCACTAAAGTCATAATTTAAAAAGATCTAGCCGAGCAACTGCCTTGAAATTTAGCATAAAGCTTCTATAATTGTAATTATACTTGTTGCGTATACCAAAACACTATGTTATTCAACTATTGTTCGTTTAAGGAGATTCCCAACTCTTAAATTTTTCTGTACAAAAGATATCAAACACCTGATTTTTATGAAGAACACACTCATGATAGTGATTGTGCAAACCCATAACAGTTTTGCTCGGCTAGTTTTTTAAGATAGTTTTAGATTTTGGGGACCCCACCTAAAAACTGATATTTGCATTTCACAGAAAAAGTTTGACATTTAATTACATGAAACTTGGCATGCACGAAATGTCGTATATACGGAATCACACGATAACTTTTGTTTTAGACTATGCATGTTATATGTATTTTAAATGATATTTTAGAATATGTATTTTTTCATTTTTAAGTTGTACGAAAACAATAGTTGAACAACATACAGTTTTCGTACATGCAACCAGTAACTATTATAGAAGTTTTATCCCAAATTTCATGGCAGTTGCTCGGCTAGATTTTTGTAATTGACACTTTAGTGATTTCAGAAATGTCGAAAACCAGGAGAGTTTACAAAATACATCAACGTTTTGAATACGTTGTATCCAGTTTTCGCGATTATTTGTTATTGAAAAATGTGTATATTTAAAGATGAGCCCATGCTCTTTTGCATTAGCTAGTCTATATAAGAACCTTCCTCTAAAGTAGTCGGGATGCTTGCTAAACAAATAATAAAACTTGGATAAAAAATTGTGTAGGCGCATTATATTACGTTTCACATACGTTATAGCTAGTATTCGCGAGTGTTGGTGTTTCAACGTTTGGAATAAATGGCACATAAAATTTCAGCTATAGCTTTATTCTGCAAGCTTATAATAGTATAATATAGAAATAACTATACAGTAAATTCGCGATGTTAAGACATGAGAACATGCTGACACATCAATTTTAAGTTTTTCACACTGTTTCATCATGGTAGTCAGACGCTTTCAATACGTCTTATTTACATCGATTTCTAAACTTCCGCTCAACTGAAGAGTTTGGAATCACCTTAACGTATTTTGGTCAAAAATGAAAAAACACATTTTAAAATATCATTTAAAAATACAAATAACATGCATATTCTTGCATAAACGTTACCGTGTGATTCCATATATACGAAATTTCGTTCATGTCAAGTTTCATGTGATCAAATATCGAACTTTTTCTGTAATACGAAAATATTAGTTTTTTGTGGTTGTCCCAAAATCTAAGAATATCTAGAAAACTAGCCGAGCAAAACTGTTATTGATTTGCACAATTACTATCATGAATGTGTTGTTCATAAAAATCAGGTGTTTAATACCTCTTGTACAGAAAATCTAAGAATTGACAATCACCTTAAATTAAACCGTTGATTTTACAACATATTTTATCTTCCTGTCGCTGGCGCGAACGCATGCCCCTTAGTGATGTTCTTTGGTTGCATGGCAGCTATATTTATAAGCCTAATTCTTTACAAGATACACAGGGGATAATGTTTAACGATGAAAAATAAAAGATACAAATGCAAAAAGACTTTGAAGGGTTAAAGTAACAACTCTCATTTATTTTTGACTGACCCTCGTACAATAAAGCTCGCCCATGCATTTCGAGCGATGAAAGCACCAGCTGTATCATAAAAGCATTTACGCTAGCGTAACTCTCAGATTTCCGTATTATTGTGTACGTCGATAATATTTGCGCAAATGCGTTTTACTAAGATACTTTTTCTCATGTTATTTCGTAAGTTTGGCGTAATTCTACTTAAGGTCAGGGTAACCGTAAATAGCAATATGGACATAGGTGTGAGTTTTTATCACGTACTGTCGATTTTCGACTGTCACTTGTTGTTATAGACTGTGATTAGAAGTTAAAACATGTTTGATAATCAAAACTTATCGAACGTTTATGTATATTTATTCATTCTGGTTCCCGATATATTGGTAATACTGTGACCCGGTCTACGTTCAATATTTAAAATGTTTACGTTATTGTATGCGTCAACTTGCGATTGAGTAGTAAAACGCGCTTAAAAGGTTTAAAATACACCTAAGGGATTAAACCATTCATTAAGTATCCATTATTTTTTCAGGAATTATTACTTTATTAACAATAACTCTCCATTATTTTGTTTACTCATTTGTGTTAACAAAATAATGGAGACTTATTGTTAATGAATGTGTAACGAAATAATGGAGATGTATCCACTCTGTGTAAACGACACGCGTTAGGTACCAAATGTACTTTTTGCGCAATATAACACAACATATTTGTTGTAATGCAACACAAGAACATATACGATAACGAAAACGCGAGATTTCGAAATCACGATGGTGAAATCATGAACGTGTGATGACGAAAACGCGGATAATACGATATTATACTATTTTATTTTAAAATCGTACTCTCGCATTTACATTTTCGTACTTGAAAATCATATTTTCGTCATCTTACATTTGCGTTTTCGTCGTACTTACGATCTTCTGATTCTAAGCCAGCGATATGACGACGTTTTAAAATATGGTGCTAATCTAATTCTGTTGCTAGTTGATTAATAGAAGTTACAGCACGTGCTGTATATGACCACATTATTTGTTTCGAAAAGATGCCAAGTGATGGATGCGCAGTGATATTGTCGTTTTTCTTGTATTATTGATTCATTTTATATGTACATAACATTGCAGGAAAGATATTTATCTTGTGGGTTGTCTCTTATAAGGATACAAATCCAACCAATGCCATCGCATCCTACGCACAAATCTAGATGTCGTACAACCTTTGTAGTATGCATTATAATGAGAAAATGCTAACCTATGTAACAAACATTTTCTTAACGCATTTGATAATTTAAAAAAAGCGACTTAAGTGCCACGTTGTTCTACTAGGACGTTTGAACTCGTTTAGAAACCTTGTTGCATTAATTACCCTGTATAAAAATGCTACCGACATTTTGGTGTAATTAATTTATTTAACAAGTTTCAAGTTTTATTAGCAAAATCGGCAAATAATATGCCTTTGGCCAATTTACAACAAATATATACAAGTACATATAAATAATATACAAACACATGACATAGTATCCAACAGAGATAAATAACAAATTACGAAGCAACTGCAGCAATGGCTACAGATCGTCTTAACATAGCATTATAGGTAAATTTAGCTATATTTTTAATGGTAGTAGTATTATTCGATGACATTAAAAATACAAATTTGTTCAATGTATTCCATGATCTGGGAATATTATACATAATACGTAAGTCAGAATAAAATGGACAGCATAGCATGAAATGATATTCAGTTTCTATCATATTAGTATTGCATAGTATACATTTACGGTCAGAGCGGACAATATTTGTATATCAACCAACTTCTATTTCGAGAGAGTGTGAGCATAGACGAAACTTTGATGAAGCTAGTTTGTACTTGTCGTTCATCTTGATATCCAGATATTTTTCAGACTTATATTGACATTTAAATTGTTTGTAAAAATCCAACTTAGATTGTGAATGAATAGTATCAGCCCAATGTTGAACATGCTGATCGTATAAACGTTGTCGCATAGAATAATAACACATTTGATCGATAGTATCCAAGTTCCATACATAGTAAAAACCAAGTGAATCAATCATATGTTTAATAGCCTTAGACCAACTATCTTAAACATTCAAAATGTGAAAACAAACATCATTAACTTGTTCTTTGTATCAGCGAGGCATGGGAGTTCTTAATATTGCACCAATATTTAAGTGCTCTTAACTTGCACATAACAGATAGTGGAAACCGTCCTAACTCTCTAAGGACTCCCGCACTTGAGGTTTGAGTACGAACGCCTAAAACATGTTTACTAAATCTTATGTGTAGTTTATCTACCTCTTTCATATCATATATACCCCAAACCTCGCACAAAAGAATAGGAAAAATCATTGAGTCAAACAATACAAGTTCAGTTTTCATATCACACTTAACTCTGCTAAAAATAGAAATAAGATGGTTGTAAGCTTTCAAAGCTTGATCGTTCAAGGCTTTTACAGCATTTTCAAATCGTCCATTATGACTAAATTTAATTCCTAAATAACAAAAGTTATCAACAATATCAACTGGTATACCATTTATGTTCCACACAAAACGATTAATTGTTTTAGGTCTTTCAAATATACATAGTTTGGTCTTACTAACATTTATCTTAAGACCCAACTTGGAAGATTAAGTATGTACTGCATCCAGTTGGGCTTGCAAACTATCGGAATCTGTTGTAAACGCGTTCGAGTCTCTGGGATTGTGTATATATTTTCTTGTAACTACTGATCATATTGTATGTTATACGCTCCTAATCTATATCACTTTGGCTGCTTACACTATTAATTTATTATCGCGTTCTCGTTTTGTCATCGTCAATACCTTCATTATGTTACCCCTCAGATTTCTTTTGATGTTGGTTTTTGATGTTGGAATCCACACTTTTTAGTGTAGCATACTTTTAAATTGATTGAGCCGGACTTCGCTAGTATCGTTTTCTCGTGCGTTTACTACTGGTGGGTTAGTTGTTTACACAAATCCAAGATAGTGGCGCCCTGTATTATGCGTTGGTATTAGGACAGACGTTTATTGAATGTCGCTTAGAATATTTCATTCTTTTTCAATGATCATTACTGGTATAGCATCCGTAAGAAATCCCGTCCACAAATTTACACTATCCCAAAAGTTCTAGAACATGCAACAATGACCATCATGTGAGATAAGCTAACCAAAAGCTGAATGACCTAGGGATAACAAGGTCGATTCTTATTTTACGCAGTTGTTAAACAGTTTATAGTCGTATATGGAGGAATAAAACGGAAACCAACACAAACGTGCTCTTAATATTCAATCACGTATTCGCGTATATCAACTCCTACGTGGAAAATCAACGCATAAACATAGCACAAATGCCAATGAACGATGTGAATTGTTTAAATATTCCACGTTCGTGAATAGGATTAATTTACAGAATTTAAACATGATATTTAGATTAATCATTTACAGTAACATGACTAGATGCCTGATTGCGTCTACTTTTCTAAGCATAACATGATGTGTTTGCTTGACATTACGACAACAGTATCAGTTGTTCATTCTGTAACACAGAAGTTTACGAAATAGCTAAGTCATTAGAGAGATTGTGAAATGAACGTGTACACGTACCTTTACGTGTAGCTAACCATCCATGTATACCTACATGTTGCAATTAAAATTTAACTACGAAACAAAACGAGTGCGTGAAAAATCACGTGACAATTTGAACATGATATTTTCTCGTATCGATTATGAGTGTATTTTTAAACTCAATGATAGAATATTGTGTTTCCCGTACATACCTTTATGACATAGTATGTACTTCATTATCGTCAGTCACAAGTCCGTTACTTGAAGATACTACACATACCTGGATGACGGAATACCAAAAAGTAATATTCACGTGGACGCACATGTTACACACTCATTTTCGCAAGCTCCTTATTATACCCCCAGATACATAGTATATGGGGGCTATATTGGAGTCATGCTTGATGTTGGTCTGTTGGTCAGTCGGTCGGTTGGTCCGTACACATTTTGTCCGCGCTATTTCTCTGCAACCATTGGTCGGATTTCAATGAAACTTGGCATGGTTCATCAGTACTTGTTGTGCTTATCGTCAGCGGATGTCGGTCGGGTTAATTTTAAGGGAGTTATGGTCCTTTGTTTTTTTACACTTGTAAATTTTGTACGGGCTTTTTCTCTGTAACCGTTAGTCGTATTTCATCGAAACTTTGCATGACTGATTAGTTCCAAGTCTAGTTGTGCATATCGTCGGCGGACGTCGGTCAGATTAATTTTAAGGGAGTTACGGCCCTTTGTTATACTTGTTAATTTTTTCCAGGCATTTTCTCTGTAACTGTTGGTCGTATTTCATCGAAACTATGCATGACTGATCAGTACCAAGTCTAGTTGTGCATATCGTCAGCGCACGTAAGTCGAATTGATTTTAAGGGAGTTACGGGCTCTTTTATACACTTGTAAATTTTGTTCGGGCTTTTTCTCTGTAACCGTTGGTCATATTTCATCGAAACTTTGCATGACTGATAAGTCTAGTTGTGCGTATCGTCGGCGGACGTCGGTCTGGTAAATTTTATGGTAGTTACGGCCCTTTGTTTTTTACACTTTTAATTTTTTCCGGGTTATTTTTCTCTGTAACCATTGCTCGTAAATGATTGAAACTTTGCACGACTGATCAGCACCAAGTCTAGTTGTGCATATAAGCTAGACTAGACATATACATGTATGCATATCATCATAATTAGGACATCTCATTCTACGCCACTGTGTCCAGCAGTATCTGGTGGTATTTATCATATTCAGTGATATTTCCGTTTGTACACATGTACGGGTATATCATAGACGTCATAGGCTGCAAATTCTCCCGGTGTCCGGATATTGTGACTGGATAATCGCCATATTACTGAACCAGTGTTGACAGGTGGGGCGTTAACTAATGTTAATCGAATTTTATAACTTAAACTATGCTGAAATCAATAATATTTCTAAATTAATAATTTAACATCAATATAGATATTTATAAATCGCCAGTACATTTTTCGACGTTCAAGTAGAAACTCTAGTAAGTGAAAAAACATCTAACCTATTTTGACGTTCATTGTTTTGTGATGAACACAACAGTTTAAGCAGGTTTCAAGCATACTTCATTATTTCATTGTTAAAATACATTTGAATCTGATGAAGAGACGGAAGTTTGAGAAACTTGTATTCACTGGGTTGGTCTGTAAACACTTTTCGCACAGTTCTTAAAATATCGAGTGCTTATTTTTCTTTTCTCTGCATGCTTTTAACGAACACTCCTACTGTCGACATTGATACATCTGCTTCATGCGTTTTTTTCGTAGTTGCCTGGAAATGTGATATTACAAATGTCATCACGGTGTATTTTGTCTGGAACAGGAGCCGTTAATATAACCAGTTATTATATAACAATTCCGTGACGAGATCCATCATAATTTGTATCCTCATGTTCACAACAACAACAACAACACAAACAGGAATTACAAGTTAGTGTTAGTGGTGTTTTGTTTATCGAGAGGTATATTGTAAGTTCTCGAAGAATGATATTTTGTTTGCTCAATGGAGATTGTTGTTTTGAAGAGGTTACAGTGTATATATTCAGTTGTTTGCTTTGTAGCAATCTCACATTAGCACACAAAGCTATCTGTTTGCTCTTCAGCAATCAACTAGGAACTTCAACACAAGTTGTGAATAACATGACAAGCCAATGTAATGGAACAACATATTGAATGCTATTCAGTTCTTTGACCAGGATCCGACCTTTGGCAGTCTTAAGTATCACTCTAAAACGGAGCTTCGTGGATATACATGTACAAGCATTGTCTAAAACCGAGTTCTTTGCTAAGCGAAATAGTTATCTTAATTTCTGCAGCTCGCGTGACTTTCGTCATTATGGTGGATTATTATGTTTTAGTAGTTTAATAATTGTCTGTAATTAGTTCCGTGTTGGTACTTAAACTTCCCGGCATAACATCACGCAATCGTTTCGATTTTTGCCTTGAAGATGCCAACTAAATTGCTGAATTATTAAAATGAAAAATTCTACTACTGAACAGAGAATATAAATCAAGAAGTCACGTTTTCAATAACAATCGAGATTGAAAGAAACACAATTGACTTGATGGATGTGTAATGTCCGGCTGTTGTTTTCCTCTTCACCTGGCTCTCGTTCCGTTTTAGTTTGACTGACTGAGGCGGCAGACTTTCGGGACCGGATGCCGTGTTTACAGTTGGGTGTTGTGCTTTGTGTTTTTTAATGCTTTCTGTGCTCGGCTGGTTAAGTTGAGTGCTGCCTTCCCTGTCTGACTTAATATAATCCTTTTGACAATTGACCGTTACCCAGCAAACTGTACACTCGCATTTACATGGATAATCAAATTGAAACTATTTGGGGAAATTCGTTTATATAAAGTTTTTAAAAAATATATCTCGGTATTAATCTGGGTATTTCGTGCCGCCGTATATACATGTGAAGTGGTTATGTTAGATTTAAAGCCAGCCCAGATCGCCTTATTCTGTTTCAGCGTATATATTATGTTGTTTTTGTTATGCGCAAGTACACTGATTGATCTTGGCCGGTATTTTATAATCATCTTTAGTTAGTAGAAAACTAAGAATTTTCTTAGAATAGTAAATTTCTTAAAGAGTATCCACTATATAATACAACCAAAATTATTAATGGTTTGCATAGTTTTGATGCGTAATGTGGAGAGTTGCAAACATTACTTAAGAAACATAGGATATCCTTCCATGTATGGAAAACATACGCATCGCTAATTATGACTTTAGTCAAAATATTTAAGTTTTCGATCAATACGCTTTATATACATCAGCCGCGGTTAATAGGCCTAAATGAAAAAGTAGAACTTACTGTTTCGGTACTCACTAATCCTCTTCTAACTGTCTGTAATATTTAGTGGATAATTGTTGATTTTGGTGTAAGATCGCATTTTATTTCACGGATTGATAACAGAAAATCAATAAATTCACGAGAGGCGTAGCCACGAGTGAAAATTTAATTTTCTGTGATCACTCGGTGAAATAAAATTGATCTTACACCAAACATCAACACATTGTCAGTTAAACTTTATTATAGGCCTCAATTTCTCTTAAAAATTTGGCTTAATTGGAAAAAATCACGTCGAAATTGGAATGTCACTAGTGAGGTTTATGACGTCATGATGACGTAACGCATATTTTAAAACCCGGCGCCGCTAACGTTACGTTTCTTTTTGTTCATGATACTGGAACCAGCTTTTAAAACCGTGAAAATAAAAGTGGTAATTTCACTGTTATTTTCAGTTATTTTCACTTAAAAATCTTCGTAATCCATTCACACTACTCGTATGCTCTGTATTACAGTACTCGTTTTCATATGATGGCTGACTAATGCCATTTCGTGTTTTCGCTTTTTCGCCTCAACAAAGCGAAAATGCGAATATGTAACAATGCGAAAAAGTCGACTTTGTCGTATCTTTGCATTATTGCATTTTCGCATTGTGTTGGCGAACAAGTGAAAACACGACAAATGAAGTGCGACAAAACGACACCAACAATGTGTCGAGTTTTCGCCTTGTATCTGTCGTATATTTGCTTTTTCGTGGCGAAAATGCAACAATAGGAAACCCAACATAGTCGACTTGTTCCCACAACAAAGCGAAAATGTAACAATGCGAAAAAGTCGACTTTGTCGTATCTTTGTATTGTTAAAGTTTCGCTTTGTTGTGTCATATACTGAATAGTTGGGATATTCCGACAAACATGCACGTTCGAACCAGTCCTTAACTAGATTTGACATTATGAACATAATGTGCACCATAAATCATTAACAACTTAAAATGATACAAGAACAAATATAACGTGAAAATAACATAACACCGCTATGAAGCATTAAGTGTCGTTTCACAGTTTATCTATCTAGTGAACGGAATGTAACACGATTCAGATACGAAGCTCGTTAATATTGCTAGATTTGTTAAAAAAAACTTGGCATGTCAATAGATGATAACGTTATCGATGAGTTATTAGTTTTCCAATGTATCATCGACAAATTATTGATGTGATATCTTTTTTTCCGTGAGACTACTACACTACTGTTGACATTTATATTCGCCCACAGGAAAACCACAATCACGTATTCGCCTAGTGTGTACACATTTATTTATCTTAGTAAGTCGGTTGTGAAAGCGGTTCTTAATACCTTTTTACATTATCAGTCTTGGCGCTTTATTTCTGACCAAAACGTATCCATCACCATTAGTATGAGAGACAAAATTCAGCGGTCCCTTTTATGATCAGAGAATAGCAAGGGGATTACTGCTTCCGTTTTTATTTGATCTTTGGTACACTAAGTACAAAATGTAATTCGGCAACGTATCGGACCCTAGACCTTGTTATCTAGTGCCAATTTGACGTTTGTAATTGTGACTTACGTTAGAAGTGTATGGTTTTAGTTGTATGTGTGGACGGCCTACGTACAATGTGGCTCCTGCTGAATGTTTTGTTCCCAGTCACATCTATAAGTTTTCATATTGAGTCTTAAGAAAGTCCTTGTGCTGAGAATGACACAAGAGAACTGTAGAGATGACAAACTCAAACATATTATTGAGTTAGCGGTATAATTCATTATACACATGTAGTATCATTGATAATTAAAAATATCACATTTTTACAGAAACTGATTTTTATTTACAATAAATTGTATTCTCGTTTTTAACATTTTTTATTTTCATAAGATACATTATACAGCTGTACACATATACAAAATATACAAGCAATTTTGTCAAAATAAAGTGTGTGAAATAATTTACGACTCTTTATGATAGTATTCATTAATGCCATTATGATTTTTGTAGTATACATAGATATATATATATATTATAAATTGTATTCTGCATCAATGCTACAATTAGCTGGGGTATTAATGAAGTAATATACAAGTGCCGACTCATTTCATAGCTTAATGATAGTCACTTGTATTGCCATTGAAATGAACAAACTATAAGTCATGGGATGTAGGGTTTAACAATTACATCGAGTGAGGAAAACAAGTTCTCCTTTGTACCATATTATCAATTTATTGATACAGAGCAACATTTGTATTTATATGCCGTAGCTTGGCGCGAGTGTCATATAAATGCCCTTGTATAAACAGTTGCGTGACTAATCAATAGTACTGACCGCATATATTGCCAATATCAATCATAATTTCATCTTGCAAACTTTACGAACAGGATTAGCTATTTTAGGATTTACATTTCAAGAAATGTCTCCTCTGTCAGTAGATGTATGTTACATTTATTTATGGATTACGGGTAAAACGACATTCACCTTAAGTTTATATTTTAATTCCAGACTTGGTGACTGATCCCTGTTTGATCTACATCCGGCACAATGGGAGGAGCAGATGCACCATCAGGCTACTATGACATTGTCATATCATATTTGGACAAACAAACAAACAACGACACGTTTGATTTCACTCAACCTTACATACGAACATCCCTGAAGTTTGTCTATCCTATATTTATGTTTCTGTATGCTGTTGTCGGCCTAGTTGGGATGATCGGTAACATTAGCATGCTTGTTGTTATGGGAAGGAGACGCCTGTACCATGACCCAACGTACTTATTCCTGGGAAATTTGGCATTTTCGGACCTTATCAAGTGTGTATTTGCCTTACCGATCTCCTTGGCGAATCTACTCGTTCAAAACTGGATATTTGGTAGCTTCATGTGTTTCTTTTTGCCGATGATTCAGTTTTTCCCGATCCACGCATCCATGCTTACATTTCTGATGATAGCTATTGACCGATTTAGAAGAATAGTCAATCCATTTAAATCCAGGCCACCCGCTGGATTGTGCATTATTGCCACGTGGGTTGGTGCTATATGCGTCGTACTACCCCATGCTGTGTATATCAAGTACATAGACCTTGGTGCTTTATTAGGAAAAACATTTCATGGTGTTGGTATTTGTTACGTTAATATGGTGCGTCATATAGAAGAATATTTCCGTGCTATGTTCGTTGTGTTGTTTGCGTTGCCACTGGCCATTATGGCATTTCTTTATGTTAAAATATCTGCCGAATTTAAGTCGCAAATGACATCTCAAACAGTGGTGCATTACAGACTGTCCGCAAGTAATGTAAACGCGAGTGAGACACGTGCTGAGGATAATAATTCTAGAGTTACGTGGGCTAATGGTGACGCGGCGGAAGCCCACTCTGTCGCTGAAACACCTACGCCTAGACATAAGGATTACACTGAGAGGACGACAACTAGAGATAGTGATGATGATCTGGATCTTGCTAAAGAAAAAAGAACACAGAATTACCTTATTGCTATGGTTACAATATTTGCTATGTGTTGGTGCCCAATGCATATATTGTTTCTAGTCCACTACTTTCTGCATTCCGTGGAAGATGAAGAGACTATGTCTGGACATTTCGATATAACATTTATGACGTTTGCCTGGTTCGGCTACCTGTCAACCTGCGTGAATCCTCTGCTGTTCGCATCATGGCGCATGTCATCTTCTACTATGGACAGACTTAAAGGTTACTTCAGGTTCAGTAACCGGCGACGTAGTTCATCCCAGGTAATGTGGTTAAAACAATATCCATGCATAATAAATTACCTTCTACTAAATATCAAATTATTTTACATATAATTCAGAATTATTTTCAGTCACTATAAATTATCCAGGGAAATTATCAAGAATTTTATTCATAAAGAATCTCACGGGTGTGTAATTGTCGGCTGGTGTGATTATCAAGGTGTCAGAGGTAACAGTATCCACCAGTATGTTATGTTATACCAATACCCATCCTTCTCAATCATTATTAACTAGAGAAAAATTCAAATAATTACTCGTCACGATTGTATCATATACAGTCTAAACCGCTTATTCAGAATACATTTTTAACAATTTTGCTAGATATTCTGTTCATCTCAACATGACACATTATACTCGGGATTTGGTTGCACCGTGTCTGAGTGGTTAGCACTCTCGACCACAAATTAAGAGGTCCAATAACTAAGTAGTCTATTCGTATAGAGCTAGGGTATTGTACCCGGATTACTTGTATTACATAACTATATCTTCCTCTCAATGTCGGGGGTTATTGGACGATCTAGCAGGGGAAAACTGTATGACCACACACTAACGACTGTCCCAGTCGACCACACAACAATATATTCGGGGAGTGAAGGCAGATATCATGCTTCTAAGATATGGACTGCGGTCTTTCCCGCCAAATACGGAATATTTGTCAGCTCTTTGCAGTGCAGCATGATAGATATAGTTAGTTTTAGGAAAGATGACTTTGATGCCTGGCCACCTTATATGCATAAAACAAGCACGGCTAAATCTTACGTTGGCTCATTTGTGAACGAGGAATGATCTTATAGTTCCGTAATTATACATCCTACCACAGCGAATAAAGAACTTGATAAGACAAATTTTTTTATATATATTGCATGTATTTCTTTTCTCTTCTTATTTCATATATTTTTATAATTTGTCTATGTTCAATTGTAACAAGTAAAATGGTATAAACAAACATTGCACTAGTACATGTACATGCGTCTCAAAACGTTTAAAAAGATTGCTGAAACGTGGTACACGTTTTATAACACTGATTGTTACTGTAACGTTATAAAGATGTTGACAATAAGACGTCTAGCTTTTCTAGACCCTAGACTACATTTTGTTTTATAATTTACTTAATCCTATTTTGTGATTCGCAATTAGAACGATTGGGATGGGCTTGCAGTGTTTAATGTCTTTGATATCGCATTATTAAGTGACAATCAGCAATTTCTGTAAATACCACGAGTAGTTTGTTTTCTTTTACTGATGTTTTTGGCATAATTTGGTAATGAATTCGACATTGGGACAGTTCTGTGGCATTTTCATTATGATTCTATTTGCGGACGTTTTAATCAATGGCATGACAAAAATGGATTTAATTATCAATTTATAATCAAAAACTGCTAGATGTGCAATGTACTCTGTATCTGAAATATTCCTCAGATACAAGATTTAGACGTTTAAAATAAATGATAAGATAACTGTTTGGTGACTGTCTACTGTTCACGAGCATTCAGCAATTCAAAAAGATTCAACATGAAATGCACAACTTATTATAACAATCGTAGCAGATGGATTAAACATTGTTAATGAGTGGGATGTTTTTTACTTGTAGTTAAGTAGAACAGAAGTTTCCGAGTCGTTTGTAGTGTCTGCTTCTCCGTCACCCAGACAACCAAGAAAGACGTCACAGCAACAAAGGTCCAAGTCACTTCCGGTCAACCCTAATGAGCTTTCTCCTTACCAAGGAGTAATGGTTTGATCGTGTGTTACCCGTAAAGCCTAGGTCCCACTAAGCCGTTTTGCCTCGGCGATGTACTCCCAATTGAAATTAATGAGCTATCAGGTCATCGGGAACAGGTTCCTCTTTGTCTTGGGGAAGCTTCGGGTTATTCATGAGACAGTTTGTGATATCGGAAGGAATTGTTATGAATCGGGTGGTTTCGGAAGAAATCGAGAGAAAGTCGCCGATGCGGAATTCTTCAATGGGACCAAGGCTCAAACATGCGTTGTAAATTGAAGAGGTTTGTATTGACGTCAAACATGTTAGACGGACATAAACCGCTGTTTATAGGGAGGCTACTAGCATAATTATATGTAGATTATGCCTGGTGAGCCTAAGTATTACTGTTAAAGTTTGTGTTAGAGAGACAATCTTCATAAACGTATTATACTCCGATGTCTACTTATGTGTATTGTATACGTCTGGTATTACTAGCGAACGTAACACGCGGCATCTATAATCATTTCTTCACTTCGATATTGCGAAGCTGTGTACAAGCATCTAAGTGTTCGTTACCGAGTGTTTTCAATGTGGTCGCTGGCATGGAACGTTTTTAACGTCCAGGTAATGGTGGAGGTGAATGAGCCGTGGTGATCATTTAGTAATCAACAACTTATATATGAGCATGTCTAGACCGTAGTACTTGGAGACCAACTTAGAAACTCAGACTTAGATTACCTTGTTATATGTACGTAGCACATTCAAGAACGCACTCTTATTGACCTGTGAAATATCTATTTAGTGCGTTCTTTCATTCAATGTATGTGAAATACCTGCTTAGAACTTCACCGAACATTTTGTATAAACGTGAAATGAAATAAGGAAAGAACAGGAAAAGCCGTAAAACATATTTTCAGATAAATCCATTATGTGTATATGAATAGCGTACTTCGGAGATGACATTTTTTTTCAAATTGTTGTTAGATGTGTGATTAGTTCTATTCAACTGCGTGTCAGTTTTCTTTTTGTAATGTAGAGATAATATTTAATGTACGTACATGTCAATGTTCCCTTGAATTCAGAAATACCTGTGCGGGAAATAACACTATCTTTATACTGTGACAAACAAAGGTGATGAAGAGCTCAGATTGCGAGGCAATGATTCAGGTGACATTACTGATTTCATTTGCTGATCGAACATACATACAATCATAGAATCACTAAAGTTCTGACCAAGACAATTTTATACGCTTCATTTATGTAATTGCAACGGTGTTGTATGCAAATCACCAAATGCTATGCTAAGGTACGAACTTCAAGCAAATGTGCCGCCGTTGTACTATCGTCAAAATTTGCAAAATGTTTTAGCCTCAATATGAGCCACAAGGATCGTCTGTGTAAGCGGAAGGCGTTCGTCCCTCCTTTATCAAAAAGCACCAATTATTAGGAAGGTTACACGTAACCATCAAATCAATTAACCTTAGTGAAGAACTTCTGTTGACAGATTAGGCTCCGAACCAGCTCTTTTCCACGTTTGTTCGCCACCGTGTTTATGATATATATATATTTTATAACAGTTAGTTTAGACTATTTGCCAAAATGAGATTGCTATTTTTATTAAAAGATAATATTATATCACATATAATTTTATATGTACAATGTATTACAATTTTGATTGAATTGTTGCCTTATCAATGCTCCTTGAAGTTCATGTATAAAGCTTTAAAATGAAACTGAAACCATACATTTTCTCCCGCGTGTTTTCGTACTGTTTTTTGCAACGTGATTTTATTATTAACTATGTGGCTGGACCGAACAAAAGTGCCGTTATTGGTAACTTTGTACATGTACGAGGGATAATATAAAAACATGTGTTTTAGAAATAATTGAATTAACTATTGTAATTGCTTTAAATGTATTAGTATATATTTTCAAATAAAGTTTATGTTTGACTTTTTCAGATTTTGTATAGGGATCACATTTGTCATTTAGATTTATTCCATTCGTTACTTTACAGTATATATCGTTTTGACTTGAAAGAAGAAGGTCGTAAGTATAAAAACTAATAAGTTTAGCTACAAGTTGTTTACACACGCAACATGGTATATACATTTTGACTGCCCAATCAAATAAGTTAATACATAAGTGAGTAATTTCATATCTAAAAACAGGGATATTTCTAGGAGAAACAAGGATGAAGTCCGACGATCCCAACTGGTAAGGACCAATGTGTTAATTGATCTACCTCGGGCTTTATCTTACAAGGAAGATCGTTTATATGCCATCAATGTCCCTCATTGAATTTGTATCTCAGCTTTTCCAAATATGCCTCCGGTGTTGATATGTATTTCTTGCAATGCTAGATCTGTATAATATTTTTGGAAGGCTGCACGATAATCATAATATGGGGTATGTCTCAGACAGTGAGTGTTACTACAATTCTAACATAGCTCGTGAGATTTGCCTTCTTTGCGTATATTGAGCTTACCAGTTTTTATTACCGCAATAAAACATAGCTGATTGATGACGTCACGTTTGACGTCATATACTATGACAAATGACGTAATCGTGACGGTAACGTTCCTAGGAAGAAAACAAATATTGACATCAACCTGTCTTGTTGTGCAGAACATTGGCGGTGTTAGAATCGAAATAATAAATAGGAAGCTGTGCTTTGTTGTGTTATATCAGTCCTTTAGATCTAGGTTTGTACATGTATTACATATTGAGTGTCTTCGTGATACTCTCCACTTATGAAATTATGTACCCGGGGTTATAAATAAAGAGAATAAAGCAGCTATTAATTTGCTAATAGAAGGTCGAGGATCAGGATCAATTCAAATTATCCGTACTATACATAATATAAACTATATTTACCAGGATATCAAAATCAATACACAATTCTACTTTTTATATTCTTCCTGATTGTGACCGAGTTTCTGAACAATACAATCTGATGTAGAAGTGTGAGGAACATGGTCCCCCGACCTTTTAATTAGTGTAGGATACGACAGTATCAAATACATACAAAATGGTTTATACAATGTCCATAGTAAGGTTAAATGGATTGGAAGCAAATGAAAGGCTAAGTATTACATTTCATGTCGTATTTCTCCTACCATTATCGATTTGGCTAACGATGTTCAAGAAACTACTCAGCATGTCGTCGTGAGAGGCGTAGTACTCAGATTTCCCGTCGATGATAGAAGTACTGAAATTCACACTAGTAAGTAATTATATAAACATCTCTCGTACATGTATTTTATCTTGCGCTTACTTACATATGGTTTTATATTATATTGTCTTAAACAAGTGCTAACTTAACTTATTTCAGTTTAAAGTTGTATTGGTATAATCGGCATACAAAATGCATTTGATCATATTTACTATCAAGCGTGCACCCGTTTATTCGACTGAAGGAGAACATTCACTTAACCCCCCCCCATACCAGATCATTTAGTCGCCCTAAAACGATAATGATAAGTCAGACAGGGAGGACAGCACTGAATCACTCAACAGTAGCAACCGCGCACGAAAGACATAAACAGGAAAAAGAAATATAGCACAAAAGACACAACAAGAATAAGCCACACAACACAAGCCTGAACGTGAACATAAGAAAGTCGGTTGTTCTGAAATAACTTTGAATCGGTAATAATGAATACGTAAATAACTTCATTAGAGCAACTAAAAACCTATATAGATACGTATATAGATGACGAACTTCAGCTGGCCCTCAAATAAGAAATATTTTGAAATCATTAAAGAAGACTTGGATGAGTTTAGAGCAGTACAATAGATGCGTGTAAAATACCAGTAAATATTTTTTAGGCAATTATTTACCTGATAGACAAATCCAATAAGAGCATTTTCGGGGCTTTTATGGACTTTCCTACGCCATTATATCCAATATAATTATGTATTGTCTCTCAATAGGAAAGAATATTATAAAATAAATAAATAGCGATGACTCTTCTTTCAAATTTTCGAGCTCTTGCTCTTCAACAGTATTTTTATTACTTTTTATTTAAGTGGCATCCATCTTCCAAATTCCTGATGAAGAACAAGAGCTCGAAAATTTGAAAGAAGTGTCATCATCGTTAGCCAAGATCCAAGATCGACATGGGCTTGTAACAAAGCTATGACTAATGTCGGATTTACATTGTTTTCTTTCATAGAAACATTTGAATATTTACACATAATATATACTTTTTAATTTTACCAATATTTAAAACTGGGTCTCCGTTAAGTGTTAATTATTCCTAGTTTCGTATTTCTGCATCAATTTCTTTAAAATGAAGTTAGATCTGACGTAAAGCTCCGAAACTGTCAACATAATTATATGTTTTCAACCTTAATTAGATAACATCTTTATGTGTCATTTGCAGCAGGGCCATTGTCACCCGAGCTAGCAACTTCTACCCTGTTCTACTTTGTGCCTTTCGTGACCCGATAAACGGTTTCTGTTCAATACCGTCTCCCGTGTCAGATTTGTTATTATCTTTCCGACATGGACTCTACATTCAATAATTACACGCATTCACAATATGAATAAAGGTGATGTTTGCGTACATGACGTTCGATTCAATTACTCATACCAAACAAAGCTCTAAATGTACGTTCTTAAACACACGCACCAAAGCGTTTTACATACCTAAAATGGCGTAGATTCATTTTGTTCGTCGATCATCATCATGAGCAAATCAACAATTCAATAAGTACATACAAATATAATTATAACATTATATTTTCATAATTGCTGACATCAAACACTCCCATCTATCATGTTGAGTGTCTGTAATTGTCTAGCGGCATATTATTTGTATTACCTACATATCGCGCCGGCAATACCATTTGCTGCTTGGTGAAATATAAAATCATCTATAGAACATTTGTTTCTAGATCGGGAAAGTTCAATCAACCGATACAGTCCATTTAGGATATTGTGAAAGTGACGTTGCAGTTTATGTGTACGCAAAAAGATTAAATGCAATGTCTGAACAGGTAGAGCAAATTCAGTATGTTAGTTTAAGATTGAAATTAGAGTTGTACAGTATACGCCTAAGCTTACTAATCAGTTTTACACCGTTATAGTTGACTCAACCGCTGTGTCACTGGATTCTTACCCTGACTGGATTATAGTCATGACAACTATTCTTTGTAAACACTTATCTGTTCTTTATAGTTACAGTTACTTAACAATAGGCCTTTTCGACTGGGCTGTTTGTGGAGCAGGTTACAGTCTGGTTCCCGTTCTAATTGTACAGTTGTATTACTGTAGTAGTGCTGTAATTGTGGAGACGGGAACCAGGCTAAAACTTGCTTCACGAAACAGCCCAGTCGAAAAGGCCTAATATAACGTGTTCGTGCTTTCTACCCTTTTCAATTGTTTGATATCGTAACGACACAAACACACAATGTAACAAACAAGCATCAACACCTGCCGTCTGGAAAGGCTTAATGTTAGCCTTGTTCATAGAGTCTGCATAATGTCCGGTCATCGCACAAATAAATAGGAAGCATATCGGCGAACTGTAAATGGAGCCATGACTTAGCATGCCGTCCATTGCAAAATAAACGGATCATGTTCGGTCATCGCACAATGAAAAAAGTAGGATTTTGAATTAATACAATATTTAGACATGAGCTTGCGCCGATAAAATGTTGCAAACGTTTTATTAAGTTTATGGATTCCGAAGTGATAGCCATGATTAGTAATACAAATATTTTGAGTGTCAGTCTTCCACCCGAGAACAAGCTCTTCTAAAACGAATTTTTGATAACGTAAACATCATATGAAGTAGTTCGAGCAATATCACCATCCCTATGTGAGAATTTTATTTACTGTTTGGAAATTAAAATTAGCCCTTTTATCGTAAATCTTACTAACAAGGTGGCCTGTTTCAATTGTATGATCGGGATTTATGACAGCTACGTGTACATCAGATGATTAACATATATTTCGTGTTCGTCTGGATAAATATGAGCCAGTCTCCAGGAAAACCTGCTATTATGACTAAAATATTTATTTTGAGATTTTCCTTAGCTTTTAAAGTTATCTTAATGAAGCAAAATACAAAAGGAATTTTGTTAATATCTTGATTTTTAAGGAAGTTACCGCTGTTTTGTAGCGCCCCTTTTCGGAGCATTTTTGTGTGACGTAGCAAACGTCATTCTAACGTTATTCGACGTAACTGTAACACGTATTTCATAATTACACCATTTGATCAATTATTGACATAAAATGTTCAAAATGGTATCACCTTTTAGCATTATCTTTTAAGTTTTAGAATATTTATCAAAACCGAAATTGTTTGTGTTTAGAGAAAGGCTTCTACTGTTTTAAACAACTAACTCCTCGTTTTTCTCCATTAGAGTTTTTTTTCTGAAATTGATCCCCATAGCAACGAAGTATGTAAATTCGACATAACCCATGGGAAAATTTAAAGCTAAGATATAGCTACAATGGATAAATCACAAAAAATAAAATCAATATATATGTATTTTTTTTTTATTTTAGAGCTTTTTCAAAACCTTGTTTCTTAAAACTAATAACATAATGTCAAAAAAGCAGGTTTTCCTGGAGACTGGCTCATATGTTTGATCATAATCGAAAAGAAAGAATTATCATTAATCAAAATGTCATCTGGGTATAGGGAGGTAGTATTAAACCACACGCTACAATGTCATCCAAATTATTTCGTGAGACAGTCTCAGTATCACAGCGTATAAACGACTGTACGTCAATATACGATGTCGTGATTGGATTTAAATGATTTGAGTGAAAAACACAACGATGTTGGTAGAATAATTTGAAATACTAAGCGTATATACAAAACATAATGACAAGTAGTACATATTCATAATTAGGATTACATTTCCTATCGTTAGCATACGCTTTATTCCGCAATACTTTTTAATTATCCAACAACTTTCAATAATTTAAAATTCTATTTAAAGTAAAATGTCTCTTTTACTAGATGTACGATAATTTAAACACACATTTTCTATCTTAATTCTATGAAAAAAATAACAATTGAGTTTAAAAAATACACATAAAATCTACTACGTAATAACAACAGTGTATGGAAAAGGATTAGGACCAAAGACACTTAATGTTAGGGCATTCCACTCACGAATAGAGGTTGGTAAAAATGAGTTGAAATAAAGTGTTGTTCTAGAATTAACTCCAGGAATGTCAATCTCATTTCTAAGATGGCACCGAGTGATTTGCTGTCTAGGGACAAGAGAAGATTAATATTCTGATACAAGGTTGGTACATTTTATAGAAGTGTGTCATTCTGTGTTTGTGTCTTCAGCCATGCAGATATTCCAAGTTACAGTCTTGTTTTAGTCGTTCTAATGAAACAAATCTGGTTGCTCCGGTGACTATACGAGCACATTCATTTTGTAATGTGTCAAATTTGGCAAAGTCAGCTTTGGTAGCATTTCTCGAAAGGACATCAATGTACTCAAGACCTTATCGAATAAAAGATAAGTAGATACTTTCCAGTGTTTTACAATCTAATAAGAACTTTAATCTTTGCATAATATTTACTCTTGTCCATGCTCTATCAAAAACATAATCAATATGTACATGCCAACTGGCATCCTCTGAAATGTTGCCCCTAAGATGTTTATTGACCGTGACATTTAGAATGGTTTGATCATGCTTTTGTAGATCAAGATGATAAGGGCGGGTTAGGTTTTTAGACAACAATAAAGAATCAGCTTTTTGCAGAATTAAATTATACCAGCCATTTTAGCCCATGACGAAATATTGTTAATGCCACTTTGAAGTTGATAGACAGCAGTATCAGGATTAATGGACGGCCCCGTACAGACTTAATAATATGTCTTCTCGTCTGCAAACGGTTTATCGATGATTCAATTCCAAGGGTTATTCAATATATTTACAGGCAATCGTTCTCATTTAATTTCTCACCTACAACCAATACAAATTTATTTTCTATAATGCAAACCAGTAGAATATATTCAGCTATTGGATTACCTTAGTAACGTGCTACCATTCCCAAACTGACGTAACATACTTTTTCAGTAGTTCAACTAGTTATAAATTCCGAATGAGATACTATTTAATCCTGTATTTCTGCCAGATTACTGCAAGATAATTTCATAAAATTTCGATGTCATTTGGACGTTGGAGTTCGAATTAAAAACTATTTGATCAGAGCGAGTCATGTTTTCTTTAACGTCAAAATGTCTATGAATTTATGCAATGGAAATTTGTACCACGATTAAATTGTGCAGGTGTCTTGGAAAAACACAACATTCACACACAAGCAGCTACATAGAACGAACGGAGAACATACAACATGAAGTGATCTTGCGTTTGAGTGACACAAGCGAATTTCTGAGCAGCAGCATGAATTTTTAATTCTAACATAAAACGTGAGATGGGCCTTCTTTGCGTATATTGAGCTTACCATATTTTATTACCCCGATAAAATATAGCTGATTGATGACGTCATGTTTGACGTCATATACTATGACAAATGACGTAACGGTGACGGTAACGTTCATAGGAAAGAAAGTAGTTTGACGTCAACCTGTCTTGTTGTGCTATAAATGGCAGAGCATTGGCGATGTTAGAATCGAAATAATAAATAGGAAGCTGTGCTTTGTTGTGTTATAAAATATAGGCACTCGTTTGAATACGTACATTTAATCACTCGTGCTACGCACTCGTAATTTAATTGCTACGCATCCAAACACGTGCCTATATTTTATTACGCAACAAAACATAGCTACGTATTCATTATTTCTTAAACAATACAGGAATGAGCTGATAAGCAAACCGAGGGACATTTTACGCAACGTCAGTCGAAACGTGCGAGGTGTTTTCATTTTAAGGTACAGCCATTATGTCTAGCTTTAACCCTTAATTTAGACAATACAATATATTGTGGTAGATATATTTAATCATGTACAAATTTGTATATTTATTTCCATATTAGTGACATCATTTTATTCATTGCCAACGAATTGAGAAACAGCGAAACGTCAGTACATAAATAGCGCTGTGTTGTGGTTGCAGTAAGGTGATACCTTTATTCTAGCCATATTTTCCTGTACAATTTGTTGTTTTATGCAATAGTTTCTACACTTTTGTCCAAAAGGCTGTAGTTTAATGTAATTAAGTTTGCATTTCCTGTAAAATTGGGTTTTAGATATGATGAAACCAGTCTACGAATTTATTGAATGACTCTCGTATTAATCACAATATCATTAATGAAAATAAGGAATAATAACGGTACTATTAATGAACCTTCTCTTATTTCACACCTTTGCGAAGGGATATATGGAAGAACATCACGTTGACATCTACCAAAAAGATAGTTAGAGAACCAATGCAACAGATACCCTCTTATACCCGCGGATTGAAGCTTTACAAGCACACCATTGAGCCAAACCTTGACAAAGGCCTTATACATGTCGTAGAAAATTGTACGGACTTCTAGGCCATCATCCATTGCTTTACATAACGTTTTATAAATATACATAAGCTGATTAACAGTGGAATCGCAAGAAACAAATCCAGATTACACAAAAAAATTGAAGCTCTCTTATGTGTTTTAACAAATGTTTAAAAACGGTGCGTTCAATAACATTTTCTATTTCATTTAGTGATGAGATTGACCTGTGGTTGCTGGGAAGAGAAACGTCAGCTTTTATGAACAGCAGTTACATTGGGTTCCTTCTAAAATGACGGTAGTTTATATGTCTGGAGTGAGTAATTATAGAGATTACATAGCGGGTTCGACAATTCTATCGCTGCTTCTCGAAGAATTCTGCTACTTATACCATCTGGTCCAGTGGTTTAAGTGACGTTTAAGGAATACAAGACGTCACAGATGTTGTTACGACTATCCTTGTTAAACGTACATTTTGGTCAGTAAGTTGGAGTGTCGGTACTTCTATACCGTCATCGTGCAAATCGTTTGTTGTTGGAAATAGCGGCTTAAGAGATTTGATTTCTCCAAATCCCTGGAAGCGATATGATTTGCGTCACAGTTGTACAGTGAAGGGATAGATTTGTTCGTAGAATAAGTTATAACTGATTTGAGAAGCTTCCACCAGTCTTTAGGAGAATGAGACCCATTTTTAAATGTATTAAGAATTTATCAAAGTGGTCTGGTTTCGGTATTGATATTGGAATTCATTTGCCTTGTATACATCTATTTGGGGGTAAAGTCACAATGCAATGACGAAATCAACAGACGAAAGTCAAGTGTATCATATGTGCCATATACCTTATCCTGTTGTTCCATATTTCCGGGCATCTAAGCTCAACAATTTATTTAAAAACGTTTTAAAAACTTTTTGAATTAATTAAATTAGAGGAAAGTGTGACTGGGTCATTCGGCTAGGGAATTCAGTTGTTCGGTTGCTGAAACAAATAATTCATTTTATCACATGTTTGACGTCGCGGTAGCGTAATAAAGCCATTATTTATTTTTGATAATTCACTAGACTTAGTGTTATAAAGCCTTCACGTGACGTCATTCAAAGCATGGGTGGCGTCGTCAAATTTGCGCGTTTAATATAGTGAAAAAGGTAGCTAGTTTATGTTTCGGCCGGAAAAAAGCTAACATGTGATAAAAAGAACATTACATTTGTGACTTTCCACATTGAATTAATTAAACTCGTTTAATAAATTCAATATGAAAAGACACGCATGTAATATCCTCTATATACTTTTCGGCAGCTTGGACTTGGGCGGATCTTTGCTTGTTTAGTTGGGCATTGTGCCTGGTATGTGTTTAATGTTTCCTGTGCTCGGTTGGTTCGATGTCCCGTATACCTACATCAGCATTTGACCCTTATGCAATCTGTGTTACTATGTCATCTAAAGACTCAGACCAGAGACCCGCATACAGTTCCGTCTGCTGTACTGTGCGGCTTTTTCATCTAGGTTGTCTTGAAGTTCGACCTGTTCTTCAATTCTTGCAACGCTAGCCTTCAGAGACGAGTTATCGTCTCCAGAGGCGTTACCTTAGACTGCATACAATCCATTTAGCTGAGAAAGAGGGACTTGAACTTCGCACGTAATGTAGTAAGCCATTGTTTGAGAGCCAAATCATCACAATCTACATGTATTTTGTCAGTGATTTTCACATCTCAACCGATATTATTCTTGTATTCTTTATGTCGGCAGAATCGAGAGGTGACGATGCCGTCTCTTTCTTGTTAGGGTTGTTTGGTGGCTGGCTCATATTTTTATAAATTGGCGAGGTCGTGGACAAAATTTTTCTTTTCCAATGAATGTCCGAAATATAGCACAGTCGGTGATAATATATATTTATTGATGCGTAGAATGTAAAGTGTATCGACATTTCGCTTTACAAAGCAAGAAGTGGCAACAAAAGTTACCTTTCTTTAAAGTATCCAACAATTATCACTGAATATACAGCTCCTGCAAACCGCACATTCTTTGCACAATAACAACGGGGATGACATATAGAAAGGAAGTGAAACCTCTGACGGTAAAATTCGTCGCTTCGGTAAGTAAATTTTGATTTTTTTCTTGGTTTTGTAAGGCGCATTATTATGCTACGTTCACACCAACGGCGCTTTGATGGCGCTTTAAAGAGGCGTGCAAAGCGGCACCAAAGCGTAACAAAGCTTGATTAAAGCGTCAGGGTCGTAATAGATCGTGGTTAAGCTTGGAGTAAAGCGGGACATTCGGCAAGAGCGCCAAACATTTTTAAAATGTTTAAAAATTTTGGGCGCTCTGTCACGAATTGATTAAAGCGCCGAGAGCGTATCAAAGCGTAACAAATCTCAGCAAAGCTTGACTCAATGCGTAAGAAAGCTTAACAGAGCTAAGTTCAAAGCGGGGACCCCAGTTTTCATGGTCTGTTACCACTTGACACGCTTCGTTAAGATGTCTCAAGATTTGCTACGATCTGGCATGAAGATCTGACACGAGGTCAGACGCTTTCATCAAGTTCTGACACGCTTTATTAGGCTTTGATGAAGGACTCTCATGCTTTCCCACGAATTGAGAGGTTTTGTTACGCTTGGCAAGCTTCCTCACGCTCTCTCACGCTCTCCTACGATACCCACGCTCTGTCATCATTCCTATAAATAAAGCCTTATAAAGCTTATCAAAGCGTGATTTCAAGCGTAACAAAGCCTGATCAAAGCGGGATTAAAGCGTGAGGAACCGTAACAAGTCGGGAAATAATTCGTCCCCAAAGCGGCAACCAATTCGTATCAGAGCGTATCAGAGCTTATCTGAGCGTAACATTACTTACGAGATCGTGATATTGTTGGAAAAGTAAACAAAAATGACAGCGCTTTGCTCGCCGATTTAAAGCGCGGCATTCGCCGTTGGTGTGAACTAGGTATATTGGGAAGTTTGATTTCATTGATAACGCCTTACAAAACAAAGAAAATCAAGATTTACCCACCGAAGCGACGAAAATTACCGTCGAAAAACATTCAGGGGTATCACTTCCGTTCTATACGTTATCTCCATTGAATTAGTACAAATTTTATTTATACAAATATCTCTCGGTTTTTAGTAGAGCCGCTAATTGGTAGACAGGAATAAAAACAATTAACCAAATTAATACAATTCCAACAATTACCAATCATTATAGAATAAAAGTTATATAATGTTAACCAACAGACGCCAAATTAGAACAGCTATTACATTAAACAAAACCCCAAACCCTGAAACCTCCAGGGAGCGTGAACCTACGCCTCTCGAAGATTCGAACATGCAAACCCATGGCTACTCTGCTCTGTCCTGTTCTCACTATAACTGCCAAGCGTTCATGGAAAGCTTTTTATGTAAAATCACTACGATATTTGTCGCTTTAATCCTTCGTTGAACGCTCTGTTTGAAAGTGTAAAACCCTGCTTTTTCGAACCATGTACATATTCACTTTCCATTGTTTGCCTCTGTCAGCCATTTTAAAATAAATGCTTCTTTTGTGTCAATAAATGGAACTTGGTCTGCTCTCCCAGGGAGTAAAATCAATGATTTAATTATATGTTTTTTCATTCGTTGACATGTTGGAACCTAGACTCTGCTCATTATACTTTTCTTGTCATTTCACATAATTACCGGTCACCACTGGAGCGAAAACGATAAAAACGTGCTTGTGGTGAGACATAACGCTGATGTTATTTGGAGACGTGGCATCGGGTATAATAATATAACATCACGTTGTTATGGGCGTGGCACGTTAATTATTGTATTTGTGTCTTTATTTTGAACCTATACGAGGGGTGTATGCAAGGTTCGTGGACTGTATTTGTGGTAGCTAAAACAATATAATAAGAATTCTAAAATTACAGAGGCATGATCTCATACTCTAGACACATACGCATACACCGGAGCACGACGTTAGATTACCAGGACATTTCATGACGTTTTAGCCAATGAAGGTAACTTTCCTAAAAAGTCGCTTGCCAGAGGTACTGACTTTTCATGCCGTTGGATTTATTTTCTAAATGTTACAACATACCAACTTTACGGGAATGTGGACACGATCTTCTGCATTTGTATCTAATGTTTACGAATTTAAGGGTCCGTGACGGTCGACGCATTATTCTTCCAAATTCTAAATAATTTGTTCCTAATCCATTACATACATTTAGTGGCAATATTGTTAATTTTCAAAATGATCGTACAGAAAATGACAGAATTATTGAAAACGTCCATGAATTTATCATACAACTCTCGTAATTAGAAACTAAGTATATACGTGCACTTAATGTTGATCATAAATTGTTAATTTATGAACTATACTTTAATTAAGATAAATATGACATCAATTTAGTAACCCAGCATAATTTAATGTTGGTTTGGGTCTAACTTATCCCTTAATTCGATCAGGCCCTTGATGCCAGTTATGCAGCCTTTGTATACAGGGAAAGACTGTGGTACACACTTTAGTTAATCTGATTAATTCAAAATTTGGTTCTTACATATGATCAGTCAAATATAGGTTTTGACAAATACTTGATTCAAACCGACTGGTCCTTTTCCTTTGTTGCATGATGCGGCTGTTCCAAACTGGTCTCAGTGTAGCGTATATACCATGTCATATGAAGCATCATTATGACAATATAAGTTTCAAAACATACTGAATTCAACGAAAACAGCATTTGTTTGCTGACGAAAATAGAAACAGGTTGCAATCGCATACATTTATATATTGTATTACGAGCATAGTGTACATGCTGCAGAAATGGTAACGCTTTTCATATGATAAGTAACGTCAAGAATGTGCTGCTCACAGAGGCACGGTCAATAGTGTTAATACGTGAGTAGCAGTGAAAAGCGATGTCATTTCAGTTATGCTTAATGCAACAACGAATTAGTTACTAGGTATTCATGTAATTGTAAACCCATTGACGTCCTTAAATGTCTGCTGTCATGATATTGGATGGAAGTGAACTGTTATTATTTCCATTAGCCGAGTGCTTTCAGCAAAATAAATAATGGTATTCTAACTTCGTTCAAACTGAACAAATCATATCCGGAATATGGTTTAACCTTTTATTATCATGATTATATAATAATGTCAGTTCATCATAATTATACTCAAACGATTTCGCATTATGATCGACATACCACGTGTGCGGTGAATGAGGAATTTTGATTGCTTCTAATTTTAAATCAGTGATTTATTTGAAGTTGTTTTCATAGAGTGGAATAATGACGTGCTATTTTGGCAAACATACCTGAAACGAATACTACAAAATTGAACAACGTAGAATAAACTTACTAATTGCATGTATAACAACATATAGTTCAGATATGTATCAAAATTAATAATTAAGTTTAATTCCAAAACCACACGACTCTTCATTCATGTAATGTATAAACCGTATGGAAAAGATTTTCTACCAACATTGATCATTTATAACACTATGTTCTACCTGATGTCTAGTTTTGCTAAGCGCGCTAAAAATCTCTATTTTAGAAAAGGGCTAATGATTGCCTCTTCTAATAACCTTAATAATTCCAAAGAAAAAGTCTACAAAATAATAAAAATAATGATCAGCCGCCGATCGTTCCGATCACGCCGGAACCCGGGATTGAACCAGGGACCTTTAGATCTTCAGTCTAACGCTCTCCCAACTGAGCTATTCCGGCTGACGAGGGGAACATCGATACAATGTCGAGTGTTAGGAGATAACCAATATTGTCTAAATATGGTAAAAAGGTTGAAGGGTGTGTACGATAAGTTCGACAGTTATCGACCCCTAATTTGTTCAAATTAGTAACGTTGCTGATTAATGTATAACCATTATATATAATATAAGTTAATTCAGGTCTGTGTAGGCAGTGGTTTTACATAGAACAGGATTTAGTGAATCGCTTTTCATCGAGCCATCTTAGTCGCCACTTTTGGTATATGTGCGTGGATAAGTGCGGGTGTGTGTAAGTGCGTGCCTGCGACCGTCCGTCCGTCCGATTTTGTCCGGGCCATAACTTTATAATGTATTGACGAATCTTGCTTATATTTGGCATGAATGTGTGAGGAGGAGTGTCATGCCCAACTCCAAGGTCCCTATCGCAAAAGTCAAGGTCACAGTTGGAGGTCAAAAGTCAAATTGAAGCTTGTCCGGATCATAACTTTGTAATACATTGATCACTCTTTCTTATAGTTGGCATGAATATTGACCTCAATGTTTTATGTCGAACAAATTGAAGATTGTCTGGACCCTCACTTTGTCTTACATTGACCAATATTTCTTATATTTGACATGAATGTTAACCTCCATGAGGCGGAGTGTCATGCCCAACTCCAAGGTTCCTATCTCAAAGGTCAATGTCACAGTTGGAGGTCAAATGTCAATTTGAAGCTTGTCCGGACCATATCTTTGTCGTACATTGATCAATCCGTCTCATATTTGGGATCAATTTTAACCTTCATGAGACGTAGTATTATGTCCAATCCCCAAGTTCCTGTGTCAAAGGTCAATGTCAGAGTTGGAGGTCAAAGGTCAAATTGAAGCTTGTCCGGACCATAACATTTTCATACATTGACCAATCTTTCTTATATTTTGCATGAATGTTAACCTCCATGAGGTCAAATATCAAATCTAAAGCTTATTTAAGTTGTTGCCTTTTTGAGCGTGAACCGTGAATGTGAATGTGAATGTGGTACGTTTAAATTTGTGTAATATGTACTTAGTTTGTAATTAGAGTTCAACGAGAAGTTGTTTTCATTTTCTAATAATTATTTACATTACTTCGATCATGTGTCAATCTAGTAAATGATTGGTGTTCGCGTTTTAATGCGAACACCTTGCGCCAATCAAATTACTCGTTTTCCATCAAAGTCACGTGACGTTGGTAATGTGTCATGTGAAACAAGATTGCAAATAATAATATATGAAATTGAAAAAAAATTCTCGTTGAACTCAGATTATCGAATGTAAGCGAGGTACATAAACTGACGTGTGGTGGTGAGTTGTGAAAAACATTATTCTCCATCGGACCGTCGCATTAATTTGCCGAGGTTATGTGAAAATAATGAAATTATCTTCTTTACTTGACGCTTTTCTCATTTTTTGTTTGTGGCACCAGTGTCCTCAAAACGGGTTTTACGCATTTTGCGGTCATTTAATACTTGACTGGCGACGCTATCTATGGGAATCGATAAAACTTGTATTTTTTATGTATGATATTATAAAGCCTTGACGGGTACAGTACAAATTAAATAATTGTATTTGTCTGGTTTAAGATATTAGACATAATGTTGAGTTAGGTAGTCGAGGGCTGGTTGTAAAGTAATGTCCCTGTCTATATTAAATAGTGTAGTGATTAATTTTGCTGGTTCGAACCCCTTTGGTCTCAGTATAGCGTATATACAATGTCATATGGAGCATCATTATGACAATATAAGTTACAAAACATACTGAATTCAACGAAAACGTCATTTGTTAGCTCACGAAAATAGAATAATGAGTGTGATGCGTCAGCAACCAAATTGAAATCGTATACATTTATATATTTATATTGACGTTACGCACGAAACTGGTGTCTTTTCGATAAATCGAACGTTATGCCAGGAATTAGTGTGCCTAATTCATATAAATAACGTACTACTATCAAGTCTCGTATATCGATGGAATGAAAACAATACTTATGTTCCATGAACGTTTTTACGTAATTTTAAACACTAAAATACGACAATTGTCAATTGAAATTTAAGATAATCAGAATCATGTATTTGTGTGATAAAAATTGACAAATATGACAAAATGGTAAAATATGTAGTTGCTTTATGTGATTTTTATTCATTAAACTAATGCGTTCACATACATTTTGTTTTACGCTATAATTGTCCAGTAAAATGTCCCATAAAAGGAAAATACTAATTTTCGTCGTTGTTTCACGGCATAGTCATTTCATTACGCTTCATATAGAGCAAATACGCACCGGTGTATTATTATATTTTTGTTGTTGTATTTAATGATAGAATATTACCAACCGTGTTGTGTGATGAGTTTTTACTTGCTGTAAAGGTTAATACATCATTTCAAGCGTTATATTTGTCCAGTAGAATGTCCCATACGACGTTTTTCCGTTTTTTTGTCATTTTCACAAAATTCATTTCATAACATAACGATTGACTGAACTGTATAATCCTTAATATTGCTACATGTATATTGTATAATCATAATAAATGGTAGTAAATTATTATTATTAATATCATCGGCAATGTTCAACAAAAATAAAGCGTTATTCAATTCCGATTATTTGAAGTAATCCTGTATATTTCTAACAGGAATTTTGTTAATATTTTCACATGCAATCTGTAAATAGAAAAAGTGCCAAATGCACACCTTATTATGCTTAAAAATGTGTCATTACAGCGAAAAAGAAAATGTCAATCCTAGAAAAAACATAGAACCAACGTCACAAGTTGGCTTTATATAGAATCTATCACAAAGCAAAATTCATAACCAAAAAAGTTGCAAAAACGAAATAGATTGAGCTTCTATCTGCAAATGTACCATTCAATTACCAGAATACACGTAGCAGGTACACCTGAGCAATATACTAGCTAGAGTGCAATAACTGTTCGATGATGTACACTTGTGATAAACAGAATGTTTTAATAAGTCTAGGTAATATAAAAACAGTCCTCGTAGTTATTTATACCATCGTCTTACCGCTTAATGTCATTATTTTTTTTGAAGTACAGTGGTGTACTTACACTAAACCAATATTAAGCAAAATAATGTTATATTCTTATATATAGATAGAGAGAGAGCTCAACCTAAGTTACAAAATACCTTCAATCTTAAACATGTGTAACCATATCGTTATACGTAACCTAGTCAACCAAAGTTGATCAATTACTGATAGACGTCACTGTGATTACACAGAAGTCGACATCGACGGCGTTATTTGACGCAACATTTTTAGACACCAATTTTGTGCGTACCGTCATTACGAGCATAATTGTACAAGCTGCAGAGACAGTAACGCTTTTCATGTGATAAGTAACGTCAAGAATGTACTGTCCCCAAAGGTACGGTTAATAGTGTTAATACGTGTGTAGCAGTAAAAAGCGATTAGGTATTCATGTAAATGTAAACCCATTGACGTCGCTAAATATCCGTTGTCATGATATTGGATGAACATGTCGAGCTGTATTTATTTGCATTAGCCGAGTGCTTTCAGCAAAATATATTGTGGTAATTCTAACTTCGTTCAAACTGAACAAAACATATCCGGAATATCGTTTAACCTTTTATTATCATGGTTATATAATAATGTCAGTTCATCATAATTATACTCATACGATTTCGCATTATGATCGACATACTACGTGTGCAGTGAATGAGGAATATTGATTGCTTCTAATTTTAAATCAGTGATTGATTTGAAGTTGGCTACATAGAGTGGAACAATGACGTGCTAATTTTGCAAAAATACCTGAAATAAATACTACAAAGTTCAAAAACGTAGAATAAACTCACTAATTGCATGTATAACATCATATATTTCAGATATGTATCAAAATTAATAATTGAGTTTAATTCCAAAACAACACGACTCTTCATTCATGTAATGTATAAGCCGTATTGCAAAGATATTCTACCAAAATTGATCATTTATAACACTATGTTCTACCTGATGTCTAGTTTTGCAAAGCGTGCTAAAAATCTCTAAATTGTAGAATAGTGACAATGAGTGCCTCTTCGAATTACCTTAATAATTCCAAAAAAAGTCTAAGAAATAATAAAAATAATGATCAGCCGCCGATCGTTCCGATCACGCCGGAACCCGGGATTGAACCAGGGACCTTTAGATCTTCAGTCTAACGCTCTCCCAACTGAGCTATTCCGGCTGACGAGGGGAACATTGATACAATGTCGAGTGTTAGGAGATAGCCAATAGTGTCTAAATTTGTTCAAAAGGTTTAATGGTGTCTACGAAAACTTTGACAGTTGTCGACGCCTAATTTGTTCAAATTAGCAACGTGGCGGATTAATGTATAACCATTATATATAGAGTCCGTTAATTAAGGTCGGTGTGGCCAGTGGTTTTACATGGGACAAGATTGAGTCAATCGCTTTTTATCGAGCCCTCTTGCGGTGAGCGAGACTTAGTCGCCAGTTTTGGTGTATGTGCGTGCGTTTATGTGTGTGTGTATAAGTGCCTGCCTGCGTCCGTCCGTCCGATTTTGTCTGGGCCATAATTTTATTATGCATTGACAAATGTTGCTTATATTTGGCTTGAATGTTCACTTTCATGAGGAGGAGTGTCATGCGCAACTCCCATGTCCCTATCGCAAAGGTCAAGGTCACACTTGGAGGTCAAAGGTCAAATTGAAGCTTGTCGGGCCATAACTTTGTCATACATTTATCAATCTTTCATATAGTTGGCAAGAATGTTGACCTCAATAAGGCGGAGTTTTATGTCGAACCTCCGGGTTCCTATCGCAAAGGGCAAGATCACAGTTTGAGGTCAACGTCAAATTTAAGCTTGACAGGCTCCTAACTTTGTCATACATTGACCAATATTTCTTATTTTTGACATGAATGTCAACCCCCAAGAGGCGGAGTGTCATGCCCAACTCCAAGGTTCCTATTTCAAAGGTCAATGTCACAGTTGGAGGTCAAATGTCAATTTGAAACTTGTCCGGACCATAACTTTGTCGTACATTGACCAATCCGTCTTATATTTGGGATCAATGTTAACCTTCATGAGGCGTATTATTATTTCCAACCCCCAAGTTCCTTTTTTTAAGAGAGTGTATAGACGACTGTGATGGTTTTCATTACTATTCCTAATGAGCAATAAAACATGATTCACAACATACATGTAACTATACGAACTTCCCGATCAACCTTTGTATATCTACAAGAACGGTAACCATCGTCTGAACTTGTATACATAGGATGACACGACGGGTCTAGATACTTGTACTAAATGCAACAATCATCTCTTATAATCAAACAAAATTCGTTTTAAAACGATCAAGTTAAACAACACAGTAATTATATTTGATTAGAACAAAAAAACAACACACGTCTCACTTGTAATTATATTGCAAGACGACGACCGCTTAATGCGTGTTTATCAATTCGATTTGCTCCCCCGGAGAGTAAATTCAATAATATAATGATATGCTTGTCATCAATTGTAAAGTTCGAGCACAGATTTTATTTATTAAACTTGTTGCTATTGAACGGTTCACACACTCACGGCCTCCAATAAAGCGCAAACGATGAAACGTGGGTGTCGTGCTAAATACAGCGGATGCAATCTGAGACGCAGCATCAGGGGACATGTACCGTGCCACGTTGTTATTGTGAATGTGGTTCGTTTAAATGTGTATACTATGTACTTAAGTTGAACCCAATGCAATTAAATAATTTATATAGATGCGCCCTTGGCATCAATATATGTTTTTTTCAGAAGGTTGTACATGTATACTGTTCTTTTTTGGAAACAACTAATTTGCAAATTATTGATTAGTTTCAAACATTTCACTTTTCAAATTTATATGTGCTGACCCGGTGTATTGGAAACCTCGACCTTATACAATGGGGTTGTGTGTTGTATTCGCATTACAAATCATATACTAAGAAACCGATCATCAACTGATAGTGTTACTGTGTCTGGATTTTAACTTTCTTCAACTTGCCGATGGAGGATACAATCTACGGTATGTTGATATGTTTGAGTGCTGACTTCAAGTTCCGATCCTCACTAGATTCGAAGGGCCTTGTGCCAAAACGGCTAGTGTGTCGGAGCTCTCTTCATCAGCACTAATCTGGTCAACTGGTTTCGCCGATATGTTCCATTTACATTACACATTGGTTCGTTGGTGTTTCAACCTTTTGCCATTTTATAGGCTCACCATGTCCATACACATACAAAACATACCATAACTTTGTTTGGAATAGTAAATAACATATACACACACTCATTAAAAGTTATAAGTACACCAACTTGTTTCGCTTGTATCATTTTTATTAAATATGCTAGCATATTTATGTTTGCATTTGTTCATGCGAGTAGCGTAACATAAAAAGCTGATAATTGCATATTTGTACTTTTCTTTGTGTAAACAGAAGCCGCAAACTCAACCAAATTCAATAAAATGATAGTGATTGTAAAATGTCTTGAAATGTTGACTACACATTGTCCAGCAATACCAAAACCCTAAAAACACAAAATCTGAAGAATTCCGATTACAGAAAGAACATCACCTTCCGAAGATTCCAACATACTAACCCATCGCTGCTCTGCTCTGTTCTCCCTATAAGTGTCGTGCGTTCAGACAAAGCTTTTTACGTAAAATCACCACGATATTTGTCGCTTTAACCCTTCGTTGAACGCTCTGTTTGGTACAAACCATTTCAATTGAAAGTGTAAAACGCTGCTGTTCCGTTCTCACTTCGAAACATGTACGGACGCACGGATTTTACTATTCGCTTTCCATTGTTTGCCCCTGTCCACCATTTTGATAAGATGTGATAAGTGATTTGTTTTTATGTTCTCTGTGCTCGGCTAGTTAAATTGAGTGCTGCCTTCCCTGTCCGACTTTCTATTATCTTTTTTAGTTCAGTGCCCTTGTTATACGCTAACCCTTTCTTTGTGCACGTTTGTCGCTGACAGAGCAATTTTCGTAATTATTATCTTGAAATTCTAGCCTCTAACCTGACTACATTAATAACAAAAATGTAAAGTTAAACAACAGTAATTTGTTTTGATTACTCATAAGCACTCAAAAGAAATTAATGTTTTACTTGTAATTGAACCAAATTGTTGTTGTAGTAAGATGGTAAATGCTTCTTGTGTGTCAATAAATGGAACTTGGTTCTCTCTCCCAGGGAGTAAAATCAATAATTTAATTATACGTTTTGTCATTCGTTGACATGTTGAAACCTAGGCTCTGTTCATTATACGTTTGTTGTCATTACTTATTCGAAATATTACCTGTCACCGTTGGAGCGAAAACGATTAAAACGTGCTTGTGGTGAGACATACTGTTGGGTAATTTAGAGAAGTGGCATCGGGTATAACTATAATTATTACCTCACGTTGTTATTGGCGTGGCACTTTTATTCTTGTATTTGTGTCCTTATTATCCCCCGCCGATAAAATCGGTAGGGGGTATTGAAATGGTGTAGTCCGTCCGTCCGTCAGTCCGCACGAGCCAACTTGACGTTGTGGGGTGTGAGACAATAGGCTTTATTTAGATTCTATTCATTACGTTGCTTACGGGGTGCAAAATGTTGCTTATAAATGGGGTTTTATAAACAAAAGAAAGAACAAAAGAAAACCCCACAACGTCAAGTCAGTGAGTCCGTCCGTCCGTTTTTCCGTCCGTCCTTCTGTCTGTACGCGCCCACTTGACGTTGTGGGGTGTTGAACAATAGGCTATATTTAGATTCTATTCATCCCGTTGCTTACGGGGTGTAAACTGTTGCTAATGGGGTTCTACAACCAAAAGAAAGAACAAAAGAAATCCCCACAACGTCAAGTCAGTGAGTCCGTCCGTCAGTCCGTCTGCAGCCATTTTTACTTGGTAGAATTTCATGAAACTTGAAATAAATGTGAACTAGCATACTAGGATGATGCTGGTCAAGTTTTTTTTCTGATCTATAAATAAATAACTGGTTGTCATGGCAACCGATCGAAAAAAACTTAAAACATTCATAGAAAATAAACCACTGGCTAGATTTTAAAATAATTTCACAGAAATAGTTGCTGGGTGACCCTCTTACAAATTATCGTGATTCGTCAAAAAACATGGCCGCCAGTGGGTGGGGCTCTATTTCCCCTATATATAAATATTGAAGTCTTTAATAATCGTTTTCTAAAAGTACTAACTGGAATTTATTATGAAGTATTAACAATGTTCTTTTAATGATGCTCTATAGAAATAGCTAAAAGATTTGAAATCTATAAAAAGTCTGGTTGCCATGGCAACCGATTGGAAAAACTTTTAAAAAATCATAAAAGTACAACCACCGGCCAGATTTGAAAATAATTTTACAAAAATACTTGTTGGGTGACCCTCTCACAAAAGTGACCTTTTTGTCATGATCAACAAATCATCAACAAACATACCCGCCAGTGGGTGAGGCTCATTTACCCCTATATATAAATAGTGAAGCCTTCTTATCTGCAGACTGAATTTCATTACACATTGGTTACAATATTCTTTGAGTGCTCCATTCTATAAATAGCTAAATAATTGAAATTCATGCAGAACCATGACAACCAAAATCAAAGTCCTGTTTGAATGTGGTTCTTTTAGTTCAATATGCACAGATGAGCGATACAGGGCCATCTTGGCCCACTTGTTTATTGGTCAATGTTCCTAAGAGTTACTGCTCTTTGTTTATTGACTAATTTCGTCCACTAACTAGCGAGTAGAATTTCATTTGTAATTTTATCGCAAGACGACAGTCGCGTTATGTGTTTTTATAAATGGAACTCGATTTGCTCCCCCGGGGAGTGAATTCAATAATATAATGATATGTGTGCCATTAATTGTTAAGTTGGAGCACAGATTCTATTTATTAAACTGTTGTTCCTATTGAACAGTTCACACCATTAACGGGTCTCCAATGGAGCGAAAAACGATAAAACGTGCTTGTCGTGCTAAATACAGCGGATGCAATTCTGAGACGCAGCATCAGGGACATGAACAGCGCCACGTTGTTATTGTGAATGTGGCACGTTTAAATGTGTATACTATGTACTTAGTTTGAACCTAATGCAATTAAATACTTTATATAGATGAGTTCCCTTCGCATCAATATATGTTATGTTAACTGCATAATTAGGTAGGAATTGATGGTATCCGTGTTTTGAACTGACAAATATCGGTATTTTTCAAATGGTTCCATACTGTTCGTTTTATGGAAACAACTAATTTGCAGATCATGGATGATTTTCAAACATTACCGTTTTATTATGTTTATGTGATATCTCTGTATTTGGAACCATCGACCTTTAAATGGGGTTGTATGTTGTATTCGTATTACATAGCATCGGATAACCATATAGCTGCTTATGCTATGGTCACAAAACTCGTACGATATCCGTACGAGTTGATAAATACGGACACCGTGCGATTTTACCAAATTCAACTCGTACGGAGCTCATAATGAGCTCGTAGGGCAAATGTAACCAAAGCATAAGTAACAGATCATACGTGGACCTCATCAATTGATAGAGTTATTTTGTCTCGATTTTAACATTCTTCAACTTGCTGATGGAGCACAAAATATACAGTCATTTGTTAGTTATGTTTAAGTTCTGACTTCAAGTTCCGATCCTCACACTAGACGTGAAGGATTTTGAGCCAAAACGCCAATGTGTGTAAGAGCTCTCTTCACCAACACTTCCGGTCAATTTGTTTCGCCGAGATGTTCCCATTTGTATCACACATTGGTTGGTTGGCGATTAATCATATCCGTTCACATACATAACATAACTTTAATTCGCATGATATATAACATATAGCATAGATTACGAGCTACAGAAACAGTGATACCTGCCCCACAACAACAGACGTCACGAAGTTGCTGCTCACGGAATTACAATCAACAGTAAACAGGAAGGTCGATCCCGCAGTATTTAAAGCAACAACGAATCAATTATTACGTGTCCATGTACATGATAACTCGTGTAACGCCGTTGAACATGTTGCCTCTGTCATGATAATGGATGGAAATAAACTACATCGTTTTCCATTAGTCGAGTGTTTTCTCGCGTGATTTATTAAGTGTTTTCAAACGAAAATTCGTTCGCATTGAACAAATAGAAGACATGTTGTTTTCTCTATGGCCGAGGTATACCACAGACGAAATACAAAAACATAATAGAAAATCGGACATGTAGCACTTTACGTAGCGAAGGGTCTCTGACGCGCAAAAATGCTATATACAATTATATTGAAGGAGGTTCAATACTGCCAAACCTTTGTAATGACAATGGTCATATTTCTATGTCAAGCATAAGCTTTGATTCTTTCAACATGGCATACCCACTGTTTCTGTTGAGTGTTGCTGTGTGTTTTGTCCGTTTGGTGTATGTTTGTCCTTTTGTTTCGTTCTTACCTTGCTCAGTATTAGCTTAACTGCCTGGAACCGAAGGCTGTGGAAGTAAGTTGTCGTGTTTTGTATCAAAACAAAAATAGCTCGAAAAGTACAAACCCTTTGTACCATAGGTGCTCGTACATGCATGTCGGATCAAAATAGTGATACAATACATTCCTTCATTTCATACTGTTATATCTTAAATTGACATGAAATGCACTCATAGTTTAAAGTTAGATTGAGTTCTAAGGGCATCTTGCACAAATACAAATATAAACGTGCCCCTGTCATAATGAAAGGCTGTGCTACCCATACCTGATGCTGTTTCTCCAAATTACTTCCGTTTTATTTCTCATTACACGCACGTTTTTATCGTGTTCGCTTCAATGGTGACAGGTAATGATGTAAACGTGTAATGAAAAGAAAAGTATAATGAGTAGAGCCTAGGTTCCAACATGTCAACGAATGACAAAACATATCATTAAATTATTGTTCTTGCTTACCGGTAGGCGAAACCGAGGCATTCATATTCTTGCTACACTTATTTGTTTAATCACAAGTGTCATATTTGGTACTTTGTATATTCAAGGTATTCAGAACCATAGTGCCAATGTTTGTACACACGATCAGACGATCTCAACCACAATGGGAACGTAAAGGGATGTACTGACGGTAAAACTATTATGTGATATCGATCTAAAACCAGGTATGGTATTTACAAAGACCCTTATTGGAAAACTAAAAGTTTTTGACTTAAGTTAAAAACAGCCCATATGTCCGACGTATTGAAAATAAACTCGTGTTGTCTAAGTGATTATTGTAGCGCGTTACAAATAGGTTTAATCCAATACCAACATTGTAATGTTAAGTTAAGGTATGTTCATGTTTAAGAAAATGCTAAGTTTTCTACTAAGATGTTTTAAAAGAGTGAATACCAGCCCTGATATGTATGCTCAGTACTACGGTTGACCAAAACCTTCCCGATCCAAAACCGCTGTTCTAACAGTTGTTTACATTCTGATCACCTCGGCCTTGCATTGCAAAATACCTTTGACAGAAAAGGCGCCATATTGAAATATTTTCAGTCACTTGGTTAGAAAAAGCCCCCCACCCCTGTCTCAAGGACAACACATATGTCAATACATGATGGAACTAAGTCGTATTATAAAATAATGGTACAAAAGACTCGAATTGTTCGAACAACGGACGAATATATGATTATCTAATTCCATGACTGGACCATGGTTATTTGTATACTGTTTCGCCAGTTTAATATTGTCGATATTAAATGTGCGTTCAAAGTCAAACGAGAACAGTTATAAACATTAACTCGTCCATGAGGTATGTTCGTGTTTTTAGGACAATGCTATGTTTTCTATTAAGTGAATACCAGCCCTGATATGTATGTTTAGTGCAACGGTTGACAAAAACCTCCCCGATCCAAATACGTTCTCCTAACAGTTCTTAGTTGAGGTTTTTATATATATCATAGCAGTAAATAAATTAGTAAAGTGTACATATGAACACATTAGGCATTGACAACTGTCAATATTATCGTAAATGTTTTACCCATAATCCATATTTAAACATTATGGATATCTTCTATCACTTGACATTGTTGCGTTATCGCAATCATCAGCCGGAATAGCTCAGTTGGGAGAGCGTTAGACTGAAGATCTAAAGGTCCCTGGTTCAATCCCGGGTTCCGGCGTGATCGGAACGATCGGCGGCTGATCATTGTTTTATTTATTATTGTTTCAGTTATGTACAAAATCCTTAGTTCGTTTGCGAGATAAAAATCATATATATTTCAGATATTAACTTATAATCATACTATCAGATTTCGGTCAAGTTTCATATTTTTCAATAATAATTGAGAACGTTGTTTTCTTTGATGTATATTGAAATCATTTTATGTATATTGAAATCAATTGATTTTGGACCTCTTAACGCAGGGAGGCAATTAGGCATTCCGATGATGATTAACTGTCACACATTTACCATTAAATCTCTATGGCATGAGATTTACTCGCTTTCATCCGTACGATCAACATCCGTAAGACCCGTACACCTATATAAATCGATCAGGTCAGTCACTTGGTTACATAACCTTGTGCATATAAACATTGCAAGTTCTCTTAATAATGCATTATTCTAATATACATTTTGTGGATTTGTATGTAACCTAGTGAATAAGGTAATGGATGTCACAGCCTTTTTAATAAAATGTTATGATATTGCAATATTTGTATACAAGTGTCAGACCTGATTAAAAGGACTATACATAAAACGTTTGTAAATGTATAAGTGGGGATGATATTCTGTACGTGTCATTATACTAATGTGAATATATTGAACACCGGAACGGGCCACGTATTTAATAAATACAACTTTGAAGATACTGGAAAAAATACCTTCAAACTTGTCACAATTATTTTAGTACAGTCTAAACTTAGTCGAAGGTTGAACATTCAAACTATTTCACAAAACATCCATGATAAAAAAGTGAATGATGAACATATGTAGATGAAACAAATTAAAATCAAAATACTCACAGTTTGTACACTTTAACTGTTAGAATGCACCAACTTTCCTATACTTTAACATTTCGGTTTAAATGTTTTAGCAAGTTGTAGCACCAAAATAAACATAACATTCAATTAAATGCTACAAATCAAAATATATCCTAGTTCACCAACACCATTGATTAACATACATAACAGTTATGTTAATAGACGATATGTTTTTACAACTATCATACATGCATCACGTCGCTGTTCACTGGCGTACCAGCACTGCACCTCTACGTCATGTTGCCTGTACCGGTTTTTTTACTTCTTAGGACTTCTGACAGCTAGATAGATAGATAGATACTTTATTTACCTCCACTTGGGAGAGCTATCATAATTTTCATACAAAGAAACATCAATATACAAGCATATTCATACAATTACAAAAACATATTTCAACAAAACATAATTATATACATAGTGCAGTACAATGTGTCATTTAATATACATGTATTATAATAGTATTTTCATTAATACAGTAATGCATAGCAGTAATACACGGACATATCAAGCAGCACAGCACAGTACATACACTAACATTTACTTTCCAAACATACATGTGAGCACCAAAAGAATGCACGCATACATACATAAAGCACTCACACGCAAGCACATAGATATCATACAGAGATACTTCGTAACCTTTTGTATTCATACACACCAGGCATTCACACAACCATTCACAATACATAACTATATTAGGATTGGTACGGGATACATATATATACATATTCATACGCACACACACGGTACCCATGTCGCACCAAGTTTAGAACACGCATTAGAACGTATGATAGAATGCGAGCATAAGTGTTCCACCTCCAGAAGATGACCTAGACAAGAAACGAAACAGCTAGATCATCAAGGATGGAATGACTACTAGTAATTTCCTTACTTATAGCATGTATTATGAAACAATTCCACATATCCTATTGTTCATGTATACGTTTACAAGTACAATGCGTATATTTGAGTACAATGTGAAAGCAAATGAAACAAGCCAGTGAAACAGACAGTCGCACTAGTTATTCAGGCGTACATAAAATTGTTGGTGTAACATTAGAAACAATGTATTGATACACAATGTCCTAATTTCATCTTGGATAACCTGCGGTAGGTCATCAAAAGACAATCCCATCAAAAGTTCAAATATTTGGGATTTGGGGTCTTATATTTAAAACTAGTTATGTTAGCCGTTTTACTGTTGGGACTGGGTTATTCAGCTTGGGTATTCAGCTTTTTGATTGCTCAAACTGGTTTATTCAGCTTTTCGACAGCTGGACCACTTGTCCACCCTAGATAAACGATTATGCTAATAACGTTGTAAAACACAATGTTTTCCTTTAGGCACCTGCAGCAATCATTGAATGAATCCTCACATGACAGAAATAATTAAATGGATAATGAATACAAACAATATGAACCAGTATTATGACAAGAATGAGCAGCTATCGTTACATACACTCGATAGTTAGGCAGGTTGAATAATGTTAATGTCGCATCATCATACAATGTTAAACATAATTAATTTTGTCATTGAACATTGCTATTCTCTGGTGTCCGATAGTCATCTTGTATGATGTACCAACAATTGTAAACATTTCTGTTGAAATATAATGTCTAGCTGCGAACGAGTTTGTTGATTCCAAAAGCTATTTGTAAAACACAACATGAACTGCCAACCAGTATAATTAATACATAGTATCTGTCAACTATAGCAGTGCCTTAGATTGATCCGCTAATGGAAAGTCTGAGACAATTTGCCGATTGTGATTATATACGCATTATGCACAAATACCTTAAGTCACCATTCCTAACATCACGTTGTAGACAGACTGCCAAACACAACTGGCAGAACCGAATTTTTGATGAGGGGGTATATTGTTTTTCACATGTCCGTCGGTCGTTCGGTCGGTCTGTCGGTAGACCAAATGGTTTCCGTTCAATGACTAATGAATGTTTCTTCAAACTTTACATGTAGGTTGGTCATCAACAGTAGACTTTGAGGTCATTAGGTCAAAGGTCAAAGATCTTGATCATTTCTGACTATTCAAATGGTTTCCGTTCAATAACCCAAGAACGCTTTAAACTTTACATGGATGTTTGTCATCACCAGTAGATTATCCCTATTGATTTTATGGTCCGTAGGTCAAAGTTCAAGGTCACTGTGACATTAGCCATTTCTGACTATTGAGCTGCCATGGGGGCACACGTGTTTTACAAACATCTCCTGTTTTTTAACTTATGAGGCATGGTCGTTTTAAATGCCTGTATTCTTCACCTTTGACACAACCGTTACCCATTCCGTCTTCGGAAAGACGCGGCAATAGAGTAAACAACCTTTGTTCAGGATTCTAAGCGGACACTTTACCTGTATTAAGACATGTCCAAAACTTACGCAGTGTATCTGACTAAAGCTTGGATCACAAACGTCTAAACGTTCCTAGTTTAAATCGATACATATAAGGTACCGACTATATAAAGTATGCCACAGTAATTAGTCACCTATTCTTTTCAATATCATACATCCCCCAAATAAATGTACCACACATACAAAATGAAAAAGTACACTGCCAGTCATTGTCCATATTCTACAAAAGCATGATACTATTATTTTGTTAGGTACTAAACTCAATTATGAACTTTGAAATAATGTCATGCAGTCTATACACTTGTACTAATTATTGATTTATTGTCCGGTTAGTTTTCTTACTGTTCGGGTCAGGAGTTATTAAAGTAATTATTCGAATCAATGTAACGAACTCAATTAGTTGTCCTAATTATATTGTTGGTGATATTAAACGACCCGCAGTTTTACTTTTAAAACTATGTCATTTAGCTTGGGCATTCAGTAGTTTTATTGCTGAAACTAGTTCAATTAGGTTTTTGACAGCTGGGATTTTTCTCGTTCGGTTTTGTGAAGTGCATTGTGCCATGTTTGTTTTTTTGTTTTTATGTTTCTTGTGCTCGGCAGGTTAAGATCAGTGCTGCATTACCTATCTGACTTAATATCATCTTTTTATCTCCGAGGGATCTGATAAAATATTGTTTTCAAAACATACCGATAACGAACAACAGATTTGGTGTGTCATACGATGGAATCCTAATTACATCCATATGATAACACATCTATATGATTAATATGTTTGCACATAGATTGCGTAATGTATGAGCTGCAGACACAGCAACGTGCATAATGTCCTAAAACAAGAGATGTCACACAGGTGCTGCTCACATGAGCTGTATCAATTGTGAAGATTACTGCGGAAAGCAATGTCGATCCTGTAATGCTAACGCAACGACGAATCAATTTTTACTTATCAATGCAAATGAACTCATTAGCGTAAGCGGGTGCTTTTGTCATGATATTGGATGAACATAAACTGCATTACTTTCCAATAGCCGAGTGCGTTCAGTGTTATCTACGTATAACGATATTCGTAACTTTGGTCTCATTGAACAAATCATATCCGGAATATCATTATTATATAACTATATCAGAATGTGGAAAATTAGGTGTTTGTTACTTGTCCGCGCCTTACTTAAGTCGAAATACAATTGATATTAGTCATCAAATCTGACGCAAATAAAGGTGTATTTCAAAACGCCAATAATACTCAGGAATCCACATATATTATAACAGAGAAAGAAAGATAAAAATGGTCAAAATACTAAAATACTGTGATGTATTTGGTCTCGGCCAAATGACGAATGTTGAGTTCTGCAACAACAACCGTTTATTACGCTCAATTCATGCATAACATGAAAATATGAGGATAACAGTCAATGTTAGATCACATGAACCAATTCGAAGACAAGTAAATAATTACGCATGAAAAACCGGACAACTTGCTTGACAGCCTATCACCTCATTCAGTCAAACATAACCCTAGAAAGAGCCCGCAGACAAAATCGACATAAACAGACGACAACATATCACAGTATCAACCAACAAGGTAACAATTAATATAAATACTACATAGTGCGTTTTTGAAGGCTGGTTAAGTTAAGTGCTGCCTTCCATGTCAGACTTAGTATCATACTTTGTCTTTATGCTATACTCCGAGATTGCAAAATGACACATAAATGATGAACGCAGTTTAACAGACCGCCACAGTGACACACTGACAAATTGCAGACTGTAGCGCTTCCTTCTTGGTGTTGAACGTGACAAATGTTTAACATAGACTTCCCCCTTAGACAACCTAATAGAACAGGACAGTGTAAACAGAAGTAATCCCTCCTAAACAAACGTCAGGTGACAGGTTATAAAAGCATGCAGTCATCAATTACTATCGTGGAAAAAAAATAGTTGAATGCTTCGTCGGCTCTGTTAGACTACTGGGTTATTCTTTTGGCAAGTTTACAGTCTGGCTACAAAATCATGTCAAAATTCGTGATTTGTATTCGTTGTGCATAATATGTTTCTCTGATTCTCCTATCGTCGTGCTTTCTCGTATTTCCGGCAAACATCAAAACAGTGTTTCTTTGCTATGGTTTTGAACCATTTTGATAGTTTTAACAAATATTAGGTGATTTCCTCAAAACAAGATTTAGACAAAAACCTAAATTTTCAAAAAAAATGGCGAACATTTCAAAAAAGGGAAATTGTTACAACCCATCTTATTCTCGCTCAAACTTTTTTAACTGGTTTCTTCCACAAATGAGAATTTTCACGTGTGGCTGAAGGACAATACTACAAATTTGCCCCATATAAAGTCTCTAAGAGTACCAGTCGAGGCACAATACGAAAAAAACGGGAATACAAATGTACGGGAAAGTGCTCTTGAATTTTCTTTTTTTATTAGTTTTCGTTATAAGCGTGCGTTCCTGTTAATATATCAATACCACCGTAAAGCTCTTTTCTGTCGCCTTGGTGATCAAAATGTTTCTCCAAACTACCCGTTTGTTCACCACTCAGTTTAAATCGAAACCAATTTTAGTTTACTGTCAAACGTTTCACCAAACCTAAAACCCAAACTGAAACCGGATGTTTTCAACAAAAGCACCCATTATATCCCAACATAAATATTTACCATTGATACGTACATTACACCAGCAGTAATATTGGAAATAATGAAATAACAATGTTCAATGACATAAAAAAATTTGATTTGCATTGTATGACGAATACATGAAATATTTATATCGCATGATTCCTGGAATACAATATTTTACTACATGTACACTAAAATACCACAGTCCACAAAACGGAATCGAGAGATATGTCGGAGAACGATTAAAGTTGATTTTTAATTAGGTCGCAATTGAATGTCAAATTAGAAAATGTCGAACATGTTGCAGGCATCACAGTCATATTTAAAACATGTTTTCTCGATTAACATGACATTTTGGCATCGTATGGCAAGTTCTTCATTCTTCACTCAAACGTTACCCGTAAGTGGTCACCCTTAAAGAAAACAAACATTTATCAAAACTAGCAAATAAGTACCCTACTTGCGTCGCAAAAACCACTGCCTTCTGTCACCAAAGCTGCCTTACACAAACGGTTGTACGGTGTGTGAGTAGGCTTATTCGTAACGGTTGCATGGACAATTTGAATTAAGTTACAAACTTTCGGAAACTCGTCTAAAATAGTTAATATTAAGTCAGACAGGGAAGGCAGCACTCAACTCATCCAGCCGAGCACAGAAAACATAAAGAAAACATATAAGGCACAATGCCGAACTACACCGACCGAGCACAAAAAAAACATAAAAAACGTACAAGGCACAATGCCCGACTGAACAAGTAAATACTTATAAGTGCAAGCTGTTGAAATACTGAATGAACTTGTTTTAGCAGTCGAAAAGCTAAATGCCTAAGCTGAATGACCTAGTTCCAACAGGAAAACGGCTGACATACCTAGTTTTAGCTATCAGAAGTTCTACAAAGTAGACAAAAACAGTATTGAAAAGCTGATTGCCAATGTTTCAACTGAATAACATAATTTCAGCAATAAAAATGGACTGAACGCCATACGGCTGAAACCCCTAAAGTTCATTTTTACTTAGTGATAGAGTACCTGAGCTTGTTCCATTTCTCCTAGAAACAATATCTCATAATGTGTAAACGCTATATCAATATATCAAAACGCTGCCGGATTTAAGTTTCAAATGTCCATGACAATTATGTTAGGAAAACCATTAGCGCATTAACTTTGGATTATTGGAACTAATAACATAACTTGGAATTGGTTTGTTTGATGTGTGCTTAATGGTGAATATATACGTCGAAAAAAACTGATTGAAATTGTTGATCAAACGTATGTTGTTAATCATACATAAATTCATGAATGTCTCATTGCTACCTCATTGACCCCTTGAGTCATTCTGGTACATGATAATAAGCCCATTAATGGCTCGGAACAGATTTCACAACTAAACTAATACTTTTCAACTGATTATAAGCGGTTTGGTTTAATTAGTAAAACTATCAATCGGTGTAAATGCTGATCTTGTACGCAATGGCACAGGTTTCAACAACATTAGTTGGTCATGTTTTGTAGGTTAACACATACGTATCCTCGTTAACATGTCTTGTCGGGGTACACGGGGTGGTGATATACTTCTGAAATGTTAGAAGACAAGTATATATGAGTATATATCAACAGTCAAAATAAAACACTGCAACACAAATAATGTTTTATTTTCCACATTTATAATTTACTGAGTTAAAATAGCTAAAGATCACAAATCATTTCACATTATATATACGCTATCAATTGATTACAATGTGATGCATACCTTTTTCATTATTACACGGAACAATATGTTTCAATTAGTGTCTTTTTCAGGAATGGAATGGGGAGTTTTGTAGTAGGTGTTGCTATGCCCAATATATAGCGAACGACCGCGGAAGATGGAGGCAACCTGTCGAGATAATATGTCCCGCGGAAGATGGAGGCAACCTGTCGAGATAATATGTCCCGCGGAAGATGGAGGCAACCTGTCGAGATAATATGTCCCACTAGGGATGGAGGCAACCTGTCGAGATAATATGTCCCAATGGGGATGGAGGCAACCTGTCGAGATAATATGTCCCGCGGAAGATGGAGGCAACCTGTCGAGGTAATATGTCCCGCGGAAGATGGAGGCAACCTGTCGAGATAATATGTCCCACTGGAGATGGAGAGGATAAGTATGAAACACTAAGTAGTGAATGTGAACACTAAGACCACCAACAAGTCGCTGACTTAGAATTAGAAGGTCGTAAGTCCGACCGTATAAGACCCATGACATATTTGAAATCTGCATCTCAAGGCGCTTGTTATAGGCCTATGTTCATGACAATCGGAACTGGTCATGTTGACCCATCTGAAGTTGAAAAAGCTTGTTTTTCTATAAAGAATAGTGTTCAGACAGTTTTGCATTACGACCTTCTAATTCCAAGTCAGTGAACTGCTTGTTTGTATGTAATTAGAATTACTGGAGTGATTTTACTGTCCTTATGGCTGCAATACTGACAGTATGATTGTGGTTAATAAGGAAATATGACGGTATAGGACTAATGGTTTTCCTCTTATAACAAGATAACGTCTGTATCTTGTTTGAACAACGGATGCTGTTTATTTACACAATCGTTTAATATATTATAGGAGAGTGACGTTCCAACATTATTATTGAGAACGATGGCTATACATTTGTATACCATTGTGATAGAACGCTAATTGGAGAATTGATGTTATATTTAAGCATGCTTGCTAAAAACTCTGACCTTCACCTCCGTCTTTTCAACACCAATAGAACATTGTCAATGGCAGGGTAAATGTTACACGTTCATAACATATTCATTACTCTCATATAGAGAACGTGCATACTAGTTTACATCATTAATGATAGCAATCCGTGGCTTCCAAGACGACGGTAAATACGGTCAGCACAACAACAATGCAAATCATCAAATAATGTCGCTTATTAAAGACTACGTTTTACCTATAGTCGAAGTTATCCGGGGTGACATAGATTTTTGCGGCTTCTTGCCGCCCTTGAAAATATGAAACTTTTAGTACCCGTATACCTTATAGCAATTCTAATGGCTTTTGGATATTATGCATCACTTTTTTGCTTTGGCCAAAGCCTCGTGCATCACTTTTGGTCAAAACGTTGGAGACACAAGGTTGGTTGTTATTTCAGTAATTCTTTATTATATATTTCAGTTACCAGGATTTGTACATGGACTATATACTTCACACATACGAGGGATTACATTATGTTTATTAGCTATGGAATCAAAGACTTGTGATAAAATTTAATTATAATTATTGACGTGCAACGAATAGTTGTTATACGAAGAGACAATTCGGTGCGACTGAAGTAGGCATACAGTGGATCTCAAAACCAATTACAATTGAACATTTGCTCTCATTACAGAACGCCATTGCTGTTTTATGTCAATGGTTTGTTGTAATTAAAGACCACTGTTTCCCAGGGTCCACTACTTGTGTATAAATGTGAAAATATGGGGCTAATGCTTTTATATTTACATCGGGAGCTAGCCAATTTATACCAATTTGGTATGTAGCTCACTTTTGTAATAGCCTACTCTGAAACAGAAATAATATGTATGCATGTACGAGTATTGAGGGCTCGGGGCCTGCCCATTACAAACCTATATGGTTGGCGGCTCACTCTTGTATTTAAGCCCATTCGACATTTTTAATAAGATATATACAAGTATTAAGGGCTCTGGGGCCGAATCATTTATTTATTTCAAACCGATTTCGTTGGCGGCTCACTCTTTTATTGTAGCCCACTCGACATTTTAAGTTGGATATATGCGAGTATTTAGGGCTCGGGGCCTGCCCATTTCAAACCTATTTGGTTGGCGGCTCACGCTTGTATAATAGCCCACTCGACATATTAAATAAGATATATACGAGTACTTAGGGCTCTGGGGACCCTCTATCTATTTATTTCAAACCTACTTGGTTCGTGGCTCACTCTTATTTATTTTAGCCCACTCGAAATCATATACCGAGTATTTAGGGCCCGGGGCCTGCCCATTACAAACCTAATTGATTGGCGGCTCACTCTAATCAAAATGTTTGCCCACTCGGAAATTTATTTTGCCCGGCCAAATCGGGGGGCAAATTAAGTATTTATATATTTGCTTGATCTGAAATTTGCAACAATATAATTATATTGGAGGCTATTACTATTTGATGAATTAATTAATTTGGAGCTAACTCATTATGCTAATTACTCGGCAGCTCACGCGTATGTGCATTAGCCCAATTTGTTACATGTCAAATGCATTCGGTCGCGCCCATATAATGCCAAACCCTAAATGTGGTAACTATGAAAATAAATTTATATATACTGTCTTAATGATTACTTTCTACGAACGATGATTGTTTGTGGAAATGTAAGGCTAAATGTACGTCTCTATTGTCTGACAAACAATCATCGTTCTCTATGTTATTCCAGGATAATAGTTCGATAAAATTAGGAGATGATAATTAGTTAACTATGAGTTAAGTAAGCTAGCAGAAACAAGTGGTCGACAAAATATTCGAGCCAATTATCGAGGGCGTACAAATAATATGTTTCATGTTTTTCGAACCAAAGGTTAAGTGAAATGTACTAATTATTGCAAAACTACTATTTAAAACGACAGAATATTAGCTGAAAGTGATATACATGTATAACAAATTCTTCATACCAAACTTGAAATAACATAATTTTGTTGGTAATCTACCAGTATTACTTTAAGTAGGTGGTGCTTTATAAGTTACATTGGTTTTACTAATGACGAATCTAAGAGATAATACCAAACTGGACTGAGAAGGTAGCATTCTACAGAAAACACATGCCACGACAGGCACACCAATGAATTGTGTACAAATTGCTAGCTCTACATGAAAGTGGCTCCGGTCAAAATGATGAATATTGAGGTATGATAACTTTCGATTAGGTTTGAAAATATGATATATTAACATGATTTCATTTCATGGATGTTAATTTTGTCATTTGTGTAATAATTAAGGAAACATGTATTTGTATATACGTCTGTCATATTGTTCATGCTCTATAGACGTAGGTCCAGTTATACTATACTTGGCCACCATATTGGATTTCTCGAATCGCCTCAATTTATACAAGCTTATGCCAGAATGTCTAATTATTAAAGCAACTATCCACATTTAGGTACATGTATATAACATCTTAAAACCTCCAAATCTGCAAGATTCTGATACTACAAGGTCAATTGGCAGAAAACGTCTGCGCGATGTTTTGGTCTCTCTACAACCGTTGCCTAGCAAATAAAGTCCTAATTATGCTGGTATCATTTTAGAAATATATTTTCCAATTGATGATCCACTGATTAACTCGTTTAATCCATTAGTTACAGATTAAGGTACCACGGGTTAACTCGTTCAATCCATTGATTACAGATTAAGGAACCACTGGTTAACTCGTTCAATCGATTGATTACAGATTAAGGAACCACTGGCTAACTAGTTCAATCCATTGTTGACAGATTAAGGAACCTCTGGTTAACTCGTTCTATCCATTGTTGACAGATTAAGGAACCTGTTTATTGCGTAAATTAGCAATGGCAGGAGATATGTTTCGCTCAGACATGTCATTTATATCTATTAGTGTTGTTGAAAATTTAATTAAAGCAGGAAGATTTAGTGAGGGTGCCATTTTCATCATTGATTAGTTATTCCTTCACGCTGATAGGAATCACGACATTGCTCCACCTAATCCTGGGTATGAGAGAGTCAAAAGCCAATGTACTACGGCTGCCAGAGGTGCCGTGTTAACAGAACACTCAACGTGCTCATCATGCACTGTTCGTTGGAAAATGCACACACAGTTGAACGGAGCTAGTTATTCATGTCTACAATTAGACGTTAACTAGGTATTTTACTTTTTTTACATTTGATCCACCATTAATTAAACTCTAACTCTAATACAACACACTCAGGTAGATATGCATACATGTCATTACGTGATGTATGCTGGGGTCTAAAAAGACATATAGGATCCGTCATGAGGTGAGTTTGGAGATCAAAATTTGTTAAACGAGTCTAGAAAACACAGGTTATTAAGCGAGCCTTTCACTTGTTTTCGTGACGAGTTTAAGAAAATTGATCCCAAAGACAACGAGTGGTGGATTGTTTTTTAATAACATTACCATGGTTACCGAGTCAAAACAACGTCAGAATAACGAATTCAAGAGGACGATGTTACGTTTTGGCGCCAAAAAGCTGGTGAATTCAGGCATTTGTTATCACACGTGTTGGAGAACAGTGTATCTTCATTTGTTCTCACATGAAAAATCACGGTATTTATGTGATAAAGCTTTTTACATGTATCACAATGCCCGTAAGTTGGTACAGGTTAGGTTACATTCCAGGCAAATGGGTTAGATGAATTGGTCACCGTATTTATAACTGAATAACTGGTTAGAATGATGCTCAACCCGAAATAATACAGACTATAAACAAATCAGTTGACTAGGTGACTTCGGAGGGTGACTGTCGGAGTTCGTTGTCGTATCATTATAGCTGTTCAGTTGCATTGTTTATTTACTGTTCATTTTTAAATTGCCCTAGAGACATGCACTAAGTCTTATAGTATTTGTTTTTCTTTTTGGTGTATTCTTCCTGTGCCTTTCTAGGTCTTTCGTTTCTGATAAACGTTGCCTTCCACCTCCAGTCTCCAGTTTAAATCTATGAATTCCGTCTTTCAACTTCAACGTTGTGTCTCACATGAAGTGCAAGATCTGATTATAAGCTCCGAATCTATCAATACTGCTAGCAGTAAAACTTACCAAACCTGAATAGTCAATAAAAAGTAAGAAAATACCAAAAGAGTATATTAAGTCAGACAGGGAAGGCAGCACTCAACTTAACCAGCCGAGCACAGAAAACATTAAAAACACAACCAAACCACAGTTTGTCATTTTGCATGGGGACGCTTTAGTCCAGAGCTGCCATTTCTATATGCTTGTTCTGTTTGCGCATTTCGTGCTCAGTCATATTTGTTGTGTACTACCTTCCCTGTCTGATATGTATCATTTGACAAGTTTACCAGCTTGCTTGCAAACATGCTCGTACGTTTGGCATGTACGTTGTTGTAATATAACATAGCATGAGTTAGGTAAGCTGTGACAAGATCAAAATAGTGGGCCAATGCAAGTATTGTGTTTAGACAAGTAAATGTGGCCTAGGGTATTCTATTTCATTATAGATGCAGATAAACGATTTAGATTTATATGCTTTTTTATAACATCGCCATCGGAAATCCATATGGCCGAGGCCCCCAGAAGAGGTGAGTCACTTTAGTTTTTGGGGGATAATGCATGATATAGAAGATGCAACAGTTCCAGAAGAATCCCTGGTTGTTTTACGTGTCTGATGTAAAGCATCATACACGGGACCTCGCTTAACGTCTCGGCCCGAAAGACTGTTACTTAGTTTAGTTATATTAGGTGGGAGACACCAATGAAATGCATTTCTGTTTTAATCCGGTTGGATGCGGGATCAAACCCACAACCTTCGGATCAGGAGTTAGAAGCTCTTGCCACTGGACCACTTGTCCAACCTAGATAAACGATTATCATAATAACATTTTAAAACACAATGTTTTCCTTTAGGCACCTGCAGCAATAATTGAATGAATCCTCACATGACAGAAATAATAAAGGGATATTGAATACAAACAATATGGTACAGTATTATATAAAGAATGAGCAGCTATCGTTGCAAACAATCGATTGATAGGCATGTCGAATAATGGTAATGTCGCAGCATCATACAATGCTGAACATAATTAATATTGTCATTAAACATTGCTATTCTCTGGTGTCCGATAGTTAGCTTGTATGATGTACCAACAATGGTAAACATATCTGTTGAAATATAATGTCTAGCTGCGGACGAGTTTGTTGATTCCATAAGCTTATTGTTAAACACAACATGAACTGCCAACCAGTATAATTAATACATAGTATCTGTCAACTATAACAGTGCCTTAGATTGATCCGCTAATGGAAAGTCTGAGACAATTTGCCGATTGTGATTATATACGCATTATGCACAAATACCTTAAGTCACCATTCCTAACATCACGTTGTAGACAGACTGCCAAACACAAACTGGCAGAACCGAATGGAAGGGTTCAGTTATTTTAATTCTATAGAAATTATGCCCCTCATTTTTGATGAGGGGGTATATTGTTTTTCACATGTCCGTCGGTTGTTCGATCGGTATGTCGATAGACCAAATGATTTCCGTTGAATGACTAATGAATGTTTCTTCAAACTTTACATGTACGTTGGTCATCAACAGTAGACTTTGAGGTCATTAGGTCAAAGGTCAAGGTCACTGTGATCTTGATCATTTCTGACTATTCAAATGGTTTCCGTTCAATAACCCAAGAACGCTTTAAACTTTACATGGATATTTGTCATCACCAGTAGATTATCCCTATTGATTTTAAGGTCCGTAGGTCTAAGTTCAAGGTCACTGTGACATTAGCCATTTCTGACTATTGAGCTGTCATGGGGGCATACGTGTTTTACAAACATTTGCTTTTTTACTTATGAAGCATGGTAGTTTTAAATGCCTGTATACTTCACCTTTGACACAACCGTTACCCATTCCGTGAAAAAAACATTAAAAACTTGATAAATGCATCTTTTTTCACTCTCACAGTGGCATCAACATATGCATTATGTAGTATTTTGTGAATACTGGGCAGTTGCTAGGCAACCCAAATAAATTTTTTTTGGAAAATTTGCAGTTAACTAGGTTGGACCTTTGTGACAACAAATCAACAAGTCAAGTATGTAGGACTTATTGTTCAGTTGTGCAGATGTACTCAATTTGAAACATATGTGTATCATCATTTTCATCAAAACGAGATTTACATTTCAAGGAACACCACGTCGCTAGGTGTCAATAAAACAGTCATAAATCACTTAATTTTCAAGATATTGACATGAAATTTTCAGAATTTGAAACATGAAATATTATAGGTTGTTGTGACATTAAAAACTTTACATGTGCATCTTTTTTCACTCTCACAGTGGTACAACATATGCATTATGTCATATTTTGTGAATACTGGCGGTTGCTAGGCAACCAAAATAATTTTTTTTGGACTGTTAACTAGGTTGGACCTGTATTAAGACATGTCCGAAACTTACGTAGTGTATCTGACTAAAGCTTGGATCACAAACGTCTAAACGTTCCTTGTTTATATCGATAAAGCATGGCATATATAAGGTACCGACTATATAAATTATACCACAGTAATTAGTCACCTATTCTTTTCAATATCATACATCCCCCAAATAAATGTACCACATATACAAAATGAAAACAGTACACTGTCAGTCATTGTCCATATTCTACAAAAGCATGATACTATTATTTTTTTAGGTACTAAACTCAATTATGAACTTTTAAATAAGGCCATGAAGTCTAGACACTTGTACTAATTATTGATTTATTGTCCGGTTAGTTTTCTTACTGTTCGGGTCAGGAGTTATTGAAGTAATTATTCGAATCAATGTAACGAACTCAATTAGTTGTCCTAATTATATTGTTGGTGCTATTAAACGACCCGCAGTTTTACTTTTAAAAACTATGTCATTCAGCTTGGGCATTCAGTAGTTTTATTGCTGAAACTAGTTCAATTAGGTTTTTGACAGCTGGGACTTTTCTCGTTCGGTTTTGTGAAGTGCATTGTGCCATGTTTTTTTTTTTATGTTTTCTGTGCTCAGCAGGTTAAGATCAGTGCTGCCTTCCCTATCCGACTTAATATCATCTTTTTATCTCCGAGGGATCTGACAAAATATTGTTTTCAAAACATACCGATAACGAAAAACAGATTGTGTGTATCATACGATGGAATCCTAATTACATCCATATGATAACACATCCATACTATTAATATGTTTGCACATAGATTGCGTAATGTATGAGCTGCAGACACAGCAACGTGCATAATGACCTAAAACAAGAGATGTCACACAGGTGCTGCTCACATGAGCTGTATCAATTGTGAAGATTACTGCGGAAAGCAATGTCGATCCTGTAATGTTAACGCAACAACGAATCAATTAATACTTATCCATGCGAATGAACTCATTGAGTGTTATTGTCATGATATTGGATGAACATAAGTTACATTGCTTTCCATTAGCCGAGTGCGTTCAGTGTAATATATAACTATATTTGTAACTTTGGTCGCATTGAACAAATCATATCCGGACTATCATTTCAACCTTTAATATCATGATTATATAATTATACGAGGATGTGGAAAATTAGGTGTTGGCTCCTTGTCCGCGCCATAGTAAAGACGAAATACAATTGATATTAGTCATCCAATCTGACACACATATAGGTGTATCTCAAAACGACGATAATACTCAAGAATCCACTTATATCATAACAGAGAAAGAACGATAAAAATGGTCAAAATACCAATTGCTAGCTGTGATGTATTTGGTCTCGGCCAAATGACGAATGTTGAGTTCTGCAACAACAACAACAACCCTTTATTACGCTCAATTCATGCATAACATGAAAATATGAGGATAACAGTCAATGTTAAATAAAGAATGCTGACGTATTAATAATGATGATTTGTGGAGCTTAAAATGCGACATATGTACATGTAATAAAAGTGAACTGAGAAACAAGAAAAGGAAGCAGCACTCAACAGAAACACCAGAGCACGAAAGTCACAAAAGGAACACACGAAAACGAAACATGGCAGATCACATTAACCAATTCGAAAACAACTAAATAATTACGCTATGCCATGAAAAACCGGACAACTTGCTTCACAGACTACCACCTCATTCAGTCAAACATAACTCTAGTAAGAGCCCGCAGACAAAATCGACATAAAAAGACGACAACATATCACAGTATCAACCCACAAGGTAACAATTAATATAAATACTATATAATGCGTTTTTGAAGGAAACCAATACACCACGGCTGGTTATGTTAAGTGCTGCCTTCCATGTCCGACTTAATATCATATTTTTCCTTTATGCTAGACTCCGAGATTGCAAAATGGCACATACAGGATGAACGCCGTTTAACAAACCGCCACAGTGACACACTGACAAAAGGCAGACTGTAGCGCTTCCGTCTTGATGTTGAACGTGACAAATGTGTTACATAGACTTACCCCATAGACAACATAATACAACATGGCAGTGTAAACAGAAGTAATCCCTCCTAAACAAACGGCAGATGACAGGTTATTAAAGCATGCAGACATCAATTACTATCGTGGAAACAAAGTAGTTGAATGCTTCGTCGGCTCTGTTAGACTACTGGGTTATTCTTTTGGCAAGTTTACAGTCTGGCTACAAAATCATGTCAAAATTCGTGATTTGTATTCGTTGTGCATAATATGTTTCTCTGCTCTCCTATCGTCGTGCTTTCTCGTATTTCCGGCAAACATCAAAACTTTGTTTCTTCGCTATTGTTTTGAACCATTTTGATAGTTTTAACAAATATTAGTTGATTTCCTCAAAACAAGATTTAGACAAAAACGTAAATTTTCGAAAAAAATGGCGAACGTTTCAAAAAAGGGAAATTGTTACAACCCATCTTATTCTTGCTCAAACTTTTTTAACTGGTTTTCTACCACAAATGAGAATTTTCACGTGTGGCCGAAGGACAATACTACAAATTGGTCCCATATAAAGTTTCTAAGAGTACCAGTCGAGGCACAATACGAAAAAAACGGGAATACAAATGTACGAGAAAGTGCTCTTGAATTCTTTTTTTATTATTTTTCTTTATAAGTGTGTGTTCCTGTTAATATATCAATACCATAGTAAAGCTCTTTTCTGTCGCCTTGGTGATCAAAATGTTTCTTCAAACTACCCGTTTGTTCGCCACTCAGTTTTAATCGAAACCAATTTTATTTTACTGTCAATCGTTTCACCAAACCTAAAACCCAAACTGAAACCGGATGTTTTCATCAAAAGCGCCCATTATATCCCAACATAAATATTTACCATTGATACGTACATTACACCAGCAGTAATATTGGAAATAATGAAATAACAATGTTCAATGACATAACAAATTTTGATTTGCATTGTATGACGAATACATGAAATATTTATATCGCATAATTCCTGGAATACAATATTTTACTACATGTACACTAAAATACCGCAGTTCACAAAACGGAATCGAGAGATATGTCGGAGAACGATTAAAGTTGATTTTTAATGACTTAAAACTGTTCAAAACCAATAAATAGGTCGAAATTGAATGTCAAATTAGAAAATGTCGAACATGTTGCAGGCATCACAGTCATATTTAAAACATGTTTTCTCGATTAACATGACATTTTGGCATCGTATGGCAAGTTCTTCATTCTTCGCTCAAACGTTACGCGTCAGTGGTCACCCTTAAAGAAAACAAAAAATTATCAAAACTAGCAAATAAGTACCATACTTGTGTCGCGAAAACCACTGCCTTCTGTCACCAAAGCTGCCTTACACACAACGGTTGTACGGTGTGTGAGTAGGCTTATTCGTAACGGTTGCATGGACAATTTGAATCAAGTTACAAACTTTCGGCAACTCGTCTAAAATAGTTAATATTAAGTCAGACAGGAACGGCAGCACTCAACTTATCCAGCCGAGCACAGAAAACATAAAAAAACGTACAAGGCACAATGCCCGACTGAACAAGTAAATACTTATAAGTCCAAGCTGTTGAAATGCTGAAGGAACTAGTTTCAGCAATCAAAAAACCAAATGCCTAAGCTGAATGACCCAGTTCCAACAGGAAAACGGCTGACATACCTAGTTTTAGCTATCAGAAGTTCTACAAAGTAGACAAAAACAGTATTGAAAAGCTAATAGCTAATGTTTTAACTAAATAACCTAATTTCAGCAATAAAAATGACTGAACGCCAAACGGCTGAAATACCTACAATTCATTTTTAATTAGTGATAGAGTACCTGGGTTTGTTCCATTTTTCCTAGAAACAATATATCATAATGCGTAAACGCTATATCAATATATCAAAACGCTGCCGGATTTAAGTTTCAAATGTCCATGCAAATTATGTTTGGAAATGCATGAGGGAATTAACTTCGGATTATTGGAACTAATGACATAACTTGGAATTGTTATTGGCAAATGGTTTGTTTGATGTGTGTTTAATGATGAATATATACGTCGAAAATAGCTGATTAAAATTGTCTATCAAACGTTTGTTGTTAATCATACATAAATTCATGAATGTATCATTGTTAATTCATTGACCCCTTGAGGCATTCTAGTCCATGATAATAAACCTATTAATTGACTCGGAACAGATTTTACAACGAAACTAATACTTTACCCCTGATTATTAGGCGGTTTGATTTAATTATTAAAACTATTAATCGAGGTAAATGCGGATCTTGTACGCAACATTTGACGCAGGTTTCAACAACATTAGTTAGTCATGTTTTGTAGCAGTTTGACCTAAACGAACAGGTTTCAATTGCCCTAGCACCCGGAAACCACTCCACAAGCCGACGACATCATAGAAGTGAATAACTTTAGCGACAGTTTACCAACTGTGCTCACTGAAAGGGGTTCTCATGTCCGCTTAATATAATAATATAATTAAATGAAATGTTAACGACTCGCAACGGGAACATACTATTTAAATTATAGTGTCACGTTGCTTGTGGTCGAGGAAAAACCACTACACACATACAGGTTTGTCGTTTACTGGTGTAGACACGTAATAAATGAAACAGGCAAAAAAGCAACAGGCACTTACCTTATGAATGTTGACATTTTGGCTGTAGGTTACCACGGGGTGGTATTATACTTCTGAAATGTTAGATGACAAATATATATGACTATATATCAACAGTCAAAATAAAACACTGCAACACAAATATTGTTTTATTTTCCACATTTATAATTTACTGAGTTTAAAATATATAAAGATCACAAATCATTTCACATTATATATACGGTATCAATTGATAACAATGTGATGCATACCTTTTTCATTATTACACGGAACAATATGTTTCAATTAGTGTCTTTTTCAGGAATGGAATGGGGAGTTTTGTAGTAGGTGTTGCTATGCCAAATATATAGCGAACGACCGCGGAAGATGGAGGCAACCTGTCGAGATAATATGTCTCGCTGGGGATGGAGGCAACCTGTCGAGATAATAGGTTCCGCTGGGGATGGAGGCAACCTGTCGAGATAATATGTCCCGCTGGGGATGGAGGCAACCTGTCGAGATAATATGTCCCGCTGGGGATGGAGGCAACCTGTCGAGATAATATGTCCCGCTGGTGATGGAGAGGATAAGTATGAAACACTAAGTAGTGAATGTGAACACTAAGACCACCAACAAGTCGCTGACTTAGAATTAGAAGGTCGTAAGTCCGACCGTATAAGACCCATGACATATTGGAAATCTGCATCTCAAGGCGCTTGTTATAAGCCTATATTCATGAAAATCGGAACTGGTCATGTTGACCCATCTGAAGTTGAAAAAGCTTGTTTTTCTATAAAGAACAGTTTTCAGACAATTTTTGTACTTACGACCTTCTAATTCTAAATTAGTGAACTGCTTGTTTATATGTAATTAGAATTACTGGAGTGATTTTACTGTCCTTATGGCTGCAATACTGACAGTATGATTGTGGTAAATTAGAATAGAAGATACGGTATAGGAATAATGGTTTTCATCTTTTAGGAGACGTTTCAACATAGTACATTGTAAGAACGATGGCTATACATTTGTATACCATTGTGATCGAACGCTAATTGGAGAATTGGTGTTATATTTAAGCTTGTTTGCTAAAAACTCTGACCTTCACCTCCGTCTTGTCAACACCAATAGACAATTTTCAATGGCAGGGCAAATGTTACACGTTCATAACAGATTCATTACTCTCATATAGAGTACGTGTATACTAGTTTACATCATTAATGAAATCAGTCCCTGGTTTCCAAGACGACGGTAAATACGGTCAGTACAACAACAATGCAAATCAATAAAAAACGTCGATTATTAGTTCGATCGAAGGCATGGGCAATTAGGAGATGATAAGTCGTTAACGACGAGTTAAGTAAGCTAGCAGAAACAAGTGGTCGACAAAATATTCGAGCCAATTATCGAGGGCGAACAAATAATATGTTTCATGTTTTTCGAACCAAAGGTTAACTGAAATGTACTAAATATTGCAAAACTACTATTCAAAACAACAGAACATTAGCTGATAGTCACATACATGTATTACAAATTATTTACACCAAACTAGAAATAACATAATTTTGTTGGTGGTCTACCGGTATTACTTTAAGTAGTCGATGCTTAATAAGTTAGATTGGTTTTACTAATGACGAATCTAAGAGATAATACCAAACTGGAGAAGGTAGTATTCAACAGAAAGCGCATGCCAAGACAGGCACACAAATGAGCTGTGTACAAATTGCTTGCTCTACATGAAAGTGGCTCCAGTCAAAATGATGAATAATGAGGTATGATAACTTTCGATTAGGTTTGAAAATATGATATATTAACTTGATTAAACATGATTAAATTTCAATGATGTTAATTTTGTCTTTTGTGTAACAATTAATATACGTAGATCTAGTTATACTAGACGCCGCAGCCATCTTGGCCACCATCTTGCATTTCTCGAATCGCCTCAATTTTATACCTTCCTATGCCAGTATTTCTAATTATTAAAGCAACTATCCACATTTTGGTACATGTATATAACATCTTGAAACCTCCAAATCTGCAAGATTCTGATACTACAAGATAAATTGGCAGAAAACGTCTGCCGATGTTTGGGTCTCTCTACGACCGTTGCATATCAAATAAAAGTCCTAATTATGCTGGTATCATTTTAGAAATCTATTTTCCAATTGATGATCCAATGGTTAACTCGTTCTATCCATTGTTGACAAATTTAGGAACCACTAGTTAACTCTCGTTCAATCTATTGATTACATATTAAGGAACCAAGGGTTAACTCGTGCTATTAATTGTTGACAGATCAAGGAACCACTCATTAACTCGTTCAATCCATTGGTTACAGGTTAAGGAAACACTGGTTAATTCGTTCTATCCATTGATTACAGATTAAGGAACCACTGGTTAATTCGTTCTATCTATTGTTGACAGATTAAGGAACCACGGGTTAACTAGTGCTATTCATATTTGACAGATTAAGGAACCACTGAATAACTCGTTCAATCAATTGATTACAGATTAAGGAACCACTGGTTAACTCGTTCAATCCATTGATTACAGATTAAGGAACCACGGGTTAACTCGTTCTATCCATTGTTGACAGATTAAGTAACCACTGATTAACTAGTGCTATTCATTTTTGACAGATTAAGGAACCACTGGTTAACTCGTTCAATCCATTGATTACAGATTAAGGAACCACTGGTTAACTCGTTCAATTCATTGATTACAGATTAAGGAACCACTGGTTACCTCGTTCAATCAATTTAGTACAGATTAAGGAACCACGGGTTAACTCGTGCTATTAATTGTTGACAGATTAAGGAACCACTGATTAACTCGTTCAATCCATTGACTACAAATTAAGGTACCACGGGTTAACTCCTTCAATCCATTGATTACAGATTAAGGAACCACGGGTTAACTCGTTCAATCAATTGTTGACAGATTAAGGAACCACTGGTTGACTCGTGCTATTAATTGTTGACAGATTAAGGAACCACGGGTTAACTCGTTCAATCCATTGATTACAGATTAAGGAACCACTGGTTAACTCGTTCAATCCGTTGTTGACAGATTAAGGAACCGCTGGTTAACTCGTTCAATCCATTGGTTACAGATTAAGTTACCACGGGTTAACTCGTTCAATCTATTGATTACAGATTAAAGAACCACGGGTTAACTCGTGCTATTAATTGTTGACAGATTAAAGAACCACTGGTTAAAACGTTCAATCCATTGATTACAGATTAAGGAACCACTGATTAACTCGTTCAATCAATTGATTACATATTAAGGAACCACGGGTTAACTCGTTCAATCCATTGATTACAGATTAGGGTACCACGGGTTAACTCGTTCAATCTATTGATTACAGATTAAAGAACCACGGGTTAACTCGTGCTATTTATTGTTGACAGATTAAAGAACCACTGGTTAAATCGTCAATCCATTGATTACAGATTAAGGAACCACTGGTAAACTCGTGCTATTCATTTTTGACAGATTAAGGAACCACTGATTAACTCGTTCAATCAATTGATTACATATTAAGGAACCACGGTTTAACTCGTTCAATCCATTGATTACAGATTAAGAAACCACTGGTTAACTCGTTCAATCCATTGATTACAGATTAAGGAACCACTGGTTAACACGTGCTATTCATTGTTGACAGATTAGGGACCACTGGTTAACTCGTTCAATCCATTGATTACAGATTAAGGAACCAATGGTTAACTTGTTCAATCCATTGATTACAGATTAAGGAACCACTGGTTAACTCGTTCTATCCATTGTTGGCAGATTAAGAAACCACTGGTTAACTCGTTCTATCCATTGTTCACAGATTAAGGAACCACTGGTTAACTCGTTCTATCCATTGTTGACAGATTAAGTAACCACTGATTAACTAGTGCTTGACATTTTTGACAGATTCAGGAACCACTGATTAACTCGTTCAATCCATTGATTACAGATTAAGGAAACACTGGTTAACTCGTTCAATCCATTGATTACAGATTAAGGAACCACTGGTTAACTCGTTCAATCCATTGGTTACAGATTAAGTTACCACGGGTTAACTCGTTCAATCTATTGATTACAGATTAAAGAACCACTGGTTAACACGTGCTATTCATTGTTGACAGATTAGGGACCACTGGTTAACTCGTTCAATCCATTGATTACAGATTAAGGAACCAATGGTTAACTTGTTCAATCCATTGATTACAGATTAAGGAACCACTGGTTAACTCGTTCTATCCATTGTTCACAGACTAAGGAACCACTGGTTAACTCGTTCTATCCATTGTTCACAGATTAAGGAACCACTGGTTAACTCGTTCTATCCATTGTTGACAGATTAAGTAACCACTGATTAACTAGTGCTTTTCATTTTTGACAGATTCAGGAACCACTGATTAACTCGTTCAATCCATTGATTACAGATTAAGGAAACACTGGTTAACTCGTTCAATCCATTGATTACAGATTAAGGAACCACTGGTTAACTCGTTCAATCCATTGGTTACAGATTAAGTTACCACGGGTTAACTCGTTCAATCTATTGATTACAGATTAAAGAACCACGGGTTAACTCGTGCTATTAATTGTTGACAGATTAAGGAACCACTGATTAACTCGTTCAATCAATCGATTACATATTAAGGAACCACGGATTAACTCGTTCAATCCATTGATTACAGATTAAGGAACCACTTGTTAACTCGTTCAATCCATTGTTGACAGACTAAGGAACCACTGGTTAACTCGTTCTATCCATTGTTGACAGATTAAGGAACCACTGGTTAACTAGTGCTATTCATTTTTGACGGATTAAGGAACCACTGATTAACTCGTTCAATCAATTGATTACATATTAAAGAACCACGGATTAACTCGTTCAATCCATTGATTACAGAAGAAGGAACTACTGGTTAACTCGTTCTATCCAGTGTTGACATATTAAGGAATCACTGGTTAACTCGTTCAATCCATTGATTAAAGATTAAGGCACCACTGGTTAACTCGTTCAATCCATTGATTACAGATTAAGGAACCACTGGTTAACTCGTTCAATCCATTGATTACAGATTAAGGAACCACTGGTTAACTCGTTCAAACCATTGATTACAGATTAAGGCACCACTGGTTAACTCGTTCAATCCATTGATTACAGATTAAGGAACCATTTGTTAACTCGTTCAATCTATTGGTTACAGATTATGGAACCACTGGTTAACTCGTTCTATTCATTGTTGACAGATTAAGGAACCACTGGTTAACTCGTTATATCCATTGTTGACAGATTAAGGAACCACTGGTTAACTCGTTCTATCCATTGTTGGCAGATTAAGAAACCACTGGTTAACTCGTTCTATCCATTGTTGACATATTAAGGAACCACTGGTTAACTAGTTCTATCCATTGTTGACAAATTAGGGACCACTGGTTAATTCGTTCTATCCAGTGTTGACATATTAAGGAACCACTGGTTAACTCGTTCAATCCATTGATTACAGATTAAGGAACCACTGGTTAACTCGTTCAATCCATTGATTACAGATTAAGGAACCACTGGTTAACTCGTTCTATCCGTTGTTGACAAATAAGGGACCACTGGTTAACTCGTTCAATCCATTGTTGACAGATTAAGTGCCTGTGTATTGCGTAAATTAACAAAGGCAGGAGATATGTTTCCCTCAGACATGTCATTTATATCTATTAGTGCTGTTAAAAATTTAATTAAAGCAGGAATATCTAGTGAGGGTGCCATTTTCATCATTGATTTGATTAGTTATTCCTTCACGCTGATAGGAAGCATGACTTTGCTCCACTTAATCCAGGGTATGAGAGAGTCAAAAGCCAATGTACTATGGCTGCCAGCGGTGCCGTGTTAACAGAACAGTCAATGTGCTAATCATGCACTGTTCGTTGGAAAATGCACATACAGTTTTTCGAAGCTAGTTACTCATGTCTACAAGGTATTTTACTTTTTTACATTTTATCCACCATTAAACAAACTCTAACTCTAATACAACACAGGCAAATATGCATACATATCATTACGTGATGTATGCTGAGGTCTAAAATGACATATATGATCCGTCATGAGTTGTATTTGGAGATCAACATTTGTTAAACGAGTCTAGAAAACACAGGTTATTAAGTGAGCCTTTGACTTGTTTTCGTGACGAGTTTAAGAAAATTGATCCCAAAGACAACGAGTTGTGGATTGTTTTTTAGTAACATTACCATGGTTACCGAGTCAAAACAACGTCAGAATAACGAATTTAAGAAGACGATGTTACGGTTTGGCGCCAAAAAGCTGGTGAATTCAGGCATTTGTTATCACACGTGTTGGAGAACAGTGTTTCGTCATTTGTTCTCACATGAAAGATCACGGTATTTATGTGATAAAGCTTTTTACATGTATCACAATGCCCGTTAGTTGGTACAGGTTAGGTTACATTCCAGGCAAATGGGTTAGATGAATTTGGTCACCGTATTTATAACTGAATAACTGTTTAGAATGATGCTCAACCCGAATAAATACAGAAAAGTCAGGTGACTAGGTGACTTCGGAGGCTGACTGTCGGAGTTCGTTGTCGTTTCATTATAGCTGTTCAGTTGCATTGTTTATTTACTGTTCATTTTTAAAATTGCCCTAGAGACATGCACTTTCGTTTTGGTATTTTCTTACTACGCCTTTCAAGATCTGCTGTTTCTGATGAACGTTGCTTTCCACGTCCGGTCTCCAGTTTAATTCTATGAATTCCGTCGTTACCATACCACAGTATTCGTCATTTTACATGAGGACACTTTCATCCAGAGGTGCCATTTGTATATGCTTGTTCTGTTTGCGCATTTCGTGCTCAGTCATTTTTGTTGTGTACTGCCTTCCATGTCTGATATGTATCATTTGACAAGTTTACCAGCTTGCTTGCAAACATGCTCGTACGTTTGGCATGTGCGTTGTTGTAATATAACATAGCATGAGTTAGGTTAGCTGTGACAAGATCAAAATAGTGGGCCAATGCAAGTATGGTGTTTAGACAAGTAAATGTGGCCTAGGGTATTCTGTTTCATTATAGATGTAGATAAACGATTTAGATTTATATGCTTTTATTTATCATCGCCATCGGAAATCCATATGGCCGAGGCCCCCAGAAGAGGTTAGTCACTTTAGTATTTGGGGGATAATGCATGATATAGAAGATGCAACAGTTCCAGAAGAATCCCTGGTTGTTTTACGTGTCTGATGTAAAGCATCATACACGGGACCTCGCTTAACGTCTCGTCCGAAAGACTGTTACAGTCAACTCTCGTTATCACGAATTTCACGGGACCGTGGAAATTACTTCGACATAACGAAAATTCGAGATAGAATTTTCGGCATCGAAGTTGCAAGTTTTCTAGCTTCTGTCATTTTATGCCGCCATATTGCTACGTTCGTAAGAACGACATGTTCGTGTGAATTGCTTGTTTTGATATTTATGTACATGTATTCCTCCTCGAGAAAATGCATTATATTCATTTTCGTTTGTGTACGTAGTGTTGTTTGCATTAATATATGATGATATGTTCTTATCAGTAAGTGTAGTGTATCACATGCTAATGTACGTGTACGATATTTCAACTTCAACTTCAATATTTTATTTGACTTAAACATATAAAATGTTTATTGCCAATGCAATAATAAATCGAGACAATTGTTCGAGATGACATGTTTATTGATGTTTGGACGTAACTCGAATATTTATAACATGTTTTACGTAAATTGTGCGAACAAATATTTGTTCAACAATGGAAGGCGCGAAAATTACAGGTAAATCGAAGATTTCAGACTGGCGAGGTGTGGAAAACATTGTTCGAGATGAACAGTAGATTAACAGTGCAAATTAGTTAATTGAGACCAAATAAATAATTCGACATAACGAAAATTCGAGCCGAAACTTCGAGATAGGTCTCGAGATTTCATATAGACAAAGAAGGAGAAAAATCGGGACTTGAAAAAAACATCGACATAACGGAAACTTCGATATAAGCGAGTTCGAGATAACGAGAGTTCACTGTAGTTTGTTTAGTTATATTAGGTGGGAGACACCAATGATATGCATTTCTGTTTTAATCCGGTTGGATGCGGGATCAAACCCACAACCTTCGGATTATGAGTCAGAAGCTCTTGCCACTGGACCACTTGTCCAACCTAGATGAACGATTATCATAATAACATTTTAAAACACACTGTTTTCCTTTAGGTACCTGCAGCAATAATTGAATGAATCCTCACATGACAGAAAAAATAAAGGGATATTGAATACAAACAATATGGTACAGTATAATAAAAAGACTTAACATCTATTGTTGCATACAATCGATTGATAGGCAGGTTGAATAATGGTAATGTCGCAGCATCATACAATGCTGAACATAATTAATATTGTCATTAAACATTGCTATTCTCTGATGTCCGATAGTTAGCTTGTATGATGTACCAACAATGGTAAACATATCTGTTAAAATATAATGTCTAGCTGTGAACGAGTTTGTTGATTCCATAAGCTTATTGTCAAACACAACATGAACTGCCAACCAGTATAATTAATACATAGTATATGTCAACTATAACTGCGCCTTTGATTGATCCGCTAATGGAAAGCCTGAGACAATTTGCCGATTGTGATTATATACGCATTATGCACAAATACCTTAAGTCACCATTCCTAACATCACGTTGTAGACAGACTGCAAAATAATTGGCAGAACCGAATGGAATAGTTATTTTGATTCTATAGCAATTATGCCCCCCGTCTTTGGTGAGGGGGTATATTGTTTTTCACATGTCCGTCGATCGGTCTGTCGGTAAACCAAATGGTTTCTGTTCAATGACTGTATGGTCCTTTTAAAGGTCCATAAAAATCACATTCCGATACCATTCTGTCTGCGGAAAGAATCGGCAATAGAGCAAACAGCTTCTATTCTGGATTCTTAGCGTACACTTTACCAGTATTTGGACCTGTCTGAAACCAATACAACGAATCTGACTAAAGCACAGATCCTTGATTACTCACGTCTTAACATACCTTGTTTGTATCGATAAAAGTATGGCACGGATGAAGTACAGACTCCATAAATAATGCCACAGTAGTAAGTTATTGATATATATCCCCGAATAAATGTTCCATCCATACAAAATGAACAAAACAAGTACTCGGTCAATCATTGTCCATATTCTACACAAGCGATTAGTATAACATGATACTTTCATTTTGGTAGGTATTAAACTCAAGAATTAACTTTCAAATAAGGTCATGAAAAACCTTCACACCATTCCCTAATTTACATACCAAATTTTGACTTGTTACGACAAAAGGCTTAATACATAATAATAGTGTTTTAATAAGTACATGTGACGCGAGTCGGCCCATGTCGACGTCACAATATTGTGACGTAACGCAATTTTCGATCCCAAAATGGGACACTTTTTCTCTATTTGAGCATGTGTTTAGAGCAACAAAGTCATGCGAGCAGACATATTTACCATTTTAAGATGTTCGGTAGTGATGTTAAATCCTATATCCACGATCATTTTGCATGGGTCTGTTATTACTATATTAATTATACTTTAAGTAGTGTTTACCGTCCAACAGGTGTTTAACCGAAGACACTTTCCTGTTTCTGACGTTAGATTGGCCCGGCCTCGGATCATCGTGTGGTGATTCTTGTCATCATGGAACCGTTTTTAGGCAGAAATCCAACGACATGAATATTCCCAAAAGCTTCTCTAAAATAGAGTCTTTACGAAATTGTATCATAAACCGTATTTCCTAACAAATTCGATTTCTTGGCGTTATTAACGGAAGCACGCCCGTTGTCACTAAACAACGCTTCAAGCCATAACAGTACAGAAATTACATCAAACGTTACACGATATAACGTAGATAGAGACATAACTTTATCTGATGTGTTCCGTTGCAAATAGGCAACTATACCACGAACCCTGCCATATCAACACAGTTCAAAAAGACCTGGGCTTGGCCGGGAAGTCCTTAGTTGGGTTACTACAGTAGCGTTCGGTTGAATAAAATTATACCAAGTTTTGTCAAATAATCAAGCTGGTGAGTATGTCTGATGAAACGATTATTTATTACAATTGCACGTTACAATCAATCGCTATGGCGATAGTCCGGGTATTAAATGAACGACCCTCGCATTGTCCGGTTTGTTTCTTACTTTTCGTTTGGACAGTTATTATCAACACAGGAAGGAATTATTGGAGTCTAAGTAACCAACTTCACTAGTTGTGCTCATTATAATGGTGGTTCTATTAAACATCATACAGCTACAATGAGATTTACTGTTGAAACTAAGTCATTCAGCTTTGGCATTCAGCTTTTTGATTAATGAAACTAGTTCAGTCAGCCTTTAGACAGCTTGGACTTTGGCGGATCATTTTCCCCTTCGGTTATGTGTTTTCTGTTCTACGCTGGTTAAGTTGAGTGCTGCATTCCCTGTCCGACTTATTACTATCTTTTTATCTCCGAGGGATCTTACCATTTTTTTTCAAAACATACCGATAACGAAAAACATAGTTCGTGTGGCATACATTATAATCCTAATCACATCCATAATTATTATAATGATCATATCATTTTTACACATTCACATAACGTATGAGCTACAGAAACAGTAACGTGCAAATGTTTTAAAGCAATGGATATCATGCAGGCGGTGCTTACAAGAACTGTATCAATAGTGATGATTACTGCGGAAAGCAATGTCGATCAGCAACAACGAATAAAGTATTACTTATCCATGTAAATGAACTCATTAGCGTCATTGAATGCTATTGTCATGATATTGGATGAACATGAATTACATTGCTTTCCATTAGCCGAGTGCGTTCAGTGTAATCAATAACGATATTTGTAACTTTGGTCGCATTGAACGAATTATATCGGGAATATCATTTCAACATTTAATATCACGATTATATGATTATACAGGATGTAGAAAGTTAGGTATTTTCTCCGTGCCCGCGCCATACTACAGACGAAATACAATACAAATGGTATTAGGCATTACAACTGATGCATATACGACTTTTCCAAGACGACAATAATAGACTCAACATAAGTTATAGCAGAAGAAGAAACTTTAAGGTAAAAATGGTCATTATACCAATTACTAACTGCGATGGCCAAAATGACGAATACTGAGTTCTGCTGACGTATTAGTATTGATGATTTGCGCAGCTTAAATCAGACATATTTTTGTGTTGTACGAGCAGTAATAATGGTGAACTGAGAAACTAGAAAAGGAATCAGCACTCAACAGGATTACCAGAGCACGAAGGTCACAAATGGAACACACGAAAAAGAGAAATCGCAGATCACATGAACCAGTCAGAAGACTACTAAAAATGCGCATGGAAAATTAAACCGACAAAACAGCCACACGGCAGTCTACCACCTCAGGCCCGTCAACTATAACCATAGTAAGATCCCGCAGACAAAATCGACAAAAAACGACGACAATATATCACAGTATCAACCAACAAGGAAACACTCAAACATAATTACTATATAATGAAGGAAACCAATACGCCTCGGTTGGTTAAATTAAATGCTGCCTTCCCTGTCTGACATAGTATTGTCTTTTTTATTTAAGCTAGACTCTGAGATTGCAAAAAGACACAGACATAATGAACGCAGTTTAACAGACCGCCACAGCGACACACTGACAAAAGGCAGACTGTAGCGCTTCGGTCTTGGTGTTGAACGTAACAAATGTTTAACATAGACAAACGGCAGGTGACAGGTTATAAAAGCATGCAAACATTAAAATGGAAACAAAGTACAAATGTAGTTGAATATTTCGTCGGTTCTTTCTGTCTCTTGGTTTATTCCTTTGACAACATGACAGTCTGGATACGAAATCATGTCAAAATGTATCACTTATGTTCGTTGTGCATACTATGTTTATAATAACTTTCGGGAAATTGTCTTCGTTTGCAGAATAATTTCGAAGGAGCATTCCACGTGTTTTGTTGGTGTTTAATGACTTCAAACTGTTCACAACCATTAATTAGGTCGAAATTTAATGTCAAATTAGAAAATGTCGAACATATTGCAGCCATCACAGTCATAATTAAAACATGTTGTCTCGATTAACATGTCATTCTTCGCTCAAACGTTACCCGTAAGTGGTCACTCTCAAAAGAAAACGAATATTTATCAAAACTAGCAACTAAGTACCCTACTTACATCGCAAAAAACAATGCCTTCTGTCACAAAAAATGCCTTCCACACAACGGTTGTATTGTGTGAGTAGGCTTATTAGTAACGGTTGCATTGACAGTTTGAATCAAGTTACAAACTTTCGGCATCTCCTCTAAAAAAAAAAGATAATATTAAGTCAGACAGGGAAGGCAGCACTCAACTTATCCAGGCGATCACAGAAAACATAAAGAAAACATACAAGGCACAATGCCGAACTGAACCAGTCGAGCACAGAAAACATTCAAAACGTATAAAGCACAATGTCCGATTGAACAAGTAAATAAGTATATGTCCAAGCTGTCGAAATGCTGAATGAACTAGTTTCAGCAATCAAAAAGCTAAATTCCTAATTTGAATGACCTAGTTCCAATAGGAAAACGGCTGAAATACCTAGTTTTAGCTGTCTGAAGTCCTAAAAAGTCCTAAAAAGTAGTCAAAAAACGGCATTGAAAAGCTAAATGCCAATGTTTCAACTGAATAACCTTATTTCAGCAATAAAAAATGGCTGATCACCAAACGGCTGTAATACCTACAAGTCCTATTTACTTAGTGATAAAGTACCTGGGTTTGTTCTATTTCTCATAGAAACAATATATCATAATGTGTAAATGCTATATCAATATATCAAAATGCTGTCGGATTTAAGTTTCAAATGTCCATGCAAATTATGTTGGGAAAACGCATTATCGAATAAACTTTGGATTATTGGAACTAATAACATTACTTGGAATTGTTATTGGCAAATGGTTTGTTTGATGTGTCCTAAATGATGAATATATACGTCGAAAATATTGATTGAAATTGTTGATCAAACGTATGTTGTTAATCATGCCTAAATACATAAATGTCTCGTTGTCATTCTGGTTCAAGATAATGAACCCATTAATGGCTCGGAACCATTTCACAACGAAAATAATAATTTTCCCTCTATTATGAGGCGTTTTTATCTAATTAGTAAAACTATCAATCGTTGTAAATGCGGATCTATACGCAATGACACAGGTTTCAACCACATTAGTTAGTCGTGTTTTGTAGCAGTTTGACCTTAACGAACAAGTTTCAATTGTCCAAGCACCCTGAAACCAGTCCAAAAGTAGAAGACATGACTGTAGTGAATAACTTTACCGGCAGTTTACCAACTGTGCTCACTAAATGGGGTTCCTCATGTCCTCCTAATATAATTAAATGAAACGTATACGACTCCAAACGGGACATACTATTTAAATTCTAATGAGCCTATTTTCTTGAAAATCGGAACTGGTCATATTGACCCAACTGAAGTTGAAAAAGCTTTTTTTTATAAAGAAGTTTTCAGACCGTTTTTGTACTTTCGACCTTCTAATTGTAAGTCAGTGAACTGCTTGTTTGTATGTAATTTGAATTACTGGAGTGAATTTACTGCCCTTATGGCTGCAATACTGACAGTATGATTGTTGTTAATTAGGAAAGAAGACCCTGTATAGGACTATAAGAATCCACCATGAGCTTCTATGTAGAATAGGGATATCTCACCCGAGGGGTCCGATTTTAAAATTCCGACCCCGAGGGTGAGATATCCTTATCCTACATCGACTGTCTCATGATGGATTATTTTTCTCCGACGTAATTTGAGAAAATCGGACTTTATAACATTTTTTAGTTTTTATGGCGTCAACATGACGTCATCATAACGTGCTGTTTGCCGTACGTTCTCATTTAAAACAATCATTTATAATAACGTAAATAAAGCGTACGCTATTATGTTATGCTCAAGAATATGCCTTTCAAATGGTATAGAACCTATTGGCATTCGCTTTCATTAGCTTTATAACGCCATTAACACGTACATGTGGATATCTCACCCTCGGGGTCGGAATTTTAACCAGGAACTCGGCAAGCCTCGTCCCTGGTTAAAATCCGACCCCTCGGGTGAGATATCCTTATCCTACATAGAAGCTCATGATGGATTCTTATATTCTCCTCTCATAACGACCTCTGTATCTTGTTTGAACAACGGATGCTCTTTATTTACACAATTGTTTAATATATTATAGGAGACGTTCCAATATAGTGAGAACGATGGCTATACATTTGTATAACATTGTGATCGAACGCTAATTGGAGGACTGATGTTATATTTAAAAACACTGACCTTCAATTCCGTCTTGTCAACACCAATAGAAAATTGTCAATGACAGGGCAATGTTTCACGTACATATGGATCGCCATAGCTGTCTTTCGTTGACGCTTGTCATGTTAAATTGTTATAATATCATTCGAACATGTCTATACGACATGTTTAATTGTTACAACAACGTCTTAAATGTAGGGTTAACGCATGCTTTTTCGTGCTATCACATCTGCAGAGTCCCGAGGGACGGTTGGTGCCCAAGCCCGTTAGGGCGAGGGCACCAACGCTCCCGAGGGACTCTGCAGATGTTATAGCACGAAAAACATGCGTAAACGCTATTATAGCATACAAAACATCAATTTATGCGTTTGTATTTCGAAATAATTACATTTTGGCGGGAGATTTTGTGACGACGTCGCGTAAACAAACGTAACGTCGCGAAAACAAACGTTACGTCATTACAGTTTTTGTTATGAGCGTCGACTTCCAGGATCGGCAAATACCAAGAAAACATGGATAATGCGGGTTTGTTTAAATTTTATTATTGAAATATTATAGAAAATTTATTAGCAGTTACAAATAAAATGGGAATTGCATTTCTCAAGACGTTGTAAAATCGTTTATTTTCGTCCGCGAGGCCCTGAAATGAGCATACGTAAAACTGGACGTTAACAGCGCGTTCTCGCGTGAATCTTTATGTTTACGCATGGTTTTCGTCCCGTTAACGTATGGGCAAAATCACCGTTTTTATGCTATAATGTAGGGTTAACGCATGCTTTTTCGTGCTATAACATCTGCAGAGTCCCGAGGGACGGTTGGTGCCCAAGCCCGCCAGGGCGAGGGCACCAACGCTCCCGAGGGACTCTGCATATGTTATAACAAGAAAAAAACATGCGTAAACGCTATTATAGCATACAAAACATCAATTAATGCGTTTGTTGGTCAAAATAATGATATTTTGGCGGGAGATTTTGTGGCGACGTCACGAAAACAAACGTAACGTCATACCAGTTATTGTTATGCACGTCAACTTCCGGGATCGGCAAATACAAAAAAAACATGGATACTGCGGGTTTGTTTACATTTATAATTTAAATATTATGGAAATATTATAGGGATTCTAATCGAGATGCCGAAGGCATCTCGATTAAAATCCAAGACGGCATTGTACGTGTTGCGAGTTTTTAACCCATCCGAAATTTGGTCACCCCTGTTCGATTGAGATTTGTGTGTACAGGAAGTGTTTTTTCGGGGTACTCTGAAGACGTGAATGGAATTGGCAAACTCATTAAAAAAATAATTTTGTTGTTAATAAATTATCTTTTATTTTCTAATGATGTTTAAAAATGTTCCTTGAGATAACCGAAGGCCAGCTTACACAACATTAAACGCGATAGGGGAGGTAAGAATGCTAGCGCGCGAGATAAAGGCGGTCGGTTAGCATTTTAGACTGTCCCTCGCAAACGGAAGAAGTTGTTTCATTCGACTGCCGTCAAGTAAGTACAGCCTACAATCGTTAAAATAACTGCTTATACGATTAAAGTACTTGTTTTAAACAAGGAAAACTGTCTTTTATACACATAATTGGCGTAGGTAAACAAAGAAATCAACTTTCGATGCTAATTTGCATCATAAAGTTTGATAAACGAAGCGTATCCAAATTTGTTCGTACCCAAATTGTCAACAACAAACCATTTATTGTGAATTAATTATCAACAATCATTCTGTGTTAGATGACCATGTTAATTGATCTTATTATGTAGGACAACTGTCTACTGCTGGTTTTTCAATACAGATCTCCGTGAAAAAATATGAGAATTGACCAAAATACAAACAATGTAACTTTTCATGAGTGCTTTTATGATTATTTATAAGAAAATTTTTTTCGAAAAAAATACATAACAAGACCGAAGAAGTGACAGATGTCCCAAGACCCTTCAAAGAACCCTCAGATCCAGTTAAGGTCTGTGTTGGTTGACCCGCGTTTAACAAAGTTTCTGTCGTGTTGATCGGTATTCATCTGTCGCTCTGCTGTGACTGTCCATTACAGTATGTAGCTGCCATGTGACCTCCGGTGTGATGTCATCATAAGAGCTGTCATTGACCTAAGCGGTATCAACAATATTTTTAACCAATCGATTATCGATTCACATTTTAGAATATTCACCATATCGACATTACCTGTTAAAACCCGTTGTCTGGGATTACGGAATTAATTGAGCGATAATGTGCGAGATATTCTGAATGTACGTCAGGGGGGAAACTGATATAGCGTATAGAGCAACTAGGTACAAAAATCGCGATTATTTTAGCCAAAATATAAGAATTTGAATAAAGTCTTACTTGAACACATTGACAACATTATTTTACGACCTCGCTGACAATATTTTTGCCTCAATAATATGTTTAACTTGAAAAATGCGTATATTTTCTCACCATCGGTATCGAGCTTCGAAAGCGACAGTGTAGAATAAAATGCAATATTTCAAATATTGAACATTTTTTCAGATAATTGATTAATTCTTGCTAAAGTTTATAAAATTAAGATGTTTAATGATAATGTGCAATAATTGTTTTATATGTTTTTCATGTTTAAACGTTGAAAAAGAAAAAGATATACACTCCCGCTATACCGCTTATTGCTCGCTAACCCCCTGACCGTGAAATTCCGGATCCGGAAAATTGGGTTTTAATTACCGAGTAATGTCGATATCGAGAACCGATACCTGGGTAAATGAATGGAACCACCGAAAATCCTCCTTTTCCTGCACAAAAAAGTCCCTCTGTTAAAATGTAAGTTCACAAATTGTAAAAATGGGTCAAGTCTAAACTCTAACCAAAGGTGCTATCTCAAAGCTGAATATATACCCAACATGTACAGTGTAGAATGGCTAAAAAGGAATCATTGACTGAAAGGCCTGTTTCTTGTTCGTCTATTATAGGACTCCAACATTTTGCTAAGAAGGAGTCCTGGGACTCCTACTTCAAAATCCTACCGAGAACCCTGTCTATATGTGTAACTGTATAACGATGTATCGCCGATGCTTGTCTTCCTATATATTGGAATCATCGATATGCCTTGGGTCGTATCAATGACAGCTCTAGTCGTCATTCAAGAAAGCGCTAAAAACACACTGTTCTTAAAACCATATTCTGGCTCATTATCATTTTGATTTCTTAGGGGTCTCCTAAAAGGTAGTTCAGTTATAACTGCAGATACGGTTTGTCACTGACCATATCAACATTACAGGATAAAACCCGTTTTCCAGTATAACAGAATTAATTTAACAGCAATGTGCGAGAAATTCTGAATCTAATACTTTTTGACAGGGGGGTGGCTGCATTAAGCGAATAGAGCAACTACGTACAATAATCGCGATTATTTTTGCAAAAAAGGAAGATTATGTGAAGTCTATATAGTTACATTGTGACTCACTGAACTTATGTAATGCTTAACTTTTACTCCGGCACTTGGGGTAATGTGCGTGTGGACTGGCCATACGGCTTACAAAGACGCATCGCCATCAACAGCCATTTCTCTGTAACTTGCATGTAGAATTTCATGGAACTTAATCAAAATAAATATGAACAACTATACAGTACTTTGATGATGCCTGTCAGGTGTTTTTCCTTTGACAGTCATTTACCTTGATTTATTAAATATTTCTGTCTGTCCTTCCGTCTGCAGCCATTTTTCTACTAACTGGTACATTTTTAAGCAACTTAAAATAAAAAAGTCATGATGCCCGTCAAGTTTGTTTAAGTTGGTCAATTTTCCTTAAGAGTTATTACCCTTGATTTACAGTATAATTCACTCTGACCGTCCATTCGCATTCCTTTCTTTGTAACTAGCTTGTAGAATTTCATGAAACATAAAATGAATATGAGCACCCAATTACTGTGATGATGACTGTCAAGTTATCATTATTGGTAAATTTTCCTTAGAGTTATTGCCCTTGATTTGTTGAAAAATTTCATCCGCCAGTCCATTTGCATTCAGTTCTTTGTAATTAGCTGGAAGAATTTCATGTAACTTAAAATGAATATGAACACACATTCTGTGTGTCAATTTTCTTGAGTTGTCACCCTTGATTTATTAAAGAATTACCTCCGCCCGTCCTTTCTTAGTCATTTCTTTGTAACTAGCCGGTAAAATTACATGAAACTTAAAACGAAAATTAATGCTCACACTAAGATGATGCCAGTCAAGTTTTGTTATTGGACAATTTTCTTTAGAGTTATTGCCCTTGATCGAATGAATAATTCACTCTGCCCATCCATTCACATTCATTTCTTTGTAAATAGCTGGTATGATTTCATGAAACTTAAAATGAATAGGAACGCTCATACTGTGATGATGTCCGTCAAGTTTTTAGCTCACCTGAGCACTCGTGAACATGTTTTACCTAATCTACATGAAACTTGGTCACAATGTTTGTCGCTTTGCAATCTAGGTAAAGTGCGTACCTAGGTCATCTGGGGTCAAAAACTAGGTCACCAGGTCACTGATTCTGCCTAAACTGCTGGTCATATGGTGAGCGCTTTAGAGCCAATGGTCCTCTTGTTGTATTAGTCAATTTTCCTTGAGTTATTAAAATTCTATCTGAATTTCATGAAATGTAAAATAAATACAAACTGTATGAACAACCATACTGTGAAGATGTCCCTCACTAATAACTGTAATGAGTTATTTTGATATAGTATCAATGGATGATTGAATCCCCTTTAGGCAATGCCTTAGTTCATATTAGAAAACTAATTAGTAGTTAGAAATAAAATGAGAATTACTGATCATTTGACGCTGTACAACGTTTATAGTCGCCGGCGCGGCCCTGAAATAAGCATACGTAAAACTGGACGTTAACAGCGCGTGAATCTTTATGTTTACGCATGGTTTTCGTCCCGTTAACATATGGGCAAAATCACCGTTTTTATGCTATAATTGTCGGTAGGACATGTGAACTTCTCAGTGCAACTTTATTATATGTCAAGGCACACTGTTAAACTGTCCAAGTACAAAAAATGTATCTTAAGAACATGTCTATATGCCATGTTAAATTGTTAAAATAGCTTCTTATCATGTTCATTCGGCATGTGAACTTCTCAAAAAAGCGTGTAATACTGTTACACGACAGTGATAAATTGTTAAAAATCATTTGAAGATGTCTATAAGCCATTTTAAACTGTCAAAGTAGCTTCTTATCATGTCCAATAACCATGTGAACTTCTCAATAGACTTCTGTATTTTGCTCCATGTAAATGTTTAGAGCTGTCAATAAACGGTATATCACGGTAGAATTTCGGCTGTTTAATTTATCTCCCGCGTATAATTCGCGATTTTTATCAAATAAATTTGCGTCTTGTTAATTTCATGACGTCATGAATTGTGACGTCGCCGTAGAGCGCGACGTTTTGCGTAATTTTCTTTTCGTAGCGTTTCTGTTTATTTATTCGATTATATTTATATTCTAGCAACATGTTATTGCATGTATCAATTTATATGCGTAAACGTGAAATACGTAATTGGACGTTGGCGTTAAATAAGCATCAGTTTGGCGACCAATAAAGATAATAGTAAAGCTTTAAAATCCAGGGGCCCGTTTCATAAACATATCGTAACTAAGATGCTATATTATCGTAAGTTTGGGAGATACGATAAACTTAACACTACGATAAGAGCGTTTCATAGACGCTGTCGTAACTCAACTATCTTCGCTACGATAAATTTTATCGTAAGTTAGGGAAAAACAGCGACACCGTCTAAATATTAATCACGTGATACGAAACAGACGACAAAATGGCCGCCACAAACCAGGAAGTAACTTGTCAACTGCTGTAATAAACGTTTTGGGTGACGCAAGAACCGCGTAAAGGATGTTGTGAGCGATAGTTTTTCAAGTGCAATATCAGCCACAGATCGGGCACGATTTTAGGATGAAAAAGGAAAAAGTAAGTTCGTCAAACAGTGTAAAATAGTCCCGTCCTTGAAAATCCAATACTGACCGTTTTCGAAACGGAATTTAGCTATGTTTTGATTGTCCAGAGTTACTCCCCTTTTAAATTTGACACCATTTGCATAGCAAAGCAGAAAATCGTCTAAATTTAGTTGATGTTCCTTGTAGAATCTCGCAACAGTTAGCTAATTGGCAATCAATCAACATTGGTGTTGACTTCAAGAAGTATACAATATTTATACATTATCACGAAGTTTAATTAACGTGCGCGACATTAGGTAGGTTTATGTTCTTAAACTTTGCCATGGTCAGATTCACCATTGTCAATAGTCCCAACCGAGGCCAAACGTATCATTTCACTAGGTTAGGTCCAACAGTCTATACAAGTTGGGTCCCGTGTTTAGGACTATATTGTCAATGCTTGTGTTCTAATATTTCTATTGTATGAACAGACACTTGGACCGTTTACAAGGCTCAGCGCTATAGGTACCGCTTTCCACGGGAGGTAATCCTTGCCTTCTATATTTAATTGAACGGGTGGTACATGAATAAAGGCGCTTGGAAGCGCTTTGCTTAGGCAATGGACAACTGGGATCTGGACACTGCCCCCAGCTACGCACCTGGATATATTTTTTATTATTATCAAGTACATCCAACAAATGTTTGTGTGATTAGTGAATGTGTCTGGATATATAATAAATAAAAAAGATATTTCCAGGCGCGTAGCAGTAGGACGCAGGGCGCGAATTTAGCACTTAAATGCAAGACTTAGTAGATTTCCCAAAATGCAAGTGGATATAATCATTACTTGCTATTTTTTGCAAGTACAACTACAAATTATTTCCAGGGTCTCGGGCCCATTAAGATGCCAACAAACTTCTGCTAGAAGAGGTCACAAATGACTCCAACATATTTACAACTTGCTGAAATCCTGTAGTCTGATAGATGTATAACAGGTTCACAAACAATATGATTATAGCTCTAACTATGTTACCTAGGTATAATACAGACGGATATTATAACGTTTTTAATTGAATCGCTAAATTTGCAAGTAGATTTTCTGATTTAGCAAGTAAGAAAAAAAGCTACTTGCTAAAATTTGCAAGTGACCAAAAAAGTTAAATTTGAGCCCTAGGGGTTCGTGGTCCAGACCCCAAGTGTCTGTGATTGTATGTGTAAATCTGTTCCTCTTGGACCTGCTGGTTGCTAGTTTAATATTCATTATATAGAAAGTCCATGAAGTAAAGTCTCTGAGTCTGACACATATAAAGAAATATGTGAAACAGAGTGAAAGTTGAGCTGGATGTTGGGCTCACACACCTCTAAACATTATCATCAAGCTAAAGGGACAGCCATCTACACAATTTTTTAACAGAAGAGCCTCTGTCAAGATTTCTGTATTGTGTGATGCTGGCGAGGCTATCGCAGAATGTACGGAGATGTACATCAAGAATTATTTTGTTGATCAGTCTCAATTGCTGCTCATTTTTTTATGTGATAGTGAGCACAGAGGTATCATATGATACTCCTAAGATGCTTTGTGTACCTCAAATAATCATTGTACGATAGAAAGTCCCAGGTTTATGACGATGATCATTCCATTACAATTTTCATATTTTATTCACCAGTCAATTCAAACCACAGTCACCAAACCCTGGGGAAGGGATGGTGGAACAGTCCCGTGTTTTTTCCCTTTCTGGTGTCGCCACACTCACCCGGCTATTGTTTCGCCCCAAAATAGCAGTGTAATATAGCCATGGCTATACCCATGAGGTATAGGTCGAGGCAATTTTGCGGGGTTTTACCATCTGTATGGCTCTGGGGTGGGAACAGGATTTTACACGGGTTTTGAAAAAGCAAAAGTAAAAATACCGGCTTTTCCCTGGGTTTGGTGGCCATGGTTTCGATTGACTGGTGCATTAGGAGGTTGACGTCAATATACTTCAAGACCATAGACTAATTTACTTCAATTATTGTAATTAATTCTAAAAATTGTTATTTTCCAGAGCCTCAGTAATTGTACCAAGTTATGTTGAACAAGAGTCCACCAGTAATGTTGATGCAATGGGGGACACACTTGGTAATTATATACATATTTTATCCACTATTTGAACATATACAAAAATAAAATAATATTGGTCAGTAGACAAAATTACAGTGTATTCTATGATCATCAGGCTTATTGGTAAATAGTTTGATAATTATCAGTACATTTATAATAACTCTTATGAGTTTTCAGTATTTATAACATGATGATACCTGTTTTACAAACATCACTGGTTTCGGTGAATTTACATTAGTAGTTATAAATTAAGTCAAAAAACAATATTTGTTCTATCAAATAACCAATAAGTCAGTATACAGTTTGTGTGCCAGTTGCATTCAGTTCATATCTTATATACATATACTATCTTTGATATAGCATTGGAACTTGCATCACTTGTTCACCATCATTAGTCAAGTGTAATCTCAGTAACTTCATTTTGTTTAGAGTTATGCCCATTTTTAACTTTTCTTAGTTAACGTTTTATCAATATTATGACATTTTCTCTCATTGTGTACATGTTATTGCATTGAAACTTTCAACACTTGCTTACTTTCATAAGTCAAGGGCAATAACTCTTAATATGAAAATCATTTGCAACTTCATCTTGATCCTGGTAATTTAAGCGTCCTTGAAATTGAATTCCGAAGTACGTTTTGGTTCGTGATATTGATGACATCTTCTTACATGTTCTTGTTTTAATTTTACAGATGTGTGATGACAGATGTGCCTATTCTAAATTGATTAAACACCAAATCTGACCAGGGAAGGACTGGAGGGGATAAATACCTCATGAAAAGAACTGATTCAAGGGTTGCAAAGGCCTTGAAAAGTCCTTGAATTTAACTGAAAACCTTGAATTAAGGCAAACAGCCTCGAATATGTATACATGTGTATAGATGTTGCCAAAATGATATATTATTGGTGTAAAAAAGGAAACAGAACCACCTTTTCCTGCCAATTAGATGTATGTATAGGTATAGGTTTAAATGTGAATAAAATGGCAGCGCCCTGGTAGGCGTCCCAGTGAGTGTTAGTTGAATGGAGAAGATGGGGAAAATGAAAAAAGTGCAATTTAACACAATTGACTGTAAAATGTTGAAGGGTAAAAGCAACTTTTAAGGACTGGCGAAAACGAGTGCTTAGTACAAGTTATGAAGTTACCCATGTGCCACGATGTGGGTTTACAAGCATTTGTATAACTGGAAGGAACTCTCAGTATAAAGAGTAGTGCTTGAAAGCAGTTGTCACAATGACAATAATTTTCATGTTTATCCGACAGACATAATCATACAATTTTACCTCAGTAAATGTTCTGAAAAATGCCTTGAAAATATTTGTAGTCTGAATTTGGGAGAATTTTGTATGAACTAATTCAGGTCTACTTAGAGGAATCAAACTTTGTGCAAACAGTTTAACCATAAATATAAAGCTTTTATTTCCAAACAAAGGGAGGTAATTCAGAACATACCAAAGTTTGACTCAAGCTGCATAAATAAGTGTTGGACATTTTTTTTGTCAAAATTGATTTTCCTTGCAAATTTGTATGACTGATGTTAATGACATCCAAACAATTCTCCAGCTTATAATCAGATAGATTGAATATGCATAACAGTAATGTTGTTTGAACAAAATTAGTTATTATACCCCAAGATACATAGTATATAGGGGCTATATTGGAGTCATGCTTGAGGATAGTTGGTTGGTCCGTGCAAATTTTGTCCACGCTATTTCTCTGTAACTATTTGTCGGATTTCATCGAAAATTTGCATGACTTGTCAGTACCATGTCTAGTTGTGCATATCATTGGCACAGCCAGTCGATCAATTTTAAGGGAGTTGTGGCCCTTTATAATTTTTCACTTATTAATTGTTTCTGCGCTATTTCTCTGTTACTAATGGTCGGATTGTAACCAAACTACGCATGGCTGATCAGTACCAAGTCTAGTTGTGCATAACGTCAGCACACGCCAGTGGATCAATTTGAAGGGAGTTGTATCCCTTTATTGTTCTGCACTTATAAATTTTGTCCGCGATATTCCTCCGTTACCAATAGTCGGATTTCAATGAAACTTTGCATGAATGATCAGTACCAAGTCTAGCTGAGCATATTCTCGGCACACATTGGTAGGATTAATTTTAAGGGAGTTACGGCCCTTGTTTTTTTATACTTACAATTTTGTCTACACTTTCCCTTTGTTACCATTGGTTGGATTTCAATGAACTTTGCATGAATGATCAGTACTAATTCTAGTTTTTTTGTCAGAGCACATTAAAGTGACTGAGTCAAGCATTTCTGGGGGTATTCAGTGATATTTCTTGTTTCTAATTCAGTTCAGCAATGAGGGGTTGTTATCCTTTAAATTCATGTTGCGTATTTGCAGTTTAATACACCGTCACAATATTTGTTCTCGATCAGTTTGTTAAGTAGCATTGCAATTGAAATGCATGCATGCACTATGATGGATACTTTCTTTTTGTGTTTTGAGTATATTATAAACATTTTTAGTCAGTAGTTCATGTTGTTTAAAATTGCATAATGCTTTACAACCATAATACTAAATAGGTAAAAAGAGATGACATGAAATACATTGTTATGTTTTCTTTATACTAAATACTGGTTTAGTGGAGTCAATATACCTGTACCAGGGTTCTCACGAATTTTCTTTCACAAAATTCCCTGACTTTTCCCTGATTTTTTCCTGACAACGGAGCAGTTTTCCTCGACTTTTTAGAGCAATACGGTAACACAGGATCCTTTTGTTAGAGCAAAATATGGAAATGAAATAGAGAAAAGGAGGATATATTTGCTTTATACGGAACTAAAAGGTTAAAGGCAACAGTTTTTAAGGCTGTTGATTGACATAAAGTTATTATAACTTAAAATAATTCCAAGCGAGAATAGCGAGGGAGGATTTTTTCAGTCTTAGGTAGTTTCTTCATAGGAAACGACTCTTATCAAGAGCTTCAATGAATAATTCCCTGACTTTTTCTTGACTTGCTCAATTTCCAGATTTCACCGATTTATTCCAAAATTCCCTGACCTTGAAAAAATTGTTTTTCCCTGACCGTGGGAACCCTGTGTACCTATACCACAGTGCATGACACCTATAAGATGTACTGCTTTGTTGTTAATTTGAGTCCGAAAACTAAATACATGTATAGTCAGTTGGTTTATACCAATTTATCTAAGGTTGATTGTGATACCACAAAGGTATGAGAAAAGAGAAGCCATATTCCCTTTTATGCTGAGCATCTAGCAAGAGAAATACTGGTACCATTTTATTTCGCCTTTAGTTTGACGGGACCTAGGATCGAACCCGAAACTTCCCTTGCTTGAAGCGGATGCTCTACCGCTTAGCTATCGAGGAGGCCTGTATAGTCAGTTGGATGAATGGCATCCCTGCCCATAGCTAGAATCGGCATACTAACTGGATGAGTGGCATACAAGTATTCGAGACTAATTACACTTAAAGGCCTAAAAAGAGTTGTTTGTTTCCAGTATTCTCCCCTACCCCAAACATTTGTCTGCACCCTGTATAGTGTATGGTATTCAGTTTGAAAGTAATGATTATCTTATATGTTATAGATTAGAACGAATAGAGTAAATTTTTAATGATTAAAAAGAGCGGAGCGAGCAAAGCTAATCTTTTTTAGTCATTAAAAATTTACTTTATATGCTCCAACTTACTTAGAATGTAACATCCAGCATTTTGATTGGTTGATGGAATATAGCGCCAAGACATGACGTCACGTCTGTTAATAGTAAAATTTTAATGATTAAATTTTCATTTCACTGCCAAAATGCAACGTTTTCATTGGCTCATAATGTAGGTTATATTCTTAGAAAAAGCAACAGTTACCGGTAACCTTCCCTATTTTTATGACATGATACCAGAAACAAACACTTTTTATTAAGCCCAAAGTGACATAGAAGAAACACAGTATTTACTATGATATTCTTTTATTAAAGGGGCAGTGATCTTCCATTACATCAGTAAATTATAACTGATTAAAATTGACAACTACTAACAATAATGCATATTGGACCAATGATTAAAACAGAAATGATATCCTCAACCATCCATAAGTTTCATAAGGATAAATCTACACAAGATTTTACTGTTACTTGACTTAACAATGACATTACAGCTGTACATTAAATGCACTGACAATAAATGAAGATATTAAGTGTACATTTATATTACATGTACCAGTATACAAAATTACAAAGACACAAGGCTAGTTCAACATATGCTTGCAATAAAAATTGAAGTTGGTCATACAAATGGGAAGATGCAAACAATAAATATACTTCCAACTAGAGCTGTCGCCATTCAGCAGACTGATATACCACCGCCGGCAAAGGGCCATAATTCTGCCAAAATTCATGTGAAAGTTTGAGCAAAATCCTACCCAAACTGTAGGAGTTGCGTCCACAAGAATGTTTCTACGGACAGACAGACAGACGGACGGACAATCTGAATACAGTATACCCCCCTTACAACTGGTTGTGCGGGGGTATAATTACAACAACATGCTGCTAAAGTCCAATACATCTGTTAATGTAACCACCTATAGAAACAGTAAATGTTGATTTGGATGGAAGGTGTTCTTTCATAACATGTATGAAAATATAATTGAAAATTGTCTGATGGGAGAATCCGAGATCAATTTGGCGGTCTTTGCAGACAGGTTTCATCCTAGCGGTATTTGTTCACAGGTGGTCTCAAAAGTTTGACTGTATGTAAAGCATAGACACAAATGACGAAAAGGTATGTCCAGATTGAGTAAAATTCCTGAATTTTGATCACTGACAAACACTAAAGTTTTCTTTAAATGTTTATGTAGTTTTATTGCTTCAGGTCAATGTCTTCTTGGTGTAGTATGTTCTGTTTCCAGTTCATCGGAGGTCATGTATTAACTACCTGAAAAATGCATAAATACACAAATTAACAATTTCTAGACATTCGAAGCAAAACTAAAACTGCTTGATCACGAAAATGAGTATAGTTTTATTCGGATACCAGCTTTAGAGTCATTGCCCTAAAAATGATGTTTGCTTGTGTCGCTCTTAACTCTCAATATTTTATATTGCTTAAGTGCGTGGCCATTTGGTTTTTACCCTGCCTAATTTGCCAATGACCCCTTATTTGAGAGACCGAAAGTTTGTGTGACACAAGGAATCTGGATGTGCTACCCTAGCTTTTTCCAAATAGACCCATTGATCACTAGTATTAGCAGAGTAGTGGCCCTTGAAATGATGAAACGGTCAACATGGTCAAATAGCATGTGGTGGCATTCGTGTTATATGGACGCACTTCTAGTTTAAGATTTTTTCTAGGGTTGACCTAACTCATGATTGTAAACGCAAATGTATGTCGGTCCTATCATATTTATTAGAAAAATGTATTGACAAAGAAATATTACCATTTATCATAATCCTTTTTTCTATTGATGATGTCTAGATGTCAGATTATAAAGTTGATTCTCTTCTTCCGTTGTTGGAGATTGTACAAACTACATCTACCAGTATATTCTTTTGTGCATACAGTCCTGCAAAAAAGAGTGGCAGTTTACAGATTTACCTGAGAGAGATATGGCTATGAGCCCCGTATGACAACCGGTTACCCACAGAGCTACATCATAGTATTTAATTGGCATCTACCTAATGATGCTAAGAATGGTTGAATTTGGCAGTATCAAAGATCATACAAGCAATTGGAGTCATGCTTGCGGTCGGTCCGTTAGTCTGACAAATTATCTGCTGACCGTGGTATCAAGTGTCGTTTCATCCAGGTTTATCACATTGTCAACTGAAGGAATAATTTTACAATGAGCAATTGAGGATCAAACCAGACCTCCTGGGCGAGAGCTTAAAAAATGCAGACACTCGAACGACATTGCTAAACAGTTAACCGAACAGCTACCGTCAGTTGTAAATGACCTATAATCACTCACAATAAAAAAGCTACAAGATGTCTTTTTTCAATAAGATAGTGGGGCACCCTGTTCGACATATTAAACTGCTGTCAGATGCCATAAACTAAAACAGACCATTCACTCTAAGCGTTGGGTTCATTTGTCAATGGCTTTCTATGCAGAACCAGAAGTAGATGTACCACACTGTGTTTGGTATTATACAACAAGACTTAGAAAGCCTGTGATAGACCAGAGACTATTATAGTAGGATAGCCTAGAGAGTGTGAAGTGGGTGGGTGGGGTATAGTGTAAACTTAAAAACAAGAGGTAACAGGTTATGGATAGCTTTCATACGTGTGGGCATATACAGTCAACATTATGGTCATTTGATAACTGATCAGAGGCATTTGGTAATTAAACAAATGCACAAATTTAATGTTTTTTCTCACCAAAAAAAATTGTCCCGAGTGCTCTCCCTTGAACTGTTGAAATGTCAAAATGGAATTTTTTGCGTCAAAGACAAAATAAACAACTTGGATTGCGAACTATTGGACTAGTATCGCATTTACATAGATGTTAAAGAATAAAACATACATTTACCTGGGTCATCTTGGCATCGAATCCGGCGAAGGCATTTGATTGGATTTCTTATGAGCGTTGTTTTCATTTTCAACATTCAAGCGTCGTCCGCTCGTTCTACTTTGTAACCCATAACTGACGGTTCGTCCCAAAACTATTCGACACTACGTTTTGTAGCCAAAATTCACTAAATTGTATTCTAATCGGGATCATTTGGCGGCCATTTTGGTTTGAGTTACGACAATTGCACCGACTAAGAGAGGGTCGAGGCTCTCGTAGAGTTACGAGAAATTTTAGCGCTATTTGCGATAATCTTAGTTACGATAATTTCTATGAAACGCGTTTTACGAGAAAATTTCTCTTACGATAATATTTACGATAAGATTTGCTTAAGATATGTTTATGAAACGGGCCCCAGGGGCCCGTTTCATAAACATATCGTAACTAAGATGCTATATTATCGTAAGTTTGGGAGATACGATAAACTTAACACTACGATAAGAGCGTTTCATAGACGCTGTCGTAACTCAACTATCTTCGCTACGATAAATTTTATCGTAAGTTAGGGAAAAACAGCGACACCGTCTAAATATTAATCACGTGATACCAAACAGACGACCAAATGGCCGCCACAAACCAGGAAGTAACTTGTCAACTGCTGTAATAAACGTTTTGGGTGACGCAAGAACCGCGTAAAAGATGTTGTGAGCAATATTTTTTCAAGTGCAATATCAGCCACAGATCGGGATGAAAAAGGAAAAAGTAAGTTCGTCAAACAGTGTAAAATAGTCCCGTCCTTGAAAATCGATACTGACCGTTTTCGAAACGGAATTTAGCTATGTTTTGATTGTCCAGAGTTACTCCCCTTTTAAATTTGACACCATTTGCATAGCAAAGCAGAAAATCGTCTAAATTTAGTTGATGTTCCTTGTAGAATCTCGCAACAGTTAGCTAATTGGCAATCAATCAACATTGGTGTTGACTTCAAGAAGTATACAGTATTAATATATATATTTACACGAAGTTTAATTAACGTGCGCGACATTAGGTAGGTTTATGTTAAAACATAAGGAACTAGGGGCAACGTTCAGTCACACAACTAGGGGAAATAAGGGCACACTCACCGCTCAGTTGTTACCATATAATCCACTATTCGAATAATTTACACAGACTTGTCTTCTTTCCGCTCTCACGTCAAGATGGCGACGTTCTTTTTTCCTCTCCGCAATCCCAGCATCCTCCAGAATCCCCTTTCAGCCAATCAGCGGTCCCTATTTTCCCGGGCGATCCACTCGGTCGGTTGCAGACCTCCATCTTTCCTCAGCAACCAATCGTAATCCCGTCATAGCGCGGGAGACACGGTTGGTTGAAGCGCCCTGCACCGCGGGTCCATTTCTCGTGGTATGCGGTCCTTTAGGAACCGCCGATCACTACACTCCTCCCGATCCTATAAAGGAGTGCGCACTGTCTGTACGATGCTGGGATCCTTGCCATCTGATGGTTTCCTGGATTCCTTAACCAGTACTTGGTACTTGGCAGCGAAACAGGTTTAGGTCTCGAGCCACCTGCCTACCCGACTGAGCCGCACCGTCTCAGCCGGGGGCCGGCACCCACGGTTACGGTGGGACCAACCCGCCCTCAGCCTCTTACACCACCTCTGGGCCCAACTTCTGGATGTAGAGACGGTCCGTGTTCTGGGCGGCTCTACGGAGAAGTTGTGTCCATGACTCCTGCCGGTAATCTGCAACGTCAGCGGCCACGCACCCAAGATGAGCGGGCGTGGTGCGGCGGGCTCTCGATCTGGGAGACGCGAAGTACGGTGCGTCTGTCTCCAGGAGAAGGCGCTCTACTGGCATCCATTGCAAGCAGTCGATTTTCGAACGGTGCTCTGGTTCCCTGTACCGGGCCACGATAGCGGTGTACCCAAAGTAGGTATTAGGGAACTCAGCTATCCACCTCTCAGCCATCCGGCGGCTCCCGGTGAAACAATGGCAGTGAATCAGCTGGTCCTTGTGGACTGCTGCATGACCCTTAAGGAGGTGCATGAGCGACATCCAGGCCTCGTCCTCTCCGATGTCAGTGCTCCGGCAATGGAGGACAAGAACAAGGTCTGGCCGCCTCAGACAGTCCAGCACCTGCTCAAGCCTCTCCATCTGGGAGCGCCAGGTATCCATGGGCTCGTTCCTCTCTAGACCAACTTCGCCCAAAGCCACCACCTCCGGCCTACTGATAAGAGTCTGAAAGGCTTCCCAGTCCCCTTCCCTTCCAGTCGGATTCCTGGGGTGCCACCCGATTGCGGGGTACACACCCTGGGCTCTCCAGGCAACCAGTTCCTCGGCAGACGGGTAGGTGGCGGGGTCGCAGAAGACGCCCACCATCCTGGGGATTCCTATCTTGTACTTGGTCGGTACCGGCCACAGCTTCAAGACTTCTTCAACGGATGAGGTGGAGATGCCTCCCTTGGACATTGTTCGGTCCAGGTGACAGTGGCTGTCGAAACCCTCCTCACGTTTCGGTAACATCTCCTTCTCTGCATCCGACAACTCGAAGAGGCGTCGGAACTTCTCTTGCTCCTCCTGGGTGAGGAAGGAAACAAGAGAAAGCACGCTCCTCCACGAGATGAGGGATGCAACTCCTCCGGCTGACTGTTCCCTTGCATCTAAGTCTGCAGCCCTAGCAAATTCCGCCATTCCGATCTGTTCCGACTCCGACAGTGGCTCCTCTGCTCCCCCAACCATCTCCAACAGCACATGGAGGGACTGATGCTGTCCCACCAGCACACGCTGGAGATAGGTGAGGGCGGTCCGTCTTCTTACCGCCACCTCATGTCCACCAAGGTTAGGGTGGAACAAGAGGGGTACGTGGTCCCCGAAGGCGTGCTCCTCACTCAACTCCTCCCTACATCCACCAACGAGGCACCGTTTAGAAGAGGTTGCAGGCTTGGACCTTTTTTCGGGCTGGCTTTGGCTACTGCCTGTTGTCCTCGTCGGGCTGCGTTTTCTTAGGCCGCTTGCTGATTGCTGCCTCACCAACCGGGAATACGACTCATGGCGCGGCTCGTGGCGAGAACTTTCCCTCTCCTGGCGCTGTCCCTGGGAGGTCTCATCCCGGTGTGCCCTATGACTGGACTGCCTGGATCGATGGCGACGTCTACGCCTCTCTCTTCCTCGATACTCAGGTTGAGGAGTAGAGGTGGGAGTCGGCGCAGCTGAAGCCAGATCCAGTAACCTGCGGTCCATGGTAGTCTTGGGTCTGGCTGCTACGGGCATCAAAGGTTTCGGCGGGCTTGCTGGCGAGGTGGAAGCCTGTTCCATCGGAATATGGCCGGATTGGTGCCGTTTCCTAGAGGGGCTGGCTAGCAGGGCCTCCTCCTCATACTCCTCCAGCTCCGCCTCCTCATCCAGGGAGCAAACCACCAGGAGCTCATCCCCCAGGTCCTCGTCAGTTCCCCCTCCTTCTGCTCCTGCTGGTACCATGACCTCCACTGTCACTACCGCCTGTGGCTCTTCTTCCTTCCCGGCCTCCTCCTGGGCGTTCTCCGTCCTCCTCTCCAGGTTGGGGTTGGTTTGGAGGCGGATGTCACGGCTGGGGCCCTGCACGTCTTCAGCCCATGTGACGGTACGCTTCGGTTGAGGAAGCACCGCCACATGTGCACACAGCCAATCCCTATTCTGGAAGTTGATTTCCAGCAGTTTCTTCGCCAGGGTCTTCAGCCAGGCTTTCTTGCTGCGGCGGCGTCCCACGGCGACTTGTTTGAGCAGGGCGGCTTCAGCCTGTTCTCTCAACTCCGGTGGGCACAACCCCACAAACTCCACCAGCCGGTCTGATGCCATAGTTTGCCCCCGATTGGCCATGTCCCTAATCTCCTTGAGGTGCCTCTCATGGTTTGAGTTGTCCATGGTTAACTGAAAAATACCAAACATGACATCTATGGCACACCCATTACCTGTCCTTACAGTCATCACACTGATAAGTGTCAATGTCAAGGGCGTCTGTTGGGGTCACGTCAACGCAAGACCCATGAAACCATTCCTCACACTGATCGCACTGAATCATAAACCTCCCCTGCCATCTCTGCCTACAGAAACAGTACACACGTTCGTCCCCCTTAGCAGGTTTGGTGCAACCAGGATTCGATTTCCAGTGTTTGATCCAGTGAGGCAGGTTTCTGTCTCTACATGGCTTAATACGGTCATGATTGGCCACAAACACTGCATTCCTTACCTTCACACGGAACAGGAACGATGACAGTTTGGTCACAATGACCCCTGGACCCCTCCAGGGCGGGCACAACTTGCGACACTTACCCTTAAGCACCGCAGTATCCAGAATATATACTGGATCGCCCACCTCAAAGTTCCTCTCCATCAACCTGAGATCATAGTCACGCTTCATGCGCTTGCTGGTGGCTTTCAGCGTTTCTCGTGCCACCTCATGGGCCCGCTGAATCTTGCTCACCAATTCGCCCACATACTCTTCCGGACTTTCATTTCTAACCTGACCCTGAGGGAACATCATGTTTGCAGGGATATTCACCTCACGGCCCAGCATCATCATATTTGCCGTATGACCCGTCATCCGGTTCACCGATGACCTCATTGCCCCGGCTATCTGAGGCAAGTACTGATCCCATTTTGCTTGGGATTTTCCTATGAAGCACCTAACAGCGTCCATCAGGGTACGGTTATACCTCTCTACCTGTCCGTTACTGGATGGTCTGTACGGTGTGGTCCTGGCCTTATGAATCTCCAAGGCCCGGCACAGTTCCGCAAATAGATTTGATTCAAAATTGCGGCCCTGGTCCGAGAATACTTGGAAAGGCATACCAAAGCGAGAGAAGAAATGATTAACTGCCGCTCTAGCAGTCTCCTCCGCAGTCTGATTAGGCAAAGGTACACACTCCACCCACTTTGTGAACTGATCGACCATCATTAGGATATGTTCATTACCACTTGCAGTTTGAGGCAAGGGACCTAAGAAGTCTATGTGCACCCTTTCCATTGGGGCTCCCGCCTGGTAGTCGGACATCGGGACTTTACCGTGTCTGTCCGATTTCTTGTTCTGATTGCATACTGCGCAACCGGACACATACCTTGCCACGTCTTGGCCTAGACCATACCACCTATACTTCTCTTTTACCCGTTCCTTGGTCCTAGCCACACCCTGATGTCCCGACGACGGAAGATCATGGTTCAAGCCAATCGCTACCTCCGCCAAGCTTTTTGGTAGCATCAACCTCTGATCATCAGACGCGCTGTCGTGCACATACAACACCCCGTCTATCAACATAAACTCTTCCCTATTCAGCCAGTACGACTTCGCAGCCGGGCTGGCTCTGAACAACATTGATGCATCCGGCTCTGACACATCCTTAAGCCACTCAATCATAAAACCTAGGTCAGCATCCTCCGACTGAGCCCGGCAAAGCTCGCCCACAGTGAAACCCCAACTACTGAGTTGTTGTGGTCCCCTATTGGCGGCCTTCCCAGCTCCCTCCCTGGATGCCACCGTGCTTGATTTACCCTCAACCTTCTGGCTCTCGACAGATTTACCCTCAACCTTCTGGCTCTCGACAGATTTACCCTCAACCTTCTGGCTCTCAACAGCCTTCCCTGGGGCACACTCCCTCTTGGGAGTGTCCCCCGAAGTACCAACCAGATCATCTTTGGTCGCACCATCAGCAGCAGAGCCACTGCTAGTGCTTACTGAATTCTGGGCCCTAGCCCCCCGTCGTGTGGTTACCAGGTTTACACTAACCACCTCCGGTACACACGACATTGGTTCCTCAATATCCCACGGGATACCCTCAACCACAGACTGCATGACCCTGATGTCGCTAGGGTCCACACTAGTTAGCGCCGGGGTCTCGTCAGACCCCCCACCAACCATATACTCCAGGCAATTACCCAGGATCTCGGATTCTGAGTAATCCTCACTCCCCTCTGTTTGAACTGGCTTGCCACCGTTACAGGCCTGGCCAGACGAGATTTCACTTTCGCACCCGTAGACTGCGGCACCCTTGCCCGCCATACCATCGTGGCTCCCCAAACCATGACAGCCGCTGAAGTGGCCAACCACAGCGGAAACAGTCACTACTGGCCTGGTAACCAATGGCACTGCATTGTCTACTTCCTCCAGGAAGGAGGCCCATTTCTCATGGGCTCTAACACAATAAGTGCACCCACCACAAGGCAAGTTTTCAGGCCGCACCCCAGCACTGAAGGCATCACATGCCCCGTCGATTGCCGGCAATCGACTAAGGGCATCCGCGTTGCAGTGTTCTCGACCTGCACGGTGCTTCAACACCATGTTATACTGAGACAGCTCCTCCAGCCATCTCGCCAACTGCCCTTGCGGCTCATGAAATCTCATCAACCATCTCAAGCTCGAGTGGTCAGTTCGCACAGAGAAAGGTTTGCCCAGAAGGTAGTGTCTGAATTGACGGGTAAACCGTACTACTGCTAGCAACTCCTTTCTGGTGGTACAATACCTACGCTGTTCTTTGGTGAGGGCATAGCTGCCATAGGCTATGACCTTCTCTTGGCCTTGCTGAATTTGAATCAACTCCGCCCCGATTGCCATATCGGAGGCGTCGGTATCCAAAATAAATTCATCACTGTTGTTTGGCAACCCTAGCACCGGTGGCGTGGTGAGAGCACTCTTCAATGCCTCAAACGCATAAGCCTGTTTCTCGGTCCATTCAAACTGCTTTTTACCAGTTACTGCATACAACGGGCATGCAACCTCCGAAAAGTTGCTCACAAACCCCCGATGGTAGTTCGCCAAACCCATGAACCTTTCAACATCCTTGGCATTACCCGGTGTAGGCCAATTCCTCACCACTTCGATGTCGGCTTCAGACATACGAAGCGTATCGCCAGAAACTTTACGTCCCAAAAACTCTACCTCTTTTTGGAACAGGGAGCATTTTTTGGGTTTCAGTTTTAATCCATACTGTCTGAAACGTTCCAAGACCTCCTGCAGATTCTGAAGGTGGCCCTGAAAAGTCGACCCAAGCACCAGTATGTCGTCCAGAAATGCAAGGACAATGTTCCAGGACAGACCCCTAAGAACAAGGTTCATGACACGAGCATACGTTGCCGGAGCCCCACACAGACCGAAACCCATTCTCACATGCTCAAATAAGCCATATTTGGTGACAAATGCTGTTTTCTTACGATCCTCCTCCTTGATACCAACCTGCCAATAGGCAGAGTTCGCATCAAGTTTCGAGAACCATGTGCTACCTGCAAGTGTATCCAGGCAGTCATCCACAAGTGGAAGTGGAAAAACGTCCTTTTTTGTCACCAAGTTAAGAGCACGATAGTCAATGCACCAACGGACCGACCCACAGCGCTTCCTGATTAGTACGGGAGAAGATGCCCAATCCGAGTTTGATTCTTGAATCACCCCCGCCTTAAGCATCTTCTCTAAATGTCCCTCTTCCTCACCTGTGAAACAAACTGGTGTTCTGCGCAGTCTCTGTTTCACAGGTCTGGCGTCGCCCGTGTCAATCGTGTGTTCCACGGCATCGAAACTTCCAAGGTCGAACTCACTGGTGGCGAACACGTCCTGATATTTTATCAAGACCTGTTGCAGTTGTCTACGTTCTTCCTCATTTAAGTCTCTGCTTGATTCCTCAAACAAAGGCATTAAGTGGTCTGGCACTGCAGATTCGGCAGAACCATCCTCTGATACCGACTCACCCACACGACACACCTCTACTTCCGGTAAGGACTCGGCATCCAAGGTTTTCTCAATACAATAAGCCTTACCTAACTCGGCACCTTTCTTAATTAGCCTATACTTATCGCTTGGGTTTAGCAAGCACATCACGGGGTCAGAGCCCCCCTCCCTTAAGACCCTAGGAGCCAACAATTTAAGATTATCTGCGGGTTCTATCATGTAATTAGACAACTTGGCCCCCATGTCGCATTTAACCTTTACCACCGAATGAGGGGGCACCACCTGGCGTCGTGCCATGGTGACTCTTGCAACTCTTGTAGGACCCCCCTCAGAACCCTCGTCTAACACTATCCTCATTCCATCAAGATGAATCACCCCCCTGCCTAAATCAATTACAGCCTCACCCCGACGCAATATGTCCACCCCTAGCAGCATGTCATGTTCTATTGGGGCCACGAATAAGTTCTCATTATACCACCTATGTCCCAACTTTACCTTGAACGGACCTGCTACAAAGCCAGACATAGCCATGTCCCTGCCGGCCGCCATTAGTTTAACCTCCCGAATTTTTTGCGGTTGCTTTCCCAGTGACTGAAATACCTTGTCTGAAATAATGGTGACCTGAGCGGCTGTATCTACAACCGCCTGAAGTGACCTATCCCCAATCTGGACCCTCATAGAAAATTCAGACTTGGATCTTATTTGGCAAACAAGTACATCATCAACTGTTTCGGTTGACTCCTTAGGTAATTCCCTATCAAGATCAGCAGGTTTAGGCGATCTGACCTCTGTACCTTGTGGACCCGTACAAGCCGGGTGACCGCTGTCAACCGGATGGCTCGTGTCCACTGTTACCAGGTGATGTTGTTTGGAGTCGCCTGTATCAGGATATAATTCAGTTTGAGATGCCAAGGTTACTTGGTCCACCTCACAACCAATGGGGCCTTTTGTTACATGGGTCGGAGTTCGGCCTTCCTTACCGACCCTTGCTAGTTTAAAGACCCGCTACCTTGGGCCTTGCAGTCCCTGGCGTAGTGGCCTACCTCACCGCACGTATAACATGCTCCACCTGCACCACTGCGGCCTCCTCGACCACCACCTCTACCTCCGCCTCTACCACCACCACGACCTCTTCCGCGACCACCACCCTGTGGGCACTGGCTGGCATAATGTCCCGTAACTCCGCACGTGAAACAGGATATATTTCTGGACCCTGAGCCACTCTCTGGTCTATTGTCCATTATGGCCTTCTGGAGCCTCTCCTCTAACTCCTTTAGCGCTTTCATGAACTCGGGCTCATGGACAGTGGGAGGCTGAGGAGCTACCTCGTTTACGGTGTAGACCTCCTCCTCCGACTCCACCCTGCGTTTCTGGCGGTCAGATTTTTTACCATACATAGCTGAGTGTATTTGCTGAAACTTTCTGACTAGTTGCAGAGCATGTTGTACAGTATGCGGTTCCTGCATACACACATGATGACCTGCCTCCTTGTCCAGCATACCCTGACAAAAACGGCCCACCGCCTGAGACGTGGAAAAATCATCAGACACGTCGCGATATGCACGTGCCGCCAATGTCAGAATCCTATCTGCCCAGTCATCCAGAGACTCGCCAGTGTTCTGGGTGGCCTGCTGGAATCTTGCCAGATTGGTTGCTGGAACATCATGTTCGCCAAACCGGTTGCCCAACTTCTCCAGCAACTCGCCATAGGTCAAAGGTTCTGACCTATCGCAAATTACTGCGTAATAATCAAGGGCCTTGTCCTTCAGGCTCCAACATAGGCAGTTAAGACAGTCTGTTTCGGACCATTTATATGCCCTAGCATACCTCGTGAACTGGAGCTTAAATGCCAACCAGTTCCCCTTGCCATTGTACGAAAGACCCTTTGGCAACATCACCACTTTGTCTTTCTCTTCTTTACTTGCCTTAGTTGGCAAAGTTTCAGGCCTTGTCGGGACAGATGGACGGAATGTTTTGTCCCGCCCGGTGCCAGATAGCTCTGACTCCGACCCGAACAACTTTTTCATGGGCTCACCTGCCGAATTCGGGCAAGGGCCAAACAAACTTTTGCCAACCTTACTCTTCTTCACGGTCTCCAGCTCGATTTGCTTGGCGAGATCCGACTCCGCCTCCTCTACCAATCTTTCATAGGACTTTATCATGGTGGAAAGCTCACACACCTTTTTGTCTCGGTCTGGGTACGAGCCCCGAGACATCTCCTCATCACTTGAATCCCCTTCCCCCTCCCTTATCCTACTGTCAGGGGTGAAATCTATCCTGTCCAGGACCTCCCCACCAAACCGTTTGCGGGCTATGGTTTGCAAAATCTCAGGGGTAATGTTCCCACTACTCTCCCTGACCGCAATTATTGCCTTCGCCAACTTCATTTGGATTCCTGGGATCTGAACCAGGACCTCAAATGGGGCGAAGTTAATTGCCACTGGCCAAATACTGAACTTTTTGTCAGCTGTAGCCATTATTTAACCCAGAAATTGAAATAATAATTAACTAAATAAAACACGGCCTGGTGTATATCGCCACAAAAATAACTGATAAATTCGCAAACGTCCGCCAAAACAGTTTCGGTTTTGGTTGCGCATGCGCAAACAACAATTCTCTAAAAACGTCTAAAAAGGTTGAGTTTTTAGACGAAACAACAAAAACAACAACCCTAAACCTCCCTGGTTAGTTGCGAACCAATGTGGACTGAACGCCGATGCCAAATAACCAATTTATTTGCCGATCGAAGACACACGCGGTTCCTGTGTGCACGGTGTCTTCGCTTCGATGACCACCCCTAAACAAATCAAATTGGGTCCTTAAAACACTTCTGACACCATTAAGGAACTAGGGGCAACGTTCAGTCACACAACTAGGGGAAATAAGGGCACACTCACCGCTCAGTTGTTACCATATAATCCACTATTCGAATAATTTACACAGACTTGTCTTCTTTCCGCTCTCACGTCAAGATGGCGACGTTCTTTTTTCCTCTCCGCAATCCCAGCATCCTCCAGAATCCCCTTTCAGCCAATCAGCGGTCCCTATTTTCCCGGGCGATCCACTCGGTCGGTTGCAGACCTCCATCTTTCCTCAGCAACCAATCGTAATCCCGTCATAGCGCGGGAGACACGGTTGGTTGAAGCGCCCTGCACCGCGGGTCCATTTCTCGTGGTATGCGGTCCTTTAGGAACCGCCGATCACTACAAACAGTTCTTAAACTTTGCCATAGTCAGATTCACCATTGTCTATAGTCCCAACTGAGACCAAACGTATCATTTCATAAGGTTAGGTCCAACAGTCTACACAAGTTGGGTCCCGTGTTTGGGACTATATTGTCAATGCTTGTGTTCTAATATTTCTATTGTATGAACAGACACTTGGACCGTTTACATGTCTGAGCGCTATGTAGCGCTTTCCATGGGAGGTAATCCTTGCCTTCTATATTTAATTGAACGGGTGGTACATGAATAAAGGCGCTTGGAAGTGCTTTGCTTAGGCAACGGACAACTGGGATCTGGACACTGCCCCCAGCTACGCACCTGTATATATTTTTTATTATCAACATTGTATACACAGACCCATACACTAATCACACAAACGTACATTATTGAAGTATCTGGGAAAAATAAAAAATATTCGTAAATGCCTCTTAAATATTTAAGCTGTGTAGAGGAATTGCGTAGATTTTTTTATTAATATCAAGTACATCCAACAAATGTTTGTGTGATTAGTGAATGTGTCTGGATATATAATAAATAAAAAAAATATTTCCAGGCGCGTAGCAGTAGGCCGCAGGGCGCGAATTTAGCACTTGCTAACTTGCTAAATGCAAGTAGATTTCCCAAAATGCAAGTGGATATAATCATTACTTGCTATTTTTTGCAAGTACAACTACAAATAATTTCCAGGGTCTCGGGCGCATTAAGATGCCAACAAACTTCTGCTAGAAGAGGTCACAAATGACTCCAACATATTTACAACTTGCTGAAATCCTACAGTCTGATAGATGTATAACAGGTTCACAAACAATATGATTATAGCTCTAACTATGTTACCTAGGTATATTACAGGTGGATATTGTAACGTTTTTAATTGAATCGCTAAATTTGCAAGTAGATTTTCTGATTTAGCAAGTAAGAAAAAAAAAAGAAGCTAAAATTTGCAAGTGACCAAAAAAGTTAAATTTGAGCCCTGTAGGGGTTCGTGGTCCAGACCCCAAGTGTCTGTGATTGTATGTGTATATCTGTTCCTCTTGGACCTGCTGGTTGCTAGTTTAATATTGATGTACATCTCCGTACATTCTGCGATAGTCTCGCCAACATCACACAAAACAGAAATCTTGACAGAGGCTCTTCTGTTAAAAAATTGTGTAGATGGCTGTCCCTTTAGCTTGATGATAATGTTTAGAGGTGTGTGAGCCCAACATCCAGCTCAATTTTCACTCTGTTTCACATATTTGTTTATATGTGTCAGACTCAGAGACTTTACTTCATGGACTTTCTATATAATGAAGAAATATTTTGTTGATCAGTCTCAATTGCTGCTCATTTTTTTATGTGATAGTGAGCTCACGTTACGATTCTTTGAACAGCGGAAGTTGTCTATAGCAACATGATAAATAACTCACCAACTTCGCAAACAAAATAGTCCGTTTAAATTTGTACAAATTACACGTGTTAGAATGAAAATATGTCGTTCATATGCATAGTTATTAATCACTCAGGCCTACGGCCTTCGTGATTAATTCCTACGCATATGAACTCTAAACCGTTATCTATTCACCGGTATATCACGCAAAACAGCGATCTATTTCCTAAACAACAGTGGTAAATTATTAAAATATCATTTGAAGATGTCTATACGACATGTCAAATTGTTTAAATAGCTTCTTATCATATTCAATAACCATGTGAACTACTTTATAGAACGTGTTATATTGTTAAACAACAGTGGTTAATTGTTAAAACATCATTTGAAAATGTCTACATGCCATGTTAAAGTGTTAAAACGACATTTTAACATGTCAACGAACATGTGAACTTCTTAATAGACAGTGTTGTTGTTGTTGTTGTTGTTCAAGTTAGTATGACGTCATCAATAACGTAAGTTCCTCCAGCGTGCATATTGAACAAAGATGGCGGAAAGCGGTCAGACATATTGATAAGAAGCTATTTTAACAATTTAACATGACTTATAGACATCTCCAAATGATATTCATGTACATGCCCTATAGACGTACGCCAAGTTGTACTAGACGTCGCAGCCATGTTGGCCACCATCTTTGATTTCTCGAAACGCCCCAATTTATACCTGCTTGTTTCAGTATATCTTATTATTAAAGCAACTATCCACATTTTGGTACATGTATATTGAAACCTCCAAATCTGCAAGATTCTGACACTACAAGATCAATTGGCAGAAAACGTCTCCGCGATGTTTAGGTCTCTCTACAACCGTTGCCTAGCAAACAATTAGTCCTAATTATGCTGGTATTCATTTTCCAATTGATGATCCACTGGTTAACTCGTTCAATCAATTGTTGACAGATTAAGGAACCCAGATTTCGTAAATTAGCAAAGGCAGGAGATATTATCCCCTCAGACATGTCATTTATATCTATAATTAACCAAGGCGGGAGATATTTTCCACACAGACATGTCATTTATATATATAAGTGTTGTTCAAAATTTCATTCAGCAGGAAGATTTAGTGAGGGTGCCATTTTTCATCATTGATTAGTTATTCCTTCACGCTGATATGAATCGCGACATTGCTCCACGTAATCCTGGGTATGAGAGGGTCAAAAGCCAATGTACTATGGCTGCCAGTGGTGCCGTGTTAACAGTCAACATGCTCATCATGCACTGTTCAATGAAAAATGCACACACACTTGAACGGAGCTAGTTACTCATGTCTACAATAAGATGTTAACTAGGTACTTTCCTGTTTTACATTTAATCCACCATAAATCAAACTCTGACTCTACAGTAATACAACACAAGAATTACATACATGTCATAACATGACGTACACAGCAAAAATTATGGCGTACGCCTGGCGTACGCTTAGGTCTGGCGTACGAAATGCGTACGCCGTTCGTACGCTTTTCGTACGATTTTTTTGTCGTATGAAGCGCGTACGCCAAAAATGCGTACGAAAAGCGTACGATTTTAAGCGTACGCCAAATTTTGGCGTACGCATTTCGTACGCCAAATTTGTTCGTACGAAAAGCGTACGCCTGGCGTACGCATTTCATACGCCATAATTATGCGTACGCCTGGCGTACAAACATAAATGTCAAAATGGCGTACGCTTTTCGTACGCTATAATAATGCGTACGCCTGGCGTACGAAATTAAATGTCAAAATGGCGTACGCTTTTCATACGCCACTTTTCATACCGCTTTTTGAACAGTCTTAAATTCTCATTGGGGGTATGATTTTCATAGTAAAAACATCTTTTCATGCGTTTTTCATTATGCATGAAAATCATACACATAAAAACTGGTTAGGAAACAGTCCAGAAAAACTGGTTAGGTGAATAAGCTGTCTTATGTAATTGAAAAACATAAATAATAAACAAAAGCATGAATAGGATTTGATAACAAATGGCAGTGAAGTTTTTGTAGGCGCTCGGATAGCTCAGTCGGTTGAGAATTCAGCCTATAGATAAGTCTTGAGGTTTGAGACCTGGTCAAGCTGCACATTTTCCCTTGCTAATTACAACACCTGGCATAAAAGAAAAAGCAGGAAGGCTTCAAACTCTCATACCCTTGTGTCAATGGATACCATCAGAAATGAGGTGTTTAGAATTTAAGTTACACAAACTTTTGCAATTATCCAAACATCTTTAAGATTCTATAAAAAGTGAAGGATTTCTAAATGTAAATCTATAAGCTTAAAAAAAGTAAGTGTCCAGAAAATTTTATTTTATTTTCACTCGGAAATTTTATTCAGATCCATTATACTTGGGACTGAATATCAGAGTATATTCAGTCTCAGATTTTAAGTACTAAGATATTTATGTACATAGATCTAGCTCTACATACAATAGAATAGAATATAGTTTATTTTCCAAATTCTGAACCCTCTTAGGGCTACTAGATGTTAATTTTTTCTAATTTTAGAAATTTATTTCTTCTCCATCTTGAGAACACAAATTGTTTTCAAATATCTGAGTTATATATTCTACATAATTTTATACGACAGGCTCGACTTTTGGAAATATCCGGAACAGGTACGGTAGATACTAGCGTTTAGTAAAAACCGGATCTTTTTGCATGGGAGAATGGAACGTTGACACCGTCACTTGCGCGTGAGCGTCTGTTGTGTTTTCGTCTGCTGCGGGATAAAACGAATGAGATGAACGGAGATGAACGTTCTTGTCGATGGAAAATGTTAAAGAATCTGTTACCTAGGCTGGTAACTGTTTCCGAAGGTATATAAACGAATTTGCATCTCAAATTGTTGCATTTCCGATTTCGTAACCAACTTTTTTTGATACCAAGCAGTTTCGTAACCAAGTCGGAATTCCAACGAAGTCTAAGTCTGCTTATGGTTTGCATTAAATTATTAAAAGGTGCCATATTTCTGGAAGTTATAACCTCCTATGGAGAATGTTAATATACATGTTGATTTAATTTTACTGAAGGCGGTACGAGTCGAAAGTCGTCATTTCAGTTAAAACTTCGTGGCTACAAAAAAGTCAAAATGACCTGAAAAGGTTGAAACTGAATACGTTGGATTTGTAATTCAGACTTTTCACATCTATACAGTAAACGTAAGGAGATTGCATGATGTGGGCTTCTAATTCCATCACCCTGCTAAACACTAATGACGGTCTTCAACTTTGAACTGCCCATGTCACTGTGCTCGCAATCAATTGCTGATAATTACTGGCAGGCTTCTAACCACTAGTGAAGGAACATCGGTTGCAAATCATAATCGATCATCAGCTAGAATCAACTGGCACTTCCGATGCGATTTTTCCGATTTATAATCGGCAGGACTGTGACTGAATACGCAGTGTGCCCAGGTGCCTATTTTCCTACATCCCAAGTCGCGAAACAGGGTGACAAAGGGAAAATCAATGATTTTCAGTTATACTATCAGAATTTGAAGAAATTATATGAATTGGTTCTAATAGGCATTCAATTGGGTTAAACTTCCATGCTTCGAAATTTTATAGCAAATATATGATTAAACAAGTATTGTTTAACATTTCGTTATAATTATCTGAATCAGATTCTGATGATCGATTATGGATGAAGGACATCGATCATCGTAATCGGCTGACTTCCACACACCACTTATCGATGTTATCTGATAATCGGTACATCACTACTAACCACCCATCATTATCATGGAAATTTGGTGTATGAACTATGATCATTGTCATTATCATTCCCATCCTGACCTGACCTTTAAGGATCAAGCACATATGCTGTGGGTCCAGCATTGTTAAACATTGCAGCCACAGTTGTGAGCCAGATGTCTAGAACCCTTGACCCCCTAATCTGGCCCCAGGTTCATTAGGCCTATGCCGCCAGACAGTTAACTGGCCGTCAAATGCTGCTGATACTGTTGCAGTTAACTTATTTAGGCTATTCAACTGGTGGTAATTGGTCAAGCGGATAGCGCTCTTTGACTGCTCATTGAAAGTTCGCTAACTTGTTCTATCCTCAGCTAGGACTGGGTCAATGGTCGCATCTGAATTCTGATACGCTTTTCACTAACATTCCCCCACCCGAATAGAGTACTATAATTGCATTGATTTTAATAGATTTACTGCCCTTGTGAGACTGGGTGTCACTAACTACACTTTAAGTTTAGGGGTCTGGGGCCAGGACCCTCAGGTATGGGGATTTTTTAGGTTGCATCGTTTTGAAAAAAAGGGGGACTTTTGTCTTTGTCCAAATAGCTGGTAGGTCACTACCTGTTTATCATTGTATTAATTTAAACAATTTATTGTCATTACAGCTAATGTTTGTCGATACAGCCTGTGAACCTATAGAAGCCATAGTCAAAGAACTTATTCATCAAAATGTTTGTCTAATGGCAGAGTATTGTGAATGGCAATGGACGGTTCAAATGCAGGTAAATTATTTATTGCTTGCGTTTTTAAAAAAAAGAAATTTTAAATTTAAAAGAGTGGAAATGTTGAACTTGAACTTTGTTGAAGTGACATTTACATTTATTTATATTTATCACAAAAATAATTAGGCCTGAAAAAAGTGGTTTGTTTCTGGTTACAATACATGCCCAAAAAAACAAGGGTCGGTAGGTTTTTTTATGCCCCCGTATCGATAGATCGGGAGGCAGATAGTGATTCACCTGTTTGTCCGTCCGTTCGTCTGTCCGTCCTGGTTAACCCAAATTGACCGTTTCTTCTAGCATCATTATGGCTTGCTACAAAGCTTCCAAACTTGCATGGATGTTGTATATGAACACTCTCCACACACCTGTATCACCTGACCCCATTTTGACCTTCACCTTGACCTAATTTTGGACTTAGACTTATTTATGGACAAGGCTTCCACAGGGGGCATAAGCGTTTATTGAACGCAGTCTTGTTTTTGTGTTGATTTTATGTCTGGTGCGTGCACTTAATTCGGACAAAAAAAACAACAAATGCCGATTTTCGTACATAACTTGGTCAGTTAAAATAAGCGGTCTTTCGGGTAACCGGAAACAAACCGCCCTTTTTCAGGCCTTATGTGATCTTCCACATGGGAACAAATCACGGAACAAAGTCAATGTTCTTCAACGTGTGTGATTACAAATGTGTGACGTCACCAGCTTTTTTGGCGTGAAATGTAAAGTAAATGTTTGTGTGAATGCAACCTTCAAAAGTAATTAAAATCAAGTGTAACAGTTTGCCAATGCATGTACTGAGATACATGTGCATTTATATACAAACCACAAATTTCAGTTAGTAGAGGAGGCAGTCCTGATATAATGTTTTTCTTGGTATTTCAGATACGTCAGGGGTTCTACAATTCCGGATTTGATGCTTTACAAAGAAGAACTTTTCTGCAGAAAATAAAAGTTATTTGATGAACAAATTAAAAGAATTGGCTAAGTTATGGCCATTTGAAGTTGCATAAGCTGAATTTTAACAATAGAACAATGTTTGAAGCAGAGTTTTGTTATGGGAGGTGTCCTAATGGCACCTGAAGCAGACTGGCGTCTCATTTTCTGGATTGGGCATTATAATACATAAATGGTGCAGTGAAAGGAACAGTTCACTGAATATTGACAGATGCCTTGGAGAGAACCACTTCTTCTGTTTCCATGAAACTTCATCCAGTTAATCAACCGGACTTTGCTTATATACAGAGCTACATATTGTACGATGTGACGTCAAAATAATAACAGGGATCCTACAGTTCAGGAATAATCCAGAAATCTGGATTTGCTGCTATAGAAAAAAATGAAGTTCTCTGCAGAATGGAAGTTTAGGCAGTGTCTAACAATGACTGTATTGTTCTGGATATTGAGGCTTTTGTATGAATATTTAATACATACATGCTTTATTAGCTCCCCTGTCACATGGTGACATGGTGAGCTTTTGTGATCACTCTTTGTCTGTCCGACGGTCCACAATTGCTTGTGAACACACTAGAGGCAACAGTTATGGCCCAATCTTTATTAACCTTGGTCAGAATGTTTGTCTCTATAAAATCTAGGTCAAGTTCGAAACTGGGTCATGTGTTGCCAAAAACTAATCACAAAGGCAAATCTTAGAAAAAGCTCGTGAACACATTAGAGGACACAATTACAAACCAATCTTCATGAAACTTCGTCAGAATGTTCGTCTCTATGAAATCTAGATCAAGTTTGAAACTGGGTCATTTGGGGTCAAAATCTAGGTCACACAGTTAAATTTGAGAAAAAGCTCGCGAACACGTATCAGGATTACAGTATGAACCAATCTTCATGAAACTTGGTCAGAATGTTTGTCTCTATGATATCTAGGTCAAGATCGAAACTTGGTCTTGCGGGGTCAAAAACTAGGTCACAAGGTCAAATCTTAGAAAAAGCTTGTGAACACATTAGAGAACACAATTATGAACCAATCTTGATGAAAGGTAGTCAGAATGTTTGTCTATGAAATATCTATATAGGCAAAGTTCAAAAATGGGTCATATGGGGTCCAAAACAGGGAACTAGGTCGAATCTTAGAAAAAGCTTGCGATCCATTAGAGGACACAATTATGGCCCAATCTTTATCAAACATGGTCAGAATCGTTGTCTTTATAAAATCTAGGTCAAGTTTGAAACTGTGTCATATGGGGTAAAAAACTAGAATCATGCAAGTTTCACCTCTCGGTTATGACTTGCATCACTTGGCGATTATATCACCGTAATTATCATTAAACATGTACAGCAGTGATTTATGTATGTATAGTTCATTGAATTTCAGTAAATATCATCATCTAACCTGTTAATATAGCTCGGCAAAGCTTTTCATCTGTTTTACTGATATCGACTTATCCGCCCATGGAAGAACCTGCTGTAACCATGGCGTAGTATGGTTGACATTGAAGTTATTATTGAAATGTTAAAGATGTGTAAATTATATTGAGTTTATCTTTGCATGTATGTTTAGCGGGGCTATATTGGAGTAATGCTTGAGGATGGTTGGTTGGTACGTATAATTTTGTCCGTGCTATTTGGCTGTCACCATTGGTCAGATTTTAACGAAACTTGGTATGAATGATCAGTACCAAGTCTAGTTGTGCACATCGTCGGCACAAGTTGGTGGAATCAATTTTAAAGTAGTTATTGCCCTTTGTATTTTTACACGTATAAATTTTGTCCACGCTATTTCTCTGTAACCATTGGTCAGATTTTAACAAAATTTTGTATGAATGATCAGTACCAAGTCTAGTTATGCATATCGTCGGCACATGTTGGTCGGATCAATTTTAAGGTAGTTATGGTCCTTTGGTTTTTTACACTTATAAATTTTGTCCACGCTAGTTTTCTGTAGTCAATGGTCAGTTTTCAAAAAAAAATTGCATGAATGATCAGTACAAAGTCTAGTTGTGCATATTTGACTGTGTCAAGCAGTTTCTGGGGGTATTCATCACCTTCAGTGATATTTCTTGTTGATAATAACTAAGTTGCTACTTCTGAATCTTACATTGAGTTTATTCTGTGTGTTGAGGCAGCACACACTATTTTGTAAACAGGTTTGCCAAACGCTGGGGCATTATTTAAATGAGCCGTTCTCCAGAAAAACCGGGCTAAGTGACATTGTATTAGTAATTATGTAATAAGGTTAAGAAAACCCTCTTAAATGAAAAAAAAGTCATGCTCTTTGATTTAAGTTCTTGGATAATATACAACCATGTCTTAAATTTATTTTTTCTCATGAATCATGTTAAAATATCGTCTGCCATTCCTATGGTGACCAATTTCTGAAGAGTATCCATATTGAGAAAACAAGGGGTTAGTGGTTGAAAACAGTAGCTACATTTCTCTAAAAGGTAAAAATCGCGATTTAGATATGTTTTATTAAAAAAAGATTATAATTCTAAAATGTGATACAATTTTGATAAGTTTTCGTTAAGAATTCATCAAATACTGGATTTATGAACTTCTTGTCAACGTAACGTCAAATAATGTTTGAATGACGTTTCTGACGTCACTAACAAAGAGGGGCGGGGGGGAGTGGTTAGTTTTAAAAGTCTGTAACTTTGTAATTTGATGTTATATTTTGCTCAAATTTTCAGAAACTGATTAAAGAGTCTTGTCTTTCTAATGCTATATTATCATGATTTTTCGCATTTTTGTTTTTCTGGAGAACGGCTCAAATGTATTATATTGCACCTAGTCTACCTAACTATTAGTTGTTTGATCTATAAAGCATATTTTATAGTAACTTTGTGTTAAGCTACTTGTATTGTTTAACTGCGCTGTCATTTAGCGCTATTATACCAAATGCTATGCTTAGCCCTATAACCATCATTAGCTGGCACTTTATTTCCTCCAATCTGATTGGCTGCCAGCATAAGCCCCAGCATTTCGCAGACTAAGGCACACTGTCACAAGCATTTATTTCCTGCAATCTGATTGGCTGCCAGCATAAGCCCCAGCATCTCGCAGACTAAGGCCCACTGTCGCAAGCATTGTCTGCCCAGCTTAGATCTTTGCATCTAGCACTTGAAACTTTGTTTACTAACCCAAGTTATTACATACATTTTACAAAGGCCAACCAATACAAGCCGTCTTTAGGTATATAACTTGAGTATAATAGAACCATTTTAGATCCTTTAAGATATTTTAATTCTTTATTTTATTCTACTGAACAGTGCTTGCTGCGGCTCACCTTCCCCACCCCTTTCTTTGTTTATTATTGTTGTCGCTTAAGACTATTTGCTTAAGACTATTTCCGTCATTGTATTTACTGGATTTATGGCATAGATCTATCTTTGGTATTTGTTAAGAATCTATTCTGTTACATGTATGTGAAACTACAGGCAAATAACAATCCTGTCCATTAAATACATATTCAGGTTACAAAAGTTGTTTTTCCATATTTTCTTAGTTTGTAGACCTAGTGAGAAGTGGCTCAGAGTATTGGCTTCAAACACACAGTGATCACAGTGATGTTGCCAAGAATTTTGGACAAAAATAAATTTACCTATCATCATTATTGTACATTTGGCGTACGAAAAGCGTATACTTTGGACGGCGTATGATTTTCGTACGCATTGCGTATGAACGGCGTACGCCAAAGTAAATTTTCACCTAGATCATCATTGTACATGTGGCGTACGAAAAGCGTATACTTTGGACGGCGTATGCTCTTCGTACGCATTGCGTACGAACGGCGTACGCCAAAGTAAATTTTCACCTATATAATTATTTTACATTTGGCGTACGAAAAGCGTATACTTTGGACAGCGTATGCTTTTCGTACGCATTGCGTACGAACGGCGTACGCCAAAAAATCAGTGCGTATGGAAAGCGTACGCCGTTCGCACGCTTTTCGTACGCCAGGCGTACGTGGACCTTAATTTACGCCGTTCGTACGCCAAATGGCGTACGCCAGGCGTACGCTTTTCAAGTGAAAAACGTACGCTGAAATTTTTGCTGTGTATGTTGAGGTATAAAATGACAGCTTTTTACATGCACCACAATGCCCGTTAGTTGGTACAGGTGACGTTACATTCCAGGCAAATGGGTTAGATGAATTGGTCACCGTATTTATAACTCGATAACTGTTCAGAATGGTGATAACCCGATAATACATATAATAATACAGACTATAAACAAATCAGGTGACTAGGTGACTTCGGAGGTTGACTGTCAGAGTTCGTTGTCGTATCATTATAGATGTTCAGTTGCATTGTTTATTTATTGTTCATTTTTGTTGTTGTCCTAGAGACATGCACTTGTAGTATAGGCATTTTCTTTTGGGTATTTTCTAGTTGTGCCTTTCGAGGTCTGCTGTTTCTGATGAACGTTGCTTTCCACCTCCAGTCGCCAGTTTAAACCCATAAAGTCCGTCTTTAAACATCAACGTTGTGTCTCACTGAATTGTAAAAGATCTGAACATAAGCTCCGAATTCATCAATACTGATGGTAGTAATAATTACCAAACCTAAATAGTCACTCAAAAGTAACTAAAACCACCGTATTCGTCATTTTGAACAGGGACACTTAAATCAAGATGTGCCATTTATATAATTATGCTTGTTCATGACCTGATCTCCCGAAGCATCTCAAGTAAAATCTCTACTCAAATTGAGATTTTGCTCTTATCGTGACCTGAATTTGAGACATATCTGAAGTTTGGGCCCTTGAAGATTTATTGTAGTGACCTCAGAATAATGTTTCTGCTTCGTAATGGCAATTTTGAGTCAAGCTTCCTATGGAAACTAACCGAGAGACACGTCAATGTTTGAGATTGTTTGAGAAGGCTCAACTAAGATTGAGATGGTTCGGGAGATCGGAGACTGCTTGCGAATTTGGTGCTCAGTCGTTTTTGTTTAGTACTACCTTCCCTGTCTGATATGTATCATTTGACAAGTTTACCAGCTTGCTTGCAAACATGCTAGTACGTTTGGAATGTGCGTTGTTGTAATATAACATAGCATGAGTTAGGTTAGCTGTGACAAGATCAAAATAGTGGGCCAATGCAAGTATGGTGTTCAGACAAGTTAATGTGGCTTAGGGTATTCTATCTCATAATATAAACAATACCTAGTTATCACTTTCACTAACTATGTCTGTATCATTTCCTTGTATTCTCTATATAACAAATGTCAATATGTATGGAGATCAGTTCTGGTTGGAGTTAAGAGTGTAGTTCTGAGTGAAGCTTTGAATTATGACTTGAGCTGTTAAACATGTATGTACTAAGCACTGTCACTGAATAAAACTGTACAACGTAAGCTGTGTACTGGTGTCTAAAGGATTTATTTAAATACAAACAGGGTATCTGGGGTTCGGTTTTTATATGTCAGTTTTGGTCACATAAGTGAGGCGATGACCGTTTGCTTGATCACAACATCCTGGAACTTTGTTGATCCGAAATCTAGAATTGCAATGCATTCAATCTTCATGTAACCGAGTAGACACGGCTGACCTTTCTGTTTCTCTGTATCAAGGGTAAAGCTTAGGTCCCACTGAGCATTTTTTGCCTCGGCAATGTTCTCCCGCTTGAAAATAATGAGTTATCAGGATATTGGGAACAGGTTCCTGGTGGTCTAGGGTAAGCTTTTGGGAAGTCATGAGATACAGGAAGAAATCGTGATGAATCGGGTGGTATCTCAAGATGTTGGGATAATATCGCCGATGACGAACTCCTCAGTGGGACGGAGGCTTAAACTTCTGAATGTTAAGTACGTGAACTTTTATGACATACGAATCGTAAAATATCTACAGCAGTGAAAGTATTAGCAGACAATTTCTGTATAATGCGATTTACGAGCTTTGTTAAATAAGAGTTAAGTATATTTCTATTATGTTAGGACAATGTATCATGTGATAGAGTATTCACATCGTGGCATTCATGATTATGTTCTGATAGTTGTTAACAGTCGTCTTCTATTATTAGATATATAGAGTAAATCTTTAATTTGATACCAACATTTTAAAACTCCGTCCAAAAATAAGAAAATAAACCTCTAGGCACGTAAGTTCACTTCTTTTTTTCGTCAACAAAATACCAAAGTAGTTTTTATTGAATGCCGCTTCGTGATTGACTGGACACCGTGACGTACATTTCAAGGCATAACTTTTTAACGAATCGATCAATTTCGATGGGATTTTGCATGAAGGTAGTTCTAACAATGTTGTGTATGAGTGTAATTACATTTTGAAGATATCGAAAGCTAATTCTTGCTTTTGAAACCATGAAAATCGGACCACTTTAGTACAAAAGCACCTTTCTAAGATAACATAAATTTTATTTAAAAAAAATAATAAGTACTCTTTATCAATGATACAGTTACCTGTGAGAAAAACTAGTGAAATAAAGAATGGGTCTGTTCAAGAGTTCTGACAAATGTTTTTTACAACACTTCAACATGACTTGTTTTTTCTGTAATTTTCAAAGATTAACTACTTTCAAGAACAGTGCATGTAATTTGTACAAATGAAAACATCGTCGTTTTTCTCGATTGATATCGATACGGATCTTGGAGTCCATTATTTCGAAATTGCTCCATCTAGATTAGAGTAAAATCTGGCAAAGGAAAATTAATTAAAGCTTCGGGAAATTGTTCTGAAGTGGAAAAAACGTGCAAAGTTGTGTTGTTAATAACTACTCTGATTGTTACGAAATTGTGCTAGAGACGTCGTTGAGATGAAATCGTTTTCCAGAGGCGAAAGGTCGGCAATGTTTGTTTTATTATACATCCGTACAATATACTTGAGAATGCTCAAGAATGATCCGAGTGAGGTTGACAGCCTTTCGGCTTAGCAGCCTGGCAGAGTGAAGTTTACAGCCTGGCAGAGTGACGTGAATATGACAGCCTGGCAGAGTGAAGTGAATTTGACAGCCTGGCAGAGTGAAGTTGACAGCCTGGCAGAGTGAAGTGAATTTGACAGCCTGGCAGAGTGAAGTTGACAGCCTTGCAGAGTGAAGTTAACAGTCTGGCAGAGTGATGTTGACGGTCTGGCAGAGTGAAGTTGACAGCCTGGCAGAGTGAAGTTGACGGCCTGGCAGAGTGAAGTTGACGGTCTGGCAGAGTGAAGTTGACAGCCTGGCAGAGTGAAGTTGACGGCCTGGCAGAGTGAAGTTGACGGCCTGGCGGCCTAGCAGTATTACAGCGTTAAGTTGACAGCCTGGCAGAGTGAAGTGAATTGACAGCCTGGCAGAGTGAAGTTGGGAGTCTGGCAGAGTGAAGTTGACAGTCTGGCAGAGTGAAGTTGACAGCCTGGCAGAGTGAAGTTGAGAGTCTGGCAGAGTGATGTTGAGAGTCTGGCAGAGTGATGTTGAGAGTCTGGCAGAGTGATGTTGACGGTCTGGCAGAGTGAAGTTGGGAGTCTGGCAGAGTGATGTTGACGGTCTGGCAGAGTGAAGTTGGGAGTCTGGCAGAGTGATGTTGAGAGTCTGGCAGAGTGATGTTGAGAGTCTGGCAGAGTGAAGTTGGGAGTCTGGCAGAGTGAAGTTGGGAGTCTGGCAGAGTGAAGTTGACAGCCTGGCAGAGTGATGTTGAGAGTCTGGCAGAGTGATGTTGACGGTCTGGCAGAGTGATGTTGAGAGTCTGGCAGAGTGATGTTGACGGTCTGGCAGAGTGAAGTTGGGAGTCTGGCAGAGTGAAGTTGGGAGTCTGGCAGAGTGAAGTTGGGAGTCTGGCAGAGTGAAGTTGAGAGTCTGGCAGAGTGATGTTGAGAGTCTGGCAGAGTGATGTTGAGAGTCTGGCAGAGTGAAGTTGACGGCTTGGCGGCCTAGCAGTCTTGCAGCGTGAAGTTGGCAGCCTGGCAGTCTGACAGCGTGAAGTTGGCAGTCTGTCAGTCATACAGCGTGGATGTAGCAGCATGGTGGCCTAGCAGCCTGCCAACACATTCGATAATAATTGTAAACGAATGTAGACAATATGTGTGACATGTTTTACAAATGATTCACCAATAGTTATAATGACGATGCACATGGAATAATAGTATGCAACAAAGAGTGTATGAACAAACGACATTACTTATACTTGCATAATAATACACTTTGGTGAAAGTACTCGTAGACATGCTTTAAAACAAAACTGTCACCGATGATAAATACATAGAAATAGTCCGGCTTTTAATGTGCTCTGCGATCTATGCAATGAACAATTTAAGGTAACTTGGGTAGCTGAAATTGAACCCATCAGTGTATAACCATATCAGGAAATATCAAGTCGGCATCAGGTTTTTTAATAAAAACCATTATGCTACATTGAAAGTATACATATATGTAAAGGATATTCACATCAAAAAATGAAAAAATATTTTATAAAAGGTGTTTTATTTCCAATTGAATATGGTCATTTTTTGTGTCAAAATGCTGTAAAATGTACTCACTCAATTTCAGTATAAATCACATTGTTGTGTTCTCCAATCTATTATCCAGGTGATCGACTATAGAATAAAAGTATATCAATTATATTTTTTCCATAAATCACTGAATATTAAACCATGTATAACTTAAAATTCTGTTTTGTATTTAACATTTGTTGAAGGAATTTGTGTAGAAACTTTCTATTCATGGGATTAGTTGCAATCAAAACAATTCATTGCCAAACCCATTGATTTTCAACGGTCATCCTTTTGTACCCTTTGTTAGCTGAATCAACAGATACACACACATTTTACACTTCAAAATAATCAGCTGTGTGTAAATGAAATTTGTCAATTCTAGTAATAAAGTGGTCAAACGTTTTTATACAATGTGTGGATATCATTAATATAATTTATTAGGGAAATAGTCGAGCACCTGGATAAAAGATTGGAAAACACAACAATGTGATTTATATTAAATTTGAGTAAGTACATTTTACAGCATTTTGACACAAAAAATGACAATTTTCAATTGTAAATAAAACATCTTTCATAAAATATTTTTTCATTTTTTGATATGAATATCCTTTACACATATGTATACTTTCAATTTAGCATAATGGTTTTTATTAAAAAACCTGATGGCGACTTGAAAAAATATATTATTTTCTGATATGGTTATACACTGATGGGTTCAATTTCAGCTACCCAATTTACCTTAACGATTGTGGTATTTATTATTTGGACTAGTCGGTGATATTTAGCTTCTCTCGTAGTTACATACTAGTATTAAAATCTGGTTTAAGTAGGGTGTTGATGAAAGTTTCCTACGTTAATGATACATCGACTTCCGTTCCCCTGTGTCGCTAATAGATTCATTGATCGTGACCTATATCATGCTACATATGTACACGTTTATGAGAGCAATCCACAAGCCAAGCTGATTCTGAACGTATCTCCTATTGAAAAGTATGTTTGATGACTTATATATTTCTAACAAGAGTTTAAATCATTGAACACGTGTTAGATTCGTGCGTGAAATAAGACAGTATGGAAACTATAACTAGACTGTTTTCAACGACTTTGGGCATTCTAGGTCGTTCACTGAAATCGCATCTACACATATAAATACTAGTACAAGATGGCGAAGTGGTTTCCGTTTTCTGCCATTTGATAATGGGAATTGGTCAAATGAACCGATGCTTCTATTCAAGGATGTAAAACCTTTTAGAACACATACAGCAGGTGTTGACAGAACATGTGAAGCTTATTACTAGGATAAGTTAAGATAGTCTAAGATCGCAATGTCAATATAAATTAAGCATGTAATGTCCTCAGTGCATCGATTTGCTTTAGCTTACGTTATCAAATAATATAGAGCTCTTTAATACTAAACATTGTCCCCCATGAATACGCCAAAATATAAGGTCCGGGGATTAATAGGCTTCTGTTTATCAAAGCACTTACGGACATCGTAAACTTACGTTCAAATTTAAATTCTGCATATTATATTACAACTACCAATATTACAAGTCTGTTAAATGAAGTATAAGTATAAGCCTTCCGTAAGTGCTTTGATAAAACAGTACCCGGATGACTGAACAAAGTAGAATATTGTAAATGTAACAGCCTGAGAACATGCAGCCATTGTTATTAGATATCATGACACTTGACCATATGAGGATACAATGCGATGTACTGGTTTGTAACACATATTTGCCATTTCCAGTTTTTGTTTCATAGCCACCTATTTGTCCAGAGTTTTGCTTGACTATCAGGAATCAAGAAATGTTGTTGTGTTACAATGTCGTGACAGATAAATCAAGGATGGATACTGTCTTAACTTAACATTTGTGCTGTGTAAGCTTGTTAGCGCACACGATATTGCTACAATATAACGTGTGATGTTTGTTCATTAGACAAATGTTTGCATCAGTGGTTTTCAGATTGTAATGAAAATGCCATTGGATTATCTGAGCCTATGTATCTGAGTTGACCTATTGATTGCTTTTCGGTAAAATAATTTGGAATGCGAAATCGTCTATTGTATGCATTTAAATGGCGGCTCGTCGGTCTGTCTAGCCACGATGACGTCACAGTTATGAAAACGTAAATAGTATTACTGATGATACATGCGATCCACCGACTAATCAGTTTATCTTGTCGATTTAAAGTTGTAGGTGAACTTATTGTGTATTGGTGTTGTTATCCCTGTGCGTTGTACTTGTAATTTGTGTTTTTAATTTTTCGTGTGTTCTTTTGTGTAGTTCGCACTCTTCTGTATCTGCCGAGTGCTTCTTTCCCTGTCAGGTTTGGTTATATCATTGTGCTTGTTACCACATGACACATGTCACATGACACATGTAAAAGCGACATAAAGTCTACATGACTGAGATCAATACATGGACATGTGTATATCATTTAGACATGAAACACGCTCTATCTAGAACCTCAAAGCTTGCCTAATGAGATAATGTTTCCGTGCAACGAATATGTCAACTCAGATACAAAGGCTTTAACTAGATGACATTTTCATTACAGTCTGAAAACCACTGCTGCAAACATTTGTCTAATGAACAAATTGCTTAGTTCATTAGTACATTAGAACCTGACAGTGTGTCATTCGACAGCTTTCAAACCACATGTTCGTATGAGTTCATCTGAAATGAGAAGGTTTTTTTACTGCTGAAACAGGGCTATTCAGCTTTTTGTGTAGCTGAAACTAGGCCTTTCAGTGTTTTTTATAGCTGAAACTTGGTATTTTTGACAGCTGGGACAGTGGGACTTGGTTAGGTTCATTTTCTTGTTCAGTTGTGCGTTGGGCATCGGGCTGTGTAATAATTGTGATATGTGTTGTTTTTATATGTTCTTTGCTCGGTTGTTTAAGTTGAGTGCCGCATTCCCTGTCCTATTTCTTGAGCGTAGACCGCGCCATTATAACACAAACGAAACACAAGACTGGTGTGGGTTGTCCTTGTGATGTGTGTCGTCCGTTTGTTATATTCTTGTCACCTGGTTCTTGCTCTCGTTTAGTTTGACTGAGGCGGTAGACTTTTGGGTTGGGGTGTCTTTTTATGCAGTTGCTAGTTGTTTTGCATTCGGCATTGTTTGTGCCTATTTTTTATAAAGTCGTGTTTTGTGCTAGGTTTATTATGTTGGGCATTGTCTGTGCCTTTTAGAGTTACGTTGAGCATTGTATTTGCCTTTTTGTTTGCATGTGCCTTTTGTGCTCTTCTATTTCTGTTGGGTGTGGTTTCTGTCCGTAGTTTCGTAGTTTTGGTTACATCATTAATATATGGTATTGGGTTTAATTTTTAGCTCCAATGCCTTTATAGTGCAGCTTTTCAATGTTTCTCTTAAATAATCAACAAAATGTCTTAATTTCTTAGTATTCATCCTTTTGACCGCGGCTAATTCTATTGGAGCTAGGTTTTTTGTCTCGTATTCACTATTTGTCCCATATTTGATTGGTTCGCGCTATTCGTACCTTATCCGGTTCGTTTATAAATTAATATGCAGCTGTATAGTTATGGATGTAGTTTTTATGTTGCTAGTTCCTTGCGCCCTTTCATCCCCTATCTAATTATATAATATTAGTATATTCTGTTTTATTACTTCCAGCATCTGTGTGGCTGCAGGTATTTACCATTTACTGTTATGTGGGATCTCAGACAGCTAAAACAAGGTATATCAGCCTTTTTAGTCCCCGACCGGTTTTTGACCGGAGGAGACTATAGGTTTGCCCTCCGTCCGTCCGTCCGTCAAAAAATCTGGATACTGACATTGCTATGGCAACAGAAACATTGAAAATGGCTTAAAACTGGTAGGGGACTTGCAATTGTTAATTACTTGTTTAGTACGTTTTTGCTGTGTTGAAACTAGGTCATTTAGTTATTGCATTAAGCATTATTATTGTTAAATTAGGTCATTCAGCTGAAACTAGGTCATTCAGCTTATTATTGCTGGAACTAGGGCATTCAGTTTTTTATAGCTGAAACAAGGTCATACAGCATTCCAATAATGGAACTTGGACTTAGCGGAACGCCTGAAGATAATATACAATCGGACAGAGAAGGCAGCACTCAACTTAACCAGCCGAGCACAGAACACATAAACACATCACATACCACAATTAAAAGGCACAATGTCCAACACATAACCGAACGAGAAAATGAACTACCCAAGTCCCAGCTGTCAAAAAGCTGAATGAACTAGTTTCAGCAATAAAAAGCTAAATGCTCTTATGCTAGCTGAATGGTCTAGTTTCAACAGTAAAATGGTAACACACTGTGAAAACAGGTACTTTTACACATGTAACCCATCAGACTTATACATGTACATGTAGCTCTACTCCGACCACGAATTGAGCTCTTAAAACTGGAAATCTTACCAATTTCTTTGTAATTATGCACTCCATATTTGCACGTGTCTGTCGGTCTGTCTTTCGGTCGGTAGACCAACACGTTTCCGTTCAATTACACAAGAACGCTTTGCCCTAGGATATTCAAACTTTACATGGATGTTTGTCATCAACAGTAAATTACCTCTATTTATGTTGAGGTCAAATGTCAAGGTCACCGTGACCTTTACCATTTTTGACAATTGGGCTAACACGGTGGCGTACGTGTTTTACGAACGTCTCGTGTTGTAATTGGTTCAAAGAACTAAACAATGGTATTGGACAGTTGCATTTACATTTATTATGGTTGTGAAATTAACGTAATTAAGTCAATAATATATCAGGTCTCTTCATCACCTTAACAACTGAAGAATACTTATATCATTGATCTGACTACTGATTGATTCTCCTATAATTGAAGCAAAAAGTTCAACTATTAACCCTTTGAATGTACCTCACACTGCTAGGTGGCTATGTTGTTAGGCCGTTAACATGCCTACTGCACTCAAATACACCGTTGACTACACATTGACTTTTTATCTATTGAAAGAATAAGGTAAGCTATTAATGGAACAACACATTAACTTCTGTAATGCAAAACCGACTGGAGGCAGAAATGACCATCGTGTCTCTGGGAAACCGTCGTCTCATTATCGGAAGCCATTATCTAGTCGTGATCTTCTATTTTTGTTTTGATTAGAGACTTAAAGATGAGGAGGCGAGAAAATCGATGGGAGAAAACCTGTCACAAACACAAATAATCTGTCAGAATGTGATTAATGTCATCCTCTATCAGAGCAAATTGAAAGTCGTTTTTTTATAGAAAATTATAGCAGCCGAGTGATAATTACCGACGCAGATACAAGATTATTCACAGTCGTCGCGTATAGAGTACACTAATTGATTCGAGTGCAGACAATGAACTATACTCTAGCAAAACAGAATGTATTCACCTTTTTTAACTGATTTACACGTACGAAGGGTGTTAAAAATGTTTGCGGAAAAATGCACTTAGATTTATTACGTGGCTAATATTGCTGAAACTTAGTAACACCATAGATGCAAGTATTACCAATCAAATTAAAGCTTCAAAAACATTAATAAAGCCCAAGTTAACATTTAGTTGAAAAATCTAACGAAATGTAACGTCAGAATCTTGTGGTCCATTTGCATGATGACAATAACTTCTCTCTCTCTTTATTTTCAAGAACGCTACAGACAAGAGCTGTAAAAAAACAAATGTCGCGCGGCACCAATACGATATTGGACGACGACATTCAAAAATGTTCAGAAATAGAATGTCGTGCAGCTCGACAGACGACATTGGCCGACGTTCAATAAATCTTCAGAAATCGAATGTCGCGCTGCATGACATTCGATTAACGATAAATGTTTGAATGTCGTCCCATGTCGTATGTCGTGTTGCACGACATTCGGTTTTTTGAATGTCGTATGTTGAGCCAACTTCACATAGCTACCGGCTAGAATATATACACACCCACATCCTTATCATTATCACATATTACATCATTCACACGGAATAATTGGCATGTTAATAGGTTTATACTTGTCAGCGGTAACGGGGGTTACTGGATCATTAATACGGAATAATTGGCATGTTAATAGGTTTACACTTGTCAGCAGTAACGGGGGTTACTGGATCATTCACACGGAATAATTGACATGTTAATAGGTTTACACTTGTCAGCAGTAACGGGGGTTACTGGATCATTCACACGGAATAATTGACATGTTAATAGGTTTACACTTGTCAGCAGTAACGGGGGTTACTGGATCATCCATACGGAATAATTGACATGTTAATAGGTTTACACTTGTCAGCAGAAACGGGGGTTACTGGATCATTCACACGGAATAATTGACATGTTAATAGGTTTACACGTGTCAGCAGTAACGGGGGTTACTGGATCATTCACACGGAATAATTGACATGTTTAATAGGTTTACACTTGTCAGCAGAAACGGGGGTTACTGGATCATCCATACGGAATAATTGACATGTTTAATAGGTGTACACTTGTCAGCAGTAACGGGGGTTACTGGATCATTCACACGGAATAATTGACATGTTTAATAGGTGTACACTTGTCAGTAATAACGGGGGTTACTGGATCATCCATACGGAATAATTGACATGTTTAATAGGTGTACACTTGTCAGCAGTAACGGGGGTTACTGGATCATTCACACGGAATAATTGACATGTTAATAGGTTTACACTTGTCAGCAGTAACGGGTGTTACTGGAACGGACCAAACATACTTTATTTTTGTCTGAAATGTGATGATAAGACATATGTGTAAAGAATGTAGTTCTAAGAAGCTGGAGCAGATGACTGCAGAATCGAACCGATTCTATGACTTATCATACGAGCTACCAGTTTACATTTGGTAACACCTAATATGCAATCCTGGCTATCCAGGTTACGTTTGGTAGAAGGCTAGGCTTCGATTGGCTATCTGGTTTTGTTTGGAAGAATACTAGGCTAGGAAGTAATCCCGGCTCTCTAGCTTATAGTTGGTAGAGAGCTAGGCTGCAATTCCGGCTATCTAGTTTATAGTTAGTAGAGAGCTAGGCAGTAATCCCGGCTATCTAGCTTATAGTTGGTAGAGAGCTAGGCAGTAATCCCGACTTTCTAGCTTATAGTTAGTAGAGAGCTAGGCTGTAATCCCGGCTATCTAGCTTATAGTTAGTAGAGAGCTAGGCTGTAATCTCGGCTATCTAGCTTATAGTTTGTATAGAGCTAGGCAGCAATCCCGGCTATCTAGCTTATAGTTAGTAGAGAGCTACGCAGCAATCCCGGCTATATAGCTTATAGGTAGTAGAGAGCTACGCAGCAATCCTGGCTTTCTAGCTTATAGTTGGTAGAGAGCTAGGCTATAATCCCGGCTATCTAGCTTATAGTTAGTAGAGAGCTACGAAGCAATCCTGGCTTTTTAGCTTATAGTTTGTAGAGAGCTAGGCTGCAATCTCGGCTTTCTAGCTTATAGTTAGTAGAGAGCTAAGCTGTAATCCCGGCTATCTAGCTTATAGTTGGTATAGAGCTAGGCTATAATCCCGGCTATCTAGCTTATAGTTAGTAGAGAGCTAGGCTGCAATCCTGGCTTTTTAGCTTATAGTTTGTAGAGAGCTAGGCAGCAATCCCGGCTATCTAGCTTATAGTTAGTAGAGAGCTACGCAGCAATCCCGGCTATATAGCTTATAGGTAGAAGAGAGCTACGTAGCAATCCTGGCTTTCTAGCTTATAGTTGGTAGAGAGCTAGGCTATAATCCCGGCTATCTAGCTTATAGTTAGTAGAGAGCTACGAAGCAATCCTGGCTTTTTAGCTTATAGTTTGTAGAGAGCTAGGCTGCAATATCGGCTTTTTAGCTTATAGTTAGTAGAGAGCTAAGCTACAATCCCGGCTATCTAGCTTATAGTTGGTAAAGAGCTAGGCTATAATCACGGCTTTCTAGCTTATAGTTAGTAGAGAGCTAAGCTGCAATCCCGGCTATCTAGCTTATAGTTGGTATAGAGCTAGGCTATAATCCCGGCTATCTAGCTTATAGTTAGTAGAGAGCTAGGCTGCAATCCTGGCTTTTTAGCTTATAGTTTGTAGAGAGCTACGCAGCAATCCCGGCTTTCTAGCTTATAGTTAGTAGAGAGCTAAGCTGCAATCCCGGCTTTCTAGCTTATAGTTAGTAGAGAGCTAAGCTGCAATCCCGGCTTTCTATCTTATAGTTAGTAGAGAGCTACGCAGCAATCCCGGCTTTCTAGCTTATAGTTTGTAGAGAGCTATGCTGCAATCTCGGCTTTCTAGCTTATAGTTAGTAGAGAGCTAAGCTGCAATCCCGGCTATCTAGCTTATAGTTGGTAAAGAGCTACGCAGCAATCCCGGTTTTCTAGCTTATAGTTGGTAAAGAGCTACGCAGCAATCCCGGCTTTCTAGCTTATAGTTGGTAAAGAGCTACGCAGCAATCCCGGTTTTCTAGCTTATAGTTGGTAAAGAGCTACGCAGCAATCCCGGCTTTCTAGCTTATAGTTGGTAAAGAGCTACGCAGCAATCCCGGCTTTCTAGCTTATAGTTAGTAGAGAGCTAAGCTGCAATCCCGGCTTTCTAGCTTATATTTAGTAGAGAGCTAAGCTGCAATCCCGGCTTTCTAGCTTATAGTTAGTAGAGAGCTACGCAGCAATCCCGGCTTTCTAGCTTATAGTTTGTAGAGAGCTAGGCTGTAATCCTGTCTCAGTTATGTGTCTGTGTTCGACAGGTTATTCTATTTCGTATGTTCTACTACCAGTGAAGAGCGGATGATTAACTTTATACTGTTTGGTGATTTATTTCAGAAGTATTTGCCAGTGCTGTTGATTATTCAACGTGATACAAATTGTGTATCTGGGGTGGATAAGGCAGACTACTGTACTTTACAATTCTTATATTATTGTAGCGGTTGCTTCCCCTGGGTTGTATAAAAAAGTATAATTTCAAAAATTTAATGCGTTCCTTTTGTGTGTGCCCTTTTGGTCACAAACCACTAAAAAACTGTTATTTAGCTCAAAGTAAAGTGACAATGGTCAGATTATATCAGGTTAAAGTCTATGGCCAGTTGACAGACCTATATCATTTAAAACAAGTATGTTTCTGGCCCTACCAAATAAGACCAACAAAACAGGGGTTCATGTTCAATATAAGAAATATTTTGTTCGCCTGAGGCGCTAGACAAACTTTTACAAACGCGCGGACCGTTCCAATGTGAATTTTACCGTACTCTACTTTCGCTTTGTCAAATATGTTAAAATCTCAAAATATTCAAGATGAAACACATTCAATCATTCAACCACATGTATACAATACCTTTAAACTCAAAAAGATGAATCTAGTTCCATTTTGTCAAGGCATATCACCATGTCCAGGCAAACAGAAGTTTTTGTAAGGACTATTTAAGTGTATCCGATTTTGGTCCGCATATGCATTTAGTGGTTTATAACCTTCTGCAATTTCGTTTTCCAGAATGAAAATGTTTTGTTTCTTCCTAAAGTACATGTAGACTGTATCTGTTGAACGTTGTGTGTGATCCGTGATGGTATGTTCTAGTCATCTCATTCACCTCGCTCATGTTTAATATGTAGTCAGTACGTAGCATTTTTGGACGTTATGCCTAGGTTTAACACCACACGTAGCTAACTAGGTTGCATTAAATTGACAAGTCCGTTTTTAAAACACACCAACTTTATTTACACACATGAATAAACAGTTTAACAATCGTAAACGTCTTAACAGTCTTGTGTGGGATCTTACACCCACCCTCTCGCTCTATGTCTCACTCCTCCACTCTCTCCTTTCGTTCTCTCAAATCTCTCGCTCATCGGGTATGCAGGGATTTATAAAGGATCCTAGAGAAATCTGTTTAACTCGTTAATTTCTCAAGAACAATGGAAACAAAGGTTACAAAATCAAAGTTGAATTAATCACAAAAACAGGTGGCAATGACATCAATTAAACATACAGAAAACTTAGTGCCATGTTTCATAATATTTTAAATAAACAGATGTAAAATGCGTTAATGCACCGCTCTGCTATCATAACAAGTGGTTTGCTCATCATGTAGTAATTGGATTAATTAGGGACAATTGATTTTGCAGGTGGGTAATCTCTTCGCTATCGACAATCGGCATGTATGTAAGATTAACTTAATTATTATTAATTGACCTTTACGAATATACTGTAAACAAAAATTATTATGTAATGTCCATTAAATTTATCGAATCTTGATAAAACAAAAGAGTCGATGGTCAAAACATGTGTACTGTAACAATTAATTATATAACGGTGATTCTGCAGAGAAATGAAACTGCTTTAATTATTCTAACAGGCTACTGTCCAGTTAATTACTGTTGCAGGTGTCCGATACCTAATTAATACAATAATTAATATAACAGACCTGTGCATGCCCATTGTGTTACATACGTCCCAATGAGGAATTAGTCATCGTTGATGTTCTGCCGATATCTTCAGATACCCCCTTTTTATCACGAGTCTTTCCGTTATCACAAATTGTCTAGTGACTTCCTCAAAGCTTCCCCTAGATCACGATAGACCTGTTCCCGAACTAATAACATATCGTTGTTGCTCGATCGGATAAGCGTTACAAGAGGTGGCTCATTCTATTCGTGGCTCATTCAACCCCAGTGTCCCCTACTACTTGTACGATAACAGCCCGATATTTGTTTTATTATTCAGTTCCGGGTACCTGATACTGCACTGTATGTATCTAATTAATACAAATATACTTTCTGGAAATATTAGCAATTTAATAATTTCAGTCGCGCTTGCCCAAATCACGATACGACTCGCCGAATGTCTTAGCTGAACTGGATCGCGTTCAGTTCACATGCATTTGTCCAAGGGTGCACGATCTCTGTCTGGGAATAGAAACGCTCTAGTTGGAATTTTATTTCAAAACTACATCAAACATGTACAACATACATTCCTGTATGGAATCATCTTTTCCGATTTTCAAATACCCGGTAAGACAATTTTAACAGTTACAAAATACCTATCGTCGGAACCACGATGTTATATTTTGTTTCTACTACAATATAATCAGCAGCGAAGCTGGCCTGAGCAAACGACGATGCAAAATACCGAACACGACTTATTCTCAAGTTAGTCGCAATATCTACGCTTTAGTGTCACCTCGAAATTTAGTCGGTGTGTATATAGTGCTTTGATAATAGTACAGAAAATTATACGCCACTCTCGACATTCTATTATAGTGCGCCCAGGATAATGTGAAAGGCGGGAAAATTTGGTATAGTCCACAAAGGTGGATTACAGTTATATGCACCAATTATAAGTGATGTTTTGAGTACAATACAGACCTTACAGTCCGTTTCAGATAACTTCGCAGTGACGTTTTAGACGAGTCTAAGCCAGTAGGGAAATCGATATTATCATTATTTTAATTACATTTCTTTATGTTATAATACTATACCGTGATAGTCTTTTCGTAATGTGAAATTAGTACCGACGGTAAAGCACTAGGCATAGTAGTGAATTATTTTTACTAGTTTTCGTATGGGTTCGAATCGCACTCATGCTACTATTTTTATATCCTTGATGTTTTATGTTTTTTAAGTTTATCTGTATTTTTTGCTCTTTTTCAATAGATGTATTTTTTATTTTTGTCTTTTGGTTTATCTATTTCATTTTTTACTTTTTATAATTCAAATCATATTAAACAAATACAAACATTTACAACAAAGCATTACAAAACATTTCAAACACGAGGGGCCGATTCTGATTCTGATGCTGTGTCCGTCTCTGAATCACTTTCATATTCTGATGCAGTGTCAGTTCCTTCGTCACTAGAAGTAACTTCTATAAGAAGTCTCTCCATTTCCGTCTCGATTGCAATGTCTGTCGCCCAGTAGTTTCGCTCCACCTTCTTTACATGAGCACAACATGACCGCCAATCCTCTGCAGTTACAGATGAAATAGCTTCCCTGGTAAGCTTCAAGACGTCATTCTTGTTGAAGGACATATTTCGGCGCTCTACATATCCTTTGATGTTAGCCCACACCAACTCTATGGCATTCAAATCTGCATGATAGGCAGGCAGTCTGAGACAGGTATGCCCATGTTCTTGCAACCTGGTGTCCAATAAGTATGTCGGGGGTGGTTTCTGTAGTTTACAACGTAGCAACAGCTCTGGCTTCAACATGCATTCGTGTGTTGTTGTTGTGTCGCTCCATCCATGCCTTTATCTCGGCCTTCCTAGTAGACTGGGAGGGACACCTGTCAGACTGTATGTTATGATACGGTGCATTGTCCACAACAAGAACCGATCGTGCTGGCAGGTTCGGCAGTAACTTCTCATCTAACCATCTCAAAAAATTTGTTGAGTTCATCTCATCATGGTAATCTCCACTGGCCATCTTCGCCTGGAAAAGAAGTTCCGCACCTGGAATGAATCCCGATTCCGAACCAGCATGCACAACTATCAGACGGCTTCCCTTATTGATTGGCGAGACATCCTTCGACTGCCAGGTTTTCGGTACTGTATGGGAAGAATTAACGTAGGTTTCATCGATGTAAATGATCGGACGACCCTCTTCCCGGTACTTCTTTATATGACGTAGGAATTGCGCACGAGCAACAACGATGTCTGACCTTTTCATCAGCACGTCTCTGTTACTCTGGGTTTTCTTCCAGGTGAATCCTAAATCCTTCAATGTTCGCATCAAATGTCTTTTTCCTCTGGAGTACTGGATCTTTTCTTGAAGAGCTTGTCGAATGTTATTTACTGTCGGGACTCTCTTCTGGCAGACAAGTATCTCCTGCACGGTACGACGAACAACGTCTCGGTCGAAACCATCTATCGTCACCCTGTCTGAACGCCTCCTTCGTCACCAGCCTGTTCTCTCTGGTACTTGTAGAGTGTCCTTTCGCTGGCGCCTGTGTAATGTGTGGCTCGTTCAACTGGGGATGTGAGGGGAATGTGAAGCTTTCCAGCTTGTTTTTTTTCTTTACACACCTGAAATAAAAGATATGAATTCATTTAACTGGAAGGTTAAACAATATTAGGCAATTCAAAATGCAGTAATTTCAGCGCAACGCGATTCAATGACGAACTGAAATAAGGAAACATAATGATGCTTGCAATAACCTTCAGAACATTCTGCAGTATACATTTAGCATCATTCTTATACTGAGCAACGTTTCTCTTTACAATAACTGACGTGGATGCCTCGGACATATTGACTAGACTGATCATATTTGACAACGACCAGATAGGAATTTCAACCTGCACGAAATATCCGTGTGTTTTCGTGTATTCATGATCACAATGTGTTAACACATAGCTAATTGCCAGCCACTTCAAAACATAATTAATTTGGTATTTTTCTATTATCTCTAGATTATGAAAGCTACATACTCCATGACATTAATATAGTATGGTTAAATGGGAATACACTCACAAAAAATAAATCATTTAGACCTACCTGAATTTGAACATGCAGCCTGCAAAACTAAAGTTACCAGATAGCGTTGCTAACCTTTGAGCCACAGAGACATATGAAAATAATACTATTATATAAAACTAATATCATTGTGTATGTAAGCCGCGTTACCTGATTTGATAGTTGTATCGATCCAGACAACATAAACAATTGTGACGTCACTGCGAAGTTATCCTACACTGACTTTAACTGTTTATTTAAGTGATTTGTAAAACCAATTTTGCCACAGTTGACCAAACCGATTTATGTTTGTAAATATTACATTATCCTGGGCGGACTATACTGTTCGTTCAATAAGTAATACTAATGAGGGAACTATCCCATTCAAAAGAATAGGGGGGCTTATGTTTTATATAATATAATAGATACCTTCAATCAATAGCATAATATTTGAAAACAAGTATTTCATATCGTCTCGTTAGTTGAGTGGCTAACCATGCCGCTAAATTATTCCAAAGATTTTGTTGAGAGTTTTTTTCAATATCGCCAATGGTTCGACACCCATTTAAGTTACATAAATTTTAAAGTTTTTATCTTTTTTACAAGTACCTTATTTTGCATTTGTAACTATTATAATAAAAAAGAAACACATAGAATCTAGTAAGTTATGTAAATTTATTTGTGTGATATGTTTTTATTTTTTATCTTTAAAGTTGTATATTTTCTTTTATTTTATCTACAGTACAATAATCATACAATTATATTATTTATTCACTGCAATATAAAAATATCATTGGAAGTATCGATTCATTAAAGTAGTACATGTAGTATAATGTAAGACTTTTTAACATGCATACATAGATCTATAATAAAAGAAAGATTAAATTGTGGGGAACGAACCTACAACTCAGAATAAAATTGAAACTTTTTGGAAGTGTGCGTATCCACTACAATACAGCGTCTTTGGTGTATGTAATGTACTTTGAACACAATTTGATATCGAACCCAGTGAAAGTTTACCTGTCAGGCGAGTTTATGTTTATAACGATTATTGTTTGACTTTGAACGCACTATAATAGTCGATATCCTTTAGAAAGACCTGTATTATAGTGCGCCCAGTATAAGGTGATGTTTACAAACATGAATCGGTTTTGTCAAAGATTGGAAAGTTGGTTTATTATAATAGTCAACACTTATGACCTGTCGCTAATTAATCTCCGTGTGTTTTCGTTTTTGTACAGTAAGAATGTTTTGATGAGTTAAAATAACAACTCTGATTGGACAACGGATAAGCATGGATATTCATGGGTGACAAGTTATATATAACAGTGACAGGTAATACCACATTACTAAAGAAAACAGATAAGGTCACATTTGTTCTAAAAACATAACGGATAAATCATCCACACCTAATTAATCCACCTAAATGGAGTATACCAAAATTTCCCGCCTTTCATGTTATCATGGGCGCACTATAACAAAAGAATTTCGTGCACGGGTCTGTTTTACGCTGACCAGGTCTATATTCGAAATAAAATAGACCTGTCCACGTGCACAACTGACTAAAACAGACCCGCGCACGTAATTCTTTTGATAATAGAGAGGTTGCGATTCGAACGTGTACGACTACGTGTACGTGTAGCTACCCGTACATGTATACGTACGCGTTGCAGTTGAAATTGGCTTGCGAAACACAACGTGTTCGTGTAACATCACAAGGCAGTTGTAACATGATTTCCTGTGATCTTCACAGATCTATACCATAGATCTACTACATTAAACAACAAACACTTTATAACTTATTATATAGTATAATTGTAATAAGCACTTGGGCAAGCTAGCTTACTTTCTATTATCAATACATTCATCATTCTATCAGCAACAAATCATCTCATAAATATGCATACACATTAATATACCAACATCATCTCATATACATAAAGTACATGTAACAAATTTATAGCACATAACACGCATCTTTCCCCATTTTTATGAACTAAAAATTATACGTCTTGTAAGCTCTAAGTGCCCAAAGCTGAATGACCACATACCTTCAATCACTGCGCACGACAACTCGTGCGCTATGGTTACCAACATAACAAGTCCTGATTCGTGCAATCAGAAGATCTTAACCAATCACAGGAAAGCATTTTCCGTCTTATGCGCTTCGCTTAACCGACAGAAAATAAATTTCCTGTGATCTTCACAGATCTATACCATAGATCTACTACATTAAACAACAAACACTTTATAACTTATTATATAGTATAATTGTAATAAGCACTTGGGCAAGCTGAACCTAAAAGAACGGGAAAACCATACGTGCGTGCTATAAACAGTAACTATCAAATTACTAAAATCGCTTTTTAAATTGTTCATTGACATTGTGAAACATCATAATAAAGGACATTTCATATAACCACCGTATGCATATTCATAGCAACACTTGTTGTGTCTCTTAAATTCGCATTGTCATGTGTAGATTACGAAACATCAAGAATCAACATGTTCAAACGTTAATATTGTTTTAAATTGTTTCACTTTCGAAGTTGAATACAATATCTGAACGTATCAGCACATTATTCATTGGTTAGTTCGCAGCATTCACAAAAGGTTCTTCATATAAAACCGATGTAAAAAGTAACGTACACATTGATCACTAACACTGAATCTCGGGGGTTTTCATATCAAACCAAACACGTATCCATTTGATTTCATCGTAACACTGAGTGAATTAGAATTACACATATAGGAGAAAAAGAATTGCTCATGATCGGAAGGATATCCTCTTCACCCACAATTACCTCAGGTCCACTTACTACACAATAAAAACCACTCTTGTCACTTAGGTGGTGCTGTCTGTGCGAGCGTCCTTCAGTAATTCCGGGATCCGAGGTATCTAATCCGCAGCCAATTCGGTCAAGTCATCAAATCCGTTATAATCATCCTGAAATAAACAGATTGTATGAACAAACACATTCGTATAAACACCGCTAATAAAGGTCAATAACTCATTATCTACACGTATTATCAAAGCTTAACAGCCTATGTATTATACTCTTCAGCTCAAATATAAAATGACAGACATACCTATTCATATCAAACACAAATGTTAATTGCTTGTTAAATTCATACATACATATACTGTACTGATGTGTGTATTGCTTACGGTCCGCAATATTACCCAAACCAGACGTTAATCTAAATTCAAAATTTTATAGATGCACTGATACATATAAACATTTAATATGGCGCACTATTGTACCAAAAGTTAATAACAACTTTCCCAACTTATAAACATATTCGACGGTATTATATTATACCATGTCCACACATATTATCAAGGCTTGTCAGCCTAGACATACTATTCAATGTCTAGCGATTCTAAAGGCAGCCACGCCGATTCATATCGTCCATTACTTGTTAAAACAGTTCAAACGTAAACATATCAGATGTTAACATATACACATGAATCATTTATACCATAACATATTATCACGACTTGTCAACCTGAACTGTACCATGTCACACATATTATCAAGACTTGTCAACCTGAACTATACCATGTCACACATATTATCAAGGCTTGTCAGCCTAGACATTCTACTCAATGTCTAGCAATTCTAAAGGCAGCCACGCCAATTCATAAACAAACAAACAAACAAACACACATATCACCAAGACTTGTCAACCTGAACTATACCATGTCACACATATTATCAAGGCTTGTCAGCCTAGACATTCTACTCAATGTCTAGCAATTCTAAAGGCAGCCACGCCAATTCATAAACATGCTTATTTTCCATTACTGATTAAAACAATTAGTTTAAACGAAAACATATGTTAGAAGTTAGCATATTGCACCATAACATGTTATAACTAATATCCCGACTTGTCAGCCGAACAATATATTCATTGTATAGCAACTAAGTACATGATTGTACGTAATAATATTGCTGTCCTGGCTAAGTATATTGATTTTAAATTAATTTCAACTGTAAATGTGCTATGTTTAAACACGTCATCGAAGTTTTGTCCGCTTAGAAATAATGCTCAAAAACAAGCAAAACACGTGCAATACATAAAAATTGCTGATTACTATAGCACAGTCAGGGTAATAATACAGTGACGCGGCGGTCGGGTCCACTATTACGGTGTAAAACCAATATAAAGGCTAAAACAGACAGCAATATTTTCATTGCTAAACTAACAAACTATATTCGCACTACCTATACTGGCAATACTTGTAATCTTATGTGTACACATAAACAGCTACGTCACTGTCACCAGATCCTAACTGGATTATAGTTAAATTAACATGCCAAATTGAATTTAAATTTAGTAAACACCTTAACATAAGATCGAATTTATACCGTGCCAAGTTCAAGTCAAATTTATAACAAATATTTTATAACTTATAAACAAATACGTAAACAAGCTTATCATTTCAGTGTCTACCGGTACACATATTATCAAGGCCTGCAAGCCTAAACAAAATATTCCATGACAAGGAATTATGACATAAATGCCCATTTATATTCATTAAGCTTATGTATTTATGATTTTTATAATATGAACTACTAACATTTCGACGGTATATATACCATGTCCACACATATTATCAAGACTTGTCAGCCTAGACATACTATTCAATGTCTAGCAATTCTAAAGGCAGCCACGCCGTTTCATATCATGCATTACTTGGTTAAAACTTGAAACAGTTCAAACGTAACCATATCAATGCTATCACTTATAATCTACCAAAACAAAATTGTTCCATATCATGCATTACTTGGTTAAAACTTGAAACAGTTCAAACGTAACCATATCAATGCTATAACTTATAATCTACCAAAACAAAATTGTTCCTCGCATCAGGTAATTCTTTTCTCAGAAAATTACTCAGTCAATGCTACCCGTCCAACAACCGTTACCCACTTCGATCCGATCATACCGATCATACCGATTCTAACTTTCATCATTCGTAGGTGTGCCAATAGCCAATAACATTTTCTATAACTCTACCACCTTCAATTTCCAATATTTAATTCAAAGTTGGTATATTACCAACAACGGTCCTTACTAATACAAGAACTCTTTATTTGCCAGTTTTCTAAATTTACCTTTGTGTCCTCCCTTCATCTGAACAAGACTACATTTGCACATTAGTTCCCATAGCGTATAAACAAAACCACTGTATGACTTATTGGGATACTATACATTTCAAAATTTATGACCCACCGCGAGCAAAAGCACCCATGATTTCGATCACTGTATGACTTATTGAAACGTGAATCATTTCTACAAAGATCATGTACACCAACAATAGCTATCATTTCAACTGAGTTATCCATTAATTAACACGAACAGTTAATCTAAGTGCTCTAGCATGGAGCATGTGCTATTAACAATTCTCATTTTAAATAAATGTATGCGGCACATTTGAATTTGCCAATCAGATATAATATAGATATGAAAAACTCCAATACGTTCCACTGTTCTTTATCCCAGAATTAGAATTTAAAGCTACACAACCAGTATGGTTACATTTTCCAAGATTAATAATGCATTAGTTCTGTGATATACATTTTGGATTTTCATAATATGCATACCTAATACATTGCAACTGAATTATACATCGTACTAGTATTCTGTCAGCATGTCCGTGACTGACATTCTAATACAGTATAAACAATATACATATAGTTCAGTCAGGGTAATAATACAGTGACGCAGCGGTCAGGTCCATTATCACGGGGTAAAACCAATTATAAAGGCTTAAACAGACAGCCATAAAATTATAATCAATGCTAAACCAACACACTATATTCGCACTACCTATTCAGACCATGGTTCCAATCTTCTGTGTACACAAACGAATCCCTCACTGTCACCAGATTCTAACTGGATTATACAGTGGCATATCTTAGTAAATAATCAATTTTAGGTCGAAATCTTTTAACAAATATATTATCTTTTCGATTATCAAATCAATTGGGTAGAACATAAATAAGTATGACATTTATATTTTCCTACCCATCAGTGTTTACATACCAAAATCTACTTTCCACGTGCTGCACCTGTTATAAAGTATCAAAAGCAGTATAAAACATTATGTCATATATTTTAGCCAACATTTCTGTATGTTCATGTACAAAGCTAGTAATTATTTCCATTTTAAACCCATACGGATAACAGAGATTATGATAGTATTCATATCTATACTTGGTCGCAACGTATCAAAAAAGATTTTAAATGCAAACATTTCTTACAATTAAGTAAAAAGCCAATCAATCTAGATGTGTAAAACTACCGAGACTTTAAACAGATTTCTTTGGACGAAATATTCGTGCGTAAATCAATACCACACCTATCAAAACAATAAAACACGTAAAATACTCATCTTCCATTCTGCAGTGCGTGTGTTTATTCATCTACATCGACTCGTTCTGCTTATGGAAATCGTCCAACACGGCCATGCAAAACTCTCGCCATATTAAGTGGTTTCTTGTCCACGTCTCATAATAGGCATGCAATATCTGGCCCGAACGGGTTCTTCTGTAGAATTCTCCCCAACAGGATAAATGGAACGTTTGCACTGTCAGCACTCCATAGTCAAGTGCGTAGCTGTTCGTCAAACTGGCTGACTAAGACAGTCTCGAATTTCAACTGAATCGTCCATAATGTTAATCGAAACACTATTTTTACTGAGTCCAATTGTTCTAACACTAAACATAACGTCTGCTGAATAACTGCGTTAGGTGTGGTCTCACTATCCACAAAAAATTATACGTCTTGTAAGCTCTAAGTGCCCAAAGCTGAATGACCACATACCTTCAATCACTGCGCACGACAACTCGTGCGCTATGGTTACCAACATAACAAGTCCTGATTCGTGCAATCAGAAGATCTTAACCAATCACAGGAAAGCATTTTCCGTCTTATGCGCTTCGCTTAACCGACAGAAAATAAATTTCTTCGTGAATCGATAATGAGTGTTTATATAAACTCACTGAGACTACCGGCGAAAATCTTGGGTTTCCCGTGCATACGCATACCTGTGTGACGTAGTACACATGATATTTTCGTCTGTCACACGTCCGTTACTTGTAGAAACTACACATACCTGGATGACGAAATACCCCAAAATAGTATTCACGTACACGTTGCCTTTCGCAACCTCACTAATACCGATCTTTTTAAAGGTTACGAACCTATTGTTGTGTAACAGAGTTTATCGTCTGTCCTAGCCAAATAGACCTCCTACTCGGTCGATATCCTCTATTATTTAATGCTAACTAATGAGATATGGAGTTCTATCAATGAAATAAAGCCTATACTACGCGCTCTTGAAAATATTGAATTTTATCACTACACGATGAGATATAAACCATATTCACTCAAAACAAACAAATATCCTCTATATACACATAACGGTCAGGATCATGTCCAATTATCTGTGCTATACCTCTAATAATCCGATATCATCGATGTGTGTATTGGAAAGTTGTATTTATAAAGTTTATACCACTCGGGACAAGGGTCGACTTTCGTCCAATTCAATTCTTTATTGATATACGCCCTTGAGGCGGCTATCATATGGAGTACAAACCAAATTTCTCCCCTGGACGTGAAAGGACAGGTTACTGATAGTTATTAAAATGACTAAATTTGTTTGCGTGGATATTGAAGCTATTAATTGATACCTATATAAACATATTTAAATTCTTATTGATCCCACCATAAATGACATTTTTTGGATGGATAATGCTCGTAATTAAAATACAAAATGTTTTCGTTTTAATAATTTAATTGCTGATCCCTTTTAGCGTAGACTAGCTGAGGTGTATATTTGTTTTACTACTGAACTGATCGCTAGTTTTATCGCTAGTTTTATTCGTTTACCAATGATGCTGATGTTTTCGCGGGAAAACAATAATATAGAGTTGCATATAAATTTTCTGATTTATCAGTTATAGATGAAAAGAAAATACATTAATTTGATTAAAAAAAATTGTATCGCCGGATTTAGTCTATAAACTATGTAACTATAAATTTAACCTATGTAGAGCTGAAATACCTCAAAATGACAGCCAATAGTTTCAGCTCCCAGAGTGAAGTAGACAAAACCCTAGGTACAATGTAACTGCACCGTCATCGAATCCCAAGTCCTCATTTAAAATGCAGGAAGGCCTAATTGTGTATTTTTATGCTCCCCGAATGGTGAGCATATAGTCGCCGCTTTGTCCGTCCGTCACAATTTTGTCAGGGCCATAACTTGAAGAGTATTAGAGATATCAATTTGAAACTTCTTACTAATAGGTGAATATACCTCATTGAGGGGAAGTGCAGTGCACAAGAACCATAACTCTTGATGGCATATTTTTTTAGTTATTATCTTTGTAATTTTTCATACTTAATTCTTGTCCGGGCCATAACTTGAACAGTATTAGAGATATCAATTTGAAACTTCATCGGTGACTAGACCTCATTGAGGGGAAGTGCAGTGCACAAGAACCATAACTCTTGATGGCATATTTTATGAGTTATTTTTGTAATTTTTCATACTTAATTCTTGTCTGGGCAATAACTCATACAGTATTAGAGATATCAATTTGAAATTTCATATGTGAATAGATCTCATTGAGAGGAAGTGCGGTGCACAAGAAACATAACTCTTTATTGTAAATGTTTGGAGTTATGGCCTTTTGTACTTTTATACTTACTTCTTGTCCAAGTCATAACTCCTTCATTATGGGAGGCATTGATTTGAAACTGTATAGGTGAATAAATCTCATTGAGGAGAAGTGCAGTGCCACAAAAACATAACTGTACCTTTATTGTTTTTCTATTATCTCCCTTTTTCATACAAATTAATGCTTGGCAGGTCCCTAACTTACAGTATTGATGGCATTTGATTGAAACTTCACATAATGATAGAGACCTTCAAGAGGAAGTGCGGTGTCAAAGAACCATAATTCTACATTATTTTCTTTTTTACCTGTATCTGTAATATGTTATTTCCAATTTTGGGACAAGCACTTGCTTCGGGAAGCATAATTCGGTTTTACCGATTCCTTGTATTCTACTTTTACTTTAATCCAATAAATATGTGGAACTATCAAGTATTTTAAATTTATTTTGAATTTTGTTAATAATCTGGTGACATTGCAACACTGCAAATCCAATTGGTCAAAGGAATGATGGACTAGTTTCCAATGCCAGTAAGCTATTTAGAATGGTCACATAATAATGTTTCAGTGATTTATAATGTTCGATGGTTGCATGCTACACGTACTTACGTTTTTTACTTCATATCGTGCAGCACGTGTATATTAGAATGTTTTGTGCGTCCATATAGAAATGCATTTGTAAACGAAATTGCTGTTAAACAATAAGTAGAAATTAAAAGATCTAGATCTATTATACAATACCGTTACTTATACTAAGCGTCAATGAAAAGTTAGGTACCATCCTATCAATTGACTCTTATATTTAAAATTCACGTTACAATGTGTTAAAAGCCGAACACGACTATGTTTTGACCTTACTAAGTAGTCACAGCTATCCTATTTAACAATATTCAAATGCACACACAAGAAAACTTTTGTACCGATAGCTCATATTGTATACAAAATACAGAGATATATATAAGTGGTAACTTTTCAGTGACTCCCAGTATATAATGTCAAATACCTGTGTATATTGGAATATTTCCCGCTCAATTTGATTCTATCTGAATGAAACGTTAGATATTTCAGTTGTTTAGAATAATTTATAACAGCGTTATAGTTTATGCTTGGTATAACAGTATTCATGCCATGTAAACCACAAAATTGCGGCTACTTTGATGCATTGCATCAAAAATTTGTCTTGTCTAAATATCGGGTTTTATTTTAAACTACCCGTGTATGATTGAATGAGCCGACAAATACGCTATACATGTACACAATGTAGTCTGGTTAAACATGATTGTGTTAAGTGTAGTACTTTATATTTACTTAGCTTACAATTTAAAACAGCCATTTCCTTCATAATTGCCTCATGTGTAGGATACAATAATAACACATTGACTTTGGCGGGATACAATATCGGAGCCATATTGGTACGTATAACTTTGTTCTCATAGTTTGTCTAGTTTTCGTAATTTCGTATTTTTGTGTATTTTTTCACAGGAATTTGAAATTCCATCAATTAAATATCATAGCAGTCGATCTAATCAAAATCGCTCTATACGTATATGTAACCGGGTATGGGGGTAGATATAACACCAACTCAATTCGTCGTAATTCAATATATAATTAATATATATATATACAAGAGCCTAAAATAAGAACAACATTAATTAGTTACAAGAAACAGAATACTCTCCATTGTATACAAGATCGCGAAATCTAAATAAATTAAAGTTATAAATACATAATTCAACGTGATCTAATTCATAATTCAAGCGAAATACAAGTAAGTAATTCAAATAATTTAAATAAGAACTTACCAGGACCAGTAGAAAATATTACTCTAATCACTTGTGAAAGTGAATAAATATATTAAAAATCAAGAATCTACAAGTATAGTAGAATAATTTATGACAAGACTGTAAAGTATGTCTGACTCCTTCAAGAGTATTGAAAGGAGTCCTGACTAAAGAAGTGCAGGGCTGAAGAAAAGATTAGTACGGGAGGAATTTCATGCATGGGGACTTTCGTGATCACTTACTCACCAAGCATACCAGTTCTACAACATTCACTCAGATTAACTCACTCAGGCCGGACAATACACATTCCAATCATTCTCTCACAGACGACTTACACACAGTTAGGCAATACATACAATATAACAAAACATGTATACACACAGGGACAAGACAACACAGTGACACACAAAATGACCAGGGTTACATAATTATATATAATACTGAAGGAACGCAACGCACGTTCGTCTTCCAAATGGAATCCCGTAGCCGGTGCTAACAAAATAAAAGATACAAGCGATCAAATTAGCTCATTCGACGGAGAACACTTATATGTATTATATCCAGTCGACAATCAATATATTTTCCTGATTGTATGCGAAATATTCGTGATTTACTTCACAAAGTTCACTATCTAGTACATCGTCGGTGCCATTCTGTACGTCACTAAACCACGCCCCCAAGCTGAGTTTTCGTATGGGAAACCCGGTATTTTCTACTTACGATCAGTTGATTTTGACATTTTAACACATCGGCCCACGATTTGCGCACGATTAACACGTGCACCGATCCAAGTGAGTAGCTAAGGAATGTATTTGGTTCGTAAATATTACTGATTTCGTTCGAGGAAATCGTGCAACGGTTGGAGATGAATGTAAAATGATCAATTTGAAGTCTAGAGTAACTCCCACTTTGTATAAACACGTAAGGGCATTCTATAGTGCGATACGGCATGTTTTTAAAAAGCGGTTTTTTTTCTTCAAATTGAACTCTGGTGGACATAACAAACATAGCATTACATTGTACTATATTCACCCTTGGAGTAAATCAACAAATACAGGGTGTCCAATAAGAAAGTATACCGTTTCAGTGTCAATCAATCAAACCTCTTCATACTACTATCGCAACGAAAATTTGCACATGTATACAGAAATGTAAGTTTTTTTCTGTGACCAATTTTAAGATTATAACCCGGATTTTTTTTAGAAAAATGTCAATTTTCTAAAATTACCTAATTTTGCTTGTGACGTCATTTTATAGTATGTCGCCTTCCGATATTTCCCTTCTTGCACTCGTTCTTTGAAACTATCAATTACATTTGTACATGTGTCTTACCTGATCTTCTAACATTCTCATCTGATGTTCTTCAGCAGCAAAGATGTGTCCGTTGGCTTTAGATTATACAATAGCGATTCAGATAGCACAGTAGAAAGAAATAAACTCAACCCGTTACATGTCTTTGTTAAACCAGCTCATTCCTAAACAGCGCAGATGATTTATTGTTTTGAATGATACATAGTTCATGCAAGATGTGCCTGGGCCGCACATTATACATAAGGGGTTGGATAAATTCCTTTAAACAGTTGGATCCAAAGTAATTTCAAGGAAATATCACTGTGGTGTGACATGGCCCGCCCACAACCCGGGTCTAAATCAATGGGATTTTTTCCTTTAGGGCTATGTGAAAAAGCTAACATACACGTCTATGCTCATGCGAAACATCAAAAGAGAAGGTAAGACGATCAGTTTAGACACATGTGCAAATGTTATCAATAGTTTAAAAGAAGTGCAGGAGGAAAACGTGAGAAGGGTGGACATCTTGAGAACGTCATAAATTACTGAATAGACGCCACGTACAAAATAAGGTAATTTCAGTAAATTTACATACATGTATTTCTAAAAATTATCAAAATTATAATCTTAAAACTGGTCCCAGAAAACACTTACATCTTTCGTCTACACATGTGTAAATTTTCTTTACGATAGCAGAATGAAGAGATTTTATAAATATACACTGAAACTGTATACTTTCTTTTTGGACACCCTGTACGCATTCATAAAGCGAATTTATCAAAGCATGACAGCAGTTGCATTGCAAATCTTGCTCATCCACCCCATCCCCTTAAATGTATTTAATATTTGCCTGTGTGCGTGGTTTACTGACGACACCGAATGGCAACGACGATGTACTGTCTACTGGAGCCCTTTTATTTTCTCAAAATTTTTGTTTACCACACCCCTCCCACTTTTGATCTCACTCCACTCCTTCAATTTCGAGTTTTCCATTTTCAGCATACACCAGGGGGGTACTGTTTAATCAAAGTTATCAATAATATAATTATATTCTGCTCAGTTTAATCAAAGGACTGACGAAAACAGCAAAGTTACGTTCACATTTAAGGGAGTAGAGTCTAATATTTAGTGGCATAGTGCAATTTTCGTTAAAAAGCGTTTTTTGTCTTCAAATTAAAGTTGTTGAATAAAATAAGCATTGTATTATGAGGCACTACTTGTACTCTCGAAGTTCAACCCAGAATAAATATTGATAAAGTGAATTTATTGAAGCATGGCAGCACTTTTATTGCAAATCTTACATTTTTCAGTCTTAAACTAAGTAAGACTTTGTTCCCTAGAGTTATATTGTAAGAATGATATACATTTCAGCAAATACCCTTGGGCAGTGTTCCTGTTTGCGATCGAGCGAGATTTACAATGAAAATACTGTCATTCTTCAATAAATTCACTTTATTAATATTTATTTTTTGTTTAACTTCAGGGGTATATGTAGAGCATCATAATGCTATGCTTACTGTACCCATCAAATATCAATTTGAAGAATAAAATGCATTTGAAAAAAGCATGCACCCACCCACTATAGATCATACTCCATGTCCTTAAGTTTGGTTTCAACTCCGAAGTGTGGTAAATCGATTTGCAATACTAATAAAGATTAATTTAATGAACGCCTTCAAGCCATATCCGTCCCCAACTTGCAGTTGTTAAATAGTAATAAAGGGTTTCGTAAGTGCTTTGATAAAACCGTACCCAAATACGCATGCATACTCTATGGAGTGTTTGTGGTATACTGATGTAAGGGAATACTTAAATATTGCACATTCATACTGTCAGAAGAATCACAACTTAACAATGCATTCAAAGTTTCACAGCGTATAAACCAAATCACTGTATAAAATATTGGGATACTATACCATTCAACGTGTATGACTTATTGTGAATAAAATCATCAGTGATTGCTGATCAATGTATGTCTTATCGGAATACTATACTATTCAAACGTGTATGCCTTATTGCGATAACCGGAAGTTGACTCGCTTGTACACTGTGAGTTTACCAATGCGATAAAAACTAAAAGAAGCAATACATGTGATAGATAATAAATAACACGGATTGAGCTGCATGGACGTATTATCATTATACATTTATCCACGTTACATATAGTTCGCCGGGGATAACTCTAGCCTTATCAATAAACAAACAAAGCAAATTATAAACACTGCACGGCCGAATGGCCGCCAGTTATCAGTGTTGAATTAAAGAGCATATCATTAAAAGTGTATATGCATAAGATTGAACAAAAATGAATATCGAAAATTTATTTAATTTTCATTTTTATTTGTAAACAAAGGCTAGTGTTATCTCTGACGAACTATAGTTAGCATCCAATAGCTATTGATGTTATCAATGACATAGTAAATATCACTCGAGTATTAGGCTACATGGGATCGTTATAAATTCAATCATTCAAATTGTTCAAACAATAAAGTAAGGGCACTTAGATCCGACTCACTTGTTAAAGTAAGATACGGAAGAGAATGTTTGACATATACTACTAAAGAACCGATACTTTATAAGTACAATTTGAAGTCCATAAAATCGAATTTATAACGCCGTATGTATGTTTTCAGTTTTATATTCGATGAATATCAAAGACGCTCGAGATGTAAAAGACCGATATTGCACGATTTGCTTGCGGAAATTTATATATTCAACGCAAGAACCTTTTAATATATTCATGAATAAAGGTCAGGATCAGGCCAAATAATCCATGCTATACGTGTAGTGTATCGTTCAATGTGAATAATAAATGGTTCTAAACCTAACCATGCGAAAACTAGAGCTGCGGAAACCATTTACAGAGATGCTGAAACTTTTGAAATCCTGAGATTAAAACTTTGTAACTGTTTAGTTTTATTCCTCTCATTAAGATGTGTCGGGTATTGTGATATTGTGTTCTGTGGGTTTTCTTTTGTGTGTGCCCTTTTTGGTGCTTTTCAAGGCCGGTGCTGTCTTTCCCGTCCGATTCTTCATTAATCTTTTTCTAAATGACCATACAAATGAATGCATTGAAAAATTATTATGTCCATAGACTCATTGTGCACACAACTGGTCAATAATAATATGTTTTAAACATTTAACAACAACGCCGTATTGTGATCAATTTGTAACACATGTGTTTCTGTAATATTTTCAGTCTTTGGAAGCTTTGATATGAGAATCAACATGTTCACACGACTGAAGAAAGTTCGACCTTTTTTGAAGTTATTAACGAAGATAGGCGTCGTGTTATTCGTGTTTATAATGATACGTTACATTTTGTTCCGCAAGAGGGCGTTATATGTACATAATATTGGTGCTATTTTCAAACCAACTCATTTAGCATTAAATCGTGGTATGGATGTGTACATTGAATCCCTAGATGGAACTGGCAATGCTATAAAACCTGCAGATACAAGGTCCAGGAAGCCGCGTATTTTATTCACGCCATATAAAAATGTAGTTACATGGAAAGTTTGGAATTCGGATTGCGCGAAATCTTGTCCAGTGCAGTGTGACGTCACATTTAATATGTCGGATATTGAAAATGTTGACGCTGTGAATTTTTATCTCGTCACTTTATGGCCTGATAATTGGGCTGTTGAAACCACTAAAACAATCCCATTCCCGTCTTACCGAAGACAAGACCAAGTGTGGATTTTATCAAACTTTGAACCGCCGTCCAACTTGTTCGGAGATATACGAATTTTTAACGGCATGTTTAACTGGACAGACTGGTATAGGACGGATGCTACCATTTTTCGCCCGTACGGGAGGTACGAGGAAAACCGTTTTCTGGAAAATGGCGACGATATGTTAAAATTAAAACAACGGAATTATTATAAAGAGAAAAGTCGTGAAATAATTGCAGTTATTAGTAATTGTAAGGATGCTTCAAGACGATATAGGTTCGTTGATGAGTTGTCGAAACATATAAAGCTGGATTTATACGGACATTGTTACCGTAATATTTGTGGAGATACTGGAAATTACTCAACTTGCGATCATCTTACAAAAAAGTACAAATTTTATCTGGGACTAGAAAACACATACTGCAAAGATTACGTTACCGAGAAGTATTGGGGCGCGCTAGAACGTGACCAAATACCAATTGTTAACTGGGATCTAAACAATATCAACAAAATCATTCCTATACCTGGATCCTATATAAGTATTCAAGACTTTGATAGTATCAAGGAACTTGCTGAATATATCAAAAAAGTTAGTGCAAATGAAACATTATATAATAGTTATTTTGATTGGAAGAAAAAATATACACATAAACGTCTTGAGTGTGCGACATGTAATATATGCAAGAAGTTACACGAACGGTTGCCACCACAGGTGTATGAAGATTTGGACGGCTGGATCAGGGATGACGTCTGTGAAAAAGTCGACGTAAGTATGGAGGTCTATGGACTGCTAGCTATTCACTTGTTTCCGTTGTTAACTAGATTAGCGAAGTTGGTAGAATGTTTGATAGTTATCTGGTATAATCGAGTTCCATTGTATATAAAAAGTGTCATTACGTGAATATGTATAAAGAAACTATATAACTATGGATATAAAAATGCAATAAATATCAAGAAATGCATTTTTAAACATTACAGTGGTTTCTAAATAAAAATTGGTGAGTAGAATGGTCCGTTTAAAATTAAAATCCGAAACGACAAAGCTTGCCCTTTTCTGCCCTGGCATCAACTGATGCGGGATCCATATAGTGGCCGTCCGTCCCGTTCCGTCCGTTCGTTCGTACCTTTGTTCCATTGAAAATGTTAGCCAAAACTTTCAAATTCTTGAAACTCAAATATTTTAAAAGTCATCAAGGCATTGATTTCAAACTGGATATACTTGTTCCGTTGATCATCACACATACCTTACATTGTTAACGCTATGTAACACTATCCAACATTTCTACATGATTAATTATGGCCTCTGGTTGACATAGCCAGTTATAATGGGCAATGCTTCCACAGGGACATATCGTTTACTGGTCTCAGTCTAGTCTATTATCAAAATATTGAATTCCAATCGTAACGACCATTATGGTAAATATCTGTGCCAAAATAATTATGCATGTATAGACTTATGAATTATAATCGTTCAATGCGTTTACAGCACACTTTATGTAGAACACATCTGATATTTGATTATTCTGTACACAATTGGATCTTAATGGATATATTGTAGGGAGTGTTTGAATATCTAATTTTCATTGTATGAATTTCGAATTAAGAATGGGCTAACTTTCGGAAATTGTTTACCTAAAATAAATAACCATATCGCTGGATTAGAATTAGAAGGTCGTAAGAACAAAATCAACATTTTGAGAAAACCAGAAAAAACTGTCATAAAACTACTCTATACACGTACGTATGGAAAAACAAGCGTTTTAAACTTCAGTTTGGTCAACATGACCTCTTCCGATTTTCATGAAAATAGGCTCATAAGATGCGCCTTGTGATGCAGATTTCAAATATGCATGCATCTTATAAGGTCGTAAGTTGTACGTTCGATCTTCTAATTCTGAGCCAGCGATATGACCGAACTTATTATGCAATTAATTCCGTTTGCTAATTACTCATCCATTTTGATCACTAAAATAACTCGTTTTGTCTTTTTGGTTACAAAAATGGGAAGAATGTTTCTACACGGATGCAACACTGGCTGAAATGTACGTGACATGGACATAATCCCGCACTACATGTATATAATCACGTACATAGTCATGTATATAATCACGTTCATGACTACGTACATAATCCTGAATAACCCAGTACAAATGTGTCATAACCACATACGTAAAGAGCAACGTACACATAAAATAAAACATACATAGTCACGTTCATAGCCACACATACGTACATTCCCATGTACATAACCTAGTATAGAGCAACATACATATACAGACATTGCCACATTATGACATAGTCACGTACATAGTTACGTTCATAACCACTAACATAGTCACATACATAACCACTAACATAGTGACATACATATCCACAAAGGTAGTCACATACACAACCACAAACATAGTCACATACATAACCACAAACATAGTCACATACATAATCACAAGCATAGTCACATACATAATCACAAGCATAGTCACATACATAATCACAAGCATAGTCACATACACAACCACAAACATAGTCACATACATAACCACAAACATAGTCACATACATAATCACAAGCATAGTCACATGCATAATCACAAGCATAGTCACATACATAATCACAAGCATAGTCACATGCATAACCACAAACTTAGTCACATGGATAACCACAAACTTAACCACCTACATAGTCACAACCATAATCACAAACATAACCGCGTACAAAGCCATGAACATAATGCATAACCATGTTCATAACCACGACATGACAGAATCACATGATCCTAGTATAGCACTAAGATTTGTGTAGAGTGTTTACTGGACGGCTCGATTTGTTATTGCTAGAGAATTATCAACATATTAACATTTCTCTATTTTCAGAAACGAAATTTCAAAGACACGACATTCAGTGAATATTTGTTTTGGGAATTAGGAATTTGAATGAATTCATCAACATAGTGGACAACAAAAGCTTTGAACAGACCTATAAATATAGTTTATATAGTTTATTTTCCAATACATAAGACTTTACAGTCTATGAGCATTACAAATATGTACAATACAAATTTAAACATACAATGGTCAATGGCAACATTAATAATGCATGTACATAATTATGTATAGTCACTGAGTCAAGTCAAAATTATTGAAAATACGGTACTATAAATTGAAACATGTACAATTACAACGTTAATAGTGAATAAACTTGTGTATGAAAACACGAAACAAAATAAACTTTCAAAGATATAGTAAATACAATACAATACCTATTAGCATTTTTGTAGTATAATGAATCCACACAAAAAAAACGTTATACTTGGAGTGGATGTTGCATAAGAGTGTATTAATTTGTATAAAATGTTTTTATATAGCGAACCAGCAATATTAAAATGAGAAATATGGTATCCCGATGCCATGACTACAAATCACGGAAATGGCATAAATCAGCCACCATAGTAATAGGATATACGATTGCCTTAATTATATTGCAAAGACTTTTAAAATATACCAATTATGTGTAATTTGAATTCCTTTCTATTCGAGACTAACACATGCACATTATAAGTACAGTTGTCAAGTAATTAAAAAACATTTACAGTTTTCAGATTTCTTGATTAATTGACATGCTAGACACACTCACCTTTAAGGAGGTTTTAACCGATTAAAAATACCAAACCTTTATTGTAATGTAAATAGAATTTTACAATATTTGATATACTCTGTAATGAATATAATTAATTTAATTTTTCCGCCAGTTGCTGGTAGTTTTAGGCGACCGATTGCCATTGACAATCACTCGTCTATGGAGACATTGTATAAATGACTCGTAATTATTTTATTTTTACCATATTTATCAACTTTTTTGTAATGTAATCACGCTTTCAAAAATGCTAAATACACACAATAAAGACACGTTTAAAACGAGTGGAAATGGATATAAACATGCTAGCATACTATATGAATAAAGAAGGGATTTTAAGGGATTTTGCCGGGACCGAATAACAAGTTCGAGGCATCTAGGTTGTTCGAGGCAAATACTTTTCGAGGCATCGAAGTTCTACTGTATGTTCCTTCATATAATATAACAGATATAAGGCGATTATACTACAAATAATTATATAAGAAACAGCGAATCGCGTGGCTTTGGCTCGGACATGACCTGTGCATTAGAAAATGACAGATGCTTTCAAAAGACCAAGTTATTTGGTGGTTATTCAGAAAAATATGTTTAATACTCTTATATTGCGTACTAGATCGGTTTTAAATGATATTCTAGTATATTGATCCTAGGAACGAAAAAGTAAAAATATAAAAATGTATAATATGTTAATGTAGTTTGTGTTAAGCAGGATTCGAACCCATCTATCTCAGCACAAAGCAACCACAATCAAAAATGCTCACTAAATATAAGACTAATTCATAACTGCAAAACAGAACATACATTTTGAGAAAAGGATGAGTATCGAATTAACACAGTGGTTCTGCCGACGGACCAACTGAAGCTACCCCGCCGACAGAATTCATCGTGCTTTAGTCTCAGATGAAAGAACATTTGTAGGGGTTCCCACTATGCCACGGCTCACCCCGATATTTTAAAATATTTAACTTGTATTTATAGTTAACTTAGTATGTACGTTTACTTAATGAGGCTATTTAACTTGCCAACAGCGACCACCCGTCAACAAAGTCCATTATTGTTGTTAAATGCGTGATAAACTGGTAGCTATGACTTGAAGTGTCTTGTATATAGATAGCAGACTAAGTACTATGTTTAGCAGAGAAACAGGGTTGTTCCAAAAAGATAATAATGATCGGACAGAGAGGGTAGCACCCATCAGAACATGTACGTACAACAGACGTTGTTCAATTGAAAATAAAATAAGAGAAATAGAGACATGTCTTGTCCAACAGGAGCGTTGAAATTGCCGCAAATTCAAGTATGAGAAATGCAGTCCACTAGAAGCCTGGAACTATGTATAACGATTTAACAATGCATACTTTTATAATATAAAATAGTACTACATGTACTTCAATTATTTTAAAATGCATCCATGTTTGACTATAGTATATCAATATAAGAGCGAACACCGACTTGTAATACGAGACGATATCAAGGCTTATCAACGATAAAATACAAATACATGCACTACATGTACTAGTTATTTACAACATATTTTATATCAAAATGATTAATATTAATAAGAATGACAAGTATATTTTTGAAGAGGTTAATATTCTTGTGGATCAGGTAAATTAATAAAGGGCGACCAATGTTTTAAAGATCGTAATACCACATGTCCAGATTTGTCTCCAACGTAAGATTAGCAATTAATCAATATCGAGTTCAATCTTTAGTACGCAGGTGATTCTAAACAATTCATAAAATATCATAATGTTGAAAATAATTTGAACCTTATATACAGATATCAAATATTATGTTTTAAAGCACCTACATTTACAAAAAATGCCGAGCATATCCTTTATTTGTCAGTAAGCTTTCTGCTGAAACATGGCAGGCATATGAGTGCCTCCACCCGTGTTTGAACCCGGGTCTCCAGATCAGACGGCAAGCGCGCTAACTACGGTAAACTTATATATATCTAGTTCTATAAATACTACGTGCACATTAATTAATAATTATTCTGAGGACATATGAATTAAATTTACTTTGTGTTAAACATCAAGGACATGTAAATTAAATATTCTTAACAAAGATACGATAATTAACTCAATTATCTGCGCAATATGACATAAGGAAATCAAACGAGAGTATTAAAAGTTTATAAACATATTTCCAAATACAATTATATCATTTACATGAAACTTATATTTTTTGTTTTATCTACAGACGAAGCTTGCGTACTCGGGTGGAACCTCCAACCTCAGAGCACATCTACGTAGTCGTCATCCTTCAGCTGAGACAAGCAGTCCTGTTCGTCCACAGCCTTTAATTACCAGCATGGTGAGCACGCCTAAGAAATTATCGCGAAATGAACATGAACGTATTACGGAGAAAATAGCTAATATGGTAGTGAAGGATTATGTTCCGTTAAATGTTGTGTGTGGTGAGGGATTTAATGAATTAATGGATACCACAGTGCCTAGCTACTCAGTTCCTCACAGGAATACTATCCGTGCCCGTATAGTGCGCGCTATCAAATTGAGAAAGAACAGCTCATCTCAGATCTATCCAAGGCCGCCACCGTGTCATTGACTACTGATACCTGGACCAGAAACAACACTCAGAGTTATATCACTGTCACTGAACATCACATCGATAATGAGTGGATAATGAGATCTGGTGTTCTTCTTACGCGTGATATGTCGGAGAAGCATACTGGTGAGAATCTTGCTAGCAGACTGATTGAGTGTGTTTCAGAGTTTGGTCTTGACGGGAAAATTAAGTGCTGTGTACATGATAATGCTGCAAATATGAATTGTGCTGGACTTAAGTGCCCGTGGGATGATATTGGGTGTTTTGCACATACACTCCAGTTATGTATTAAACCTGGCCTTGAACAACAGTGTTTCGAAAATGGTTACCAGAGCCAGGAAATTAGTTGGACATTTGAAGCATTCAACAACACTCACAGCTGAACTTGAGAAACGCCAAATACTTCTGAATGAACCGAAACACAAGCTTATATCTGACGTCAGCACCAGATGGTATTCTACTTACCCTATGTTAGATCGGTTGTGCGAGCAACGACGCGCCTTGAATGACGTCATGTTGGATCCACGTTTTACTTCCAAGGACAACGCCGCCCTTAACCTTGAGAACCATGAGTGGGAGTTAGCCAGTGAGCTGTGTATAGTTCTAGCCGATTTTAAAGAAACAACTACATTCATGTCGACGGAATCACATGTCTCATGTTCTGAGATTTATCCTATTGTGTTTGGTTTGTTAAACGGATGTGTAGTATATAAAAGTGGTGATAACAGTGCAATAATGAAAGTAAAGAGAGCCATACGGTCTGAACTTAACTCACGTTTTAAGATTGATTCAACCGAGAGAGCCAAATCGTTACCTATGCTGGCATTACTACTAAACCCTAAGTACAAGCGCCTACCGTTCCTGTCTGCTGAGCAACGCCAATCTACACACGATAAGCTGGAGGAACGCTTAGATGAAGTGCCTCTACGTATACCCGCACGTGCCGACAACGCTCCACCTACGAAACGTCGTAAACTGACCTTTTGTAACTTTGAAGCAGACGACGACGACGATAATCGTGATGAACTCGCTACTTATCTAGCAGAAAAATCGTCAAGTGATTGTGATGCTCTGGACTGGTGGAAAAGGAACGAGTCCAAGTACTCGAAGATTGCAATCATCGCAAGACGTGTCCTCTCAGTTCCAGCTACTTCAGTACCATCAGAGCGAGTATTTTATGCCACGGGACTGTTAATCATAGACTATCCAGTGACATTGTGGATTGCATGATATTTCTTAACAAGAATACATTTCAGAAGTATAGTGACGACGATGAGGAAACCATTGATCTTTAATTTATGAGATCGTCTAAGTTGAACGGACTGTGAAAACGATAACAATCATGAAGCTACTTGAATAGACCGATGTTTAAGTTCTTAGACTGTATGACTGGTAAAATGCAGTTAAACTGATATTTATGTAAACTTTCATATGTATACATGTGTGTGTTTTGTTATTCTTAAATATTCGTTAGTATTGATAAAGTGCATATCAATAAAATGCTATCAATTTACAGGGTGTTGGTTTTTTTTTGTGTGTACAACTTGGCATTTATTATTCCCTTGATTAGAGTACTGGGTTTTACCCAGGAAAAAAGACGACAAAAGACAAAATACAAGTTTACTCATTTACTTTACACGATGATGATAGTAGTGGGTTTTCCCAGGAAAATAGACGACAACAGGGGCGTAGCGCGGACTAATTTGACAATACTCGAAAGTGGGTTGGTCCGGAAGGGCGGTCTGGAGGTCCTCCTCCAGGAAAATTTTGTATTGTATAATCGATTCTAACGTCTCTGGTGGAGTTTTGAAGTCAATTTTGTCTCATTATTTCAGTCAAGATTTATATATAAAAATACTTTAACAACGTAAACCTCGGTTTTGTTTTGTAAGTAGTTCATCATCTGACCGACTGTACATGAACAGCGGACACAAATCACTGGAGGATAAGTGGAAAGACTAGGTGGAATCTGAATAGATTATTTGTTCAGGTAGATCTACATGTATATGGTAGACCCTAGTGTGCGAGCGATGGTCAAAGGCATTTCACAAAATATAAGTTTACACTTTTATTTCACATATTTCACATGATCTTACTTCATGTAAAAGCATAACAATATGAGATAACACGCAACTATATGATGGTTAGACACTTTACAAATACATGTATTACATGTTTATAAAAGAAACGTGACTTACGTTTACTTACAGCAATACAAACAAAAACAAATATCGTGCACATGGATCTAGAGTGAAAACGAAAGAGTACAACAAAGGGAAGTAACTCTAATGTTTATAACAAATATCATCAATATGCCAGAAGAGTAGTCTTTCCTTACAAAGAGCAATGGAATATATAGTCGCGAAAACTGGTTACAATGGAAAAGTAATTATCAAATAGCAATGTTACAATTGATCCGAACGTTCGGATCTATCCGGATGTCTGATTCGGACATCCGGATGCTGGATTCGGTCGATTTTGACAACTCTAGTTTTTAGGCAGGTGTTGTAACAATGATCTTGGTTCACGGTATGTAATTTTGACTGTATGTTCTGACAGCGTCGATGTTTTAAAAAAGTTACGCTTGAATAAGAATATGTTTCTGTTGAAATGTATCTAAAATGTATCCTAAAATTAATATTGAACTGAAATAGTACATGATTTGTATCTTACATGGTGGACAAAACTGTGCATCTAATGTCCCTATCTTTTATATAGTTATCCCTCCTTATAGACACATTCAGTTAAACAATAATCAAAGCACTGAGAGTACTCGTGGGAGGCGATCTGATTGCTGCTACTAAAGCTTAAACCGACTTTACACGTTTAATGTTCGTTTTCTTACTGCCGATCTTGTCTTGAATGTCAAACTAGGCATATGTGACTATATAGGCATGTTGGGCATCTAAATAATTGTTAAAAGATGCAAATTAATTTAAATGTAATACGTGTATTAAATGCGTATATCAACAGTGGCTTTAAAATAATACTACGCGCCTATTTATCAGATTCTACAGTACCGTCTTGTAATCACTTCCCTCACAGCGTGAGACAGTCTATAGAAAGCGGCTAGCTAGTACAGCGACACCATATGATTGCATAACAGTACTTTGTAGACCGTATACGATTCATTGATAAAACCATCACTTGACCGTAGTCTGAAGTTTCTAAAAATAGCTTCATAGCCGGGACATTTGATGAACACGTCATTTTCGTATTATGAAACAAGTTCGGTATCGGCCGGTGTAGTGATTTTTTTGCAAAAATATCGATTTAACGAACAGTTTCACAATAATTTTTGATCTTAGAATAAACAAATGTTGCTGATTGGCTTAAATCAGTTAACAAATTTGGAGAAACATACACATGTATGTAGCAGTATTGGGAATGTTGACAGTTTCTGGAACTACTTGAATGCGGATTCACCTAGCAGCCTAAAGGCGGTTAATTTTGTATTAAGAAATGGGCAATGGTAGTAATGAGAGGCTTTAACGCCTCCCAAAAACTAGTTAGACCAATGATCCAGTGGGATGTCACTTCGTACATGAATACCAATGTATGTAAACATGAACTGTGTACTTTTTATATATAGGTCTCCGCAGTCCCACTTTTTGTCAACATTTGGTTTAGTCAAGCATGTAATTAATGCGTTATTTATCATAGAACAATATATATTGCATAACATTTCCAAGAATATTGGGAATAATAAAACTTTGACAATGACTTTGTGAGTCACATCGTCTCCTGTAAACTCATGTCGGAATATCCATTAAAATTAACGAAGGAAGGTCACGGGTTTATGTTAATGCCCCGGACCAATCGTGTTAAACTATAATACCTTTTCTTATTCATATCGATTGATATATTATAGTCATTTCTATAAATAGATCTTATATACTTTATTAACTTTAAATATAAGTTCAATGTTGTGAAATATCGGGTGAGCCATAGCATAGTGGATTATATGTACATATGAGACAAAAGCACCTGTATACTGTCGGCGGGCATACTTCGGTTTATCTGTCGGCAGACCCACTAGGCTAACTCGTTACTCATTGTCCTTTTTCTTATTTTATGTTCGGCTGTGCAATATTTGTACAAACTCATTTTCAGCGGGAATATTATGAGTACCTTTGCTGTTTATTGAGATGTGTAATGAGGGTCCGAATCCTCGATGAAGACCACTATTTTTATATTTTTGTTTAATACCGGAAATATCCATTAGTGTTTGAACACGTTTTTATACAAGTGAGTGACATCAAACGGTGGTATCTATCCGTCATGTCACGCCCCCCCCCCCTGTGCCCCCGGTTGAACCGGGCCTGTGTATGCTTCACAAACGAGTCTCGCTTGTCATCCTTCCAGTAAGTGTAACTAAATACTTTACCTCACATGCCAATTAAACATCGCAAACTTTCACTAGATCGATATTTAAAAAAAAATCGAAATTTTCCTTCGTCAATTTCCCATTTCTATTTAGTATTCCCGGCGATAACCTTTCGACCTCAACATATTTCGAAGCGGTCGTTTGTTTGGCTAGCCTGGATGTCGCGTCATCCTTAGTTGTTCAATTGTGAAAGCTCGGCCATTTCCGTTTGTATCCAAACCAAATTCTCGATTCTGACTTATAATAATGTTCACAACAGGTGTTAGGTAATTTTGAACGGTATGCTCAGATAATATACGATATATGTTCGTAGTTTATTAAGGATAAGAATTCAGTTCAATAATGACGATATAACATAGGTATACATGCTACATGTTACCAGGTAGGTATCGGGATGATTAAGCAGTTATAGTATGTTTTTAGTTAATGGAGAAAACATATATATAGTCGACAATTGTATTGTATGCTTATTCTAATTATTATTATTATTTATTATACCATAGTTATATAGCCCCTTTTTCATGTATTTACACTTTAAAGGGTGCTGTACAATCAAAGTCCACGAATCATGTTTAACACCAAATGTATCGACGTGTTTCATAGCCATGAGGATAGTACTCAATGTTGATGTTATAGCCTTGTCACTAAACAATGCCAGCACTGAACGAACACAAGCACACCTGAAAGAAACACAAACTGACCAGATACATTTTCATGATCACATTTGCGGTCAGATAGTCAACATAAACTTGGTAGTAAAATATAACCGCCTCCACGATAGCCTAGTGGTTGAGCGTTCGCCTCGAGTGCGGGAAGTCTCGGGTTCGATCCCTGGCCGCGTCATACTAAAGACGAAATAAAAATGGAACCAGAAATTCCCTTGCTAGACGCTCAGCATAAAATGGGAGACGGGCTTCTCTTCTCTCATACCCTCGTGGCGATGGATAACATCAGGAATGAGGTGTCGAGAGTGATTACTATTAGTTGGAAAAACTTACACAATCGACCTTAAATAAATTAGTATAAACTAATACTAACATAGAAACAAATTTACACATGCAAGCAAAGGACCTTTAAAACCCACATTTTAACAAACATACTAGTATACAAACTAACAAACAGTTCAATGTCAGTGAGACTTATAAGGCTGTATGATACCCTTTCATTGCGTCTAGGGTCATTTGGGCTGGGTTTTCGAAAATGAATCACTCCTGAAAACAACGTAGCCCCTTAAAATGTACGGTTTGACATGCTCCGAATAGGCTATTGCCCCTGTAGTCCCTTTCACATACGCCTACATATCGGGACCGTATAATATTTTGCATGCTATGTTGTGCTAGATATAAGTGTAGGTAAGCGTTCTTTGTCGTTTCGTGTACTCTGTGATAACATCCCTCTGTTATGATATAACATGTTTATTACGTCAACGGTTGATCAAACAATCCTTATAACGATGTATCCATTTGAATAATACTTCAGTCTTGTTTGAGTTCATTAACTAAAAACATAAATTATTTACATATGTGCAAATTCATCAATTAAGCTGTCATTAAGTGTCATTTAACACAAATTAACTAAGTTGTATGCATTAAATCCTCATGTGTCTGTGTTTCTTAAGGCATTTGGCTTATGATAAAACATGTAGTGATTGACAACTTACGACATCAAGACGAATTAAATGCGAATTAAATGAACATGGCTACATTCTGGTATATGATTGGGATATGCAATGTCAATAGATAACGTCAGCGGCTCTCACACGATCATAGGTCATACATGGTGACAAAACCAACGCGTGATCCGTTCTTGCAACGGAACGTAGTACGCCTGCAAAAACACAATAACAAGAATGCAAGCAAGCGTTGGTTGTCTTAGAGACAAGTCGCCGTGTTTACAAAGAATATGTTTTCATGATCAGGTTTAAGCTTCAGTCTGTGTTGGCTATTGGTTTGGCAAGTATTTGTCATATTCAATCGATATTCACCACTGGTAGTCACCGAACAGCGGATTATATCCCCAGACTTTAATTTCGTAGGCGGGGGGGGTACAATCCGCCGTAGGTGAATATCGATGGCACTGTCCAATATTAAATTTAGATCAAACATCAAATACACGAATGGAAATCACTCAAAATTACCCGTACGGAAGCTCATTATCAATTATTACTCAGATATTTTGTTAACTACTGTTACCATATGCGTGTTATAATAGTGTTCTTAAATTTGGCATAATCTTTTGTCACAAATTAAACCTGACCAAATAAAGAACATTGTTGTGTGTGCAAAGTTGACAAAAATAGCGCCATGTTGCATGATATTATGGAAAATTCTGAAAACAGCTTTAAACTGTAGCCTGATTTTTTTGCTTGGAACTGTAGCCATAATTGCAAATTAAAAGAAAATGTCAGAATATTGCCATGGATTGTTTGTCGTGAAATGGCCTCCGGTGTTGCCGGTTGGTGTAAACATGACTCTTCAATCACGCATGAAGTAGATAATGACACGAACATGAGAAGTAGTCCGCTCTAACACAAAATTATTCCAAGGTTTCACGAAGTGTTTGAAGAAACGGTCAAACTACGGATAGAAATACATTGTACTTTATATCGTGGAAACCTTAGCGTGGTCTATATTTTATAAAAATCGGCGAATAAATAAAATACTTAGGGCTATCCGTCTTTTCGAAGTGGAGGTTTTATTTACACGTTTCTTCTTGGGACTGTAGTATTACGTCACGTGGTATTGCTATACTGTGTCATGTTGTCTTACTATAATACCATTACATGTTTGTGAAAGGACAGATCAATCCGTAATACTCCTGGGGACTGTTTTATCAAAGCGCTTATATTACGGAAACTTACGTTCAAATTTTAATTCTTTATAATTTTTTACCATCTACAAATCAGGGACAGATATGGTTTGTAGGAGTTCATTAACTGAATCATTATTTCTATTTCAGCTCAATTTACCACACTTAATAGTTGTAAAAGAATTATAAATATTTTAGATTTTGATCGTAAGTATACATTTACCGTAAGTGCTTTGATAAAACAGTACCCTTGATTTTAAATTTCAGAAATTAATATCTATAATGCTATGCACAATAGGGATATATCTGATTGTAGAACTCATCAGACATTCTCATTTTGATCTATTAGATGACATCCGAGCAAAACGATTGTTGGCGTACATTAGCGTCACAAATTTCGACGTTATCACCGTTTTTAACGTTTACAAGAATTAAGTTTCGAATACAATTTTTCTTAAATTCTTACATGGACCCCATCATTTTATTCGTCGCGTATTAAGCAAATTCTTTATTTAATATTTTGGTGAAATTAAAGTGGTTTTTACCGACTCGATCGTTTGGGTAAGCGCAGTTAACGCAATATATAAATTTTCGATGTACGCCAACAACGTACGCAACGTCACAAGAGAACATGTAAGTTAATAACGTTTGAACTTCAAGTGTTTGCGGGAGCAATGTTCTTAAATATTAAGTTCATGCTATCACATCCAAGTACGTAGTATCATATAACCCGACAACCTAGTTCACATTATCATTAGATAATGGTTCAAGTCTTAAAAGGAACATCTAATAATACACTAATACCATAAAGACACAATTGACAGCATATGAGAAGGGTATCATGCTGTACAAACAAGAAATTGAGACTTTAATGCTAGGTGTGGATTAATATATTGGTATACAGCATATGGTTCGGGTTGTATATCTTAATTAAACAATCGATATCAACTAAAGTCACAGACTACCATTTAAAATCAATCAACGTTATGGCAAAATCTGAGATGTCTGTAGGAATCATAAACGACACATTAAATATTAGCATTTTTAATAAATCACTGCATGAAAGGGTCGACAAAGAAGTTTAGAATGTTTTACTTTCAGAAGAGTGGGCTTATTGGCATTAATTTGATCTTTATGTTATAGTTTACTATTTGTTATATCAAACGGTGTTTGTTGCATTGTTATCAAAATTAAACATGTTCGTCAAATCTGTTAATTTAGATAAACTAGACAGATACATACATTGCTTTGTTACACCTTTTGAGTCAAATATGCCTGTAATTCTTATACATGTACATGTATCAATTAAAACATATTTTATTACTTAAGGCGTTAGATAAATATCATTAATGTCAAACAAAATTCACCACGCAATCGACGAACAAATGGATCTTCACGGAAAAACAACTTTCTCTGAACACACAAGTTGAAAAGCGTTAAGTTGTTTAACAGAAGCTCGAACTCAGATACATGACAGAACAGGCGCCCAGACGGACAATCTATTCCTGAGTTAAGCATGTTATGGTCTTCGTTACATATGAAGTGACGTGTTTAGTTGCTCATAAGAGTTACTACTGGACGATGTGTCATACTAAACAGAACTGATGAGGTCACATGCTCGCGGTATGCTGGTCTAAGGTTGTGTACACCGATAGAAAACTTGGTGAAACCAGATCAACAATGGAAGGTTTAAATTGCACTCAATTGATTAGCTAATTATAACTTTGTAAGTAAATGATACGTATGTATTGATAAGCAATATGTCTGAATTTAGTGTAAATCTCGTCCGTCCAACCTTTAGTACTACGACCGCATTAACTCCCTCGCCTTACCATACAACATACGACTCAAATAGTGGTGCATTGTTGATTATTACTTTGTTCTCAACATTCAAAGGAAAAGTTGCATAGTTATCCTTTTAGCTATGGTAACCATTTTACATGAGGTATTCAAAATGGTTTATATACTTACTACAGCCAAATTCTAAATTACAGATACACGGATCAAAACATTCACTATGAAAAACTCTGCTTGCTTAATTATGGCATTGCAACCGTTGTACTATAAACTAAAACTTGTATTACCAATAATACCTTTAAACTATCCTTATTTATTGCTCACTGATTTTAAAACATATAACTCGCATCCTGGGTTACGAACCTGTATGTACGTCGTACTATATATTATATAATCCTTCCGTTACAAAATACACGGAAGACGTGATTATGGCTAGTATGCCTACATAACGCAAATTACTTACTCAACACCCGTTTGATAGACAAATATCTAATTGAATCCTTTTAGATTGATACTTATCTTCGTCGAATACGTTGTCATATAAAAGACACGTCCCTGCTATGATTGCACTCATTTTGTTCAGCATGAGGACGTGACAGTATTTCTAAATTAAACGTTACAATGGCTAAACTGTTAATTATTGTGTTAATTATTCTACATGGGGTGAGAGGAATGCCTACTCATATTTTAAAACGGATTGATATTATCATATTGAACTGGCTACTAGTATTTAAAACAAAATTAATATTGATATATAGTATTATAACAATTGAATCTCGGCATTCATTTACTATGAAGCTCACATGGAAGACTGGGTTTACCCAACTGTGTTTCCTCTTTAAATAAAATCTTTATTATTATTAGTACATAGAGATCATAACCTTAGGTATGTGAAGTTGACAGTTAGTTGTTAGCTGCCAACTTCATAAACCTCCTTTATTTTGCCTGATTGATGGTGATGAACAAATTAAGGCGCATTTTTCTGAGTCATATTTAACTCATTGAAAATACAATTTTTGATGTTTCAGAAATACTCGTACCAGAGGACGAATACCTGTGGAAACATACAATGTGTTGTAGAAGCTGTCGATTGTGAGGATAAAAACGGAACACAAGTTTGCAACTGTTTCGTAGGAGTATCGGTAACCATATGAATTAGTTTGATGTTCGAATAACTCATTGCTTTTGTCGAAATCTCTCACCAGCTCTTTTCAAATGCCTTGAACAACCAGGTTTTCGCTTAACTGCATATTGCAATTTCTTTTTCAAATTTAGCATCATTGTTCAGACATGACAACTGCTTTTACAAATACAAATGTATCTTACATAGAAGCCATTTGTTATTTATTTCAAATATGTTACAATTTGTACTAAAGACTTAGTTCTTGCAAGAGTCGTTTAATATAACTGGGTAGAATACATGTCTCTTATAACATCATTCATTATTGCAGGGAGATGCGTGTGAAATCGACCGCGATGAATGTACGGAGCATGTAAGATCCCCATGCGGACATCGGGGCAGTTGTGTAAACAATTTTGGAAGCTATACGTTCGTATTTTTAATCGTTCAAAATATTACATAATTAAAAAATATGTATGCGTTCATAGTTTTGTTCTGACTTTTATTACTTGCGAGGATATTATGTGACATGACAAGTGTTTGTGTGTTTCAATCTGATCTGTATAGTCCTGCTTCTCGGTCAATAACAAGCAATAATACAGGTGGATGCCAGATGTATTATCTAAATGATTTGTTTGTTGTTGGTGGTATCATGGATGAGAGTAAACATCCAGCGCCAATATAGGTACTGTGATATGAAATAAGATTGCAAGACTTCTGATCGGATGGCAAATGGTTCGACAGAACATTTCCGCATACTTCAGAAACCATGAAACTGCATGACACCAGACAATCTCGTTCCTTTGTGTTAGATGTTTTAGGGTGACACAGTCTGCCCTTGACGCATTTAGTATCGTTGTGGCTGTCATAGTGGTGCCTTTGAATGGAAATCGTACCCAAGAAAATAATGTAGAAAATTAAAATTTAAGTAACTATTAGATACTATGGATCATTTTCCTTATTAATGAAATATGTTTATATATTAACAGATGTCACTGTTTACGTGGATGGGAAGGGTTGACATGTAGACATAGACCGAGTACAGAGCCGGACTTTGATTGTTTCCCTGGTTGGGAAGGAAAGTTCTGTATGTACGATATTGATGAATGTACGAGGTGAGTTGTTGGCTTTTCTACTAGGCGTACCACATCTTTAGTTTCAAACCATATTTCTGTATTCGGTTTTATAACTTATGACACTGGTGATCAAGATATTGACAAAAATCATATGCCATTGCTTTTTGTGTCTGCTGAATACCTCTTTGGTCGACAATCGGTACAAATTACTAATTCATGTTAAATATAAAATCGTACATGTACTTATTAAATATTTCACCGTTCCAATTCAACTTGTCATATTAATAAGCTTGTAGATTGATCCAGCATGGATACTGCTGATTAAAGCAGGCGGTTGTGTCAAACCAGTGTGTGATATAGTTGACCAACCTACAAGTATTATTACATGCTTAATGCATACTAAGAAAATCGAGGATGTATGTATTTGGTTAGATGCAATTGAACTTAGAATATAACCTATATTTTGAGCCAATAAAAACGCCGACCTGTGCTTGTTAATAGAGATATTTAACCATTAAAATTTTGCTCTTAGTAGACGTGACGTCATGTGTATTGGCGCCAAAGTCCTTTTGGCCAATGAAAATGTTACATTCTAAATTAGTTAGAACATAGTCGCTCCGCCCTTTTTAACATTACAAAAAATGCTTGTTATAACTATAACGTAAGTCTGAAACAGAGTGTATTCAAATTTCAGTGGATCTCCACCATGTACGGGACCAAACCAACATTGTGTAAATTCAGAGGGTAGTTACAACTGTACGTGTAACGAAGGTTGGCAAGGTATAAATTGTACGGAGGATATTGATGAATGTGTGAACAGCCCTTGTGGGGGAAATCGCACGTGTCAGAATACCCAAGGATCATTCGCGTGTCTGTGTCTATCTGGATGGTACGGTATAAACTGTGACCAGAATGTAAATGAATGTGTAACGGAACCATGTGGATCATCTGGGACATGTATTGATAATGAAGGATCGTTTGTATGTGAATGTTCATCTGGTTTTACTGGAGATAGATGCGAGGTAAACTCGTCAGGTAAATTATAATACTTTCTTATCTAGTCAGTTTGTTAACACTCGCTACATTATCATGCATGCTTTCTAAAGCGTTATAAATAAGCACTTAAATCCACGAAATCACATTAGATGTAGCAATTTCCTATCTGGTTCTTTGAAGTAAAGTATTGCAGTTTGGTATGACCCAATAAAGATTCAGAACCAATGTATATTAATATAAATTAGGGAAACATGGCAATGTAAGTAATACTCATCGGCAATCTTCAATAGCCAGGCTTGATGTATTATGTAAATAAAAAATTATGTTAGTTAGTTCCAATGGAACTGAAATGGTTAATTTGCGTTGGTCTATTAGCCTAAAATTGTCTTTTACATACGTGCAATGTGCATATTAAAGACCATATAAAAGGATAAAATGAACTTATTGAGCTTTCAAGTACCATCAGGATGATTAAGATAAAATGTTATTGTTAATTAAATTTTGTAGAATATTTATTGACAGTGTATGGCTGACTATCTCATCTAGTAGTCGTTATGGAAAAGAAATATAACGTATTAAAGTACTTTTTAAATCAAAGCGCTGCAAGAGTTGAAGTTGCAGCGCTGAAGGACTGGAGCTAAACTTCATTCGCTTTAAAAGCAGTTTACTGACTGTCAAAATGTTTTGTAGAAAATACACGTCCTCTTTTACTGCCAGTTTTGTTGACCTTGGAAAGTTGTAGTGTTAATCTATTGGTCATGCTTAACTTGTCTCTGTATCTTGTTATGTACTAAGGTAATAAACAAGAGATCTCGGAATCCCAATATTTCCCCGAACTACCCACATACATGCACAGTCACATATTGAACTACGTTTACTATAACGACATTACACGGTAAAACCGTCCGGAATTACGGCATTAATTGAGCCACATTATGCGAGATATTCCGAATATATGTCAGGATGGTGGCTGCATTAGTGTATGGAGCAACCAGGTACAAAAATCGCGATTATTTTGGCCAAATTATAAGAATTTGTAAAAAGTCTTACTTGAACACAATGACAACATTATTTCACGACCTCGCGGACAATATTTTCCCCTAAATTATATGTTTAACTTGAAAACTGCGTATACTTTCTCGCCATCGGTAACGAGCTACAGAAGCGACAGTGTAGCATAAAATGCAATACTTCAAATATAAACCATTTCTGAGGATAAATCTTACTTAAGTTTAACAAGAGGGCCCAAAGTGCCTTATGTAGCTCACCTGTCCCTAATGGTAATCAAGTAAATGCAGCCTCTATTGCATGAACAAGGTTTTCATATTGTCTTACAAAGCGACCTTTTAATTAACATCACATAAACCCATATTGAGGTGTTCATTTTGACCAACTCTCTTAAAGGAAAAGGTCAACATTGAGACGTCTAGTGACTACACAATTTTCTATGATTTGACCTAGTTTTTGACCACGTATGACCCAATATCAAACTTGGCCTAGAGTTTCATAAATATTAGGTCAAAATAATGACCTCTAGTGACTTCGCTATGTGACTTTTCTATGATTTGACCTTGTGACCTAGTTTTTAAACCCTGATGACCCAATTTTGAACTTGGCCTATATTTTGTTAAGATGATTATTGCGACTGGGATTCATAAAGATAAGGTTAATATAGGGACCTCTAATGAGTACGCAAGATTTTTCTATTAATTGACCTTGTGACCTAGTTTTTAATCCCGGATGACCCTATATCGAACTTCACCTAGATTTTGTTGAGATGATCATTGTGACCCCGAGTTTCATATGGATTAAATCCAACTTGTGGCCTCTAGTGACTACGCAACGTTTTTTCTATGAGTTTACGTAGTGACCTAGTATTTGACCCCTGATGACCCAATATTGAATATTGAGATAATCATTGGGACCAAGTTTCATAAGGATAAGGCCAGAACTGTCACATGTAGTGTATACGCAAGGCAATTGTGTATGGACGGACTTTGGACGAAGAGTGATCACAAAAGCTCAAACAAAGATGTTAAATAAATAATGTGCAATAATTGTTTTATATGTGTTTCATGTTTAAACGTTGAAAAAATATTAAGTATATACACTCCCGCTATATGGCCTATTGCCCGCTATCCCCTGACCGTAAAATTCCGATTCGGGAAAAATATCGAGCATGTAGTATTACCTTGTTAATATTTTGGCAAATAATGCGAAAAGCATAGCTTAATTATCACTGGAAATAAAAATAACGGTCACCTTTTCATGCTTCCATTCTGCAATTTATCAGCGTGATCACCAATTATCACAATTACCTTCGCTATTAGTATACCAAATCATACTAAACGTAGTGATAGGGGAGGTAATCAAGTCTAAGAATGATGCCATCGGAACGGTCCGTACAGAATTATACTCTTACGCAGTTATCTTCCTTGCTACTTTTTGTGTCGCCTGAAATGCGACATATAGGTGTTACTTTGGCGGCGGCGGCGGCGGCGGCGGCGGCCGGCGGCGTCACAAATTGCTTGTCCGGAGCATAACTTTGTCACCTTAAGTTCAAATGACTCAAGATTTGGTATGCATGTTTCTTGCAATAAGCCGGAGTGCAGTGCGCAAGAACCATAACTCTACCTGTCATAGTTTTTGAATTATTTTCCTTAATTGATTTTATTAGAGCATTTCTTGTCCGGATCATAACTTTGTCACCTTAAGTTCAAATGACTCTAGATTTGGTATGCATGTTTCTTGCAATAAGCTGAAGTGCAGTGCGCAAGAACCATAACTCTACCTGTCATAGTTTTTGAATTATTTCCCTTTGATTGATTTTATTAGAGCATTTCTTGTCCGGAGCATAACTTTGTCACCTTAAGTTCAAATGACTCTAGATTTGGTATGCATGTTTCTTGCAATAAGCTGAAGTGCAGTGCGCAAGAACCATAACTCTTCCTGTCATAGTTTTTGAATTATTTCCCTTTGATTGATTTTATTAGAGCATTTCTTGTCCGAGGCCTAACTTTGTCACCTTACGTTCAAATGACTCAAGAATTGATAGGCATGTTTCTTACAATAAGCCGAAGTGCAGTGCGCAAGAACCATAACTCTACCTGTCATAGTTTTTGAATTATTTCCCTTTGATTGATTTTATTAGTCCATTTCTTGTCCGGAGCATAACTTTGTCACCTTAAGTTCAAATGACTCAAGATTTGGTATGCATGTTTCTTGCAATAAGCCGGAGTGCAATGCGCAAGAACCATAACTCTACCTGTCATAGTTTTTGAATTATGTCCCTTTGATTGATTTTATTAGAGCATTTCTTGACCGGAGCATAACTTTGTCACCTTAAGTTCAAATGACTCAAGATTTGGTATGCATGTTTCTTGCAATAAGCCGAAGTGCAGTGCGCAAGAACCATAACTCTGCATTGCATCGTTTTTGAATTATTTGCCTTAGATTGATTTAATTTGAGCATTTCTTGTCCGGCGGATAACTTTGTCACCAAGAGGTTGAATGACTTGAAATTTGGTATGCATGTTTCTTACCAAAAGTCCAAGTGCAGTACACAAGAATCGTAACTCTACCATGTGCCATTTTTTATTTTTGTCCCTTTGATTGATTTTATAAGCATTTCTTGTCCGTGGCATAACTTTGTCACCATAAGTATTAATGACTCCAAGATAGGTATGCCTGTTTCTTGCTGTGACATTTTTTTGTCCAGAGCATCACTTTGTCGTTTTTAGTTCAGATGACTATAGAACTCTTGTGAGTCGATATGTAGCCCAATAGTGGATAGTTTTCCATGACAAATGTGCATGTCGTCAGGCGACACATGCGACTCGCGGAGCTTTTATATAGATAACAAACCACAAAATGCCTACACGGACCATTATCCAAATAGTCCTGTAAAAAAACGTTTATGTGGCTGAAAACGGTGGTGTGTCTTGACAAATCAACATTAGAATCATGTAATTGGGTTTAAATGCTTTGTACACATGTATGTGATGTAGTGAAACTGTTTTTTTTAGATATTTTGATATTCTGGCTTAAATATGAAAGTGAAAGTAGGGTTGTTGCTAACGGACTTCGAATCAGTCCGCGAGTGTGAGAAAATATGTTCACCGCGTTTGACGAACCAAACTTTTCTTATATGATACGCAACCCCCTGTTTTTTCATTTTCTTGAGACTATAAGCTATTTTTGATTTGTGAATTTTGAGAGATCCCCATGGACAAAAGTTTGACATGTTTTGAGTCAGCAATTTGTCACTTTACATTCAATTAAAGAACATATTTATTTGGTAGTTTGTTACCCAAAGGCGATTAGTGAGATCTGAGAGGAAATATTTTTATCGCGCAGGTTGTGTTGTTGTCAATGCTAATTTTGCTTCAGTGCTATTTCTTTTACACTTTTACATGAAAATGTCATGTTAAATAGTGATGTTCTGCATTTTTAAAGGCGGGTTAGTGAGATCTGATAAGAACTACATTTATTGCGCATGTACGCGCATGTAGTGTAACTAGGAGTTACAATTCGGACAGGCTGAGAAATTGGTATCATAGCCGTTGGCTTTGGGGCTACCGCCCAGGCCAAAAACTAGAAACACTTGCTGTTTATCTAAAGTTTATGAGTATGTTATGTGTTATTGGTGCACTTTCAGATTTGCCACTGTCGCCTACCACTAGTGCCATCATTGGGACGGCTGCAGGGCTGGCATTGCTATTCCTCATATGTGCCATTCTCTTCTACTTGTGCATGCGTTTAAAATTGTAAGTGCAATCTAAGAGTATATTCTTAATTATAGCGCATGTAACCGTTCGGGACTGTGAAAAACTTTATTGAAATGTTCTTATCCATGCTTTTGGTACACATTTTACTACATCAGTAGATAATTTATTTGCATGAATTTTAAGCATGTTGTGTTGGCTTAAATACTTTCAATTATCATTACATTTGTATACGCTCTATGCTTTCATAAGTAAGCAAAATAATAACATATGTGTCTTGTTTCATGTATATGTTTATATATGTGTGTACTGTACATGTATTCTATATCATGTAAGACATATTCCTTACAACACTTGGACATTATAACCACTTATGTAATTACAGATACATTTATAATAACTATGTGAAACAACCATTACTATATACGTTCATATGTTTAAATTGACTATCTACTCTTGTTTATTGTTCTCTCTTTTCAGCATATTATACAGTTTATGTCAAAGTAGTTCAATTACCAAATGTTAAGATAGTCTTTGCAAAAGCCCTAGAGGTTGTGTGTAATTTATTTTTATGAGCTATTAAAATAAAATTTACCAAACTCAAAAAGCATGTTTTATTTGAGGAATAATGGTTCTCGAATGATACACTAGAAATGATAGACACCTTAACCACTACGTAACAATTCTGAATTGAAGGACGAGGACGTACTTGAAATCTCGGACAAGACGTCATCTAGCAACACATCCACTGTTCATGTTCGGCCTTTCTTGCTCTGTTGTTTCTTTTAAGTGATGCATTCACTGTCCGACTTATTATTACCTATTTGGAATAACAAAGCCGCCAATAGTCGATAACATAAATTCTTAATTCAAGTGTCCATATATTGTAGGAAGAAACTCAGAGAGCAACAAGAAGAGGAAAGACGTAAACATATGATACATGATAGAACCAGCAAGATCCGTCCAGCAGGTCCAATGTTCTCAGTCAATCGTCGCATTAATGACAGTCTAGATAATAAATGGTCAGTTTACATGTTTCAATTCAATACGCTGTTATACGTGTAATGAATTGTTTTTCAGTCATAATATTATTATTTTAGTTTCTGTGTCTATCTGTCTCTTGTGTAGGTGGCTACTGGCTACCGCCAGTTTCGTATGGGTTTGCATTGTCTGCGCATTACATTATGCATATATATACCTGTTTCCTGAAAACAGCAATTTCATTCTAACTTGAATTACGCAAGTAACCGGAAGCTTCGTTACATGTAGAGTAACGTGTTCCGGGATACATGATGTACATAATTGTGGTCGACTGGAAGCGGAAATATGGTGGCTGATTTACTCAATGTCGTGTTTTCATTTTTTCGCCGCAACAATCACTGCGGTGTACCGATACACTGGATATTGCGAGTAAATGAGAAATGTAGTCATAATATTCTTCAATACTCCGCTTTATCATGCGAAAAGACGACATTGCGTAAATCAGCTTCCATAGGAAAACGTTCACTTTTCCCACCAGGAATCAAACCCAGATGACAGTTTAGCACTATACAAATCACACTAATCCGGGCGTGGTCTGTTCGTCATGTGACGAGAATATGATATAATAATGTGTTCCTGTATTCTATTGTTACTAAAATACTTATTTTCAACTGCTTTCGAATAATAATTAGGAATGTATTCTCTGTAAAAGGTCAACAGCTACCAATCATACCCAGTACAAACAACACACTAACAATGGTCGCACGTTAAGGAGTAGCCCTAACCAACCGACACCGGAATACCGCACACGTGTTGTTCAACCCTATGATGGAAATATGTAAGTATCATATTTGCGTACAGTCAAATCCAGTTGCTTAATTTGGAAAATAATATAAAGAACTGACATTATTAGACCTCATTATTATTCAGAAGCAATCTAGACACACGAGCGTGCAAAGAAAACGTAGTTCAAGCAATTATAGATACGACTCTACATCAAACATGTGATATTAACATATGTGACCTGTATTAATCCACCCCCTGTCATACGAACCCAGTATTATCCAATCACATTCAGACATTCATTCATAATTAAACTAAATGATAATGTTTGAACATCGCACAGGGAAGGCTGCACTCAACAGGAATCATCGAGAAACCCAAAGTTGAAAGTGCACGAACAACAAGAACACGTCACAATGTCCATCACAAAACTGAACGAGAAACCGGAAATTATAAACCGCTGCAATTCAAGCATACCTGAAAAGTTTAAGAATCACCGTCCATTGTATAATCATGCAGCCACACGAATGGTATTATAATGAAACGGTAGTCATCAAAAAGGAAATACGTAAACGAATAGGGGATGATATGATGCAAGAAAATAAATAAAATACAGAAGCTAAATGCACCAATATTAAACAACTGCAGGATTTAGGAAATTACCATTGTTGTCTCCCCTAGAAGTAATGTTCTATTTATTCGGTTCATGCCATTAAATATTTACGATGCCGTGAATCATATCGTATTTCAAAACATTACAGGGATTACAGCAGGCCATCTAGGAACTACAATTCACCAAGTGAAATGTACCAAAACCGGATGGCGAAAGATAACCCACGACAACTAACCAATCATGCTCATTACGAAACCGACGACCACCATTCTGAACACAAATGGTATTGTATAAGTTAATACGCTAGTACATGTATGTTTTTCGAATGTTTGAACAACAAAAAAGCAAAAGCTACACAAGCACGCTGATTGCTTGAGGAACAATGTTTGTCGTTTGATTGTGTCCCTTAAAATATTCAGATTTCAAACACCTTTGGAACGAACTTGATCGTTGGGTTGGAAGGTTACCTCAACCACCGCGTACAAGCCATGGACTTGCGCATGCTCCTTGAACAAAATGCAGGTCTAACGCACGTGCTTTTGTGAAATGTTCATGTGTACTTTAGATGTTCAGCATTTATAAATGGCAATGGTTGACAAAAACGCTACAATGCGTGTTCCAGTTTGTGACTTTCGAAACACGTCGTTGTCCTATTGTAACTGCTATCACTTCATTAATCAGTTGCACATCAGTTTAAGTATTTTTTTGACTGAACTACCGATACCACAGCCACAATACATATGTACAGCAAGTTTCAATTCAATATGTCCTTTACTTGTTAAAATATTTCTAATTAAGTTGCTGTATATCCTTAAAACAGTTGTTAATAGTGAATCATGTGAAAACAAAATTGATGATTACTTTGTGGTGAAATGCAAATAGCACAAATCTAAAGAAATAAAGAGTTTATTTATCTATTATAATATTTGTCGCCGATGGATGATATCGAAAGAACGTACTAAGTCATAAAAGAGACCCTCCCCTGATGGACTTATTTGTTATGATGTCTTCTTTGTGAACCTCGGAAAATGGTACAGTTTTCGGAATGAGCAGGGTACTGTTTTATCAAAGCACTTGCGAAATCCATAAAGTTACGCTCAAATTTAAATTCTTTATACTTATTTTACAACTGCAAATTGGTGACGGATATGGTTTTTTAGGAGTCCCTTAACCGAATCATTATTAGTATAGCTGCTCCATTTACTTTATTATTGTAAACAAAGTTAAAAGACTTTAAATCGTAAGTTTTCGTGTTTATATTGAAGGTACATAAAGATAAAAACAACATTTAAAATTGCATAAACAGTATGTTTATAAATGTTGGGTAATCTAATTAAGTATTTAGCTATCATTATGTGAGGTTATATACGAGTTTAAGTTACTCGAAATTCTTTACTACTAAGACTTTTACCAGATTCAATGTTGATAATGTTATTACGCTTGTACAATACATTGTTTTGCATGAAGTAAATAACTCAGCTAACATTGATGCGATGAAATACTCTGTGTCGTCTTTCCATATTAAGTAGGGATATGGATTACTTACTAGTAGTTGAATGAGCAACAAGATTGTAATTTTTAGACCTTTGACGTGTTCACATTCCTTACCACATAACACGCTACCCCCCGTAGATATATTACTCGTGGAATCTAATCATAAATCAATGACGGTCAATTTCGATAAATAATTATTTCATGAATTAGACCTGAAAGTATATTTTAGTTTGTAAAAACAACTACTATGTTTACTCATCTATACGGTATGAAATTATATTTCACTAGCATACATGCTTTACTTCTTACTTACGTACGTAATATTTGCATTTAACAGTTTTGTCTGAGAGCTAATACGGAGAATTGTTTCTGTTGCTCTATTCTCTGCTTCTGTAATCATCTCTTTCATTGCAAATCAAGTATAGTCTAGAGAACTTGACACGACTCTCGACCTTCAATTAGGATTATATTGTCTATATGTATAACCCAGGTTGTATGTATTCATAAGCGAGCGTGAAGTGTCACGAAGACGCTCGGGGTGTAATACCAACACAAATCTAAGGGACCAATACTGCACGATTTGCTCGCGGAAATTTATATATCCAACAAAATAACATTGTAATATATTCATGCATGAAGGTCAGGATCATATCAAATTCTCTATTCTAGTTACACGTGTAATTTTTGATGCACTATAGTTCCAAGTATATGTTGCATCAGGGGGTGGTATTCAATATTGATCTTACTTGACTTAAGGATAAGGACAACCAATCAGATCATACCATATTGAACTCTTGGTCAGTAACAGGCGATATGATTGACTATCCTTATTTTCCATTTAAATAAGATCAATATTGAATACCACCCCAGGACAAATTTATGTTCAAGAATATTACAATCGAAATACATGATAATTAGTATAGCTGGGTTCACACTCTAGCGTTTGGACCGACGTTTACCGACGTTTGGGCAAACGTTCAGCTCCGCTAGTAAAAGTTACTAAACGTTTTGAAAAGTTGTCGATCGCTGGTAAACGCTGAAGAACGTTGTATTCGTTGAAAATTTTTAACATGCAAAAACTTTGCCGACGTTTGGAAATAAACGCTGATGTAAGTTGTGCTCCGTTTATAAACGTTCCTGAACGCTGAATTAAGTTGATTCAAATTTGCTTAAATCAAACTCCGTTGGCAAACGTCTGCTGAAACGCTGGTGGTGATAATGAATTTAGTCGAACGTTTATCTAGCGGAGGCTAACGGGTATCCAGCGCAATGAACGCGGTAGTAACGCAAGGGCTGGCGTAAGCAAACCTCCCCCAGCGCAAAAGAATGTTTGTCCAACGTAGGCCAACGGGTAGCAACTTAAGTGGTTCGCGCAGACGAACTTTCAATAACGTTTCAGTAACTTGGGTAAACTTTGTTCAACGGATTCTGGCGTTTGGCACCTCGTTCGTCTAAGTCGGACTAAGTTAGAGACCGCTACACATACGCAAACCTACGTTGGCAAACGTTCACCTACGCCGATAAAAAAAAGCTTCAACGCAGGCAAACGTTGTTAAGCGCTTGTAACCGCTGTCAAACGCAGTTGAGCGCCGAGAAACGTTCCCAAAACGTTAGTGTGCGTTAGATACACAACGTTCGCAGTATGGACCAAATTAGTCCTCCTCACGAGTGTAATTTCACCGACGTTTGGGCTATTTTTTCTGACTTTTGAAACGCTGATCAACGCTGGTACAAACGTTCATAGTGTGAACCCAGCTTATGCAAATACTTATAATGTATAACGTCTGCTGATTATCAATTTGGTAATCTACTTTTCAGGGACAGTACCAGATCCACAAGGAATTATAACTCCTCCTCGGACACAGTTGATAGTAGAATGTCCAGTGTAAGCTCTCGACCACCAATTATTCCCGTCAAGTATTACATGGATCCTATATTTGATAACTAACGATAATGTATAATATTTACGTAAATGACTCTTCGACGTTGTTTCCTGAAGTACACCGAAGATTTGTAAATTCGTTGTATGCATAATAAATCCAGTATAGGATGTCTAACGTTTCAGATCTTTTTCACTGCTACATATAATTATATATACAATGCGTTATATGTTATGCTTGGTTAACGAATCCCATTTTGACTTCAATGTGTTGTTTTATGCGAGTATGTTATGATTGTGAAACTTATCTGAAGCATTACACCAACATGTGCATCGGTGTTATCTTTTGAATGTGTATTTGGGTGAAAGGAACTTGAAAAGGAACAGTTTTTGTGAGATAATTTGTTCACACAGCAATGATATTTGTTTTCTGCCTTTACAATATATCCCATTCCTATATGCATGCTAGATTAGGATTATGTTGTTGTTTTTTTCAAACATTGTATATGTGTGGCCTTTACATTAGTCTAGATATGGATTTGGAAGTTCTGAGTATGACAACCCCGATACAACTTTCAGGGTGGTTTTTTTATTCCACAGGTTTATAGTTCTGCATTTTGTAATAATGCAGCATAATATTTTTGAAGTGTGCTGGCTTTCAGATGAGCCATTTTTAGTTGTTCGAGAATCGAACAACTATACTTATATACATACGTTTCTACCATCGACTATGCTTTAGTTGATGAAACTACTTTTCTTCCTACGCCACCGCTAGGCGGTGCCAGCTTTATCGATACGGATGTAAACCGTTATGAAAATAGTTCCATCAATTACAGCATATATACTACAAAGCTACTTCCTATTTCTAAATCTACAGGACAGTTGGATATCCCAATAAATAATCTAAACCTATTTCCAGTATGTCTTTGTATTTAAAAAAGCAATTACCACTTCTGTTATCTTCCTTCCGTACCTTTTTCGTCTGCATAAACTGTTACGTAATCATATACTGTGGTTACTTACCCAGTATTTCTAGTCATATCGAGGCCATGGTTCCATCGCTTAACCAATCTAGCTACTCTCGACAAGCGGTATGCGGAACGACCACAACTTTGAGTATCGCTCTATATAAACTGCTGCATATGCACGTAGTTGGGTTAGTTTAGGTTAATCAGACGGTAGTATCACGTAACTGGATTTTTTGGACTAATACATTTTAACATACACCAGAATAAATTCGATCAGCATCCGAACTACAAAAAACAATAGAAATTACCTGGCCGAATAAAACTATTTGACTTGCACTTCCTGCATGCATTCTTTCCAATCGTGAAAGCTCGGCAATTTCCGTTTGTCTTCGGTAAATATTTCAATGCATTCAGGCCGAGATGATCAGAATGGTATTCATAACTCATCGGAATAAACACATGCCATATTAGTATAGTCATATCTGCGTAATTATCATTAACGATCATGTTACTTTGATTGGTGTATGCGGTGCATATTGGCAACACAAATATCGCAAAATGCTACCATTTATGTAAAGAAGAAACTTTACATCAAATGTAACTTTCTGGATTATGGACCTCGTTTTAACTTGGACAAGGATAACCGAGAAATATAAACAAAGATAAAAAAGCAGATAAACAAATGTGCTTCAAATTAAGCATGCGACACGCATCTAGGACGGACACGATTACGACAAAAATATTTATTTCTCTATCATCTAACTGTTCAGTCGTGTGTTTCTGGTGCTCTGTTTTTGGGAGGCTTTAGCCTCTCATTATGATCATTGCCCATTTCTTAAAACTATCTGAACCGCCTTTAGGCTGCTATGTGAATCAGCATTCAAGTACTTCCAGAAACTGCCAGCATTTTCACTACTCCTACATATGTTTTTCCAAATATTTAAACAGATTTACTTAAATCAGCGACATTTGTTTATTTTAAGATCAGCAATTATTGTCAAGCTGTTCGTTAAATAGATATTTTTGCAGAAAATTACTACACTGAGGCCATATCGGACTTGTTTCGTAATATGAAAATGACGTGTTAATCATATGTCCCGCCTCCATAGCTATTTTTAGAACTTATATTGAAGGATCTGTAAGAAGCTATTTTTAAGAATATACACTATTGACTAAGCGAAGTAGTTCCGAAGTATTTACATGTAATATAAACGTGTTACACCAGCAACCAAATAGAAGACACTGAAATATAGGGCCTATATAAATAAACACCGTGTTAATTTTGGACTAAACGTAAATAGTTAAATGTAATCGTAATTGTTTTAACCAAATAACAATCCAGAAAATTACTACTTCGAGAACAGGACCACGTGATCAATTTGCTATTATGAATGAATAGCTATTCCCCTCGTATCGTCTGCAATGCCTGTTATCGGTTATGTAATCTT